>JAODKE010000101.1:27199919-27212758 GCA_026779605.1 Mormyrus hasselquistii | reverse complement strand
AGGGCGCGAGGGTGCTAGTGTAGTAACATGTTTGTGAAAGATGGTTTTGTTGTTGTGTTGGGTGGGTGGGGGGGGGGGTGGGGTGTGTTTGGGGGGGGGGGGGGGGGGTGGTGGTGGTGTGAGAGACAGAGAAACTGATTTGGCAGAAGGGGATGTGGGGCCAGGGACGGGGCAGCTCAGAGAATGGGCACGGATTCTAAGACTCTGTCTGTCATATCAGCCTTCAGCCAATCACAAGGAGAGCTACCTCTGCATCATATCAACCTTTGGCCAATCACGAGTGTCACCCCAGGGGCTGGGTGCTTATAATCCGGGGTTACCTGTCTCACTCTGAACTGACCAGGGCACCAGCTGATTTAGTGGTTAAATGCAATTACAGAGGCTATTGTCTAAAGTGAGACACAAGTGAAAAAGTTGGGTCAGCCAATCCCTTGAGCAATCGGGGGTTAAGGGCCTTAGTCCTTAAGGGCCCAGGAGAGAAAAACTCAACTAACCCTGGGATTTGAATCGGCAACCTTCCGGACGTCGGCACAGTGTCCTGACCCTCTGAGCTGCACGCGTGAGCGGTGACATTTTTACCTATAAAAACTGATGAAAATGGCTCTGAATAAGAACAGTCATACAGCTAATTATAAAATCGAGTCCCGCCACACAATTAAAACTAACCAATACCGTGATGCGGCCCCAATATTTCCAAGCCAATGCTCTACAGATCAGCTTAAGGGTAACAGGAACCTTGTACTAACTGAGTACGGGATATTAATCCAGTCCTGTGTCTGTTTATCACACCTATCAAACAAGAAGTGGAAGGAAATTCTTTATATAGGTGTAGTCTGGTGTATTATCAAACAAAATAAATCCATCGGTTATATTTTTTTGCCAACTACCATCTCACGACAAAAGATGACGGTATCACACCGTGTAGCAGGAGCGCGCCGACAGCCACACCGACGCAGCCTCTGTGATGAATCCCCTGCCACCCGGCCCAGCTTACTCTCACGCAAGACACAAGTGGCTGCAGAAGGTGAGGCCTCAGCTTTGGGAAAAGCGAAACAGACCCCGTTTGCTCATTGTTCAAAAGAAAAAGGAAAAAAAAAAAGCAAAAACAACCGCATGACAAATCGCTCTCGGAACTTCCTCCTTTGACAAAGTTCACGGCGCTCTCTGCTAATGCCAGGAATGGGCTGAACCAAAAACGAGTGGGCCTCACATCAAACAAGTACAGCGCTCATTTTTAATCGCCAAGAGTGCACACATGAAAAGCAGCAAGAACGGAGGTTACACGGGGCAATAAGGTGACACGTTTTAAATAGATCTAAATCTTTTCAAAGGTTGCCAGTTGTCGGATGATAGCAGAAAGGGTGGTCCCTTTACCATAAACCTAGCACCACGCCTGGAAAAAAGGAAGCAACAGCACAACTAAAATAAGAAACATGTCCAAACAGAAAAAACACAGCTAAAATAACCAAACTTCCTGTTGAAGGGTTAGTACCTGAGCCCAGTGTTAGGGACACTCAGCCTGTCACTTTTGTCATCTTTTTTTTCCCCCAATTCTAAGGACCTTAACTCCCCTGTCATATAACAACACCCCAATGTGTCAGGGCCAGTTTTACCAGTTCTGAGTAAAATAAATTATGCTCTCTAGTGGAAAAAATATTTTACCCGACAATTTTGCTAGTTTGGTAAAGGAGGTTGCATTGGTCTCGTGATTTTGCGAGGTGTGAAATAAAAGCATTTGAAAATCAGGCAGGAGACGTATATCTGCATGTTCGCCAAAGCAGATTTTAATTTAACTAAGCAACTTTCGTTCAATATTCAAGACCTTCCAACTGTCAGAATACCTTTGACAATCTGGAAATGTGGCAAACTGATTTATTTTAATGAATAATTTACTCAGCTTTAATCGACTTCATGGAACCAGAAATGCCACAGAGGGGCACAGCCTAATCTGAAAGCCCATTCAAAAAGGAATCTCTTCTCTGCATGGTCTTTATTCTTTTAAAAACTTCCCTTGAGTAGAAATACTATTCAGTGATAAGTGTTAAACCAGTTAAGGACTGAGCAGCAAATGAGACACTTGCATTTTGACTAAAGTACTTTGCAAAATGTGATTCCACAAATATTAAGCTTTGTTTTATAGGAACATTAAAAGGGTGTTTTCTGTATTTTTAATTCACTGGAATGAATCAGCTATGTTCAGCACAAACCTTTATCAGAAAGTAATCTGTGCAGCCAGTTTACTACTGTCTCTTTCAAATTGAATGTTCACCCCCTACAAACAGGTAGTATAACTCTTTCCTCTTACACAGCAAAAAAGGAGATCACATTTTCCACTGATGCAAGAAATGCCCGGGATTTCCTAATAAAAAGATTGTCCCTTTGAACGCGGCTGTCGATCTGTGATGCTTTCATCAAAAATCAGAGAATTCTGCTCCGAAAATCACCATGAAAGCAAAGAGCAGGAAATATCCCAGCACCACGTCATTTTAAATTTTCCAGGTGAGGTACCAGCCATTTAGGAATATTCGAATTCCCTGCTAAGGCTCCACCCAAGCCAAAAGTCGGGGGGGGTTACAGGGTCACCCAAGCTGTGACAATGGGAAGTGAATTCATTTGGTCCGGGAAAACCACCTGACCCCAGTATTCCGAGACCAGAGGCTTTGGCTGGAAGCCAAACGATTGGTTAAATTCATTAGAGGACGTGCTTGTACGAGAAGCAGGCTTTCTTGGCTAATGCTATCCAACAAGCCATTGGTCTGAAATTCTCAGTCCATCCTTTCTATGACTTTCTAAGTCCCTAAACACCTCCGAGAAGCACTCAATATAAAATTAAATTTAAAAAAAAACATAATATTTATGTATTTAATAGAAAAATTGAGGCAAATTTGTGTTTGCAAACACGGCAGCATGCAAGTTTCCCAGCATTTCTGCTGTGCATATAACATCATAACTACCCAACACATGCAATGCCTCCCAAATTTTAGCATTCTATGCAAATTCAACCGTCAGCATTAAATCACACCATCACAACGCACAATGCATCCGAACCGCAGCTGTTTACACACGAGGCCTCATTTACGCATGGAAGGATAACATCTAGGTCACGTGACACAGGCCAGTAATCGAAATCCTTCACTGCACTGATTACAGTGCAAGCTTTATATTACACTGCGATACGATCTTTGCATTGACTCAGAAACACTCAGGTTCCATGCATCGAGTTTAGGTTTAAGTGTCAATAAAATCTATTCAAAATTCTTCTTTAAAAACCATTTTCCTCCTGATGTCAAGGACTGGGAACAATCCTGCCATATATCAGGTGTGGAGGAAACTGTTCATCACGATCTCCAGGCCTAAAAAATTAAATCACCTTTATTTAAAAAACTGGAGTGGTGAGTCACTTTAAATGGTAACAGAAGTAATTCCAGGGTATTTTCTGCCTCAAGGCCTTGAGGAGACATGCAAGGAACATGCACATCCTAACACTCCCCCACACGGAATGTGTAGAAACAACTATTGTTCTGTTGCAGTTTGTTCACATACATGTGTGTTAGAAAAACCAAAGTCCATATATTATAAATCCCTACCAATAGTCTCCAGTTAACTTGCCACTCTGCAAAGTGTATCAAACCACCCCAAACAAACGGCAGGCAGCAGATTGTTAGTTAGTCAGAAAATACCATCATAACACGAAGATCTCCTTTCAGCCAGAGAAAATCTGGCAGGACTGCCTGGGGATTACAGGGATCTTCATATTCGATTAGACAAAAACTATTAACAGCATAGAGCCTAACACTACTGCTCCGGAAAGATTTATTAATTTTCCCCAACAGCATTCACTGGCATGTGTGCCAGAGAAGCTATGCAGAAATTGTTCAGTGCCGCTCCTTGTTTTATCCCAGAATGCAGTGCGAGCGCCGAGTCTGCAGGAGCCACAGGGAGCCAGTGCCCGGCGCCTGTGACATCATCCAAACCAGTAAAGTGCTGCCCAGCTCTCAAACTCACTGTACTCTTCCTCCTTTACCTACGCATTGCCAAGCCATTACTGTAGCTGGAAAACTCAAAAGGCGGAAAAAAAAAATTAGACCAGCTTTTAGGGTAGTTTCTGACTGACAAACACGGTTTTGTACCTTTTTCCTCACAGACGAAAAAGCTGCAGGGCTCTTTCACACTGTTCGTGTTTGCATTAACCGATTTCATAAATACTTCTCTGTCCTGTTGTTCGATTCTAATATCATTACCTTCATTCTTTTTTTTTTTGCCTTGGGGGAAAGAAGCTTTGACTGTTTTATGTGGGAGAAGTCCATGCCTGGCATGTCAGATCCTCCAAACAAAATCACCAAAACGTGTTTTCACTTGCCTGAAACGAGGCATGCCAGGTTCTCTTTGGGGAAAAAAAAATATTAACAATAGTCTGGAAGCCACTAGCCTTTCCTCACCGGTGTCTGCCAGGGTCGACCGTGTAGCAGACCCCCGGATTAATCTGGGCTTAGCTCATGTTTGTGTTAGCGGTTAGCTTCCAACGACGTCTTGTCATCGACCCCATGATTCAAGTCGTCACAGGAGCAAAAGCGTGCCTCCTTGTCGCGTGTATACATGCATTTCCTTTTTCATCGGGAAGAACCTCAGATGACTTTAGTAGGGGAGATCCTGGGAGGAGCTCAGAAGTTTCAGTCATAAAAATAAAGAAGAATGACAGGGCAAGACAGGGCAGGTCTCCCATTGAAGACTTTACTGTACTCTCACACTTATATATAAAAGCTGAGGCCTGTATCATCCCGGTCTGCACTGACGTCTCAGGCTTGTTGTGCTGTCGATGAATCATCTATAGGTACATAGACGATAACATTTCATTAAAATCCCAGGAAATGCAGAGTGAAACCACTTCACCCTTTTACTGCTTGACTTGAGGGGGGGAGGGGGGGAGATTGGACGTGTTCAGAACTCCTCTCACTTGGAGGCATGTTTTAGGGATGCTGTGTAAATGTCACACAGTTCAGCACGGTATCTGAAAGGGTGAGGACACCGAGGACTGAAGCCCACCTTAATCAATTCTTCTCCTCATACATCTATCACTGCTACAGCCACATGCCAACACGAAAGGAGTCTTGAACTCATTATTTTTCTAAACCTTGCTTTTGCTTTTTTTTGACGAGAGACCATCGAGGTTAATGAGATGAGAATGAACTCTTATCCTAGATGTCATGCACCGGAGAGAGAAAGCTATATAAAATTTGCAGCAAAAATTTACTTGTTTTAAATACTTACTATCTACATGTTGATACATGGGTACAAGAAGCAATCGATTATGATAAACGCTTATACTTTACAGCTCTGCTTTGTCTAGATTATGCGACTCCCTGGTGAATTAATATGAATCTCGCAATATGCTTACTGGCAGAATAACAGTGTTGCAGAACTGCGCAGTATCTCAGAATTGCTGCTTCAACACACAAAGAATTTCAGGAGCAGTAGCTTTCAAAGTGTATGTCGCTTTGCTCATCAGTCTCAAGCCTTTGACAGATTAGGATGAAATACATGGAAACAAACAATCAGTCTCAATCTGAAACCCATACAACGGTCCCCATAAAAGCAAACAGTGGGTACTTTTAATAACCCGTGAACAGGTTCTGTTTACATGAAATTGCAATTGTGGGTTAATCTCGTCAAACCACACGCTGACTGAATACAACAAACGTAACCCATGAAGATGGGAAGCAGAGGATGTAGTTCATATCAGCCCTGTTAACACGGTCCATGTTGAAGATTGCAGAGGCAGTGTCTGGCAGGCATAATACGAGATTCTTTTCCTGCGACACTTCAAGGATATCACCACAAGTTTATTATGTCATGGGTTTGTTCGTAAGAAGCAATTGTCTTTTCTTCCAAACCATATACTATTTCTGTTACTGTTCCACTTTAAGTCTCATTATCTTGCAAGTTGTAGAGGCCCAGCAGCAAACCTTTCATCGCATGCTGTCTCCAAGTTCACGCCAAGAAACAATCACGCAAAGTCAAATCATATTTCTAAACAAATGTAAAATTATGCCCAAGACACGCTATGGAGAAAAACATGACAGAGTTCCGACAACAGCAGCCGTGTCATAAATATGCAGTATGCCTCTCGTTCCCCAGTTATTTGTCAACTCAGCAAACACTGGTGGATCCTCACCATAGGGCTGCAGAAGGTACCCTGACAGTACCTGCAAAAAGCATCATCGCAGACTGAGAAGGTTTTAGGGAACTACTGATTTGTTTCCGTGCTTGCGGCTCTCTTTTCCATGCCTATATGTGTCACAATAACCTGACACACTTGAAGCAAAAATGAGGACACAAAGAGAAACGCATTGTTTAAAAGTTTCGCCTACTCACCTTCTGTGAGCCACGTCTCTTGAAGTTGGCTTAAATCCTGAAAAAGATCTAAAAATATATAAAGGAAATATGGGGTTAATACGGTCACATAGCGACGTCGGTGTCATCATAAAAAAACGCACTCAGGTCATGAACCAGTCATATAGCTCTTAAATTTGCTCGAGAAACACAATGTTAGTTAATCACATTTAAGAAAATAGAAATGTATAAATCTCTTAATGCATGGCTAAAATGATTCTGTGAAACGGCAGTTGAAGAGGCCTGCACTTTAAGGTATAACGTAGGTAACATGTCACGCCTGCACACCAGCTTCATTACCTTCAGATTCCTGAGGGGGTAATTCTGTATCCATGCATTTCCTTTTTGAAGCCATCAATAATCTGTTTAAGGGCCCATTTCCTTGCGACTTCTGCAACATAAGTAAAACAGTATAAATTCAAAGCTTACTAATTTTTTCCTTTTTCTTCTCTCGTCGACCGTGATCAGAAACCACTTTTATTTTTTTGCTTTTCAATATCTCTCGGCATTTTAGTTATTCTTTCGAACAACAGTCAATAATAACCATTATTTATACAATTATATAAGTAACCCAAACACATAAATAATGCACAAACAACCAGGGATATAGCCTGTTAAAACTAGTATAAACAAGTACGAACAACCTTTAGAAAACCGAAAGATGCGTACTAAAATTTAATTTCTAAAAACCGGTCATCAGCAGCAATAGTTATACGTTTTCTCTGTTTGGTACATTGCTGATTTTACGTCTCGGGTCTTAGAAAAAGCATGGTTGATAGGGTTCTATCAAACAATAAAAGTGTTCGGGAAACAGACTAAGTAAACTTAATTTCATCCATAGCTGTGTTGTAATCGTCTAAGCGCCTCTTTTACGTCGGTTAAGAGTTTAAAGCGAAATATAACTAGCTGTTATCGCAGGGGTGATTATTTCAACCCCGTCTCGAGTATGTGCAATCGAAAGAAAAGCGAAGCAGCCGCAACTGAAAACAGATAAAAGCGGTAAACACATATGAATTTCTGCACACTTACGTTTGCTAAAGTATAAGGCACTTGCTGGTCCAAATATCCATCCATCTTATAATCCATCCGTTAACCGTTTGTGGTCATTTAGGCTGAGTTGAATTAAATCCACACACCCTGAACACGGGGGGAGAGAGAGAGAGAGGGAGAGAGGGAGAGGGTCGTGCGACACAAGCAGCAGCGGTTGTGAATGGCGAGGCGAGAAAGCCGCGTGCATAATGAGCTCCATTCACAAAAAACGCAGGGAAGACGCCGCATCGCCGGCGATCCCCCGCCGCTCCAGCGTGCTCTCTGTTGAAATGTACAGTAGGTTATGCTGCGTTTTACTGTTTGTAGGCAGTGTGTTGTTGTGCTCACCACAAGTGAAGTTACTCAGCATTGTTTGACTTTAACCCAAAAAAGAGAAAAAACAAGCCGAGCAATATTCACACTCTTAAAGGCACTCAAACACCTCGATTTTTTCTCTGCTAGGGTACATTCGAATGAAGAGTATAACTATACTAAATCCATATATTTCCCAACATTGACAACCGTGAACCCATTTAGTGCAATTTTGGTGTTTTTATTTATTTTTTTATTTTTTACCATGAAACTGGAACTGCGTGCAGTCAAGACATTTTGGTTATTGGGGCTATTGAAGAGCTTACCCTGGTGTTTTTCAAATTCTGCTTCTTACAGCTACTTATTGGATTTACTATATTCTATACATTTACTTTAATAGTGTAGCTAACCTAATACTAAAGTTGATGCAAATTCTTTGCAGACTTGAGTGTTGATTTGGAAAGGACTTCTTTTTTTCTCTTGCGTTGAGACAGTTGTTTGCCCAACGGAGCTCGTGATTGGTGGATTTCCTCTTTCAAGGGCTCGAGTTTCTGCCTTTGTCTTAATGAATGACCTGACTTTGTGAATGAAATCTCGGCTCCTGCTGTACGCCAATCGGTTGCAAGATATTTTGGGACCATAGCAACCGTAGGTGGGGCTGGAACATCGAGACCAATCAGTGTTTGAGACCCCCAGAGCCTTTATCCAAAGTTTTCCAGTTGTTTTTCATTCACAAAAAGGAAAAAAACTTCCATTCATAAAAACTTGGATTGGATCTACGAAGCCCCAGCTTGCACATTCTGTTCATAATTCAGATTCACTTTGGCAGCTATTAAAAACTAACTTTTGACCGACGATTTTTTAAAATAAAAAACTTGTTTTCTTTCATCACAAGAATATCTAAGGTTTCCTCCCTTCACCACAAATGTATACCATGTTATTAAATGAGTAAATAATACAGTCTCGAGGTTAGATTAGTCTAGGGCTGTCTGCGACTAATGGCCTTTCTCTTGTAGAATATTCCGAGGCTTCAACACAAATAATATTAGGCTAAATATCTAAAAAGTCGTAGAAAGCCAACATATTTTTAGCGTAAAACGAATAAAATAATAATTCTTACAACTACCTTGATGTTTTGCCAGAGTTTTAAATTAAGAAATTAGAATAGCGTAGCTTACACAAAATTCCATGGAGAGTTCTTTCTGAATTGAAGAGTTATTGTAAGTTACTATTTTATTTTCGTGTGTAATATGTTGATAAGTTCTTCTCACTGGCTCGTACATTGCTCTGTAGACTCCAGCTACATCGACTATACTTGTTCACATTAGTATATTTAAGCGCGAATATTCGTCTAGAACGGTAAAGTCAAAGTATCCAGAGTGGAAGTAATCAAAGAAGTTAAACTTGAAAAAAATCCACTATTTTAGAAGCAATGTGAATGTTTTGAACTAAAATGTGAAAGAAATAGGATAAGCAGAGATGCAATCTGAAATTTCATAATTTCCAAATGCAGTAAAACATTCGAAATACAAATTAAACATGGGACACTGAAACGCGCAATTATTATTATTATTATTATTATTTTATTATTATTATTATTATTATTATTATTATTATTATTATTATATTTCTCTAAAACCAATTTATGCCGGATTTCCACTGGAGGGCCTTTAATTGCAGGGCAGATCCCATGTAGTTACAGAACCTTTGCAAAGGAATATAAATTGCTCTGCCTTCAAGAATTATCGCCTGGCCACGCCGCCCATATTCGGCACTTAAGAAAGCTACTGTAAAGCAAGCCCGCTCTTGGGAGTGTTGTAATCTAAGACCGTGTACATTTTGCTCTGGTAAATGTAATACTAGAAGAGCTGCAGCGTTTGTAGCAGCGAATCAGAGGTTATGCTGAGAAATTGTTGATTCAGTCCGTCTGGCTTGTTTAATCCGCTATTATTCATTTGGATTGAAATTTAAAAAGAAAAACAAGAATGACTGTGTATCTATTATATTCTTGTGTTGTGTGTAATGTCCGGATTGGCAGACTGTTATGTGGGGTGAAATCCGCGAAAATACAATGGCATGTGTTCTGTCTGGTGTTTTCATTTGTATAGTGTTGTGATTAGACTTGTCTGCCTGGTAACGCCCGTAAAGAACCATTGCTACGAGTGACTGAAAACATAAGACTATGGTTTGTATCACACTGTCCGCTCCCCGAGAGCGCATCTCTCACTCACGCAGCGTTATTTCGTTAATTTCATCACACTGCGAGTGACCCTCGCAGATTAGCGCCTTTAAAATGCTCTATTGAGTGTGTGCCTTGTGACGTACTGACAACCCTATGTCCTGTGGCCCCTGATATGAGTTTCGGGATAAACCAACAATCCTGTACCACATAAGTGTTTGAACTGATGAATGGATGGATGGATCTTTCATCCATCCAACCATCCATCCATTTTCATTTGCCGCTTGTCCTATTCGGGGTCCCGGGGGGTCCGGAGCCTATCTCGGAGTACAGGCGCAAGGCAGGGAACAACCCAGGATGGGGCGGCAACCCATTACAGGGGTACATTGCTGGGTCTTTTCTGTAGCTTAAATTTCATTTTAAATGTAATCAAATGAATGGTATTTATTTATTTATTTATTGCTCAGTAAAAATATATAGGCCTACAGAAGTAAATAACCTTACTTTTGTGCCCAAATAGTTACTAATCAGTCATTCACATCTTCTTGGAGAAGTTTCTGCCTCAGGTATGTGGGTGTGGTCTTACACACACACAGACACACGCACACACACTGTGGGCTTTGACTTTGGTCATTACGCATCACCCTTCTTTATTCATTCTTAAGTGATTTGGGAATGTTTGCTATTTCTGGGATATTCACTGCATGTTTTCATTTTTGAGGTGAAAGGGCTCCAGCAAAATACTTTGGTGAAACTTGGAATTCACGGTTCCTTCAGTTGTTTAGATGCTATTAGATGCAGATTAGAAGCCCTGATCCTCGACAGTCCCTCTGCATTTGAGACCTGGCATAAGGTTATTTTGGTTGAAGGCTCTGTCAGATTTTTTTCCGGGCATAGCATTTTCAGTTGTGCCCAAAAATATAAATTCTCAATTTATCTTTCCAGAAGACATTGTTTCAAACCCTACAGGAACACTCAGTTGTTTTTCTTTTTTTGAGAGCAAAGGCTTCCTGTTGGCAGACCTCCCATGTATGACTTTGCTCTGCAGCCTTTGCAGGATTTCTGTGGTGCGAATGTGGACATTAGCTGCAGCAAAGGTGGCCGACAGACGCCTGGATTCTGAAACTTAACGTTGCGGTTTTATAACCCTCTCCAGACTAAACACTTGCAGTTCTTCCTGAGGTCCCTTTTGAGGTGTCTTTATGGTGTGGCAAAGAGTATGACAGTGACCTGCATGGGTAAAACCAAACCATTCAGGCTCATTGACTTTTTAAAGGGGAGGCCCACAGTCCCGGTGACTGACTCCGTCATCATTCACTTCCCATCCGATTATTTACATACTACATCATACTTCAGTTGTAATACTTTATTTCATTCTAATTGTAGTCTATGTATTCATGTTTTTATGTGGACTCTCTATATATGCTGTATACATGACCACACACACACAGACAGTCGGGTACATATCTTTATGGGGACCGCTCATTCATTTCAATGGGAAAAATGCTAACGCTAACTATGACAACCTTAACCCCTACCCAGCCCTAACCATAACCATTAATAACCAAGCAAAATGCAAGAGTTTTGGTTTTTAGTTTTTTCATTGCAGTCACAGATTTTTATTAAATTGAATTTTCCGTTACGAGGACCAGGGAACTGGAGTTCATCATGTTGTGGGGACATTCTGTCCCCATAAGGTAAGGTATACCCGCTCACACAGACACACACACAGACACACACACAGACACACAGATAGGCCCACAGTCTCACTTAAACAAAACCATGTGGACATGTATACACAAACACGCACACAATTCTGCTTTGAACCTGGGATGTCGAGTTATGCCGGCCCTTTTTACAAGACGTCCCAGCGGTTTTTGGAATGACGCACTTAAAAAAAAGGATACATGTGGACTTGAGCAAAAGCCCAATGGAGAAAGCAAACAAAATCATGGAAGGTGCCATATGGTGCCCTGGGACTTTTAAGCTTGTCCTTCATACCTCTTATCTGCTGGCAGAGGCCTGGGCCACACAGTGCTTCGGCAGAGCCGCACACCACATCTTCCTGGCAATCATCATGTTATTCTTCTGTCTGGGACACTTTAACCACATTTCACATTTGTTGGTGTCTTACTTTGTTACCCATTAATCGACACAAGTGTCATTCATTCTATTTGTGATTTTTAATTTCACTTCTATTATACTGGCATTTGTCTTTTTACATGAAAATATTTTAAATTAAAATGAAATATGCATATTATCCTTTTTCAATATGTAGCTTTTAATAAGCACCATACGCAATTACATTCTATATTAAATGATATATCCATCCATTTGTCCATCCATCCATCCATCCATCCATCCATCCATCCATCCATCCATCCATCCATCCATCCATCCATTTTTAATAATTGATAACAATAATTGATATTTTTACAGTGTCATAAAACCTACACTTTGCATGTAGTATTATAGTAAATTACATAAGCATGTTTTAAAATATATGTTTCTGCTCAGACTACATGCCTGCTGCTGGATTACTATTGTTCATGACTTTCTTTTTTAATTTCTTAAATACAGAATACATACTTTGAATCCTATCAGAGGAAATGCTTCCCGCTACTTTGGCAGGTGTGTTCTGATGGCAGATTGTCTCCAAAGAGTCCAAGCTTGGAGCCCAACTAATTAGCTTTTACAGTACTTAGTGGAGTGGTGTGCAATCTACATTAGAGGAAATCAATGTTGCCAGATAGCAGGACGCGGGAGCGGGGCGGAGGGTGCACTCCATTTGCTGGGGTGGGGGTTAAAGCGTTCAGGAGGGGCGTGCATGTGCCTGTCGACAGCCCTGCCCCTCGTCCATCACACTCCGGCTGCAGCCTTTGGGGGGGGGGGGGGGGGGGGGTGGACAAAGCCCGCCCCCCCCTTATCT
>JAODKE010000101.1:27171853-27183641 GCA_026779605.1 Mormyrus hasselquistii | reverse complement strand
TTGGTGTGTGGCCCTTCTTTGAGGTTCCTTCCACATTCCAAAAACGCGTAGCTTAGGTGAACTGGCGTCCCTACATTTCCCAGTGTGTGAGTGCGCTTGTGAGTGCGCTTGTGCGTGCCCTGCGATGGACTGCAATCCTGGGCAGGGCGTCACCGCCTACTACCCCGTGCTTCCTGGGACAGACTCCGGGCTCACCGCCACGCAGTACTAGATAAGCAGCAATGCATTATGCGTAGCTGCTGCACACTGCGCCGAGCTGTTGTACAACTTGTTTAAAAAGATCAAATACCACGAGAACAATGAACTAACACGAACAAAACTTAAATGGACACACGATACCATAAATGAATGCATGAACACATTTTGTGCTTAACAAAATGACAAAATGCGACAGACTCTCAACTGTGAGTCCACGTGAGTATAATTTACTGACGCAAAAGCAAGAATAAGAAAGTGATAAGCAAGCGATAAGCCTAAAAGGAAGAAGAGGAATCCAAACTGCCTTATCAGTGACCATCAAATGTGATTTAATTCCAGTGCCGGCAAACATACAGTTTTGTATGCCTTTTTTTTCCTGTGGAACAGTGACTAATTGTTGAGTGGACGTGTTCTGCAGGTTTGCAGCCCGATTGAACGGTTTCTCTACGCATGTGGCGTCTCGGAGCGGAATCAAAGGATCCTTTCAGGTCCTCCCCGGGGATGAGGCGGTGGGCTATTCCGCATGTGTGAGGGCATGCAAACGGACACGCGTGCCATGCAGTGCGTGTTGGGGCTAATGTCCAGAACAGAGACACACACAGCAATTCTTTTCTTACCACCAGTGGGCAAAAAATTTGTAAATCTCAGCCCCTTCAATGCGCTGCTTTTCAGTTCCTGGTTCATATATCAATTCATAGTTCATAAGTGCTGTATTACCGTTATACTGAGAATCTTTGATCTAAAAAGAAAATCGATCCTATATTTAAGGAATGAAAGAAAACCTTATGTCCATAAAGCCAAAATGAGAATCAATGGAATATTACACTATTCTGTACAGGAATACCATTGGTAATGTACCAAAAAGTGGCTGACTGCTTGAAGTAATTCCACATAGCTTTGGCTGCCATGTAACTGTGCTCTCATTTTTAACATATTATTCATCTAGCTGATGCTCTCATTCATCATTAATTGCAAACTGCTGTGGTCATAAATACCCAGGACAATAGAGTAAAATTGCTGGTAATATCTCAGAAATAGCCAGCAAGCTGGATCACCTTGTGAGTCTCAGATCGCCGGCGAGGCTGTTTGTGCAGTGACGCTGCAGTGACATCATATGGGATCCTTGCATCTAAATACTAAATTGCATTTTGTCTGATGCTTATTTGTAGATAGTGACATTGGAATGATCATTTTATTGAGTCACACAGAACTTAAAAGACAACAGAAAAAAAATACTTCAGTATAGTAAGTAAATAGCAAAAATAAAATCATCCACCAATCCATCTTTTATAGCCACTTATGCAAGACAGATTCATTAGGGGCAGCATAGAGAACAAGATCATCGGGCCGTTTCAGGGTAAACATTCACTGGGCAATGGAGAGGCACCAATAGATTTTGGCAAAAACATTTATTGGTATAATACTAGTATTTATTTGTATTGTAATTTTAAAACAGCTGACTCTTGATTTAAGCCCTGATTTGCTGTTTTCATCCGTTCATGGTGTTTTCTTGGTGAAGATCTCTTGAAGATGGCTCCTCCGGTCTACGGACACATGGAAAGGCCGTGCTCCCTTAATGCCGCCTTAGCACATGCCACCTCCGACTTCTCCTGTCTCCTGCATCTCACGCATCCAGAGACAGTGCGTTTCAGGCCCTATGCATGTCTCCAGCTGCACAGCAGGTCTGCGGAGTCTGCATCTGTGGCTCCGTGGGGAGAAGCTGCAGGCTTAGGCTTCTCACAAAGGTGCATGTCTGGAGAGCGGGCACCTCTCTCAGTCTGAGTCCAACCTTTTCCAACACGTGAGCAGATTATTTCAGGATTAATTTTATATAACCTGCCATGAATCCAGAACAGATTTGTGCATGTGTATATGTCAGAGAGAGGAAGAGAGACAAAGACAGAGAGACTCACACCAAACTCAATTATAAATATTCAGTACAAAGGCAATGGTGATCTAGGAGTTTTCACCACTTGGAACCCTAATAATAAGTAATAAGCAAATATTGAACAAATTAGATATAATTTAATCTGCAACTTCAGGGAAAGAATTTAACCGTTAAAAATTACTTCTCATTTAATCGATATTGCAGTAGGCACCATCGATATTGATCCAGTATGATATATTTTCTCGGAGTTTTTGGACTCCTGTTTGTTTTTAAGACTTTTTCAATTTACTTTACGGGTAAAGTACGGGCGAGATACAGTAACCAAGGGTGAAGATGAATTGTGCGTCATGGGGAAAAACGTATCGTTTTATACAAACAAATCTATGCCGATGATGACAACTGTCCGTCCGTCGCTCCTATCCTTGGTGACAAACACTTGTCACTGGAATAGACCCACAACAGATGGGCCCCGAGTGAGCAGATAGGAGACGTGCAATGCAGCCTCGATAAGCTTTATTGCGATATCACTCAGCAACAGGGACAGAAATAAATAAAACAGCACCGTTGTAGTCAGGTGGCAAATATTTGTTGAAGGGTAGTTCCAGTAAAGCCCTCGGCTATTAGACGGTCGACGCGCTATTCGTGATTCAAATTAATGGATGAATTGTAAATTAGGAGTCTAATAGTAATAAAAAATGAACGCTCGAAATGACCCATCAGTTTCCGTTGATGTGGCAAAGTAACTGAATAATCAAGAATAGTCAAGTTTTTAATAAATTCTGACTCGCTGAAAGATGTAGATTTATTATTTGCCCGATTACACATATGCTATCACATATGGAAATCGAATAAACCATTTTAACAAGTGTTTTTAACAACTTTTCTTATTTGTATCCAAACTTATCGTATTGTAGTAGACTCTAGTGAAACGTAGCTGGATTTAATAAGCAGTTTATTTAACGTAGTTTTCTCGTTTAATGCGTTGGTCCGTGTAGCCTGGCCTTTGAGTATTTGTATATTGGTATTTTTTAAGTACACATTAGAACCGACTAATTTCGCCTGGAGTCATGCCAATCTGTGTGACACATAAACTGTTAGTTCCGGGGCGCCCTTCCCTCTCTAATTATAGCGTTCATTGACAAAGGAAAACAAACTCCGCTCCAGTCTGGAACTTGTTTTTCCGAGATTTTTTTCCCAGCTAGCTTGCTGTCACCACGTGGTGAGTTTTGGTATAGCGCTAGCATACTAAATGCCAATTTTTTTTGTCATTCTGGATCCATCCATCTTACAAACGCTTATAGCAATGTGTTCCGAGATTTTTTGATTTATGGATTTATTAAATATGCAGCCTACCTGGGTAATTTGTGCCTTCTGGGCCTTTTTTTTAAACTGTAACAATATCTTCTTTATATTATATGTTAATGATAATATATTCTATCCATCTAGTCCCTTATCTGCTTTGGGGTCATAGGGGCCCGGAAGCCATCTCAGTCAGCATAAGGTGGCACCCAGGGAAGGACACCAATCCATCACAGGACACATACAGGCACAATATGCAATTTAGACAAACTGGTTACACTGTCAGAAAAAGTACCAATTTGTACCTTTGAGGGTACAATTACATGTCACCGGGTCTGTATCCTCTAGGGTAAATGCACCTTCTTAAGACACGGAAATGGATTATGGGGAACATTTTTGTGCCATTGGGGGTACATTAGACTAAAAGGTACATTCATCTCCAGCAAAGATACAACTGGCAGACTTTTGAGGGTACAGTCCCAGTGACAAGCAAACGTTCAAACTGATACCATTTCGTCTGACAGTATAGCCTCAAGGCTCTGCCAATTATACCCTAGCTGTAGGTAAATGTATCTTTTAAAGCACAGAAATTGAGTCTTCAGGACATTTCTGTACCATTGGAGGTACATTAATGCTGTTTGTACCTTGGGAAACAAAAATGTAGCTGGGCTGCACCCTTCTGTCTGTGAATGTGGGCTATAGTGGCATGTCTTTGCATGGCAGGAGGAAACCCACCCAGTACAGAGAAAACATGCAAACCCCACAACACAAGGAGCAGAGCAGGAAGTCAAAGCCCCGCCCTGCACATGTAGAGCAGCTCTGCACTGAGCCCTCCTACCGTCTGCCCCATGTTCGTGTGTGACCCCCACAGCTTAACGGTGCATGCTTTAGGTGAGTCCGTGCCTCTGAATTACCCTTAGAGAGTGTGTATGCTGTGAGGGACAGGGTGGGTCCTGTGGTGTGGCCCCTGGAATAGGGTCCCCACACTCAAACGGTAGATATATAGAAAATAGGAGGTGTAACATGTGTTTTATGTGATTGATTGTGCTTTCATAATGTCGGATTCTCGCAGCGGTTAAGTAAATAAGTACAAAAGAACTCTAGAAAGTCAGTCTCACTGCTGAATCCCAAGAGTTTACTTTGGCTGCATTTGACCCATTAAATATAACAATTCAAGCATCATCTAGTGACTGTGCATAGAACAACAAAATTTAACAGCATCGGAGTGGCCTGTCCGAAGGTATCATCAATCCACAGATATGTGTCCAGTCCACTCGACTGAATAAACATGTATATATCTGTGTATTAATATGCAAACAATCATCCATTCATCTCCCAAAACCGTTTAGGGGGTCAAACCCACCACCCTGTAAGAAATGTTGAACCTCTCTGTTGCATTGTATAGTTATACAACTAACAAACCCTAGTTTGGTCATTCTTACATATGCTAATGTTCATTTCTTCCATAATATTGCTGTTTGGTGATACACATGAAATGCATTGTTTAATAATTATGCGTGGAAGCTTTAAATAGCATTATGAAAGTAAGTAGAGTGTTTTTCGAGTGGCTAGAAAAGGCGGAAGAAAACAGGAGACGTCGCCACTAGTCTCCTTTACTCCAGCAGATGGCGCCGCTGAATTAATTTTCCACTCCTTCTCCAGGCTGCGTTGGAATGTCGGCCGAGCTGTGAAAGAAAATAACGCGTGTTACTGTGTAAAATCAAACGCATCGGAACATTTTGTGTTTTAAGAGGCTTTGATGCTGCTTAGGCAATGCGATGTCTTTTAATGTGTTTACTTTTTGGTCCCAATATTGAACGTTTTTACTTCTTAAACTTTTATTAGTGATTTTGGTTGCCAGATTAATTACATTTTAAGCAACGTACAAGTCAGGCAACTAATGTTTCACAAACAACAAATGATTTCTTACTTTGTTCATTGACTTCCGAGTTGCAGTAAGACTTACATTTTTTCCTGCATATCCATTCATCTTCATCTCATATTGCTTTTACAGTTCATGCTTGTCATTACACGCCACACAGTGGGATCAACGCCTATTATTATCAAAAGTACCCCAGACCTTTCGAGTATTGAGAATCTCCTTTAACTGATGGCTGACGATCCTACACAGCAACCAGCTTTTATTTATTTATGACTTTGATGTTTTACCGAATATTAGGCAGTTTTTTTGCCCTCAAAATAAACCTGAAAAGTGGTGTCCTGTTTTATTCCGGGTCTAGCCAAAAAAGGGAGGAGATGGCGCCAAATACGATATTTTGTAGTGAGTGTTTTAATTTACCGTACTACGCATTTGGCGTAAGACTTCTTGCGTGAGCGCTGGCGGCCCTGGTAGTGCGTGTCTAGCGTCTATATATCCCCGAGTGTGAATGGTTGGCTTCCCTGGCTGTGTCGCTGCTAGCAGTAAACTGAAAGTGGCTGTTAATAAAGACATTCATTTTGAAAGAGCCGTCATATCATTTGTTAGTGTAGGACTCAACCTTTCTCCGCAATACGTTTTTTTCGTGTGGGTCTGCTGCATCGAAAACTTTCTGCGCCCCCAAGGGTTATAGAGTATGTAATACTCATTGCCTAACCCCCCCGCATGATCCATTTTTTTTTTTTTTTTGAATGTTTGCGGTTAATACACTTATTTTCATCCAATTTTCTGTCGTTGCTGGCTAAATTGTTAAGTAAAGTTATTTTTTTTTTGTAAAGGTAAGATTTGGTAGTCCAAAAACTTTTTTTTCTAAAAATATAGTTGCTAAAAAAGGGGGCTCGTCTTATAATCGGGGTCGTCTTTTATATAGCAGATGCACGTGAGATGTGAAGATGCAGATGTGAAATTTAAGAAGTTTCCCTTCATGCTGGGGGGCGATACGGTAGAGCCCCACTTTCTCACCGCCTTCTGTCTCTGCTTCCTCATAATTTTACTGTGCAGTGAGAAGCTCACTGAAACTCACGTGCAGTTATTGCTGGACAGTGATGTAATGAACAGCGTGTTCATAGGCATAAGAGTTACATAACGTAAAATAAGAATCAAGGCCATTCATAATCGATTTTATTAGAGTTTTATTACCTTTTCATAGTTTAACTTTTTAGAGTTAGTTAAATGAGTTTTTTAGTTATTTTATATGCATCAGAAATAAAACGTGAAGCATTTTGCAGTGCACGATTGCTGTTTAGGATATCTAACTTACATGTTAGTTGTAAGATAAAAGACTGGAATGTTACCATGCTCAAGGATACAACAGTGATTTCCTTCCTAGAATCTCTAGGCAAGTTTATCTTCTAAATTATTACAGCATTAGTGTGCTTTCATTTAACGCAATGAAGAATGCCAAAATAGTTACAACAGACTTAACAGAACATTATTATCTCTCATGATGTTTGGTGGAGTCTGATGTTTCTATTTTGACATTTTTGATTGTGTTAAATGAAAGCACACTTATGCTGTAATAATTACCGATTATTATTCTCTAGCTATTTTTATTATTCTATACCTAATATTATTCATCACTTTACAAAGGATCACTGAGCATTTAAATGAGATCTGTCTCTGACAGGAAAAAACAATTTTCCGCTAATTTGTTCTCAATTTTCTTATAATGACTGTGACTTTTTTTTTTCGTGCTTGACTGTAGCATTGACAGTGTGTGGACTGAGCCAGACACAAATAGCATAACTCCACATTGCAGGAAACATTGTGTCATTAATAAGTTACAGCACTACTGACCCCTTTTTTGTTAAAGGAAAGCAAAATACAAGTGTTATCATTAAACTGCAGTTTATAAAAAAAAAAACCTTGATATGAATACCATTTTTACTTTGGTCCTACTTTGCTAGAATGTTGTCATTCATAATATACATCAATTAAATTTTGCTTAATTTATTGAGTAAATCCCAGCCTAGAATAATATTCAGGGAGTACTGGGCCGTACCCAACACCATGTGCTCTGTGGTGTCCCAGTTCTCACCCGAGTCTCTGTGCTCTTGGCTGGATAAGCAGCTGAAACTGTAAAGACCAGTGTTTTTCTGCTTGGATCTCTGGGACCTGTAAACTACATTCTGCGAAAGAAATCCGGGACATTGCCTTTATTTCAGTGCTGTTGTGTCTGTGTTTGTGATGGCCTGTCTGTGCTACATGTTTTAGAAATTATGTTTGAATTAATGTAGCTGTTGGTCTCCGGAGAGATCTGTCTGGACTGCAGGGAAAAAATATCGGAAAATTTCAAAAGAAAATGTCCTTTGAGTCTAATATCTGAGCGTTTGCTTTTGTTTTTTATTTTTTTCACCATGAACAAATTACAGTATGATTTTGATGCCTCTTTTCTAGGGATGCAATTCCCAGTGCATGTTCTAAATCATCATTACAGTGCTGCAAAGTCACAGGAGAGTGCTACAAGAGTACAGTAGAGAGCTAGAAAGTCACAGTGGAGTGCTATAAGAGTACAGCAGTACTACAAGAGTATAGTTTGGAACAAGAAAGGCAAGGGAGAGTGCTAAAAAAGTATAGCGGAGTGCTACATGAGTATAGCAGAATACTAGAAAGTCACAGGGGAGTGCTACAAGAGTACAACAGTGCTACAAGAGTATAGTTGAGAACTAGAATGTCAAGGAGGAGTGCTACAAAAGTACAGCGGAGTGCTGCAAGAGTACAGCAGAGTACTAGAAAGTCACAGGGGAGTGCTACAAGAGTACAGTGGAGTTCTTCAAAGGTAAAAAAAACCTCTGACTGCAAAGATAGCTTTAAAGGGGTTGTATCCATTTTTATGTGTCAATTATGTGTTGTTTACATTAGTCATTATCAATTATTTTGTCTTTATCTTTAATGAATGCCATAATTTGTGCCAGAATTAATACTAGGTCTTTTCATAATCCAGAAATCAAAGCATGGGCATGCGACAGATTGTTAAAATTGTTAATATCACACATCACATTTAAAAAGGAATTTCAAAGGATAAGATGTACAGGAAAACAGGACTCAGAAGGTCCATAAAAAACACACTATAAATTCTTTTCTGAAGTTGGCACGATGCATGAAGTGTGTTCAGGAAATTCCCCCAAGGACATTTCAGTAAAAATTTTTTTAATCTGTCAGACAGTCTCCCTGTGGCCCTCTAATCAGTGTGGAGAGATGCAGAGAGCGGTCAGGTTGCTAAAGCGACGGGCACTGAGCCCCAGCATGCCAGCCTTCCTGCCCTTTCCTCTGAGAAACAGACACCGCCGTGCCCCTGACAGACAGAGAGCCCAGTCCTGAGCAGGGAAAGGAATCGCTCGTGAAGGCCTGGAGGATTTTTTTCTGTGTTCGACTGCCTTCGCAGGAAATATTTCAGCTGTATCTGTGTGGGTGACTAGCAGGATGAAATCCAGACGAGATCCATCTCCAGGCTACACTGGTCGCACTCACACCCGATCCAAGAAAACGAGTAGATTGACTCAAAAATAAATGAAGGCATCAGAAAAAAACTTTTTTTAAAAATATACACATGACTAGCCTCTGTTATCATCTTTGTCAAGATTTTTAAAATTATAATGTAAAATTGTCGACATTCAGAGGCCAGTGAAAATAAGGGATGTGTTACAGTAAGTGTGCAGAAGTATTCAAATCCCAAGAGTGGGACAGTAGATGAACATGAGACAAGGTGTTACCAGAAATACCTTTGCGAATATATAGCTGGACAGATGTATCAAAAGGTATAAACATTACAATATGAATTGTGCAGCATTTTTGCTAAAAATGATTTTAAGAAACGTTTAAAGGACGTTTCTTAAATCAAAAATATAAGATCTGAAACAAGAATCCAAAAGTTGTCTGGATGGTACAGAGTGTGTGCGCTCTGCAGAATCCAGAACAGACATAAACACACTGGGAACAGACACAGATACGCAGAAATGCATTGATACCATCACAAATTTTAAAATGTGTTGTTAATACAAAGGTAGATTAAAATACACCAATATACCTCTGGGTATAAACCCTCTGCTGCTGCCATTAGATACCGCAGAAGATATTGAAATGGATTTCAGTCCCAGCTGAAGTTTTATAATGTCTGGAAGTTAATGTGTCTTATTCCCCCCCCCCCCCACACACACACACACACACCACCACCGCCACCCCTTTTCCTCCCCCTGGTGATTAATTACGGCCGGGAGGACGGCTGGGACTCAGCCCCCGCCACAGCACATGGTCCGCGTGTGAAATCTGGTGGTGTAGCAGCAATAATGAAGCGCATCTTGGTCGTGAGAGCCCTGCATTTCAGCGGTGTTTTCTCCTTAGGGGGTGGGAATGGGGGTGCCGTCGGGTGTAGAATAACACCAGTTTGGGCCGATGTCCCGCCAAATAACCAGTGTTATATTTCTTCCCGTCGGCTGGTTCTCAGTCCAGCACCTTGTTGTTTATTTATTTACCTTTTTATTCTGGGTTTATTTAGCGACCGGTGTGAAGCAGGCTGAGCTGAAGCCACGTCGCAGAGAAGCAGGGGGTGTCAGTTTAATCTGGGTCGTATCCCCGTTGTGGCTCCGTAGGCCGACCCGGCTGAAGGTGGTGTGTTACCATCGAAAACATCTTCATCTGGGTATGGATAAAAGACAGCTGCGGTTCTGATGTTTCAACGATTGTTTTCACCATTGTCAAAACGATTGAATCATTTGACTTTATTTTTAACGTTTCTTATATGTTATAGTGTTAGGATCTATAATTGTCAACAGATTTGCTGCAAAATACTGAAAAAGCAATATGAACTGCTTAAACATACTTTTAGCATATTTCTAGAGCTCCCTTTCTCATGCTTGTTTTACCTCAGGGCCTTGGGTTTACAGCCAAGTCTTACATAATTAATCTTATTTACGGTCACACATTTTAAAAATTTTATCAGATACATTTATGACACTTCACTATCAGTATCGCACTGATTTGCTATCAGTTTTTTGCGTGTTGTATGTCATGACATGAGCTCTGTAGGCTATATGATGTGTCAGAGTTGGTCACATATTTATGAAAGCACATCCTTATAAAGTATCTTAAAGTATTTTGGTCTATCTTGATGTGCTGCCTGTAGTTTTAACACTGGTAATATAATTTGAGAAGGTATTTCCATCTGTTGCGATGCCTACTTATATTACATTAGTTAGTGTTTTTTAATTAGGTAGTTTTTTATTTTGAATTTTTTTCTGGACTATCCACTTTCATTGTCAGCCCATGAAAATGATGATAGCATTTTTTGGTAGGGCGGCACCGATCGATGGATATATCTGTCGAAACGCGAAGGACAACTCAACAAGGTAGGACAAAATGATAGAACACCGGCAATCGGAAGGTTGTCAGTTTGAATGCCAGGAGTGATTCTACTCCGCCGGGCCCTTGAGCAAGGCCCTTAACCTTCGTCCTGGGTATGACGTTAATCTACGTCCAGCCCTGCGAACAGATCCTGCAACTTATAGGGAAAACTTGGGGGTTGGTGGCTGGATTTTCACTCTAGCCACACGAAAAAAAACCGCTGCTGTATTCCACTCAAACTAGTTTGGTGCTGAGGTATCAGTCGCCGCACGGCTGCGCTCGGGTTCTCGATCCTGAGGAGGTTTGTCATGTGGTGGGCGTGGCAATGCGTCGCATCAGCATGTGCTCCTTCTCTAGAGCTGGTATCATCTGATATTGCTGTAGCCATGGGTGCTGTTGTTTGTGTCACGCCGGGTGCCGTCCTCTAGCTGCGGGTAAATTCCCAGCATGCCACAGCTCATCGCGCTGTCACGCCGGCCAGGACTGTGCTGCAGCACCATCTGCTGGCTTAACTCCATTTCATGGCTTTGGTTGCTCGTCTGTTGAGTTTGCTCAAAGAGACGATCCCTTGCAGAAATGTAGCCCGTGATGTTGCCTGTTCGTTCCAGACTGTGAAAGGAACAGAGTGAGGTTTCTCTCTGTGAACTCTAATAAAAATAATGCTAAAAAATAGAATGCAAAGCAAGCCCCCCTGGGTTTAACTGTCGATGCTGGATGATGCCGTAGCTGTGGGTGCAAAGTGCACGTCAGCTTCCGGGCAGCCGATTCCCCTCTCTGGCATCACCAGACTCACAAACTTTCTCGGCCAGATGCAGCAGGTGCATTGGAATGTTTAGTCATTCAGCCACACTCAGTTAAAGTCTAAAGATAGTGCAAGATAATAGAGATAGTGTCCAACATTAAAACATAGTGCGTTAACAATAAAAAACAGTGCAAAGCTGAATATGTAGTGACATAGGCTCCGCTAATACATTTCAGACACCAGACACACGTCTCGATGCATCTGTCCGTCCATTAGCCATATCACTTACCCAGGAGAGGGACGTGCAGACGAACAGGATTCCAGTCCTTCAGCGGGCACATGCTCACACTGTTGACAATCTACAAGCACCAGTTCAAATCGCTGC
>JAODKE010000101.1:27137592-27156570 GCA_026779605.1 Mormyrus hasselquistii | reverse complement strand
ACTCCCCCCCCATCAACCACCACCGCAAACACACCAGCATGGGCCACAACCTTTCACCCAGCTCCGTGTCAGACAGCCGTCTTTAACACAAGAATGGAAATTGCCCTCTGGGACGTCAAAGCATGTGGCGGCAGCAACAAAGCAGTGTTTTGTCAGAACTTTTAAACAGCTTCTAATCCTTGTTATTTCTTTTTAGTTTAATTAACGACAGCTATTGTTGGTTTCTGAATTAAGAAAATATATTTTGCACTTATATGACATGCGTGGCAGCAGCAGAGAGAATGCGAATGAGACAGTTTGACTCAG
Source organism: Mormyrus hasselquistii (assembly GCA_026779605.1). NCBI lineage: Eukaryota > Metazoa > Chordata > Actinopteri > Osteoglossiformes > Mormyridae > Mormyrus > Mormyrus hasselquistii. Next base: position 27,156,264 of record JAODKE010000101.1, on the reverse strand, counting down.
GCAGTCACACGTACCGTATGGAAGCTACTGAGAGGGTCGGCGTTAAGGGGCACTGACTGGGCCGGTTTTAGCCGCAGTGCCGAACCACACGTCCCAGCTCCCACCTCACACTACCTTCCTTATAATATTCAGAGAAGCTTTGAGAATTACGCTACGGCCACTGGCTGCAGTCTTACTATGAAGCGAACGATTTTAGGTGTCAAACAGCTTCCTGTTTATTGAAATAAGTCATAACTCCCTAAGTTCCTTGCCTATAGTGCAGTAGTAACCATCGGTTTGAGTCTACAGCCCCTGGCCGCATCACTGTCCACTCTCCCAGAGCCCTTCTCTGGATGAGCTGTGTGCTACAGGAAACCAGCCTGAATCCATGTGAGCTCTCCAGCCCTCACAATGAATCACGGTCACAATCTGGAATGAGCCGCTTCCTCGCTCCCTGGTCGCAGCCTCATGGCCAGAGCACCATCCCGCCCAATCACCACTCCAGGAAGTGGGGCCGACACAGACGTCTCGCAGAAACATCTGGAAGCACAATGTACTGAAAACGCTCAGAGGGATAAACAAAATGAACATGTCATTTTGCATCAACTTTGCGGAGTGAGAACAGCTCAAAGGCAGTATAAGAAGCCTGCGATGGTTCACCACTTATTACTTTACAGAGGAAAATCTGTTCTGCTTTATGACCAATTTTGCAGCAGTGAAGATGCGAGGATCACAGGCACAAAGCTCTGGGGATCACGCAGGCTTTGCTTCTAATGACGGGAAGCCAACGTATGACCTCATTTTTTATAATGCTTTCAAACCATGGAGGATCTTTGGCAGGTCTTTCGCTTGTGCCCCAATAACATGCTGAAAACTTATTCTGCTTGAGTCGTCTATAACGGCTCACCGTTCCCTAGTGGCCGAAATTGTGGAGGCGCCTAGTGTTTATAAATAAGCAAAGAATGTTACAAATGAGTGACTTGAGCAAAAGTTGAATTGCGTTTTGCAGACTCTAGAACTTGTGTTTCCACAATTTTGCCCGCTAGTGTATGCAGAGAGCTCCTGCTGCCGAAGAGATCTGTTAAATACGCGAGATACTGACACGTATGAACGGAAATGTCACAAAGGTAAACGGTCAGTAAGCCAGAGACCCAGGGGAAGATCAGCAATGCTCCACATGAGATTGGAGTGCGGTAACCCCACTGTCACTAAGTCAACAGCATGTAATATAAGCCATTTGGGGCCAGCGATCTCTCCACACCCCTGCTGCACCACTGGCAAAGAGCAAATAGGGCTGCAGGCTGTGCACAATGTTCGACAAACACAGGCTGACTCCTTGTTTTCGGGAAGGACCCGGGAGAGCCAATCAGAAATTCCAGACCGTAGGATCAGGGCTGTTGGCTTAGGCCTGTGACCCTGGCACCACTTGGCCCAATGGGCTGTCAGAGAGAACCAGCAGGAAGGCCGGGTGATTTAACACTGAGTTCCGGGACCCAACCCAGGCCGAACTGATTGAACAAGGTGGAAGCGGGAGATTTATCTGACTCGGAGGACCAGGGCAGGTTGGGGGTCAGTCAGAGAGGCAGAGTGGGAGTAGGGTCTTCATCTGTGAGCGCTCTACACACAGGCCAGCGCCGGAATTACTCATTTCAACAGTCCTTCATTTCTCACCCATTTCCTCTGTTGACTCGCCATAAACACATACATCCCTCCACTCCACGCATACCCAGGCTTTTCAGCTTTTTTTCTCTACTTCTCCAAAGAATTGCTGTCTTGGGAGGACATGCGGAAGACACCCCCCGCCCCCCCCCAGCTTGCTTTTAACCTGGGATGTTTGGATGGGGGCTACGTGTACAGAGTGGAAATAAACTCACAGGTGGCCTACAATAACACGATTTTTATGGCCAAGGGGGGTAAGCAGCCTTGAATATTTGTCTTCAGGCCTTTCCGTGACCCGCGTCTTACATTGATCTTTTGCGGAAATCTGGCCTGCTTGGCTATGGATGATTGGGGGTGGGGCTTTTAGTAATGTCCTCTAGAGTAATGACAATTTAACACCGGCAGAGATCTAGAATAAGTACGGTTACTACTGAAACTTTAATAACCAAAAATATATGCAGAAATTTACAACAAACTCTAAAGATGGATATTTTTGGACCATTACATCTGACACAAATTCCCAGATATCGTCTGAATAACATGCAGTTTAAGATCAAACTTTGACAGTCTAAGTGTAAGCGCCTCACAGCACCCAGAATCCATGCCATACGTCCACAACCTGTGAGGAGTCCAGATGAAACCAGCAAACGCTAAGCAGCCACCCTCAATCAAGAAAATTATACCTTAAAAGTACGAAAAAGAAAACAAGGCTTTTGCCTTAATACTCTTGCACATGAACTGAGAGGTGGCTGAAATCACCTTTTACCTCACTGTCACTCTTCAAGCACACACACACACACACACGTGACAATGAGAAGAGTCAGAAAAATAACCTTGAATTCAAATCTGGAAAACGGAAAAAGATCCTCTTAAATAAAAACCACATAGTTCTTGCCCTGGTTAAAGCCAAAAAGTTTCAAATATTTGTTTCAGTTTGTTTGGCTTGTGGTTTGTATCAATAAACACAAAATCATCCCTCCACTCCATGTACTGCGCTGTGTGCACTACCTTAAGTATCTGTGCTTCGCGGGGCAGTGAGTTTACTATTTTTTTTAATAATCTCTAAACACTTCAAATAAACAACTCATGAATCTGGCTCCATATATGTCATAACTGTTATTTTTCAGAGCACAATCTGATTAAACTATATTGACAATGAGCGTTGTACTTGCGTGTGCTCTGCAGCACAGTAAAATATATGATATTAAACATGTCATTTTCTGGTTTTGTCATTCGGTATTACTTGTGAAAACTGATGGGGCAAAGTTCTTTCTAGCTCTGGCTATGATCTCTGCCTCATGTCCCCAGAGACAAACCAAGCACTTTCTCACTGCTCAATATAAAATGGATTGTTTTTTTTTTGTTCAAATTATAAAATCCAGTGCTGGAAATGCATCTCATCAATATCTGCTGTCAGAACTAACCTCGGTGAGCAGTTCAGATGTCAAACAGCTTTGATGTCAGCACTGAAATGTTGCCTCCGTAAACAATAATATACCGTTGCTCCATATGCAGATGCTCTTCACAGCGGAGCCAGGCCTAGAGGACACGCTTTAATCTCGACGACTGCTTGTCAGCTGTGACCTCACCACCTCTATCCATCCATCAAGCCCAGATCTTTGCACAAGCCTTCTGTGGCCCCGAAGAGCTTCAAATTAAAGGTCCTGTTTACAGTAGCCAAAATGCTCCTGCTCGAGATTGTTAAGTCCAGTAAGGTATATAATTTTTTTTTTTCAATTCTGGCACACCTATTGTTCAGCTAAGTGTAACATTCAATTCAATGATGCTACAAATTATCAGAAATAACTTATCCTTCTTCGGACAGTCACGGGCTAGTTCCAGAATCCAAAACTCTGACGATAATGGACTGTGTATTTCAGAGACTTTTTTTCCCCCTTTTGGTGACACAGGATATGCTGCAAAATGTCTACATCAAGTTTATTTAATATGTATTTGACATAATAAAATATACCAGACCACATATGGTCAGTGCCAGCGAAAGAAAACTTTTTTTGTGATATATATCAGACACATCATCTGCAAAAGAGAAAATGTTATTTTGAGTTAATTCCAGTTCTGTGTCCTTTGAGTGTGTGGATTTTGCATGTTGTCCTGCCCCCAGGTGTGTAGTTAGGTGAGGTTTGTGGTTGTGTGAATGTGCACCTTGCAACAGACCGGAATATCCCTCGCAGGGTATCCCCTGCCTTGTGCCTTGCCCTGTGGTTATGGTATAGGTTCAAGACTCAGTGCTACCCTGTAATGGATAATCACTTATGGAGCATGGTGCACGCCACACGTTGGTAGGTGTGGATCTGTGTGAGACTGTGCTATCCCCTCAATCATCCCATGAATACATTTTTAGCCAGCGATAGAATTTATGAAAAAAGTATCCAGATTTTTTCCAGTGCTGTTGGACGCTTGCTTATGATATTAATAGATAGAAATGAAGGAATGTTTCTAAGATATATCCAAGACATTAAGAATGAATCGTTTAAAGACGGTCCTGATCCTCAGCCAGTAACTGAACATGAGTAATGGATTTGCAGAAAAGCTACTGGTTCGCCACAGGCAACCAGTACCAAATGTTTTATCTGTATTGTCATGACAGTTTAAGAACATTAATTTCGCCAATCAGGAATGACAAATCCCACTGGGATTAAATTCTTTTTGTGTAACATCTTTCTGTCTGGGAAATGGAGGACAAATGTCAGTCACCAAGCTTCATGCTAATGATCTAATGTCTGTATGAAAACAAAATAATTCTCCACTGGGTGTGCATACACGTGTGAGCCTCACTGACAGCAGAATGTTCCAGGTGTGTGGTAGAGAAGGTCAATCGAGAAGCAGCACTTCAGCTAATCCATGCCGGTGAAGTCTGCAGCTTCCACACTGTATTCTTGCACTCAAAAGTGATATCTGCTCACCACATTGAAAGAACATTATATGATTCTCCAGTTACATTTCAAATGAAGTCACTTGCTTGTCTTCCAACTGCTAACAAATGTTTTCTTGTGAGAGCATTTATTTAACTGCCCACAGAAAGGAAGCAAAGGTTATATTCACAACTCTTCGAGACCGGAGATATTTAAGGAATGTTCCATTGAGGAGTCTGCTTAAATAATCAAAGCTGCTGCAATATCGATGGTGTTGTCCTCCTGGTCTGGGACGCTTGCTCTTTTTATCCTTCTGTGTGCCGTTGCTAAATCCAGATTATTTGTTTATTATTAGATTTTCATGTTGTAACAGCACAATTCTTTTTCCATCAAACATGTTGATGACGTAAGAGTTCAACAGGGAGACCATGTTCCATATAAGTGTCTTACCCAAACAAGCAGGTGCACTAACGTTTTGATGAGCTTACATCTGTTTTATTCATATTAATTTTAGTGATAAGCTGAGACAGCTAATTTATATCAGTGCTGACGTGTCACAAGTACTGTCTGTGTACTAGTGCTAAGACGTGTCAGCCCTGTCACAAGTACTGTCTGTGTACTAGTGCTAAGACGTGTTAGCCCTGTACTTTACTTCCCTTTCTTCAGTTTTAGTACATTTGGTCTTGCTTCACATTAACTACATCTGCAGAATATGATAGGATAAGATGACCGATATTAATTTGCATTGTTACAGCAGCAAAAGGTCAATATACCTGGAGCAATAAAGGACAATACAATATAACAATAAAAAAACTACACAATATACAAAATATATATATATAAATATATGTGAAGCTATATATTTATATCATGTATTGATCATTGAAAGTATTACGAATGCAATGCTTTAAGACATGTTAAGGTATATTTACATGCTGCTTATGAATGTTCTATAATGTATAATGAATGTATTACGAAGGTGCAGTTAACGCAAATTGTCACCATACATCTATATAAATGTCATGGTTCTTGACAGCTTTCACAGTCACCAGCACTAAGGGGCTGGTGGTTTGTTGGGTCGCTGTGGCCTCACACCTCCAGGGAAGTGGGTTTGATTCCCGTCCCCAGCTCGGTGTCTGTGGAGTCCGCATGATCTCCCCTCATTTGCACTGGTTTCCTCTGCTTATGCCAGTTTCCTCCCGCAGCCCAAAACCATGTGGTTAGGTGAGATGGTGTCTCTAAACCGCTTATAGTGTTTGAGCGCGTCTACACCGTGACAGACTGACACCCGCACAAGTGCGTTCTCAGTTACTTCAGATCTGACCCAGGCAGATATATTATTCTCAGTCATAATTCTGAGCAATCAGGAATGAGTGAAGATATGTTTTAAGTAACTGATGAATCAGTTTGAGTGTTTCAATTTAATAGTTCTTCTGCAAGCAGTGACTTGACTCATTTAACGGCAGCTCAGATCTTGTGCTGTTATCAAAAATTGACACCGTGAGCACGGAGGTCAGTATGCTTTATTATAAGTATTATAATCCCAAAACATTATGAGACAGACTACACATTTAAAGAAATGATAAGAAAAGGACAGGACTCAACACAAACAGAGTAATGAGTTAACGGAGTTAACTGAGAAAAGACCACCGAGCTTTACACTCGAAATAAATAAAAATATTACTTTCTTTGGGATTCTCAGCACGTTAGAAGGCACTGTCGGGCAGAAAACATTCACACTGAGAATCCTGCAGCAGCTGTCGTAGGCCTATAGATGTCGTCCTCCTGGCTCTGGCGTGTTAAGGGTTACGGGGCTTGGAGGGTGTGTTTGTAATCATACCTCTGCTGGAAAAAGCGCAGAGGGCAGTAACCCCAAGGGCCTCTGTGCAGAAGGCCGGCCAGAATATAGGCCTGCCATTGTGTGTCCGACCGACTGCAACACTTTTCAAATGTCTCCTCTGGGAAGCAGGAAATTGGACGACTTGCTACCTGCTACAACAACATCCTGTATTTGAGAAGACTTGTTTTTGCCCATTCCAACCTATTATTTCCCCTTTCCATTGTACGGAAGCTGTCTGACCTCAAGCGCGCGGGCCTGTCCCACACGGATCGCCAATCTGATCCTGCCCGCCGCTCCGCTACCCAGATGCTTCCCTTTTCTTCTTCAGGATGAAGCAGCAAAGTGCTTCATCGTCTTAAGAAACACTTAAAGGCACTTTTGTGCACATTTAGTGGAGCGGTGCGGCAAAACCCAACGTTTCAATCACATGCTGCCTGTTCTGCCTGCCTGTTGTTAGCAACTTAGCATTGTCTTCCCAGGCCAGTTAAGACTGAGTGATCCATCAGCAGTAATAGATTCTCAGAAGAACCGTAGAAAAGATTTTCCAGGAAGTGGTATTGTTTCCATGCAGGCATACACGCTTGCTGAATCGAGAAGTTTGCGGCCGAAACTTTAAATGACGCTGTGCGGTTTTTGTAAAAACAATGAGATGGAAAGCTCTATTAAAAACTTGCATAAGCAATTTTGGGCCAAAATGAAACGCTTTGTAATCCCAGCCCCATAACCCAGAAGGAAATTATAAAGGCCTTGCTTTAAATTTTATAACATTTATTGAAGCCTTTAACTGCAGGTCTTAATTTGCTACATCTGTATTTCATTTATTATTAAAATTCTAAATGTAAAAACACAGAATTACAAACAAAAGTCAAAGTTTACTAAAAAATAAAAAAACAAATCACCACAACATATCAAAAGCCAGTTGAATTGGCAAGTCTGGAATGGCTGTGAAGCTTTGGAAGTTCTGCACACTTGGCAACGTTTACAAGATTTTTTTCAGTAGAAAGCTGAAAATGACAGATGCTTTTCATCGACCTTAACTGCTCACCAGATAAAGCACTTCCATATACAACAGTAGAGGTAAACTGAATGACTGATTTACATTTCCATTGGACTGATGGTGCCAAAACATTTCTCCTCACTTTTAATCAGTTTCCATTGTAAAAGAGTTGAATGTAGATCATAACCACCCGGAGAGTATGTACAGATGAAAGCATTTCGCCATTTGCTTAGGTGAGAAGGAAAACGTACAAAAATCACTGCAGATGCACAAGTCTGTCAGTCAATGGGTGCTGGCCACTCCAGCAACCAGGCATCAACGGGCATTCTGCCGCTGCAGGTTGGCTCAAGTCCGTCACTCTGAGCTGGGCGAGGCCGCAGAATCGACGTCGTCTGTCTCCAGGTCGTGTGGAGAGGCCGGCTGCCCTCCTTTCACTCTCTTCCATTTCATCCGTCTGTTTTGGAACCACACTTTCACCTACAAATGACAAACAGGGATTGTGACCAAAGATCCAATCAAATGGAAACATACTATACTGCAATAGGGGAATAGCAGATAAGCAGACATTTCTTCATTATAGTGTCCATTATAAAGAGATCACTAGCATTAATGCTTCTACTGCATTTCCTATGATCTTTTCTTCCTTTCTTTTATTTGACACTTCTTTTTTGGTTTAATCAAATCAATAATAACATCGTTAGAACTACTTATCTAATGGATATAACAAAGGAAACTGAAATATCTAGTAACTATCCAGCTGAGGACAATGGAATGTGTAGAAATGTATAGGTACTGTGTTCAGTCTGTGGGACTGTCATGGCATCATTTCCTGTGAGCGCAGGCTGTATCCTTCCTGTGTGGGCTGGGCTCTGGGGAGGCCATGTGAGACCTCTGTGCATCCCACTCTGCATTCCCCACAGCAACACAGGAATAAAGACAATCTGTTCCCACACTATTTTAAGCGCATTACTTCGTCTGATCCTCCCTTGTCATTTTTGTGTGCAAGATCTCCGGCTGCCAAAATATGTAGACTTCATTGGAAAAACACAGTGCCGAGTTGCAGAGGGGCTTCAGAATGAGCACGGGGTAGAGCTGGGATCTGGGGTTTGGACCCAGGGCCTGGGAAACTCATCTCTGCTTGGCACAGACTTTGTGGCCAGTCTGAAACTGACCGTGCAGAATGAAACACTGGGGAGAGTGGTCTACGGGTGAGTGGAGAGGGTCAGCATCTCACAGACCAGTCAGGAACCAGTATTTGAAGTCTGTAGTTATAAAACAGGTTCAGCTTGGGTGGATGCTTGAATAGATCTTTTAATAAATTGTAATATATACTGGGTCAAGCTATATTATGTTTCATATATATATAGACTTTAGCAAAGTGAGGTACTATGGAAACTGTGGTCATTAATTAGTGTTACTAATGCTGTAAATTAAAACAAGAGCCCTGCAACTGGGGAGAATGAAATGGTGATGATGAGGTTGGCATTTTCATGATGAAAGTTGAGTTGAAAGAAGGATAGTCCTTTAAACATAAATGGAAAATCTTACCCAACCCAATTGACTGCCTCTGATTGGCTGTCGAAACGACTGCTATTTGCGCAGTCGAGTAAATGGAGGGCAGCTCCTGTGGGAAGACGTGGCTGAGCGGTTGGGGTTCTGTGCGTACCTGTCGCTCGGTGAGGTCCAGGTTGACTGCGATCTCATAGCGACGCAGCCGGGTCAGGTAATTATGGTGGGTGAATTCTGCCTCCAGTTCCCGGAGCTGCTCTTTGGTGAACGCCGTTCTCTCCTTCCTTGCTTTGCAGCCGGAATCACCCTTAAAGGTGGAGTCGTGAGTCTCTGGAGGATCAGAAGAACACGGCACTTCAAGATCTTGAAATATTGTGAAAAAAAATCTGCTAGTGACATTTTGCTACGGTGTCCTATTGGTTGACGGTAGTCCATTGAAATTGGCCTAGAGGGTCCGAGGGGTCTGTGCTGGCCACCAGCATGGTTGTTGGTCCTGTGATCTGACCTATTGCCATTGCAGGACACACACACAGACGGCCGAAGAAGCAGGGGGGCCGGTGTGAGAGGGGGTCACCGGGGGGGGGGGGCTCAGAGGGCTCCAGTTAAGGAGGAATGCAGCGGAACGCCATTAAACGGGACCACAAAGAGCAGAGTCCCCCACTGAAAGTTTAAATATGAAGACCCCCTTCCTCTCTGATCTATCAGGCCGAACAGAACATAAATATGATTTACTGCCCAAAGTCCGTCACAAACGCCAGGAGCCACAGTCAATATCGAGGCTGTTCTTATCCATGAAATTTAGCAAAATCTTGTCCAGTGAAGATCCCAAACGCATCGTATAGTTTATGCTGTTTAGAGGAAACTATTAAAATAACACTTATACTAAAAACAAAACAAAACAAAACAAAACAAAAAAAAGACCTGAGCAAAATCAGTCCAGGGAAGCAAATGCCGTTTTATTGCAATTAAGTGTCGGGCTCTCTGATGTGATGTTGCATCATTCTCAGACGAATAGCAGCTGACGTAATGCTGCCAAAACACTTATAATTTGTCACACTGAGAACATCTTTGCATAGCCCCTGCCAAATTGCGTGGTCAGACTGCTGTGGGTTACGCTCGCGAAGCCAGATGTGCCTGACTGGGGTCTGACTGTCTGCTAACTGCCTGGAAGTCAGCAGTCTGCAGTAAAGTAGCACATGGGCTGTGTTATTGTTATTATTATTGTTGTTTATACCCCTTTATTGCATGCCACACAATCTCAGCTTCACCACCAAATGTGTTCGTCTGGACTGTAAACGTGGATGCAGGGGTAATCTTTGGGCGGACTGCCGATGAGGACATCAGAAGATCTCCTCGTAAATGTCACCAAACTGCCTTACAGAGGCTGCTGTACACAGTCTTTGGGGTCAGACAACATTTGGCAGAAATTTGGAAAGGGTGGTAAAGTAATTCGTCCTAATTAACACCAAACTGGTCCTGCTGTTAGGGCTCATTGTAAAGATTTAATTGCTCACAAAACAAAACAAAAGCGCAGATTCAAAATTACTGCTTCGCTCTTTTCCTTTTTCATGTTTTTAAACAAGATTAGAGTATCCTAAAAACTTATAAACACAAATAAAAAAGTATACAAAGAAAATAAATCTATAAAAAAATATTGTGTGGTTGGCTAAGGTTTTGATTAAAAGCTAAAAGCTGTTTTGCCATCTTGGCAACCCAGATGACTTTTAAATCAGTGCAGAAAATGCGAAGCGTGTGAAGGGTGCCTGTATTTCTGTTCTGCTGCCAGGTGAGGCATCGCTGTTTATGAACAATGTGCACAGGTGGATCTGATTAGGTCGTCAGAAGTCTAGAATGTTTCATATCACCCATCCATGCAGTGTCTATGCAGACAGACATGGGCGGTACCATAACTGAACCAAGCTAGTTTATTCTGAACCTCACTTTGTTTATTTTGAGTCGGCACCGCACACGTGCAAATGGCTCATGTTACTACTGAAGTATGGAAAATGTCGAGGCAAGATCATCTAGAATTGAGACAGCTGGCAAGGTCTTTTAGTCAGCGTGGTCGGGCATATGTGGGTTGTAATAAGGTCACATTAAGGTGAACTTGAACGCACTTCCTCATCTCTCAGGAGATGGGATTGTTAGGCCAAGTCAGCCATTATGGGCAACATTTGAATAAAATGTGTACTTCCCTCTACGGATCATTGACTTGCCTGTCTATTTATGGGCACATATGCTATAAATCAGAAAAATTAACATGTCTGTATTGTACTGTATAGTTCTAGATAAACACACAGACTGTGATAGTGGTACATTACAATCCAGAAAGGATATATGTTCAGTTCAATTTAATAGTCGATGTTGTACACACCTTCAAACCATATTAAATCATAGCAAAAAAAAAATTTAATATATCCTCCAGGGAAATTTATACAACATAACAACCAAGTCTATTTCCCTGGGACAGAGGGAGGATGTAGTACTTCAGTTTATAATTAAAATGCATCTGTTTAGATCTCAGCATTGCATCTCAAAATGCACTTTCCTGAAACAAACGGAAAAAAAAACGTTGCTACCCATTGCGCTGAGAAGTTGATACATTTCAGTGCCGAAGAACTTGGTGGTTTGACTTTAACGTCTTTAAAAAGCAGCTCCAGATAATAAGTGGAAACTTCATTTCAGACTGAAATCATCTACCAACGCACATGCAGCTGTGGGCCGATAATCGGAAATCAAACTGAGCAGCACGGGTTGTTTACAAAGGCTCATCAGACTGACTGGTGGAGTTTGAAAGTCAATGATCGCCGCCTGGATATCAGGTGCTGTCAGCGCCGGCTCGTTGCACCGTGACTGTGTCCATTACTGTCAATATGGTGCTGTTTAGGGTTAGAGATCTTAATATATCTGAGCACTAGAAAATACAGGAAACACCGATGTGCGTCTGTCTTCCCTTAAGTACACCATCAGTTATATAGTGATGATGATAATGATGAGGACGATGATTTGCCAAAGTTCAGGATGGTACAAAACTCATTATTCTCATTCAATTCAAATAACATTTCCCCCAGTTTTCTGCATTTCTGTACCTTAGATATGAGAAAATGGATATCTTACTGTTTAATGGACCCACTGTAAAGTTACAGCTAAGGAAGTGACACTGAACGGTCTCCAGTTTCGTAAATGTCCTTTAGAGAAGCATCGGCGTCATTATTCATGTTTTCACTGGAGGCGTTTCTGCAGTGAGCCAGCCTGCCAGTTTAGAGTGTTGGATGCCTATGAGTTACCAGCATCCCTCAAGGAGCTGATAGTCCAGCCAACGGCTCCTCTCCAGTGTGGCACAGCGTGGCTCACAAATGCTATGACAAATAGAGCAGATGTTGACTGACGAGGGGGGGAATCTGCTGATGACCAATGGTGTGGGAAACGAAAGGGATGGACAGACAAATGGCAAATGTTTATATCAGCATAAAGGGGTAAATACTGCTGCTGCCTCTACTGCTAACAACAGCAGCAACAACAACAATACTACTACTACTACTACTAATAATAATAATAATAACAATAAGTAATAATAATAATAATTATTATTATTATTATTAATAATAATAATAATAATAATAATAAATAATCCACCCATCTTCCAGCCCTTATTGGTGTCATAGATAATAATACAAGCGAAATGAAAAGTTGTACTTCCTGACAAGTGAAAGAGGCTGTTTTTGCTGATGTGCTGTTTTCATGAAGGCCAGTGTGTTTCATTGTGCTCTTTACAAAGTCAATGTTTTGGGACTAGAGCGGAAAATCTTTTTTACTGTGACCTAAACTGTGTTCCTAAACCTAAACTAGATCAAAAATGAGTTCAATAACAAAACTGTATTAATATGAGCAGGCAGTCTTTCTGCTTCCATCTGATTGATTTAATTGAGTTGGCCAGTGTGGGTGTTCGTTAGTGTTGTAGATAGCAATTTAATCAGGCATTACAAATCTGTATCAGCTGGTTTGATAGTGATGCTTCTCACCAAGAATATCCACTGATCCCTGGAATGTGATCAGGAATTTTGATGCTTGAGCCTGAAGTGTCTGTTCTCTCATGCCTGTGTCCTTGTGAGGGGAACAGGACTGTTTAATGCACAAGTGATCTGACTCTTAAGGTGACAATTTCGAGATCTAATTAGTGCTTTTGGTATAATTCAGGGAGCAGAGAGATAGACAGGGGAGATACCTGAGGTAAAATTCTAGAATTCCTACCATACCTGCGACTACACTTAATGTCAAACTGTACAATTAAATCAAGTCATCAAGCATGTTTCACTTGACAGCACTTTGTAACTTTGTGTGGTAGCGAAAGACTCCTGTCCTGTACTGAGGGAACCATGCAATGAACATCAACCAAAAATTAGTGCCCCTGCGATTTCACTAAGAAAGCCGAAATCAATCAGAATCAGCCAATGGAAATGAATCGCTGCTGACCTGTGACCTCCCTCTTCCTCTTGGACGTCTTCTTCTCTGTCTCAGTGGTCGCCATGCTGGGCGGTGAATACTCCCCCTCCAGGCACCCGGACACCGACCCTGGCAGCCTGTCCAGACCCACATCATCCACCTCGGCCGCGCCACTGCCAGCCGGGCACGGCTCCTGGCCCCGGGTACGAGCCCCGCAGGCGGGGAACTGCCAGTCGGGCCGCTGGTAGCCGGGGCCTCCGGGATCGGCATAGGGCCGGTCGTCGCGGGGGTAGGTGTGCGGCGCTGCCGACACCAGGCAGGAGCCTGGGAAGTCCGTATAGGCCAGGAACTCGGGTTTCTGGTGCAGTGAGAACGGGCCCTGCTGGTATGGTGGTAACCCCGGCGACGGCACCGCTGAGTGCGGCCCCCGCATGCACCCCCAGATGGTGCTGCCCGGGTGGGTGCTCCGCATGCAGCTGCTGGCGGGCTGATCCATGAGCCAGAACACGCAGGGAAAGTCTCTCCGGAAAATGTTCAGTCTAGGTCAAAATTCCAAACAGCATCCAGGTCCAGTTAGCACGTGAACAGAGGCACGTGGAAGTCTGTCAGCTCTCCCCGGTCTGGGTGAGGCTTCTCTCCTTCAGTGGCTGTGATGCCAGGAAGACCATCCAGGGTCTCTGTCTCCGGCGTCTCTCTGCTACTGTGCGGGCTGGCGGCTGAGGGGCCCTTTCACAGCCTGCTGCATCCTCTCACGGCTCTCCAGCTCCTCCTCGCAGTGCGCAGGCATTCCTGGCCAGAGGTCCCACCTCTCTTTTAAAGGCTAGGTGGGAAAGAGTGGCAAGTTTATGGAGTGTAACGTGATCTCGAGGAGGAGGGGCCCCGCGGCCACATGTTGGTACCCTCCAACCAACCCTGCCTCATCAACTATTAATCATGGGGGAAATTTTATATGCACATCTAATGGGATTTCCAGGCGCAGACTTTTAAAGGAACATTGTCTGTAAAATATAAAACGAACACCCACATGGGAAAGGGGCGCTCGGTCTCTTACCTCGTTGCCTCTTTTTTTCCAAGACAGTCTAACCTCCGCCGAACAACATCTGGAAAGCAGTGCCGGCACGCACACGAGCATGTGCCCCCCCTCTCCCGTGCATCCTCCCGGGTCGCGGCTTGCGTTTCGGCTGCGGCGGCACGTCCTGTTAATCGCGGCAGGGATGCAGCCGTTCACACCTGCGAACGGCAGCAGCGAAGCAGCGCGAAGCACGAAATCAGCCCCGTTCCGCCGCCAGTCGCTCTCTCGCGGTCCCCCCGCGGCGGATTTTCAGCCAGCCGGCTCAAAGCTGCCCACTTCATGTTTTACAAATAACGGTTTAGAAATCCCTGTATTTTCTTCTGTATTTTAATGGAATTACTTTATTGTAAGGTTTCCTGAAGTTTCACTTAAAATTTCAGCATTTTTTTTCTTTGAAAACCTCCATAGTCCATAAACCATACCCGGCACATTTTATTCTGCGTGTAAAATGAATATTCGTATAACTGAAAGTTCAGACGTCAGGCAAATTAATTTATTTTAATGTAATTTTTATCAGTTATATGAGTTATCTATATAATAAATAAATTCACTATGTGAATTTTTTTTAGATGCATTTTATGTACATCCATCATGCACATTTGGTTTTGAGTTGTGTTTCTGTCTTACTGACATAAAGGGGGCTATTTTTCCCAGCTGGTGATTTTATGGTTGTGCATTTTTATGCTGAATCCAGGCACGCAATCCATTAATAAATTTCAGCGCACTAGAATTTGGATGTGCTGTGCTGTAGCATTTCCAAGGGTGCAGGACCATTAGCCGTCCACTTGGAACTTTGCTTGGCTTATTCGGTGGACGTTCCACTCGCATGAACGTGGACCTGCTCGGATCGCAGCGCTCTGCGCGCTCACAGCTTCTGGTTTCATCTCCTGCAGGTCAAATCGGGCTTCTCGGCCCACCCGTCGGCATTGTTTTTTTTTTTTTTTTACAAATTGCTTCTCGAATAAAGGAAAATTAAACATTTGACACTTACATAATGGGAAGTACTGAAAGGGCAAATTTGTAGCTGTTTTTATTATATAAGTAAATATGACGTTTTTAACCTTTTAATAACATCTTTGAATATACACCATGACTCCTACCAGATCAAACTGTATGTAGATGAATGCATTTTGAATACATCTTGGTAACCATATTAGTACGTTTTTCCTTTAGTGACCCTTACGGTGGACAAAAATGTGGACTAAACTGCATGTGGCTTAAAATAACGCTTATGGATTTGCTGGTTAGATATTTCCACTGTACTTTGTAGCATTGTTTAAGTGGAATCATACACGTTTCGGATGCATGGTATCCTCTGTCACAACCAGGAATGGAACACTCCCTAAATCCTTAGAGACCCCCCCTCCACACCATGAATTTCACTAGGCCACATTTTCTACGGTTTGTTTGGGCAGTTCTGTTGCGTCAGTGAAAGTGTAAAGTGTCTGTGGGTATAGAATAAAATCCTTTCCATTTATCCAGCAAATAGTTTTGCCGTGATGCGTGCTCTCTTTACTGGCATCTGGGGCTCGACCTCGACCGCGGGGCGTCTGAAGCTGAGGTGGCTGTTTTGTACGCGCACATGGGGTGCGTGCGGGAGCATGTATTACAGAGCCGGAGAGGTGATGAGAATGAGATTAGCTAATAAGGCTAATAAATAAACCTCGTAGCAGAGAAAATCAATTTGCACAGCAGCAAACGATAAACAATAATAGCTGTCTTTTAAGTGGAAAAACGGCCCCCAACAATTAGCCTATGATTTTAGAGAGATGCGTAGCGAGAACTGACACGTGATGATGTAAATTTCCTTTGCGGTGCTTCAGACTCTGCATTTAAAAAGTGTCACAATATATTCCGGCTGTGAAAGTTATAATATAGGAGCAGCTCTGCTCTGCAGCAGATCTGCTGGGAATCGTCCCGGCGCGAACCCCCCCTCCCCGTGTGCATTTCAGTGTGTCACACCACGAGCCCTCCGACAACCTGTCGCTGTCACTCTGCGCCTCCGGACCGAAAGCTGGTGTGTTTTCTTCTGATCCGTCTTTGTGACACAGGGGATCGACTCTGACATCAGTCACAGCCCAAACGTCCGCCCCAATCTCGGTTTACACTCGGCCCCTGGGAAAGAGACGGCTCTCTCTTACTGCCGCCTTCCCAGCACTGGAACCTGCCTTTTTTCCATGAGTCACCCCCTTTCCCTTCATCACTACACATCTTTCATTGCATCCTTAGACGCTAAACAGCACCATGACAGTGACTTAAGGTAGACCGGGGTAATTACCCATACTTCTTGACATTCTTATGTCATACATACACATAATAAATACATGAAAACAATCTGCATATTTATGAAGGAATCCATGAAATGCTACTGTGATTCGGTGGAAGCCGGCGTTTTGATGCTGCCACAGTAGAATCTGTGCTAATTCAGCCGTCCGCCGCTCTCACGTGATTCGTGGGTGGCGGCTCCTGCGGTAAACCCCCCTAACAGGGTGCTGTGTTGCTTTTGGCCCGTGTTTCATTTCAGATGTGTCATTAGCATGAGGAGCGGCGTGCAAAGCGCCTCGCAGCCCGCCCAGCGTTCCCAGTTACGCAGTGTAGGAGGCCAGATATTTGACACGGCATCTTTCAGCTGGTACCCATCGAGGGCGCCTGGTCATGCCAAACAGACCTCCTCCAGCAGGAAGAGAAACTCAGCAAAATATGATACTGCTGCCCTCTAGTGGAAGACAATGTAAACACGGCCTACTTTGGCTACCATTTCAGCCTTTGTGTGGAGTGCACTAACTGAATAGTAAAAAAAGGGTGTGTTCCCAAAGACTGGTGTTTCGACTCAATACTGGACAAACTGCCACATGTATTTTTGGCTGGAACATGATGTACTGTCAGTGATATGTTCTCTTTTTTGTTCAGTGTCTTAATCCTGTAAAATAAAATGATCTGTCTTGGCTGTTCTGTACAGCCAACCAAACATCTTTAAAAATCATTGTGGCAGATAAGAAATACGTGAATCACAGCGGCAGCTGAACTGTTAAACAAGTTGTCAGCATATTGTCTTAAATAGTGATGGCTTCAGGGGACCTTACTATCATTCAAAATTTTAATGGGCTTTGAAAAGGTTCCAGGCCCAGACACAAGGATAAGCAGCTGGATGAAGGATGGATGGATGGATAATTTAAATTACATTACAAGGAAGGCTTTACATGGGAAGAAGCACAGTGAGCATGTGACAGGAGATTTTCCATTAAAAGTTTCTGGCTTTTATTATTGTATACATTTTCTCTTTGATGAATAACTTCAGTGGCAGAGAATAGCCTACAGGTTGTGGCAAATTAATTCACTTAAAGACCTAGGAGAGGTGTAGTCCTAATTGAAAATGATAACTGAGTTTAATTGCTTCAGTACAATAACTGGTTATATTGATAAGAACACAAATTATCAATTTACTATTTTTTTATTATTTCTTTTGGGAAGGAGACAGAGTATGTGGGGCTTCAGACATACAAGGAGGGGGGGGGGGGCAAGCAGGGCCTGGGGGCCACAGCGAAAATGAAATGATCCTTTATTTGCTGTTTACACGTTATCCTGTACTTTGGAATGCTTCTCTTTGCCCACCTCTAACTTCCCAGGAAACACACATACAGCCAGCATGCAGATCCCATGGAGCTGAGGGTTAGGGGCCTTGCTCAAGGACCCACAGACACCTGACTGTTCTGACAAGGATCAAACTGGTGATCTTCTGATCAGGGGCTTGGAAGCGTAGCCCACAGAGCCCCTGGGGAAGCAGGGGTGGACCGTTCCTGTAGGCACCACAAAACCAGGCTGATGCGTGTAGCAGACAGGGCAAGCCCTACTTCTGGGTCCCTGTGCCCAAAATTTCTATAATACATGGTCCCCCTCCATGGGGGGGTGTATCAGGTACAGGACAGATACTACAATTGATCTTACCCAAAAGGTAGAGAAACAATCCTGACTTTTCTGAAATCTCCATCATTAAAGCTATAAGACATAATGCTGCCTATTGGCCACTCTATCTGTAAGTAGCATCAATACTGGAATCGCCTGCTGGCAGTCTGGTAAACAGCTGTGTTTATGAGTCACCATTGATTATCATATATCGTCTGTGACACAGTCCCGGTTTTCATAGTTTTTGTATCAGCTGCTGGAGGAGAAACAGGCCATTTAAGTAACAAATTTTCCCATCTTGCAAAATTCAGCTCCATCTTGATTCAATTTGTCCACCTTGGGCCCCAGCAACCCCCCCACCCACCAGTGCACTTCCAAGGAGCTTAGCATTGTCCCC
>JAODKE010000101.1:27122884-27137452 GCA_026779605.1 Mormyrus hasselquistii | reverse complement strand
GGGGGGGGGGGGCGGACTTTGATGCATCCCATCCAGCGCACTCCCCAGAGAATTCTCAGGATCAGCTGTGTCCAGCCCGGTCAGCCGGGGCCGGATCTGGCAAGGACTTCCTGCAACAACAAACAAACACTCACGTTTGCCCTGGAATGCCGCAAGGACAGACTGACGTTTTATCCATTGCGTCCAAAGCATCGCACTCAACACTTACATACATCACAGGCACATTTTGGAAGGATTCTATCATTTTCTGCCACTTTGACATCAGACTTCTTTAAAAAGAAAAAAGAATGAAAAGTATGATGCAGTTTAAACCCAGAGGCATCACATCCTGCTTTCACCTCCTACAGGACACGCTGGAGTTTGTCCGTTCGGATCATACATTTTCAGTGGTGCAGAAAGATGGTAATGTATCCATCTACCTGAACCCTGAAGACGCTCCTGGTGATATATACTCTGGAGAGACTTTATATTTATACCCTTAGTTGTCAATTATTGGGCATCCTTAAAATATCTAATAAATTGTTAAGGCTAAATCTATGCATAAAATTCTGGCAGATAAAGCCAAAACCAGACACAGCTGCGGAGATGTGGACTGCCCAGTTATATTAAAATGAATTTGAAAGATAGCTCATTAACGCAATTCTGCGCGCCTTGCCGCTGTTGCGCTGTGTGTTGGGTTACCAAGGTGACGTTTGCTGCACTTCTGCGTATTTCCACATTCTCATTTGTGACAGCGGGGCTTCCACAAGGGCCCAGGCACCTACAGTTCAGCTCTATTTATGCCAAGTCATTACTACATGGAAAAATACAAAAACCCTTTTCCCCCCAAGAGAAGCACATGAATTTGTGCTATTCTCTTGCTTATGCAATTTGGTGTGCGTGTGGTTTTGTTTACATTAACAGTGCAGCGACAGACCTGGTCAAAACAGAGTTATTATCAGGATGATTATATTCCGAGAGCCTGCAGAAGTGTCCCGGAGAGCTAAACTATGATTCACATCTGTTTGTATTCAGGACTGACTACAAAAATATCATGCATAGACTGATGGCTGGTGTTTATAAGCCCTAAGAGGAAGTGATGCGTACAAACTTCACCATTGTCTCATCTTTGATAAATGACTCCTTATTCACCGTGGCCACCTACCCCACACCAGGACATTCACCTTCAGCTCCAACACTTTGCAGATCCAGCAATGGACCCAAGTCTGTCACTGCACATGTTTAATCACAGTGCGCAAATTCTCTGGAGGATACAGTACTGTCAAAGGTCTTAGGCAATCAAGGAAAAAAATGTTTAAATGATCTTCATGTCAGTGTAGGACCATGATGTTATGTCTGTCAGAGTGTGTCGGCTTAGCCATTTCAAAGCCCAGGATCTGCAGCAACCGTTCAATAAACCAAATGTGTTTCTGACTTGACCACTGACACACCTTGGTTGCTGAATGGATACCTCATTAAGTTACTTAACCAATTAAGTGGTTAAGAAAGTTGCTGGTGAAATTTAATAAAAATAATGGCTGAATAGAGGTTTGGGAACAGAAGCAGTGTTCATCTAGCCATCAAAAATATGAGCAACTTTTTGGAGCACAAAAGAAATTTGTGTTTATTTTTTATTGTTACTGTTAAATTACATATGTTAAATTCTGTTTGTTTCTGAGGAAATATACATTTACCACCCAGATAAATAGCCTTATACATTTTCTTTTAGTGCCTAAGACTTACACGGTACTGTGAAGGCCCAGAACGGCGAGAACTTTATAAAAACAAAGTAACAATGGCAGGGATGTGGAGGAGCTGAGGCTGAGTGGAGACTGCGGAGAGGGAGCCGGCCGCTGGCTTCCCACACAGTGAGTCACTCAGAAACGACAGCAAAAAAGCTGCAGATGTGAGAGTGGTCCGGCACGCTGGGGGCTGTCAGGGCTTTGTCTACCTGCCCTGCTAAAGCCATTAGTGCTTCCCCACAGCGTGGCCGCTGCAGCGGGGCTGGAGAATTCCCGGAAGCATCCAAGGTGGCCTATGGCGTTTCCCGAAGCCGCTCCACGGCAGGGTTTTCCGTAATTGTGCAAGATGCCGCTCCTGAAGGGGAGGGTGGGAATCAGCGCTGGCTGGAGTCCTTTGACCCAGTTTCCGCTGTGGATGTTTTTCCCTGCTCCAAGGGTTTTCCTCTACTCCTATCCATCCACAATTACCTAATGCTGGGTCGTGGGGCAGCTTGGACTCTATGCCAGGTAGCAAAGGACTTTCCTGCATGGGATGCCAATCCAATACGGGGCACATAGGCACACTACAGGCAATCTACAGATGCCTATTAGCATAACTGTGTGTCACCGGACAACGGGAGGGAACTTATATGACACGGGCGGAGCGCTCAACCTCCACAAGCAGGGACCAAAGGCAGGATTCGAAGCACTAACACCAGAGGCCTGGGCCAACGACGCTACCCTGCCACCTACTGGGGCTCCACACCACAGTGCCCCCATGTGGCACTCAGTATGTACTGCAGTGACACCTAAGTTCTGTGACCTAAGATCTGGCTCATCCACATGTATTTACTTGGGGGCAGCATGCGGCTCAGTGGGCTAAGGTGGCAGCCCGTCACGGACAGTTTACACCACAAAGAGCAAGTCGAGGGAGGCGTGAAAAAAGAAACTTACTACTATTAGGTACATTACCAATGAAAGTATAATCTGAAACCTTTCTTAGTTCCAGTACAACAGGAAGTGTATTCATTTACGCCCCCAAGAGGTGCCGAGGTGAAATGGCCAATCAGAGCGGGCTGTTCGCACTGTTGGAGGCCAGTGTTCGCAGGTTGCCATTACATCTTGTCACCTTGCAGTAAACGCGTGTGAGGTTGGCTGCCTCTCCTCCCTGAAGCCGGCTTGGCCCGGCAAGAACACTGCCCTAAAGCCCAGAACAGATCATATCTGGTCCCTGCAGCAGTAATAGAGAGCTGCAAATCTGAGCCCTGCCGGGTACATCACTGCACTTAAGGAAAAAAGAACCTTAGCCCATCGCATGTATTAAGATTATACTAATATAACAAAACAAGCGGGGGGATTTCAGGGGAAGACTCTTACACTGAAAATCCATAGGCATCATATCATCATATATTTCTGATAACCAATAATTACTAAATATATATAAAAAAGGCAAAAAAAAAGAAAAAAAATACATCTAATACAAAGGTGTTTTTTTTTGTAAGTTTGCAAAACTGGTAGAGAAATACTGCAGGTTGTGGGTTCTAACTCCACATCTCCTCCATATGTGTTGAGTGTGCTTGTTCTTCCAGTGTTGTGTGACTTTCTTCTTGCAGTCCAATGCCAGTGCATTTCTGGAAATTGTCTTCTCTGAATTGGTGACCCATCACCCATAGGGTGCATCCCTGCTCAGTTCTGCCTGGGATAGGCCGCGACCCCAACCCTCCTGCTCAAGATAAGAAGTTGGAATATTTTCATTTAGTATGTATGACTAGAAATGTGATCGAAGTTCTCTGGATCAATTTCTAAGAGGGGATTAAGTATGGGACTGAAAATATCCAGTTATATAGAAGGATTAAGTTCACCATGTATATAAAATACTCTATTTCTTCTTGCATTAACATTCACAAATATTATTCTGGAACGAAGCCCTGAAATAACATTTTCTCAGTAACTGGTAATTTTAAGAATATAGTGAGTGCAGACAGATACAAATCATAAGCAAACATACAGTGGGATTGTTATGAAAAAGATTATGAATACTTTGGCATTTCCATTTCGTTACCTACACGTCTGCTCCAATGATTTAAGATATTACTGCACTCTGAGGTCCTTTGAGTGAAGGCTGTGCTTACAAACGAACACAGCACTTCCCTCTATATTTTTGCAGTACTTATTAATTAATACAGTTGTTTTGGGGGTCAAATGTCTCTAAGTTGAAATGAAGAGTTACTGCACAACGTTAAGGGCCTTACTCACAAGCACACTAGTGACATCACACTTCGTCACTGCCGTTGTGTGTGCACGCAAGTTTTTCCACTCACTTGTACTCCACCAAACTTCAAGTAATGTGACTATGTGGCAAATATAGTAATTTAACCTGGTATACTTATGTCGATATCGATATCATTTTGAAAGGCTTTGCGAGCAAACGCACACTTAAAAGTACGAACTGAAGTCTGCGACAGCAATTAACATGCAATGTCGCCCCCTGGTGGAAACAATTGTCATAAACCTTTATACTGAACCAGCGGAACTAAGGCTTGTGCACAAAAAGTAGTGACTGAGGTGATATGTCATAACGCAGTACAACTTACTTGTTTTGCACCATTTTGGTTACAGGTCTTACTAGTCATGTCCTAATATCCTTCCTTACCTGAAAATCCTGATACACGTTCTGAAAACGGGTGAGCATCAGTCTCATTTTTCTTCTCATTTCTACCCGTTATCCTCTAATCCTGTGATGAGTCCCAAACCCCATGACAGGTCCCTGGATGAACCCACGGCTGCTTGGGTAATCGGGGCCGATTTCCTCCATCGCTGGTCAAAAGCGCCCTTGTCTAAGTTCCGCTCTCAGACACTCAGTCACCAGTAGATGCCGCTGTATAACAGTTCAATCTTCCAAAGTGCGGAACATTGATCACTTTCTGCGATCTACATTGTTTGACTCCTCTCCGGGATGTAATCTGGATCGGTAATACTTTACTTGACGGGGCACAAAAATTTAGTAATTTATACTCAGTTACTACTTAAGTACAAATCATGAACAAATCATGAACATTAATAGCCTTCAGACAAAAGATGCGTTATGATTCATCAATGATGAACAAACATGAGATCAGTATTTCACTTGTGTTATTCATTACTCTTTCCTGCAGTAGTTCACAAGGATCTACAGAATAAATAGCTATAGTGAAATATAACTGCTTGAGATAGAACATGCGTCCCAAATCATTAGTGACGTATTAACATGAGGTCAGTACTGTATGTAAATAACATTTATTTTGTGGTTAATGTGGCTGATACATAAGCCGTAGCATAATGCAATTTCATTTGTGCCCCATCGAGTAAAGTATTACCCCTGGCTTTCCTCTGATGGATCGTCTGTTTTAGACAAACATCCCACTGTACTGTAGCTATATTGATTTCAGGGAGGAGGGCACATAATAGATAACTGGGAGAGGGGAGGGGTCCCAGGATAGCGCACCAACCCATTACAGGGCACGTTCAAACACAGCTGAGGAACAACTGCACACTGGATCTTGGGGCAAAAATGGACCATGCCCCCTTCCCCCCTTTCCAAATTCACGCCTTGGACCTGCCTAAGCCAATTTTAGCAGTTGCAGATGATGAAATTTAAGTAGCAGCTAGATATGGTACCCATCATGCACTGCAGTAGTTTGCGAATTCCACAAAAATGTTTTTTTTTTCCCTTAAATACTCGCCTCAAGAACATAGTTTTACTACAAAATATTACATACTATTACATTTAAAATAGTTTTAAGTATTGTACCAAATATTTTTCTGTTATGACTCCCACCATAATAAGATTGTATAAATAAAAATAAGAGATATAAAAGTAATATGTCAGAACTAGTAATAATGCTTGTGATATTGGTACCTTAACCTTTACTAATATTTTGCATCCATGTCATATCTGCAGTAGGGGAGAAGGCCTGGGCCCTCACTCATGTGCATTAAGCTTCATAACTCGATGAGCAAATCACCGCCTCGAAATTATTTTACCGATGAGTAAAATTGATGAAGACAAGGTTCCCAGCAGGTAAGGCCTGAACCCTGAGCAAATTCCTTAGTGCCAATCCAATGGACAAGTTGGAAGTTTCCACCCAGCTCAAAAACATCTGCAGCTTTGGCCTCCAACTGCAGCTCAATTTAATATCTTTTTATGGTAATAAGTGATCTTCCTAATAGCCCTGACTTAGACATGCTAGAAGAGTTGTGTGAGTAAAGGAAGGCATCTGTAAGGGATTACCTGGTAATACATTTTCATGAAAGTAATAGAGTAATTGCCATGCTAATTTGTGCTAAGGTTAAATTACAAATATGCTATAGGGTGTCATGAGATTTTGGGCCTTATGAAAGCATATCATATCGGGTCCCTAACCCAGACCAATCATATGATGTTCCCCTGTGCTCAGGGGCCCTTGGAATAGTCCTAAGTGTCCCCCCCCCCTTTACGGCTCCCCTGAATATCAGATAATATGGATATACTTATGGCCTTCTGGGCTGGCTTTATTGTGAATAATATAAAATCCCGTTTATCATTATCCAAAGCTGGAGCTGCAGCATGGATTCTGGAGGAACCTGAAGCTGTTGTTTAGCTCAGCAAAGGACCCATGTGTGCATGATCCCAGTCAGAAGTCTTGGAAGGTGTGTGAGTTTGGATAACGTAGCTTCCAGTGCATAGACTCTGCCAATGACTGCAGCCCTGTTTTTAGTATTCATTTCCTGCTTCGGCTATAGCTCTTCTCATGCTGCGTCTGCATTCACTCAAAGTGAAGATGCAGATCAAGGGAAGGAGATTCAGTCCATCTTTGTATACTGTGCTGTGACACCCCTCCATTTTCCATGACCACTTACACAGGCCCAGGTCATGGTCAACCAGGGGCCTATTCCAAGAAGACCAGGGCACCCAAGGCACGGGGCAGGATGCTCGTTCATCCTGCTTATGGGAGTTTTACTTACATATAAATGTTCTGAGGGCAGAACGAAAAATGATTGGCTCAGAGAGATAACCAATCCGATTGTAGAGAAGGTGGGTCCCAGCTACTAGAGGAGGCCGGACCAATCAATCAAGTGTCTTGAACCCACCTCCTCTAGTTGCTTAGACCCACTTCATTTACCACCTGACTGATTATCTCTCCCACAAGCGTTCATCACAGGGTCACAATCACAAGCAGACGCATACGCTGTGTCTCATTTCAGGGTCTGTCACCTATTAAGGCAGCATTGGAAGGCCACATGTGTCAGAGCAGCGTGACAAGGCTGTCCCATTTCGAGGGCTCCTCCAAATCCGGCCCAGAAAGGTGTCCTCCTTTTGCTGGGTCATGACCCCCCATGGATCATTTGTGGCCCAACCTATGGCAAGATTCATTGTGTAGATTTTTAGAAGGACACAGCCTATAAAGGTTACGCTAACCTCAACCTTGGAATGACGCAGCCCCTGAACTGGGACACAGCTACAGATTTAAGTGATCACAAGTCTTCTCAAGTCTTTGGACTGTGGGAGGAGATTGGAGTACTTGGAGGAGACCCACACTATTACACATTAAACACTAATAAGAGCTGGGGACAGGAATCAAGCCTGCATTCTTGGAAGTGTGAGGTCACAGTGCTAATCACGGAGCCACTGTGCTTCCTCGTGTTGTCATTTAATAAGTCAAAGTAATATAAACAATATTGAAGTCGAGCATATACACAGTTTCATGTAGAAATTAGCCTCCTTACTTCTGTACATCATAAAACATACAGCCACCCTTTCTTCAGAACACACCGCAAATGTTTCCAGTGTAGCCAATAGGCTTGTTTGAATTTTTTGTTATGTCTGAAATATATTATTGACATGCGCAGCTGAACCAAGGAAAACTGCTCATACAAGCAACGTGAGCAAGATAGATGTTCGTACATCTCTTTTTGCGTAATAAATGATGCCACAGTTTATCCGCAGTTCGCTGGGGATTGCTTTATGATTACACGCTGACTTTAGAGCAATTTGAACAATTCACAAAACTGTGTGTGAGGTCTACATTAACACCTGGCGGAGTGATTACTTCCTCCTGAGAACAAATGATTATACTTAGATTGAAAGGATTAGGTCTTTAATTTATGTGCTTAGTGTGGAGGAACATGCATGATATATTTATTTTTTTGGGAAAGCCACAATGAAATATTAGATGGACAAATGCAATTAAATAAAAATAATGTTCTGTGTACTTATGTCTAAGTGTGACTAATATTAGCTGTTATTCATTATGTATTAGAATATTACAATAATTTATCTCAACTTAGCAATAGTTTCTGACTGTTGCGTACAAATAGCAGCAAAGCAATATACGTACACATAGGTAGGATAATTACATGGAGGATAAGATATTTACTTTCAGTAGCCATGCATATAGTGCCAGGTGACAGTGAGTGGGACAGGTTGTCAGTCCGGGGCAAACATGCCTTCACACCTGCAGGCCATTTCCAGACATCGATTCACAGGAAAACATCTATCCAGACATGTCCGGAACATGCAGGATATACATACATGTAAGTAGCATGTCAATGCACAGCCCTGGAGGTGTGAGGCCACAGGCCAACCACAGGCCAACCACAGAGCCCCCACCCCAACTCACAGCCTAAAGCTAGCAAATGTAGTGATATTTAAAAGTGTTTTTCAGCTGTCAAGTATAAAGACTTGCAGATATATTGAAGATAAATGATACATATGGTTTCTATTGTTTATCTTCACGGTACCGTGTGTGTTCCAAAAGCATTCGCAATCACTCTTTACATGCATGCTTCTTGCCAGGCATAAATTTATCATGGAAATCTGCCAGTTCTACACAAACATTTGTTTTCCGAAACATGTGTTTAGATTGAAAAGATCCTTAAAGCGGCACTCTCGCAAAACATTGCTTTTGGGAACCACAATTGAAACCCGCTTTCGCTCCATCATGCCAGCTGAACCGTTATGTGGAAATGACATGAGAGAACAATTCAAGCCGTCAGCACCTCATCCAGTGTGCGGACCTAGGATGCATTACCTGCCAGATGTGTCTGGAGCTCAGGTGGGTGACATCGCTTAGAAATATACGGAAAACATCTGATCCACCCCAGGGCACGAATAGTACGTAGCACAGTGGTTCGAGGGCTGAACTCCTGACCACGACGTTGCCGTTTTTTTTTTTCCCAGAGAGGTCCCTTTCAACTGCTCTGTGAGCCAGGAGCTTAATTTAAGTTGCGTCAATGGATGTCAAGCTCACATGATCGAGTTGCACGCTAATCCACGCAGCAATAATAAACTGGCTGTTGAGCTGCCATCTTTTACTGCACCCCTTTGTGAAACAATACGAACGGCCCGAGGAGATTAGAGGAGCAAGGCAGACACGCACGCACGCCTCTTTGTCTTTGTGGCTGACCTTCAGTCTTACATTCAACAGTCTGCTTTTGTTCCGCAACAATCTAAATGGCACAATTCAATATACATTATTCACATATACATACACGCACACTCATGCCGCAGCTTTTGGGAGTAATGTACAAAATGCTTTAGTCTTGTATCTAAAATTTTGGTTCAATTAATTTGAAAATCTGAAGCATTTTTCTACATAAAAAGCAGATGAGTTACCAGACAGCAAAAAAATATATATATAAAATACTGATTTCACTCACAGCAGTGAGAAACAAATGACCAGCATTCTGTCAATAAATAGCAGCCTCTGTGTTCCTGTTATTGTGAAACAGCGCAGAAAACTGCAGGTCAAATGAAAGACGATGAACGTTTGATCAAGGCCAGATCTCTGTTTTTTTATTTTTAAAGTAACAGAAGTTTTTATTTTTCTTTCGCCTGATCACAGGTCAGATTGGACTGGAGAGCTGTCTGTGTTTGCTGTAGTGGTACCACAAAGAGAGCACTGGGAGGTTACTTTGGTCCCAGAGGGACACATTTCTCCAGATGCATTTATTATGAAACCTGATACTGAAAATGCGCTCATTCTATATGACAGCTTCATTGGCAGCTTTGGAATATTATAATTCAAGTATTTGACAGCAGAATTCTTTCATTTGTTGTGGCAGTAACTGGGGACGCACAGAACCTGTTTGGAATTAGCGTATGACTTTCTGTTAAACCTAAGTCCAAAAAAAAACAACTTTTTAAATACTGAAATGCCGTCCCTTCGTATGAAAAAGCGGCAGTTTAAATTAATTGTGACTCTAAACCTTGACACTGAATCTTGTATTCAGGGCAGGACAACCGTAGGGACTACAGTGTGTGACATACAGGTAGTTTGTCACCTGCAATAATTACAGATCAACAAAAATAAGTCTCCAAAAATATATCAAAGTGAAATGTGTTTATACATATACATTAAGTTCTGGTTCTAAGAGCAGTGCTGGAAGACCTGGGTGTATGTTGATTGAGGTGACCATCGGATTTAAATTAGCCTGAATTTAAATCAGCCTGATTCACATTGTCTTTTATGAGTTCTACTTTTAAGGCTAAAGTTATTTTGCAATTTTTCGGGTTTAAAAATTAATGCAGCAGTAAATGCAGTTAGTTCATTTCCTACTTACAGCTTACAGTAATAGCTTACAGCTCCTGGCAAATCTTCACCTGTTTTCCATAACAGCTTCCCCCATACAAGTTGACAGAGAGCCTGAAGTCTATTCCGGAAGCGCAGGGGCACCAGGCAGGGGACACCCTGGGCATGATGTCAGTTCATCCAAGGGCACCAACATGCATGATGACAAATTAAGGGCTATTTTAAAGACAATATTGCACCCGTCTGCAAATTCTGAGCTGTGAGATCCACATAATAAGTGGAGTGATCCATCCCACCTGCAACCATAATGCTGTGTGAAGATGGATGGATAGATGGGTGGATACTTGGGTGGATAATCTGTACATTGATTTTTCATAATCCAGAATGGGTAAATGTCTATTCCTGCATCTTCTAACCAGTCATGGTCTTCGGAAAGGCCTAGAGCCTGCCGCAAACAACAGAGGCCGCAAGACTGACGTACATCTTGAACAGCAGGTCAGCAACATGTAAAAAACTTGAACATTTCAGGCTCCTGTTTGAAACCACCAAGAGGCACAAGCTGGATTGGTCACCCATCTGCAGCCTTTTGGAGAAGGTCCTTCAGGAGTATGCGGTCACCTAGTTATCTGATGCGTCCCTGAGATTTCATACGGAGCCCAAGTGTCGTCACCGCGGGTGTTAGACTATCATCGGATCTGCACACATTTTCATGTGAAAAATATGCGATTTTACGCCAGTTTTTGTTTCTGCTATTCTGTGTGCTGGTCTTCCCGTCCAGATTTCCTCGCCACATAGGCAACAGCGGGAGGCTCTGCTGTAAAAATAAAAAAAAAAAAAGCATTCACGCAGGCTGAATCACTCCCAGTTCAAAGACACAAAACATGGTCACAACTCACTCTGGGCCATAAACAGGTGATATTAAATACACTCTTGCCAAAAGAGCATCTGAACATTCGCCAAATCGTGCATCATGGACTACAGATGATACTTGCATTCTTCTTAGCATCCATCATGCTGAAATATCTGATAGACATGAATCACACATCATGGCTACATTGCTGTGTGTCATCATGCTAACATATCTAATAGATGCGTATCACACATCATTGGTGCATTATTTTTATCTCATTAATATGTAATAGGTCGCAAAAATCCCCTGTGTTTGATTGGCTGCCCATGTTGGGTGTCCCCACACCTTGTGTCTTATGCTTCCTGGGATTCATTACAGTCTCCACCAGACCCTATGCCAGAGAAGCAGCAGAAATTCAGAGGCTGGATTTATAATTACTCACTTCAATGTTCCAGAAGCCTTGATAACATTCTAATGCACATTTTTTTCACATTTCACTATAATCTCTTTATTACTGCAGACCCCCCCTGGTCAATTTTGCTCTACACTGCACAAGAGTAAAACATACCACTATCTGCCATTAGGAGGCACTGCATGACTGTGATGAGACACACCTTTGTTTCCTGGGCAGAAAGATGGATATTTGCTCAGTGAACCCTTGAGTGTTATCCTGTTGCTGCAAAATTACTAAATTACTAACACATCTCTCAGCGCTAACAAACAGTGCCTCACTTAGCAGCCTGTGTCATGACAACCCTGTCAGGATAAATGGTGCTTGTTATTTCTGAAACGCATTTTTTATCGATATAAACACATACACATGACCGGTGACAGGATGTAACCCTCCTCTAGTGGGGAAGAAGAAGCATTGGAGATAAATGTTAATGTTTTTGCATCTAGTTGATGGGCATCTTACACTCTTGCCCAAAACTGTTTCAGGAGTCTAACCATGTTACCACAATGTAGCGTCAACTATCATAATATTAACTTGGACGTTAGGCCCCGAATAAGACATTTTCCAGATTTTCCTGCTGGTGATGTCGGGTTTATAAGACCCGTGTGTGCATGCCTGCGCATTCCCGCTCACGTGTGCCTTGCACACGTGACGATTATTCCGTCACGATTATTGTGTCCTGACAACTCACCCCCAAAGGTTTCCCCTCCTCCCTGTCCTCTCAAGGTCAGCCATCCACGCAGTCACCCGTGACCGGGGGGCCTACCAAGCACTCTGACTCCCCCCTCCCCAAAGGTAAACAGGATGTCCGTGCAGTTCATCAAGCAACTGACAGCACTATCTAAATGTGCCACCCATTACCCCCCCTCCCCGCCCCCAATTGGCCGTTACAGCAGGATGCCTCTACATGGAGCATGTCCCGGATATTCCCGAGAAAGTGAAAAACAGGAGACTGCAGAACTTCCCTGGCTTCCTCTCTCCAGGGCCTGCAGAGCTCCCGGCCCTTCGGAGCTGCCTGCCTTCCCAGTAGCTTCAGCCAGGTATCCGTGGCGGCAAACAAGGGGTTAAATCCGCTCCCTCCCAAACAGGAGCAACGAGAGCACAAGCGGGCTTCACCTTAAATTAAACACGGTGCGCTGTCATTTCACATTTACATCAGGGCGTTAGGCGTGACTCGGCATGGTGAAGACCCGTCGTCACGCATGTACAGCTGTGTGGGGCCGCACCCCAGCGCGGGGCGTAAAAGCGCTCGTGTGCTCGAGCATCGCTGCTGCGGATCTGCGTTTCCATGTGTCGGGGCTCCCCGCTGATTCAGCCCTGCGTTCTTTGCACGGCTCTCCTGGAAAGTAAACAGAGAAAGCCATCGGAATGTTATCCTGAAAGCTCCTAATTTGCTGTGATTGCATTAATATTTCGGGCTGAAATTGGCCTTTTCCCCTTCCTTTGGCCTGTGTTTATTTTCTCCTGGTTGCTTCACTCCTCCTTGCCGCTCGTTGCGCTGTCTATTTGGGGAAAATTAAGGGCGATTAGCTGGCAGACGGATGCCCTGCTGTTCCGGTCAGCCCAGGGGCTGTGTTGGGATCCCTGGGAGCAAAGTGGCTGCTCCCCAGGGAGATCAATAGAGAGGGGGGCCATCCATAGCTCTGCCCACAGCCTGCTGAGCCTCGTGTCTGATTGGCTGTCTTCTGGAGTTCACGCAGTGTTCACCTCTGAGGCCCGCCTCCACACTCCCCTGCCCCTTAGACTCGGGTTATGCAAATGTGTTTGTATGTGCGCTTGCCATGCAGTTGCACATATTCCTTCACGTATCGTGTGTGTGTGTGGTGTAGGAATGAAGTTCCCATGAATGCACACTGCACTCAAACGTGAATTTTGTATTTTTATGGAGAATGTCTGCACAAATAAATCACACACGAAAATGTGTTTTGTATTCCGTGCGTGTGTGCCTATGTCTGCATGTGCATCTGTGTACACCAGTCCGTGAGTGTGTGTGTGTGTGTGTGTGTGTGTGAGCTTGTCCGCACACCATCTTTCATGATTGCCCGCCCGCTGGTTCCTAATGATTGCCGGAAGAGTGGAGCTGGGCTGAGGGGACGGAAGATAAGACGCCCGTTTGCCTTGGCACCAAGTCCATTGTAACCTCTGTGGGGAAACTGCAGGTGGCAGGAGCACGTGCAGGCCAGGGAGGCGCAGGGGGGTCAGGGAGGCGCAGGGGGGCCCAGCACATATAACATGTGCCGACGGAGAAGGAGCAGCTGGGTCTGGCCCACCTGCAGCTAACCGGACCCGATTTCATTTAAACCCAAAAAGTCGAAGCTATGAAAATAAGACTCGTGAGGGGCAGAGATCTGGCTCGTCCTGTGAGAAAGATTTCGGGACGTGTTTGTTTAGTCTGTCTGGGATGGAAGCACGCCATCTCACCAGTCCTGGCACATCTTTATTTATCTTCATCTTGGTTTTCATCGATGGATCCTACGGATGCAGGACGGCCAATGGACGGAAGCTGAGCTATCAGCACAAAGCTGTTCATGGCGATTTTGGAAAAGCAGAAATTGCAGCAGCTACTCATGAAAAATGACCCCCCATCTTTTGACATTCTGAGAGAACAGTTTGACATAATTTAATTACAGGTGTCTGTCAGTGTATTGGTATGTATTTCTTATTCCATCCATCCATGCTTTAACAGCTTGACTGGGTGTGAGTCCATAACAGAGCACACACACACACACTCACTCACCCAGCACCAATTGGGAGTTGGTGTTTGTTGTTCCATCCATCCATCCATCCATCCATCCATCCATCCATCCTTTAATGGCTTGGCTTGGTCATGGGTGGGGCGTGGGGTTACAGGGCGCACATACACACGCTCTGTGTTTGTTGTTGTTTGGAAATTGACTTGATTTTAAAAAGTTCCACTCATTCCTCCTTCTAGAAGCAGGTCACTCTATCCGAGATCACATGCTCAACTCCCACCCCCCCCCCCCATCACCCCCTCCTTACTTTTATATGAATTAT
>JAODKE010000101.1:27076446-27092553 GCA_026779605.1 Mormyrus hasselquistii | reverse complement strand
CTGTCTCCCATACTCCAGCTCCATGAGGTGGCCTCCTGGGATGCTTTTCCAGCCGTCCTGAAGATCACACATTTATGCCGAACACTTTTTGGGGGCTTTTCCTTTACTCTCTGGTCAAATTCCTCCAAATCCATTTCTACTGTGTTTAGGTCAGCTGACCGGGTCATGTGATGTGACATTGTCACTCCTTTGTAGGCAGCTTGGCATGTCTACGTTTTTCACTGGTACTGTAGTTCAATGGTGTCAGCTAAACTGAAGAATGTTTTTCACCAGGTAATAAAACAAAGAAGACTTTGTAAGAGTGGCGGCACAGAGGCGCAGCGTTTAGTTCCCTCCCCGGGAGAGGCGTAGGACATCTCTATGTGCTGCCCGACAGTGTGCGCGATAGGTTGATTGGCAAATCTCAGTTGGCCCCATAATAGTGTGAGTGTGTGCCCCCTGTGGTTTGTTGGAAACTGCCCAGCGTTGGTTCCTGCCTGCACTCATTGTTCCCAGGATCCCCCCTGTAACCCCCCAGTTGGGATTAAGTGGCTACGGTGATGGATGGACTATATAACAAACCATGCCAAGCTGCAAAGGCCACCACAATTGACACCATATTAATCATCATCACCGGTGTTACCAGCACAGCTACTATCCATACACCTTGGGCTGCACACTATCAGATCTCGATTTCCTCACAATTGTATGGTGCATGCACAATAATCACCAGGGCTTTAGCTGACAGGCAAAACATTTGTCTGGATGCTGGCTTTTCAGTGCTATACAGACCTTTACATACTCCCGCAAGATTAGTAGTATGCCTAAAATATTATTGCGGGGCATAAGGTGACGCCCAGGGGTATGTGTAAAATAATCTATAATCTGTATAGATCTGTTCAGTGTATCCTAATGTTTAATAAACGTGTCGGACATTAAACAGCAAAAAGTACCGCCACACCACTATCTCCTCTATTAAAAGATGTTGCGGCTGTTGAACTGTCCCTTTCTTCACCGACATTGTTTATCACTTCCATGATTCACCACAACAGCAGTAGGTTTAATAAACAAAAGGATACAGCAAATTTATACAGGTTGCTAACTTATGGGTGTCACACTATGCCTCATTAATATTTTAGCCATATTAATAATCCACTTACCAAATTGTGGGTGTAAATAAGCATCTGTATAGCACTGAAAAGATGCCGTCCAGGCAGACGTTTCACCCGACATCTAAAGCCCTAGTGATCATTGAACGTGCGCCATACGATCGTGAGGGAATTCAGATCTGATATCGAGCAGTCCTACATCCATCCGTTCATCCACCCATCCATCCCTGCAACTTCCAGCTGCTAATGCTGGTCAGGGTCACAGGGGACCCTGGAGTCTATCTCAACCAGGATAGTGCACAAGGCAGGGGACACCCTGAGCGTGACAATACACAGAAACGATGAATGGGAAACAGGCAGAATAACTGCAGCTGTGATGTCCGCACCACTTTTTTCACCAGCAGCAGTGCCAGATAAGCACTATCAGATCATGCAATCTTTTTACCATAACTTCTACAACTGAAGAAGAAAGCTCTGGAAGAACTCTGAATCCATCCCTGCTTTGCCACATGTGGAGAACTGACACAACATGACAAAGACCAGCAGGAGACTGTCATACCTTATCCCTGTGAGAATTACTGCAGAAAGCAAACTGATCACATAAACACATATCCAAGCACTTTGCCAAACGTCCCGGGACCTGGTGATTAGCGTCGGCACGGATGTTACAGTCAACATTCATGGTCTTCAAACTACCCGTTTCTAGCATGTGGATCTGAACATATTCACTGTGAAAGACACTCTGGACCTTCAAGCCGAAGGATATTATGTAGGCGATTACCAAGGATGGCAACAACATAGCGGTCTTGTTTTCTGGAGCTGGCTACATGTGGATTACTGATAATCTCTCAAGCTAATAATGTATCATGCCTTTTAATTGGCTGAGCCTGAGGCCAAGGAAGGCAAATGGTCCTCATTAGGGAACCAGTGGAACCATACTGCTGGATTGAGAGTCCCAAAGGGTGTGGAGGTATTCGTGTTGTTGGCATGTCTTCCTTTATTCGCATACACAAAAATATGCTACCCATTGTACCACTGCAGTGTTATATCCACACCAGTGATTTTCCCTCCTGCTTTGTGTTAATACATACTTCTTATAGCTAACACTGAGCCCTGGTCATTATTTACCTGACCTTGATCTCCATCCATACATCAGTGTCCCATCGGTGTCTTTCCTTCCTTGTCATCTAGGATCTGAACAATTTCGCCCCACTTCAGGTCACCAGTTTCATGCATTCTAGCTTCTTTCAGCCATCTGGGATCAAAATTTTACTTTACGATTTAGAATATTAAAATTCGATGTTCCCTTTTTTGCCGTTTAACAGAACATTTTCCGGACATTAAGAATGTCCTTCTGAACCACTCTGCATGTGTTCAGGAAAGAAAAAAAGCAGCAAAGGCCTATATATTAGTAACACAGTGTACTGGGGACAACTCTATTCCATACAATATGGCAAACACGTGTAAAACACCTGCAAGGCTGATCTGAACATCACTCTCATGTTTATAACATGGTACAGGACCCCTGACCGGATTACGCTGGTCCTTTACCTGCTCTTCCCTCTTTCGGCAGATGAAAGTTGTTAGGAAAGCAAAATTTGTAAATTACCATTGAAGGTTGTAATTCGAAACCGGCTTGAGCAAATCTGTATGGAAACCTGGAGCTTTCCTGCCCGGGGATTGGAGAGGCTTAAAGCAGTGCACGTGTCAGCGAGAATCAGCGGATTTGCCACTCAAGTTAAATCCCTCACCTTGGCAAGGCGTGTAGCCCGTATCAGGGCGACGCCCACAGCGACACTTACGAAGATGCTAAGCTACCGAAGATGTGTATTGTTATCTCACGGGTCCCGCAAACCTGTATTTGCGATTTAGCTGGGCAGGGTGGTTGCGGTGTGTGGTAGTTTTTCCTGCTTTGGATGCATCTTCTTTTTCACCTGGAAGGACACACGTATACGTGTCGCATATCATGTGCAAATGAGTAAGACCGAGCTGAGGTGCCCGTGCTTTTAGAGCAGCAGCCGGCCGCCGTCCTCCTGAGATCACTCACTAGCTGACGATGCGCAGCCTCATCCGGAGTGCAGAACCCCCCCACGCCCCTCTCGGCGTCTGTGTTTCCCATCACGCGTCCCGTGCGGCAGTGTGCCTCTGCTCTTTTACTAGCTTGTAAAGCACCATGCTCCGTGCACACGTGTTGCACATAAACCTTAAGTGCCGTGGCCCTCTTTGCAAATGGGGGGTGCACTTGACTAATTCAATCATGCAAGATCACTCGCCCTCGTGTCTTTGGCTGGGTGCTCCACTGCATGCTGCACAGCCAGCAGGTAAGCACACAGTAAATCACAAGTGCGGTAAATCAAAGAAGGGTGTGTAATATAGTACAATAAGAACACTTGTACATTTTTTCTGAACGTCCTGCTTGCTCCTCCACAAGATCTTGATCTCATTTCAGATACCGTAGTTGCATTTTGACGCTACGAAGCATTATGGTGTGGACAGTTCGACTCTGCATTTAATTAGAGTTAATTTATTGTTTGGAAATCCAAATTTGGAATCTGTGGTGCTGTTCTTTCAGTTAAATCCAGCTCATCTTTGACCCTGATTATCTCCAAAGCAAAAATCATCATTACCAGGTGTGTTTTTAACAGTTAGGGCGAGGCATTTAATTGGAGTACGAGGCACATGCTACGTGACTGGTGTGTCGGATCTGAACTCCGTGGCTCCGACACCTCTGTGAGAGCGAGCCCTCTTCCTCCTCGCCGGTCCACTCTGTGAGGCGTTCTTCGGGCGCTCAGCCGTTACCCTATCTGTCTCCCAGGAGGGCAGCCTTGTTTAATTAATTAGTCAAACTCAGCTCTGGAAGCACATTAAAGGCAGTGCGAAAAACCATTATCTGGGGCTCACTGGCAGGCAGGAGGGCGCAGTGGCTCTGGTGCATAGGCAGCTGTCTTCGGCAGATGGCTGGAACAGCCTTAGTCTCGGGAAGCTTGCGATTTGTACCCTCACCTCTGAAGCCTGGTGTTTTTAATGCCCTGCCCTGGCATTCCTGCCCCCTCCAACAGCATCAGTCAGGGGTGGGTTTCTCAAGATCTCCCTTTAGCAATATACACAGTTGGAGCTATTCAGTTCTATGGTTCCAACTAGGTAAGATGCTAATGCTGTTAGCAGCTATGTTTTGTATGGTTCAGTTGTATAGTTCCAACTATGTAAGATGCTAATGTTGTTAGCTTTTGGGAAACGTACCTCAGATCGGGCTTCAGACTATATTAGCCTGCAGATCGGCCAGGTCCCCGCAAAGGCACGGGAGCAATTCCTGTAAATGCATCCTAACGCTCATTATTCAGTTACGTTTAGTAGGAAGTAAGCAAATGTCACCCACTCTTCCCTCAGTTGCCGAGGTCCAGGCGTCTATGTAAACCTCTCCGACGATGCCAAGAGTTTAAGGGCTGTAAGCTACAAGAAACACCCCCTTTAAGAGGGACTGGCCACCCTGGGTGACCTGTCCGTTGCCGGGTGAGCGCGATGATGTTATTGGGCTGTAGTTTTATGGAGCAGGACTGGGGGGGGGGTGCTTTTCTGCGATGAATAATTCAAGAAGCATCTGCTGTGTGGGAGCGGCAGACGGTTTTATTCGCAGATTGCGGGGGAAGCTCCGTCCGCCTTTTCGCTTTCTTCTTTCCCAACCTGGGTGTCGCCCGTGGTCCAGCTCTGGGTGGGGGAGCTCCCTTCCCACCCCCTTAACCTGGAGCTCGCCCGAATGCTGACTGCTGATGAGGTTTGTGTACAAAACCTTACCACTTTTCGCTTTCCGTGCGTGATGCGCTCTCGGGGAGGCTGGTGTGGTGCAGCAGAGCCTGTACCCTCACGCCCCCCCCCCCCCCACCTTATCCACGGCCTGAGGTCTCCATTATTTATCCCCGCTGCTCTTGGCAGCTGGAGCATTTAAGGTTACCCCCGACCCAGTCCAGAACAAGCGGGTAATTTATACTCCATACAGTCACTTTTTGGCATGCAGTCCGTTTGCTTATGCTGGATCAGAAGGTGGCCTCAGGCTACATACAGTACAGGGGCCGGTGCTGCCAGTCCGCAGCCTAATCCCACAGCCCTGACTACTTATATTTAATTAGCGCCCATTAACGAGCTCAGAGGATTATGGATCCTGTTGCCACGATGTCAGCGGCGCATTTTGCTTGCGACGCGAGTGACGGTAGGCGTGCTGGTTTTCCAAGATGGATCTGATGCTGCACGTTGTGGGACGCGTCCAGGGCAGTCCGGGCGGTTCGTGACATCTGGTCATGAAGAGGTCGTCCTCTAGTCCAGGTGAAGACAAGGGGTACGCTTGATTCCACCAAACAGCCCCTTTTGCTGGAGCGTATGTCTCTCTCGCCGCATCTAGCCCCCGGTTCCCCGGTGGCGGCGCTGCAGAAAGCTGGCACGCCACAAAAGCTGCCTGTAATACCGTGTGATCGATTGCAGGCCCCTATCGCAGTCGGAGCATCCTTAAGGCCGCTTGTGCTTTTCGGCCTGTAGCCAGACATTGATTACAGCCTGATGTTGCTATTGCCTTCATCACCGTTGCCCAAGAACCTTGTAGAACAGGTTTCTTGGACGAAAGTGAATCTTTTTTTTTTTTTTCTTTCTTTTATTGGCCCAAATGCACGGAATAGAAGCAGAAGAGCGGCGGCTGCTCTCCTCCCATCCTGCTCCAGAAATGGCCCCGTCTCGCTCACACTCCCTCTCTGCTCAGCGTGGAATAAAACCACCGATGATTTAGCGCGTGACGGAAGACCAGCAGGCCCCGGCTTTCACACACAGCCCACGGCAGTAAAACACCCCCTTCCCTAACTGTCATCCCCCCATAATGAACTCAATAAAACAGAGCCTGATAGGTGGGGGTGCAGTACTCCCTCCTGCATGCGCTGCACCGGACATCTCTCCGGGTGGTGGCTACACGTGGTTATTTAAGGCACATCTTGTCAGCTCTGTTGCGATTGGATGCAGGGAGGGGACGGCTGGGGTCAACCTGGGGGCAGAGGGCCTCCTGGTTCAGAAAAGGCCTTTGCTGAAAGGTATGAGAGGGTCTTTGGAATCCATCGCCACTCTGAAAGGAAATTGCAAACTCTTGTGTGATCTTCAACCTCGGTAAAGCACCGCTAGACAGTCGTGTTCATTCGGCGGTGGTCAAATGTCATAAACATAGATTTGCAGCAGAGTGTATTACTTAAGCGATAAATTATGCTGCAATACGCACACAGGCAGGTTTCCCAGTGTCCAATAAAAAGCAACTTATTAAAATAGTATTTTAAACACTTTTAAATGTCCATACATTTTGTCCCTATTCTATAATCGTTTATCCAGCACAGCATCATGGTGGGCCTGGAGCCTGTCACAGGAAACAGAGGGGAAATTAGGGCACCCAGGACAGGGTGCCATGCTGTCACGTGTTTGGCTGTTTTATCTAGTAGCCTGATAATATAGTGCTAATAGTGGAAAGAGAATGAAAATATGTAACTATGGATGCACCGATTGCACTTTTCTTGGCCAAACCCGATTACCGATGTTTTGGTACGTGCAATCGGCCGATACCGATTTTTGCCCTGAGAACAGCAAATACATATGAAGGTCACATTTTCTTCACCTCAAAACTTTATTTTCATAACAAACTCTTTACTAAACTTTACAAATTCAAATAAATGAAGCTAAAACAAACAAATAAACCCCCAACTACAACTAAACATTAATATATTCATTTAAATAATTCTGAAGCTTCTATCCTCAACTACAGAAAACGGCTGATCATCCAGTGCCATGAATTCCATAATTTTCTTTGTAATTTCTTTGCCCCTTTCACTGCTTATACCAGCGAAAGACAAGCACAGACTGCTGGTGTTTAGATGGCTTTGAACATGCTTTGCTAGCAGCTTTCGCTTTGCTAGCTTGTTCAAACTGAGCGTGTTCACTGGGGTGATGCGTTTTTAAATGTCTAATTAAGTTTGTTGTGTTAAATGTCTTCGTATTGGTTATCCCACGGTGCACCTGCTCCTCACACTTGCTGCAGATAGGAAATTATGCATCCACTTAGCTCACGCTGAAGTATTTTCAGACACTTTTGCGTGTCTGAAAGTGCACGACTGCGCATAGGATTTATTGTGCTTGCACAAGATCGGTTCGTAATCAGAATCACGTGAGACTGATAGGTCGATCACCAATCAGGCTGAAAATCACCCCATTCCGATCGCTGGCCGATCGATTGGTGCATCCCTATGTATAACATATATAGTATGCTACAGACAGCAATTATAGACAGAAAACAATCTTGCAGTGCTACTCTTGTGTTCTACTGAAGAATGAATGAGTTATAAACGTCAGTTTATGATGCCATTTGTTAGTCTGATGTTAAATAACCAAAGATCTTTCTGTAGTTGACTCTTTGGAGGACTTCAGCTGCAGATCCAACCGACCGAGGGCAGGGAGTCGCACGCGGCATTTATTTCAGGGTGGCAGACATGCACGTACCCCTCATCAGTCACTCTGTGGCTAATCGGTGTTAGGGCACCTCTCAAGTCGCTTCCATGAGCATTCAGTGCAGCACTGGGTGACCTTTCGAACGCGCTTACGGGTGGCTTGGGCAAATGCGGCCGCCAGACGTCACCTCCCTGATTTAACAGCGCGCTTTTCGCCAGATCACAGAAAGTGAAAAGATTTAGTTGTGAGGACTCAACTCCCTCTTTGAGCAGCGATATTGGGTTTCAGCCCTCAGTGAGTATTACATACTGTTCTTCTGGCACGTGTTTCAAGGGGACCGTTTTTAATGGCGTCTACTTCAGTGATGCTGAACTTGTAAACTCTCTGGGAAGCCTGCACGCTTTTAAAAATATGGTTGTACATCTGCCCAGAAAATGTCTTCATCATGAAAAAAAAATCTTTCAAATGTGGTGTGTTTACTGTTGGATGTGAAATGCAATCTATAATAGAAGTTTTCTATTGAGAATGTAGGGAAGTAATTGCTTAGCAAAACAATCTTACAGTCATCCCTTCATCCAGCTTCTCTATCTATTAGAGGTGTAGAGTGAGTCCACAGTCAATCCCAGGAAGCACAGGTACATGCCCAGGGGACACACAGGTCGGGATGGCAACCTACTCACACAATCACACTATGCAGAAGTGCATGCTGAAATATCAGACATTCCCCTGCTAAATTTAATATTACACAGAAGCTGCCACAAGTCACACATGATGTTTATGGATATCTACTCAACACAGTGATTTCTACTCAACACAGTGATTTCTATTCAACACAGTGATTTCTACTCAACACAGTGATTACGCATGCACTGTTTACTGGAGTAAACAGAGAGGGGCCAGAACACAGAGCTACAGTAAAACATGTAATTTATAGGGCTTTTCATATTTCATCCAATATATAATTAAAAAGTTATATTCTGGAAAACGGTTCTGTCTGTCTGTGCATATGCACTGTATCGTTCAAATGTCTCAAGCAGTCATACAGAATGATGTTTAAATGTTCATGTTGGTGTAAATATTTGCTGTTACATCTTTCAAAATGTGTTAACTTAGCCATTTCAAAAGCTCTACTAAAGTCACCCCAGTACCTGCAGCAATCAGCTATCCAGTTTAACAAATACATGGAATGGCTGGGGGGCCTGTGAGGAGAGGTTTGGGCCCTGAAACGGTGTTCAATAAGATATATGCAACTTTTTGGAGAACAGATGAAATCACTTTATTTTGTTACTGTAAATATGCACATATTTTGATGTTAAATTGTGCATATTCTTCTGGGCAAATGTATATTTGGCCCAGTGGGCTAAACCTGTGTGCCTGTGATCAGAAGGTCGATAGTTAAAACCAAGCTTCGGCACGTTTGTGGGTCCGCGAGCAAGGCTCTTAACCCCCAGCTCCCTGGGCACCGCTACAGGTGGCTTCCCTTCGCGGACGACTTATTCTACAAAGAGCAAGGTGGGGGAGGCGTAAAGACAATTTCCCCACGGGAATCAATTATTATTATTATCATAAGTAGCTGTTTGTGTATTATGTATATTAGATTGGTGTGTATTTGGAAGTCATAGGAATACTGTTGGTAAATCAGGATCATCTAATCCAGGGGGTTTCCAGCCTTGGGCCCTGTGCTCCCTGGGAGACATTTATCTTACTGTCTGAGGATGGATGGATGGATGGATGCTGATGTGTTATAAAGCACTACTAACAAAAACATTCTTTACATTTTATGCATCCATATATGTATATAGGTGCATTTACTTTAAAAAAAGAATATATGTGCTAATTTTAAAAATGTTCAGATATACCTTAATATTTTCCTCTATAATGGTGCTGATACTGCGAGCAGTATTAACACACAAGAATGAATGCAGATTAGTGCAGGTAAATATTACACACATCAAAATCCCTCTTTATAAACCTTTGTACACAAAAGTAAAATTTGCTAAAAATATGATACAAAATAAGACCAGTCGCATTAAAGTTTGTAATTTTGCTTTGCTCTCAAGAACTTTTACCAATTTATTAGTAAGTTGCAGTTTTATGAACTGGTTTTAATAAGTTCTATTATATGTATAAATTATGACGCTACGTCTTTCTAAATTAACAATTTTATTTGTGATGTTACTATGACAGTGTTGTTATGGTAACTGCAAAAGACCAGTGCCATGCTCATATTAAGTTCCAGATTCCCAGTTTCACTGAAGGGATTTATTGGCCACCAGTGACCACAATAACACATTTGAGCTTAACCACACTGTCAACTGCGTGTGTGCATGAGCGCATAGATTTTAAACATAACTGCTTTCATGCCTTGGATTCTTGGCAATTTCAAAAGTACTCAGCGTAAAAAAAATAATGCATATATTTATTTTACACATTTTAACCTGGTGTCCTGTGATTGTCTGGGGTGGGCTCCAGGCCTCCCCCCAACCCTAACCAGGGTGATTGAGTGTAAGATGGATGAACAGACATTTTACAGCTTTTGCAGCTATAATATATGTGCCATTTTATTCATTTCAAGTCAAAAGAAAAGGAAATGTATCAAATGTTATACAGCAAATACAGCAGTAGACGCAGGCAGTGAGATTAAATGAGCATTTGTTGATGTCATAGCAAGTTGCCCATTAGCTTAATGATCTTTGATCTTTCTTTGTAGATCCATAAAGCATTAATGGCTAACCTGTAAAGTTTTGATGATGCGTCCTGCTATGTGTCTTTTGGGACTTTGTGTGAATTACTGAAAGGCTGTAGGGGTAATAATTTCTTTAATAATTTCTTCCTTTTTTTACTTTCATATTACAAGCCTTGTTTCTTGTTTATTTTTCCTAGTAACTTTAATAGTGACATGGTTAATTTTTCTAGTCATTATGTACTAGTTCAGAATATATGGAACTGTGCGCAGCTTTTT
This sequence comes from Mormyrus hasselquistii, assembly GCA_026779605.1. Lineage (NCBI taxonomy): Eukaryota > Metazoa > Chordata > Actinopteri > Osteoglossiformes > Mormyridae > Mormyrus > Mormyrus hasselquistii. The sequence continues at coordinate 27,082,041 of JAODKE010000101.1, read as the reverse complement.
CTCTTATTAGAGATATAGTCCTCGAGTGACATCATGACTTTAGCATCTTTGCTGACATGCTTCTTGAAGATCAAGCATGTCTTGCTATTGAAAGCATTTTCTCAAGCTGTATATGGTTTTCTTTTCCCGTGTGGAGCCTGTTAGATACTTTCTGCAGGAATAGTGAGAAACGCAGGGGCCGGCGTGATGAAGACCAGGACACTGGGTGTGTGGTTGCCATGGAAAGAGGAGCAAGCACTCCAACTCTTCCTGCCTGTGCCAGCCGGTGGCCAGGTACCTGTACGTGAGCCAACTCCATCCCATGGGCTGTTGGGGGGTCTCCTTGGTCCCGCTCTGCTTCTAGACACCCTGTCCCCAGCAGTCCTCACATTATGGTCTGTCAAGTCCTCCACTGTCAAATGCTTGGCCATGGTGACAGAAGACATGTGAAGTACACGCTCAGGTTAAGATGGTCCACTGTGTTGCCGTTTCCCATTGTGTCTCGATGATTAGCGTCCCCCATGTGAGCTGACTCCGGGCCACTTTAAATCCCCTCGTCTTACTCTATTCAGAGTCATACTCCAGCTGCCGGCTTTTGTCCTCCAAATCACAACCTAGCAACCTTGTAATTGAATTTCGTTGGGGGAAACAACAAACTACATAGAATGACTTTATACTTCTTGGACTGTTGAGATGCTGTTATTCGTCCGTCAGGTCAAGCCTGAACATTATTCATTTTGCAGTCCAAGGATTTTAGAGTTATGCGCCTCGCCAGCAGTTTCATAAAACAAATATGTGTTTGACATCAGACCTATGAAATACAGCATTTGCTCTGGGTCTCAGCTTCACAGGTTCGATCAGGTGCTTTTGAATAATAAGTAACAGTTTAAGACGAAGGGCAGTGCAGTTTGATTTATAAGGCTTATCTTATTATTTACTGGTCTCTGGGTGAAGTAGGTATATATACACTTAAGATAATCCTTTCCTGACTGCATAAATAGCCCCTATAGGAGTTTTCTTTCCCGACTTGTATTCCTCTTGTCTGGGGAGGAGGGGTACCGTGGGGATTTATAATGTCGGGGGTCACCATGCGTTTTGCCTCTCTGAAGGGCTTTTCGGTGCAAGGATGTCTGCGGAAATGCTTGTTTTCGATTTCTCCATTCTGTCAACTACGCCGCTGACTCTCAACATTGTGATCGAGGTGGTATGTTTCTGCTTCAGAGGTAAAACGCAGGATGATACCCTTCTCTGCCTTCCCCTGGATGATTAGTGTGCATAGGAAACGGGGGCTTAAAAAGCTATATGTCATAGTGCATTTTTAGCATCTCTGGCAGATGACTGAATGGTATCCAATGCCTGGGGGCTGTCCTCCCCCTGAGCCTGATACGGGGACGCACATGATGTCACAAGCCGCTTCCCTGCAATGGAGAGAGACAGATTTTCGTAATAACCAGCAGGCCTCGGATATGTAGAAGGAATCAGGGCCATTTGGGCTGGACGAGGCACCTGCACAGTGTAATGAAGCTGGTTAGGTCTGCGTCACCTTAAGGTTATGGCTGCTGTCAGGGGAGGCACAGGGCCTCCCCCCCCCCTGCATAACACGTCCCAGGACAGGCCTCGTAATGAGGTTGTCGTCCCAGTGGACGGAGCCTCGCCCCAAGCATGGCCAGGTCACCAGCTGCCTGGGCCAGCTGCAGCCACAGAGCATGTCTGTTCTACCTGCCTGACTTAATGGATCAAAGGAGCTCTGTTGTGCTCTGTGTTTACCTATTAGGCCTGTACAACAAGGCGATGGTGAAAACTCAATTACCATCATGGAGGATCACAGCCTATTTACCCCTTAACAATCGTAACGCTTCCACACACAAAGAAGGGCCTGTGTGCTGAAGCTTGTCGTCAGCGGTCAGGTCGGCCACTAATCTACCCGTTGATTAACACAATCAGCTTGTCCTCTAACGGAGTCAGAAAAATTCACCAAGGCAGACAAGTTTCTTTTGAGTTATAATTAGGTAGGGCAAGACTATACGCTATGAAGGATCTGCTGTGAGGTTCAGTACAAATGCAAGAAGAAACTAGAGCACGCACACTTCCAATAAGAATGAACAAACCATCTCGTTCATTTAATCAAGTCTCCCAACAAAAGATCAAACAAGGCAAAATATGCTCCTCAATAGTATGTGGATTTGGTTTCAATTACACCTCCATCAAGCAAAAAGAAAATTGTAATGAACAAACTACATTCTCTTGACCCTATCACTGTTTGTTATTTAGAAGCCACCTTGAGTTTGAGCGTTGGTCTCAGTTTATGGTCCAGATGCAAGCATTAAAATCAGGCCAGCGCTGTTGTCCTCAGGCTTGAGTGCAACACCTGCGCTGGCCAATAAAACTCCCCCACTTCATTAAGAGCGAAGAATACCGGGGGAAGAGAAGGGCAGCCACGCCCCAGGGGGAAGCAGACTCTGGCTCTCACCGAAGGATTGATATTTATCGGTGTTCGCTCGGCGTTTTCTGTTACCAAGGATTCCACAAGACACTGGGGTACCGGAGCACTCAGGATCTGTGCTTTTATGTCAGGAATCTTGGCGATAAGGCTGGCTGCCTTTTGGAGGGAAATGTTGGAACAGACAGCATTTACCTCCCGCGACTGACCTGAGCCGTGCCTCGCTTATGGTCCGTATCTGTGCGTCGACTCAGCCAGGAGTCTTGGAGGCTATATGAACTAACGACTCCAGTTCACCATTAAGTGGAAAACCAGTTGTGGCTCCCCAGGAGTGTCTGATCGCTGGAGCTCGTTGGATCTGCTGACCTGTGGCCTCCCCGCACACCCAACATCCAAGCAGTCTAAGGTGTTTAACGTCCGAAGCGAATTTCCACAGGCGCTGCCATAGCAGGAAGCTCGGGTTGGACGACGATGCCGGCGGACACCTAACTGTGACTCCTGAGTACCTCTCCTGTTTGAGCATGCTCCAGTCCGCCTCGTGACATCCCAAGCAGGCGGCCCTTCGCTGGGCTTGTCCGGAGGACCCACAGCTGCACATTACAACACGCGTCATAACTCTAACCCATATGTTTAATGTAGACGTTGTAAATGGGACGCCTGAAAGCTATCAGTTTGTAAAATAAGAGGCGATGTTCCTGCGACGCTTGCGGACAGTCTGAAATATATTCTTCGGAGCCAAAAGTCAAAAAGATCACTGGAGCTATTTCAAGAGTTGTATTCCAGCCTCGAGCTCATCTCCAGTCTGCGCTGATCGTAAACATGTGTGCTACTGAATCCAAGCAACGCTGCTATCTGAGGCTTGGAATCATGGTATTGCTGGTCTGTGATTATGGGTGGGGATGGCTGCAGAACTGACACACCGGACTGATCTAGGCAACAAGCGAATAGCCCAGCACTCTTGAAAAGCTTGAAATAATCCCTTGTTTCACCCAAGGGGTCTGAGGGTGGGGGGGGGGGCAAAATGTGACAGATATTAATTACAAGAAATTCAGAACTAATCCTGCAGCTTTCTGTTTCATTTGTGTCCTCACCCAGTCTTTATGAATACTCCCATCTAAACTGTTCCACAGATTTAAGCTTCCCCACAGAGCCTGGGGAATTTGATATCATGGAGTCATTCTCGAAGGGGTTAGGGAGCATCAGTGTGCATAGAGAGCGTAAGCACTTGTTAAAATAATGTAACGCTCAGTGCATGGCGAGTACTCGCTGAAAGATCTGTATAACCTGCCACACTGCGGAAAGCTATGCTATGCTAATCCTTTTAGGCCTGGGTCACTGGATGTCATATTGCAGGAGCTTTTTTTGGAGTTTGGGGGAAGGCTGGTTAGCCAGTGACAAAAGCCATCTGCCTCGAGTACAGCGAGCCTCTTGATGAAACGCTGCTGACCGAGACGCCGTGAGTAAACATGGCCCATAGTTTGAGCAACCGGGCTAATTTGTGGGTGCGTGGTACCGCCACGCAAACACGTGCGCAGCGTGACTTTGAGTTTGCTTTTCCAGTGGACCAGCCCGGAAGAGTCTGCTCCCAAGATCAGCACTCCCCTGCCCTCTGAGGGGATATAAAAACGGGACGTCAGCCATCCTTTCCTTCCTGAAGTCTCCAACGTGAACTGTGGGAGCTATCTCACCCTGCTGTGGAAAAACAAGATGTGAACCAAGTCTCCTCTGCCGCCTGCCCTGGGCCTATAAAAGGAAGAGTGACATGGGGGGAGCCGGGCACAGCGAGGGGGGCGGGGGGATGGGCACAGATGCACTAGATACAACAATACTCCATTCCTACAATGGAAAAGACACGTCCAGCAAGGCTGGCAGCACTACAGTCACAGAGCCACAGAGCAGAGCCCTTGCTGGAAATATATTGTACTTACAAACTGGACAGATCTGCCAAAACACAGATAAATTCTTCTCTCCTTGATCTCCCCGGCAAGCTCCATTTTCCACCCTGCGATGCGTCAGGGGAGATGGGCCTTCCCCAAACACAACAGGCCTGGATCTTCGCCGGCGGTGGTTCTCATTGGCAGTCTTATAAGGAAGGGGGCAGGCAGTTCAGATGAAGACCCCTGGGGCTGATTTAGCAAGAGGTGGAAACAGTCAGGTATCTGTTGTAGCTGGCATGAGTGCTGCGGTACATGTGGCGCTTATGCGGGGTGCTGGAACTCAGCCTGTCCTCTCACACACACTGGGATAGTCATTGTGAGAGAACAATCCAATACAAACGACCTCGGCTTCTTTAAGCGATAAGGAAGACTCTGAAGATTGTGTACAGGGTCCTTGGTAATCACATGGACTTTACCAAGAACATTTATGGGTCAACTACAAACTGACCGAATCTCCCAAAAGCAGACTTTCTGCGAAACCGACAACTTGGTATCTCTTTGTCGTACGGACAAGAGGCATCAGAAGAAGTATGTTACGACCGTGAGGGAGGCCTGTGAGGCTGGAGGTAACATGGGGACAGGATAGTGGTTCACTGGGAAAAAAAACAGACACGTGTCAGTGTGTGCTACCAGTGTGAGGCTGTATGCGGCTCTTTGTGACACAATGGAGGCAGAGCAGAGGTCACCACAGCAATGATTCTGACAAGACCTGACATTGTTCCCACCACCCATGTGGATACAGGAGCCAGGGTGAGAAGGAGTCACAGCGCTGTTAGGGGCAGCACAGCCGTAAAGTGTGCCTTTGTTTAAGCTGCGCTTACGTACTGACCTGTAGCGTGGTCCTCTGATCGGTCCAGACTGTTGCCTGTAGACTGTAGCAGACAAACCACTAAATGATTCTGACCAGAGGAACCCGGTGTTTCCAGTGGCATTGTACTGTACTAGTTTTTCGGAGTTTTACAAATACAGTTTACACTTTCCCAGGGGGCAGATAAGTGCTGAAGGCAAATTCTATCTGCAAGTGGGAGGCTGTGGCTTTTATCTTGATCTCCAAAGTCTTTTGAGGCTTGAAGATCCTTGAGATTCTCCGATTTCTAAGCCATGCTCAGGCCCACACAGCTTGGCAGTCATTTTTGCTGCATTTCTGATGATTGAATTGTATTGCTACAAGGAGAACATTTTCAGTAGGAGGGGGGTGGGCAGGTGTAGATATTAAGACAGAATATGAGTAAATAATGC
>JAODKE010000101.1:27061492-27076346 GCA_026779605.1 Mormyrus hasselquistii | reverse complement strand
GAATGGGAGTTTGATTAATGAGCGTAACCTAAATACTTCAATCAAAACAATATCCATCTGCTGCACAATTGCAAAGACATCTGTTTGAGAGTTAATTAAAAGAAAATGATTCTGTTTAAAAAGGAAAAGGGTGCTGAATAAAATCAGGCGACTTCAATGGAAGATGAAATTAACAAGCACTTGTTTTCCGACCCATTGTTTTGTAAATGTTGAGACTGTTTGTATCACGTTTCCCAGGTTTCTCTCTGGTCGAATGGCCTTGGGTCCTCGGGCTAACGTGTCTGACTTCTGGCTCCCAAGGCCTGTGAGTTTGCCCAGCCCTGAACACTGCAGGCTGGCACTTTCTCATGAGCTAAGTAATGAAGTCATGCTTTGGAGGCTTGTTAAAATGCAGGACTGAAGAGCCTCGTCACACGGACGCAAATGTGGGCAAACTCCCTGAGTCAAAATCAACTGGTATGTACATTAACATGGTGATGACGGAATTCCCTGCAGAAGCACTTGGCTGAAAAGATACTGTGCTTTAAATCTTTAATCTCTCCTTCCTGATGTTTTTAGATGCTGGGAGAACGGTTCTGTTGAAAAGTGCAGAACTAAGAAGACTGACTTCTTAAGAATTCCTTTACTCTTTTGCGGTTCTAGCTGAAGGAGATCTCTCATCGTGTTTTCCTGTTCCAGATCTATGCCAAATACATATGTGTTCCATCAGACATCTTAAAATTGGATTTCCAATTTTTGCTGATTTACTTTCTGAAAACCCATCTTACTTTCAGGGGAAGTCGGGGGAGTTGGTTGTTTGGCATACCTGTACAGATATATTTGATTAAAGAGAGATTTTACCAGTTGTAAAATTGAATCTGAGGAAAGGTAGAATGCATTTAATGTCAATGAAATTCAGGCTTCGCATATCCTTGCGACACACACACACACACACACACATATATATATATATATATACTGTATATATATATAGGTTAGACCAAACCTTGGGGTTAATGCACAGGGGCAGCCATTCGGAGCAGTTTTTGGGTTTAAGGTCCTCACTCAGAGGCCTAACCGTGATGATATTATTCTATCAAGTATGGGATTTGAACCGACAACCTTTCCGTCACAGGCACAGAGCCATACACCTCCTCTAATAGGATATAATAGTGGTAATTCTGTCCTGAAAGCACGACGTGACCATGGCACCAGCAGGACCGTGCTTGGCAGAGGCAAGGCTGGGTTTGTGTCACCGCTTCACGTCCTTCCTAACTCCACGCTCAAATGCAGGCTTGGCTCCCAGCACACTGTAATCTTCAGTAAGTCCTATACCGGATCTGCCTTGACATCCCTCTGCCTGCCCAAGAATAACAACTCAGTCATACAAACCAGGACGGCGCAGATCATCATGCAATCCAGCAAGATGCAGGAGAGAAGGACATCTGGGCTGGGTTATTATTTCAAATTATCCGGTTCTTTAAGGGACAAAAAAAATGTAATTGAGAGAGAGAGAGAGAGAGAGAGAGATGGGGGGGTTGCAAGTCGGTGACCATACATATGGTAATGCTGTCTATGTGCTTTGCGTTTCCACATATAAATAATGGTGTGGAGCTGGGTAGCTTGCAAGAGGGGTCATGAAGACCACATGGACCGCAGAGACACGCACAGCCCATGCTTGTTGAGTGTGCTTAATATTACATCCCGAAGCCCCCTGCTTCAAGCTCCCCTTGCGCCTCTTCCTTCATCTGGCGTACGTCCAGAGGACGTCCCAGGTGACACCATGCGATCTCCTCGCCCTGGGCAGGATGACATCAGAGGTGTTCCGATTGCGGGTGAATAACTAGCCCCATCACGAAGCCCCCGATTGCTGCCTCCGATCACCTTCACCCGCTTCCTGCATTCGATTTTGATCAATTTTGAGTGTTTGTAAGCACAGCACCAGGAGTGATGCACTCCTCTGTTTGACTTGGAAACTTGGGAATGTTGGATATAAAAAACTGGCACCCGGTGCTGGGCCTCCTCCACGCCACTTTGGCACGAGCATCAATTGAGCAATGATTGTTGCTGAAAGCTAGATACAAATACGTCAGAGAAATGCTGCCTGTCTCTGAAGACAAAATTTATTGCATTTAATCAAGGGGATTAAAGTAATGTTTTTGTGCTTATCGATGCCAAATGATGGTGGCAGCCTACAGTAACTGCAAAATACACCCTGCTGAATATTGTCAGACTTTGGGTGGCTTGTATTATTGTGTTGGAAATGTTGAGGGATGGTCTGGGATTTCTTCTTCCCTAGTTCCTGTTCTCTCTCTTGCATTCATGTCGTTGCCGCCACTCGACGGAGACGTCCACACTGGCTGCGGGAAACGGGACTGGGGAAAAAAATATTGATTTTCATTATTAATCGTCATCCTGGTTTTGAAGGTTTGATATCGAGTCACAAGATCCTAAGATTGGGCTAAGCCTTAAAAATAAGCTTAAAATACTCTGGATCTAACGACGCCCACGTAATGGAGCACTCCAGCACATAAATGCAAGCAAGTCAAGTACGGCTTTATTCTCACACCAGTCATATTCAATACACTGCTTATGGTGACCCCAAATATTGTTATATAAAAGCAACATTTAAAAAAATTAAATAAAAGCAATCAGTGTAGAGAAAATTGATATTACAAATTTGGTTAGTGAATGTGTCTTAAATAAAATTTGAATAGGATCAAACCTGAATCCAGTCGGGGATTCTTGTAAATTGAAATCAAATCCAATTGTGAGGTCAGGGCCAATTCCCAGCCCTAAACCATATCCATCTTTACCTCAAATAAAAATGTGCTAATTTATGTTTTGGCTAATATCTTAAACTCCTTCAGAAACATGGCATGTTAGTATTAGACCTTTTATTTTCAGCTCTTCTTTTCAGTCTGAAGTAATTTTTTATACTTTGTTTGGGTCTGTTTCTTAAGGAACTATGTCCACATGTTCCTCAAATAAAAACGTTTTGGTATACAGACCTTTGGCCTTCCTTTAATGGTTTCCACGACTTGATTCTACGACTCCACATTCGTAAATTTGTGTTCCATTTAGAACTCCTTAAAACATCTCTCCAGACATGTAAAGCTGCTATAGAGGATTTCATATCTCACTCCTGATGGATTGATATTGACTTGGAATCTAATAGGATTGAACTGAATCATTAGCTCATGAATTCAAATAGAATCAGGGCATCTGTGCCAATACCCAGGCTCATTGGGACGGTACCGTACATCCATATCTGTCTACTGCTGTATGTCCAACGGCTCAGGGTGGTGCCACCTTCAACCTACTCCAGACAATACTCCAGCTTTAAGTCTGAGTATGTCGACCATGTCACGTCATGTTAATGCCAGACTGTGTGTGTCTCTTGAAATTAACTGGGGACTTAAGGATGCACCCAGTTGGACCCCATCCAAACAGCCGCCTCAATTTCCAACAAAAATCCACCGGCTGAGATGAAATACGACCCGCCCAAGCAGGGCTAACCACCAAGGACACTGAAAATCTGATTTCAAAATCAGTCCATGCTCTCTGAGTCCTAAGCCAATGGCATGTGTTTTTCTGGTTCAAATTTGTATTTAGATATTAGTTGCATATGAAAATATGGTGCTGAAGCAAGCAAAACATGACCAAGTGTTTGTCTTTGTTTACCCCCAGGCTGCACAGTCAGCTACTTCACAAAGACATATTTACAATGTGAATATAAAAAATGTAAAAAATGAATGTTCAAAGGCTATTAGGTCATCTTCCAAATACCATCCACTGTAGTAAATATGATTTGCCTCAACTTTTTTTGAGCTTGGCTGTACAAAGGACAATTGAGCAATACTACAGGCATACAGAACCTTAATATTAAAAAGAGCATTTTGTAAGGATCTTAGGAAATTGAACTACGGCCCCGGCAGCATGAATGAAGCAAATCACTCAGCATGTTTATCATGTTTGTTTGTGCCGGTGTATAATGCTAACAAGTGGTTTTAGCTACAGAAGGATCAACAGAGAAATTGACAGACTGTCTTTAACTGCTGATACATGATCCATTTGACTTAAGCTTGACTCAACGCATCTAACGTTGGCAGGACATCAGTGCACTGGACTGGAGAGAGCTCTGAAACGGTGGAGCGACTTGGCTCAGACTCAGCGATAACTGCGTGGAAATGGCTGAAATGAGATATTTCGCCATTTTCATTGCATGAGATCAAAAGACAAGAGAGAGCCTAAGAGGGCAGAATGTGTACAGAAAGTGAGCCAACGACGGCTTGAGAGGGATGATGTTAAGCAGGCCCCCGTGGCTTGGGGCGGGGTGGGGGGGAGAGCGTGCTAAGGAATACCTGATGGTGTCGATGGCAAGTTCACAGAGATGTGTCAGCTGGTGCTGCATTGTGGGAAACTTCTACACATACAGGTACACGACCTTCCCAGCAAGCGAGTCGAATATATAGGTTGTGGGAATCAGTCGTTAATTTTGATTGCCAGACCATTGGATTCTGTCAGTTCCATATGTATTTTCTGTGTGTCATTAAGTAATCAAAAAGCGGTCAACAGTCCACTGTGGTTGATTTATGTACATTTCCCTTTCTGGTTTTATGGACAGAGTCCAATGAGATTTCATGCACCTGGTGTAACAGCAGTCATCCGAACCGCTCGGTCACTGGAGTCACGTAACACATTCGAAGACCAGAACCTTATATTACCGTTGACCGCGGGGGTGTCTGCCAGCACTGCGGTGCTGACTTGTACAACCGCTGTAACTCAGGGCAGATGCTTTGTCAGCCTTAATTTATTTAGGTACCGCTCATGCACTGTGCTCAGGCATTTGCAGTTGCGTTACAGACTGGGGGTGGGGAGGTATACCACATCATGTGACTTCAGTGATGGGGAAAGTTGTTTCTGACAAGGCAGTGGAGTTAGATGGATACCGGAAATCCTAACCATTCCCAAAGAACTATTACCTTAGTTTTGATGCACGTGTTTTCACATTCATGGTTCTTTAATTTTGAAGCCCATTTGTAGAACTCCAGGACACGTAAGTGTCACGCTCGCTCAGCAAATCCCGTGAAGACGTCTCCTTTGGCATCATGCAGATCTTGTACACTGCAATGATCTTTTTAGATCTTGTACACTGCACCCCCTGGTCAGCCATCAGCGTTCTACCATGGGACTTAAGTGATATACAAAAATGGCAAACATTGAAAGCTATGTGATCAGATCGAGCGTGGAAAGACAGGATTGCAGAGGAAGGAAAGCCTGAAGAAAGAGACAGACCCACTGCGGAATTAGGGCTAATGGCTCGTGTCTTAATGATCGATGCCCGAAGTCCGTGCCCTCTAGAAACAAAGGCACAGATGCTTGCGGCAATGCAACTGTTTGCATTTTGCACATTCCGTCGTGCAAATTCCTGCCTTCCGCCTCCCATGAATGAACCCAGACATTCCAAAGAAGCACAGGACCTGAGCTTCTTAATTGGCCTCCATTGTTTGCCACAGACGTACTGAGAGATGGGTACGGTGTGCAGGTAGACACTGGAAAAAGAAAAGGCCACCTTATTTCGTACCGTGTAACCGTGATGAAGGATGACAGAACGTGCTTGTTTTTCCCAAATGTACTTCACTTGACTTTATTCATGTAATCTTTCTATTTGAAATCATTATAATTTTATACAATAATATTGGCTATCTTATAACTACACAAAAAGCTGCATAAATAATTTAAATGAAGAAATAAAAAATAAATATGCAGGTTCTTCTCTGTAACGGTCCCTCACATCTCTAGAAGTGATTCCGCCCCCTCCCCCCATTTGAAAGCACCCTGGGTGGGGGGTACAGTTAGCACAAACACGATCACACACAGCTAAGGAATACAACCGGCACTCTAAACAGCGTCTCCGCTCACACGGCGAAATCCCTTCTAGTTCCTGTTTCAAACACGCAGTCGAACGAAAGCAAACATCGGTAGCACTGTTTACAGAAAACAGAGGGCAGGAAGCAATAGAGAAAAACAAATGGGCCGCAACAATGTACGGAAAAGTAGCAATATTCCTGGGAAGGGATCCACTCGCTGTGAACAGACTTGTCTATACGGGCAGACTGGGGCAGCTTGGCGTGATACTGCGGACGGACCTTTGGGCCGACACATGTCCAGATGAGTGTCTGATAAATCTTCCTCCCTACATCCTGTGTGAAAGAAAATAAAAATAACAATGCATGTTGCGGTTCGTTTACGGCTCGGTTTCCAGATTGAGCAGGGAGTCCCCTGCTGTCTGTGCGTTCTGAGTTCATCTCGGAGAGCCGGGAGTCGGCAGCATAAGGGCACCAATGGACAGTGGTCTGAAACAGGCTGCAGGGGGAAGCTGCGGGCTAAGCACCGGCTCTGAGTGCTGACAAGGCTGGACACAGGGGGACTTTTATTTTGCTTCCCTCCTCCACCCCAGTGACTGCATGAACTCTTTGTTCTCCTGGGACAAACAGAATCGGGCCACATCTAGCGGGGAACAGCTCCCGGTGACTCACATCCTAAACACGAAAGCAATCTCATCGCAATTAAGAGGAGTCACAGTTCAAGTCCTCTTGATACCCACTCCGCAGCCACTCGGGGGCGGGACAGTTTCCATGCGCTCCGGTCTGCTGGTGTGGCCACGCCCCTTGCCAGAGAAATGGGCGTGATCCCTGGAAGATGGGCACCGCTTCGGGAGTGGGCGTCGGCACCCGGACGTCCCCTAAGTCACTCTCTACCGCACTGTTCTGTGCTGTAAACTATTATTACTGAATGGGTCATGTGATTTAGAGGAGAACGGTCTGGGGGGAGTTTTAGTGCACTGTTAGAACGGCGCTTGTCCCAGAAGTCCCAAAAACGCTTCCATTGGCGCGTCTCTTCTTCCCTCCATGAAGAAGTGTTGTGCGTGCAGGTGTATGCGTGTGTATCTGTGTGTGCGTGCAACAAGGCACCAGCCTCAGTAGGGGGCGTTGTTCGTAACGCGCGGCTGAGGCTGGCGGGAGCGCTTCTTGGTGCGCCGGGGGCGGGGCACGGCGGGCTGCTTGGCCTCCGATTGGTTGTGGTGGCGGGTGTAGCGCTTGCACTTGCAGGAGGTGACCACGCGGATCTTGCAGGAGCGTTGGCGGCCTTGGGGACACTGCAGCTGCACGCGTTGGGTGTGCGAGTGGGCCGGCACACAGCGGTACTCCGGCGTGTTGCCCCGCCACCACTTGCTGCGCAGGATGGAGTTAGGGAGGAGATGCGAGGGAACGCACTGACCAGAACACACCAGCTCCTTCACAGGCTTCTCGCTGCGGCACGAGCCGTCCGTGATGTAACGCGTGGAGCGCAGCTCCCGGCAGCTGAGCTCCGATACGTCTGGGGGAGGAGACAGGAGACATGCGTGTCACGTTAGACGAGACATTCAGAGCCAGGAGGGCTCGCGGCGTAGACGGGGTCAAAGGTCAAAGGGACAAAAAATTTATTTATATGTGATGTTCCACTATCGACCAGCGGCTGCTGTTATTATGGCTGTGACTCAGACAAAGAAGACTGACACTAAACGCTAGTGAGAGGAAATCGCACGCAGCAGCCTGCCATTGCGCCGCAGTGCGACGGTTTCCCCCCATCCAGGACTCAGTCTCGCCTTTCATATTATCCCCCCACTCCAAATGACACAATTTCCTTCGAATCACAAGAGGCAAGAGGATCAGATTTGCAGGTCCATAGCAGACGGGGAGACACAGAGTGCAAGAAACAGCATTTTTACCTTTAACGGCCACAACACTGAATGTACTCCAGATCCCGGGCGCTTCACAAGTTCAATGCGAGGCTTCTCCTGGATTCACTTCAGAGAAAGGTCTTAAGAAACGTCTTTTCGCCAGACGTGGTTTTAACTGTGGAGCTCGACCAAATGTTTGGGAGTCATTGTGCCCGAGGCTGAAATGGCCGTTTCATGTTTTACCGAAACCATTGCACAGGGAGCCTGTGCTTAAGGCACATTCCTTTGCTCATCACCAAGCAACAAGATCAGCAACAGGCAGCTGGAAAACCTGGTACTCAGACTCTCTGTGCCAAGATGAAAAAAGGGCTTTGTGTCCCATGACTTTAAGCCTGTCCATCCTCCACAAACTTGATATTACACTATTGTAAGGCCGGAGAGCTCCCCCTGAACTGAATAAAAGCATGCACATTTCGGTTCACCAGGAAGACTGCGAGGGCAGCTGACCTTGGCATTCCTGGTCACAGCCAATCAGAAAGTGGAAAACGTAAAGAGGTCACCCCCAATGCAGCTGCACTGGAGACCAGAGAAATGCAATGACAAGAAACGCTCCACTTTCATATCAGTTTATATATATATATATTAACTGACTTGCAGCATGCTGCATTTTGGCTGTGCATTGTCTTGCTTGGTCAGGAATTTAATTTTGTGCACATGCTTGTGAGAATTTAAGACCTTTGTGTATCTGTGAAATATTTAGACATATCAAAAAATTGGGTGGCTTAATGACCCAGCGCATGAATTGCATGCTGATTGCATGAACATAAATTGTTTGCTTGCACACACACACACACACGCACACGCACGCGCACACAAGTTTTGTGGAAATAGAAATAAACAGTAATTAATTAAATAACCATTCCTATTCACATGCTGGAATAATTCGAAATGATGTAATCATTCACATGTTTGTTTTTATTTAAAACCCTATGAGGACCGTATAAACTAAAATCAAACAATCCGTAGATGTATCACAGTATATTCGCCAAAATTTGGATATTGAAGAAGTAGAAAAAGAACACCAAAAGAAACAGCACACTTTCCTGAGGTGGTGCGGCAATGCCAAAACACACCACTTCCAAAGGGGTGAAAACGAAGCCACTGCGTAGATTAGCCCGCAGGTTTTTCCCTTGCATTAATTGCGCTATTGTTCTGAAAATACAGCTCTACACTACGGTTACATTTAATCCATTAAATGGTTGCTTTGCTGTTAGCGCCCGCGTAGATACTAACCAAGGCGCAAAGCCATACGGACAAACAGAAACGAATGGCAGAAAGGAGAAATGTCAGGACCCGTACAGCGTGTCACTTGTCAGGCCAAAAGCAAGTATTCGAGATTAACTCTGTCAGTCTTAGACAAATAATAAATATTTATTTCAGCATCGTGTTCTTAAGTCAGAAGAAAATAGTTTTTTTGTCTTTAAAATGGAACTTTCGATTTGGCTCTGGAAGGTTATTGTCAAAGCAAATTGAACTCGACACTACACACAAAAATTAAAATTGCAGTTATACCACGGAGCTTTGGAACAGGCGCACATCTACCGATTACAATTATTTTGTTTAAAATCTTAAACGAATTTGACAATGATTAAAAATGTCTCAAAATATTTTGAACCCTGGAACATTTTAATGCGGTAACATATGAAACATTTGTATCGGCTTCAACTTGATAATCGTCTTGGTACAAGCTTTTTCTTAATTACATATTACTTATAATAATAATAATAATAATAAACCGTATACTACTCTTATGTGGGTAGTAATTGAATATTTATAAATAACAAAAAAAAAATAACAAATAAATTAAAAACAATTTTATTTTGGATAGCTAGCCAATTTAGCATATCAGGGCGGTTACATAAAATTATTCTGTATATTTGCAGGGTAAATAACTGCATAGTGACTAGGCAAACCATGTTAGATTTATGAGTTTCGCCAATAAAAATGTCATGTACCCAACCTCTACTAAGCAAGCCAGCAAGACTAGGAGGCGAAAATACGCAGGCAGTCAAAGCGACGCAATACGATGTATCCGCAGGTACAATAAACTCTTCCCCTGCTAAAGTGACACTCGCTTTCCGTGAAAGTGAAACGCTGCATCCTCAGTCTGATCGCTCATTACGGACAAAGTGGCGCGTCAAAGCGGCCCTTCGGCCCGCAACGTCGCAAATCATTCTGCGCTGCCTGAAACACAAGATGATCCTGTGACTTTCAGCTACACGTACACTGGTATACAGGGACACTCTAAACAACTTTAACGAGATTCGAACAAGAAAGACGAAAAAGAAAAAAAAACTTTTTATACGCTGTTAACTTTGACGCGTGCGCATCTGCGCTGGATGTTCGGTTATTAGAAACAAGTGCACGAAACGCTCTCTGTCATCTGTAATACCAGTCGTGGCATGTAAAACAGAGCAGATAAGTTACATTATCTGCAGTGGGGCAGGTTTCTGATGAACACCATTAAAAGGATCATTGCATATCAAAGCGCTGGCTATCACCAAACAGCTCCCGTTAGCCAAAAATAACTGACCTGAGCGCAGTCAAAGCCTGCGCTGTCATTTTTCCCTAAGAAAGCGCTTCACTTTAACTTTGGGGGGAGGGGTGGGTGGGGATAAAAATTTTAAATCTTTGCGTGTGTGTGTGTGTGTGTGTGTGTCACATATATATGAGCAATTAATAACGACGGCTAAATAATCATTATTCACATTTACCACTGAATCAACAAATCCGTCTAGGAGGACAAAGTGGTTATTTTTTAACGAGATACGTTGTCTTTACCTAGTTAACGCTTAAAGAGTTTTTAAATTGTGCTCCGTTAAAAATGAACGTGACTTTTATCTTTTACTTGATGCTACTTGCTCCTGCCACAATCTCTCCGTCAAACAAAACATAGGTATGGGTTGCAACGCAGTCCATCCTTTTCTCAAGGATGTAATTTTCAGCCTATATAATAAAAGAGCAGGAAAAAACTAAAAGTAAAATCAACAATTGTTTTAATCTGAAATTTTGTTTGGGATCAATAACATTACTGTCCCAGTATCTCCTTACGCATCAAGTGCCTGTCCGCGGCACATAATATTTACAGCAAGTTCGCAATTTCCTATGGATTTCGCGTTAAAGCTCCCTTACCGACTGAAGGCGCGTTGGCAGATGACCTCCTCCCTCCGTGTTTTGGACGGTTTATCGTATCGTTGGTCAGCCGTCCGGCTTGCAGAGGCTGCTGGGCGTCTTCGTTGTATTCTGGTATGATTTCTGTGGCATCGTTTTTTAGTGCCTTCCAACCTCGCACGACAGTGCTGCAGCCTTGCAGCAGAAAAAGCACGGAGCTGGAGAAGCAGACCGCCAGGGACACCTGCATCGTGATACGCTGTCGATCGGCCACCGATCACTTCATTCAATTCCACCCAGACGTGAAGTGCTGTAGCTGTTTAAGTACCTCTCGTTTCGCAAACCAAGACAATTAAACTCTTACAAGAAGTGGGAGGGGTCCAGTCTTGTCGATTCATTGAGAAAGCGATGGGGTGGCGGTGCTGCTGGGGCGGGGGGGCTCGGAGAGGTGTGAGTGCTATCGGGCATCTTCTCCGAGGCTCATTCTGCCTGCTCCCCTGGGAATCCCGAGCGCTGATTTTTGTGCGTTAAATGCTATTCAAGTGTGTTTTTTTTTTTTCGAAAGACATTCTTGTTGCGTTTTAAGCACCTTCAGATGTTGATAAAAAGTTGGATCATTCTATTCCCAGATGTGCCAGGTTGCCTAAAACTCGACTTCGTAAATTACACCCCGTCTAATTGGAATTTGACACATAAAGTGAAGATAGAAAATTTTAAATCCACATTATATGTTGTTTTGAGCCTATATTCTGCTTCAAATAGCAACGGTGTATTTTTCCTGCTTTACACCCTTATGTTTATCAGAGAAAACGCAGTTAGCGAAATAGGTTACGTATAAAATTTTACGCCTAATGAAACGGCAGTGTTGATTTAAGTCTACGTAGGCATTTATCCTCGCTTTCTTATAGAAACTGTACAAAAGTTTTGACCTTCCTCGGACCCATAGGTGGCTCCTTTACAGAAATGCTGCCCTCTTGAGGATAATCAAGCGTACCAGAAATGACACCACGAGTCTGTCTTTTATAGCGGCATTGATGTTCACGATTCCGTTCGGTTTGAGTTAGGATCCAAGTGTTACACTGGAAATCACAATGGAAATAACGCATGCATTTTTGTTGTCTGCCTGGCTATTAAAATATAATAATAAATGAAAATAAGTGATTAGATAGATAGATAGATAGATAGATAGATAGATAGATAGATAGATAGATAGATAGATAGATAGATAGATAGATAGATGCCTTCAGAGGCACATTCATTGCTCACACCTGTCAGCAGTTGTGTTTTGGGGGACGTAACTGTCCGGAGAGTTCCAACTCAGGCCAGATCATTCTCCGATGATTTACAAGCTAAGAGCGTGTTTATCGCAATAACAGTGCACTGGTTGAGTTTCTCCTATTAAATAACAATCATATGTGCTTCAGGCTGAGGGAGATTGCCTGGTTTCACAACGCCCAAAGGATCGCAGTATCTAATGCAGCATAAACAGAGCCTCTAGCTTTTTGATTGATGTAGAGTCATACAGGTTTATGATTACCCTATATCTAGAGCATCAGGTGAACTTATTTATGAAACCGAGATTAACAAGACAAGGTCTGTAATCTGCACCCTGATGTCAGTGCAGATCCTTCCCAGGAAAGTGCCTTTTTACCTGCAAACAGCTGGAGCGGGTAGTACAGATCACTAGCAGCTCAGAAATTACCCCTGATGTGGTTTAGCACCGTGCTGGCACATCCAAAGTTCGGCTCGAAAAATATGACATCCAGAATTCCCAAGCGGGTCATATCAAGCTTGGCACCAGCCTTAAGCCCCTCATAGTCAACTGGTCCCAAGGACCTTGTGAACCTCTCCTCTCTGTTTACTGGGAAAACTTCAGTTGGTATGCTAAGAACCCCATATAACCAGTCTGCCACTGTTGCTTTAGTTAGTCATTACCCATAATTACTCAGTAAATTGCTCTAATTAGATGTTCGCACATGGTCTCGTAAAAATGGATCATCTCTGGAATGTTTCTGGGGAGAAGATCCAGGCAAAGACATCGCATGCAAACTAAGCGTTACTGTAACATTCCAAATCACTCCTAATCTTTCCAACTCTCCTCACTTTCCTCTCCCATTTGTCCATATTTGGTAGCTTTTCCTGGCTCGCTTGTGATATCGTGCAGATTGCCAGATACAAGGCTTCAGCTGAAGTCGATGTCACTGGCATTACACTTGGTCAATTCATCCGTTATTATTTCATTGTTTTATGGTTTCTATAGCATCCATCTTTATTCCAACCCCAGAATAATTTAATCAAAGGAAATTAAGGGAATTTACATCACCAAACAACTGCTGTTGTTATTTTTAATGTCTCGGAGTAAATGAAAATGAGCTGCAAATTCTACATAAAGGACTGATGTGCTTGAACAAATTGACTGTTAGCAACCACACCACCCATAAATTCATAACATTATAGTTAAACTTGCCATATGTTTGGAGACACCTGTGAGGTACAAGTGCAGGCAGCTTAATTACAACCTTAAGCAGTGGGGGTAAGTCGTCGTCGATGTGATGTCACACTGTGTTACTTTGTTGTGTGCTATGACACGTACAGCCTTTTACACACTATCCTGCAAAAATTTAATTAAGTCAGATGCATGTAAACCATGCGAGTGAGAGGTAAACATTTTAGAAAACCCTCAGGCTCCTTTGAAGATTCATAGTACTTGAGACTCGTCATGCTTTTCCCGGAAAAATAAATGTAACAGGCCGGGTTGAAGAGGCGAGTCTCAGCTGTCGAACATGCAGGAATTTGGCTCCTTGGAAAAATATTTTTCAAAGGCCCACTAAAAACGTATTGTATTTTTTTTTTTTTATGTGCTCTGAAGAACCAAGAACAAGCATTCGAATATAAAAGCAGGGTATCATATCGGCGCCGATGCGGACAGGCGGCGGGAGGTCCCGCCAGAGCACGTCACCTAAAGGTAGCTGGTGCTCATCTCTGATTCCTGTGCTCTGCCCTCCAAGACAACTCAGCCCGTAAGGTAAACAGCTCACGCGATCCGTCTGAGTAGCGCGCTCCCTCCGTTTATATCAGACTGTAAGAGAGATAAGCGCACTGGGGGGTGTGTATCACAACCATTTCCCGCCATTTGTTTGCTTTCACTGTCCTTCTTTTCCTCGTGCTGGTTTGGTCCAGATCCTTTGCTTTTCTCCTGTCAGTTGAAAACAAACCGTATATCTGCCCCTAAATGCCCTTTGTTGTGTTTGCGAATGTGTGCCGTGCGGACTGTGTACGCACATCCCGCTCAGGGTCTCCCCTGTTTGTACTCTGTGCTTCCTGGGATGTGCTCCAACCCCCCTGTGTGACCCCCGCTGGGAAAGTGATTGCAAATGATGGATGGACATGAACCACGTCGCTGCTGCTCAGTATATACAACACGCAGACGGGACCGGGAGGCTCGGTTATTGTTTAGCTAAGCATCACGATGGCTGTGATTCTCGATCTGAGTGATTCTGAACATGCTGTGATTGTTAGAGCCAGACGTTAGAGTTCCAGCATTTCGGGAACAGTCGTCATTTTGGGATTTTCACACGCTACGGTGTTTAGTGTTTACAGACAAGAGTGCGATGGAGAAAAAGCAACTAGTTCTGTGGATGAGAGCACCCCGGTAATGGACAGGTCACTGGAAAACAGGCAGACTCATTAAAGCTAAGAGGAAGGTCACAAGTGCAAGAATAACTGCTCTGTACAGAAGTTACGCGTGGAACGGCATCTCCCATCTCCCAATGCATAATTCATCAACCATCGATGTGGCTCTGGACAGAAGGACTCCTACCTGGTACTACATACTACATCGAGATTATCCTAAATTAACCTTGTCAAATAATGCATAGTGATGTCTTTTAAAGGCAGATACTCTCATCCTTTGGCATGCATTGTTATTTTTCTGTAGGTTTCCATGTGGGGGTGGAGGAACTCGGGGGGGGGGGGGGG
>JAODKE010000101.1:27036915-27049857 GCA_026779605.1 Mormyrus hasselquistii | reverse complement strand
AATGTAATATGCATGACCCCCCCCCCCCCCCCCCCCACACACCCCCCCCCCCCCCCCCACACAAAAAAACCCCCCGCCCAACACACCACAACCACACCCCAACAAACACCACCCCCCCCCCCCCCCCCCCCCCACAGCTGCCCGACTCCCGGACCCCCCGATCGGTGACCCACTATAACCAGGATGCCTCCCCGTCGCCCTCCTCGGTAAGACCAATCCGGAAAGCATGTTTGTTTCGGTGCTGATTTACTACCCCAGACTCCTGCTGCCAGAAGGCCGGGAATTAAGATGCTGCATAATTGCTCTTTTGTGTCAACGATGGGCATAAAATCCATGCAGATAAATAGCCAGGTCCAGGCTCGTGTCTGCGCCAATTAATGGCATCGTTCTCTGACTCTGATTGGATGTAAATTCCGGAGTGGGTACCCAGAGCCATCTCGCCACTCCAAAGGTGAATCTCCCCCTTCACTGTACAGAGAGGGGCGCTTCCATGGGACCCGCGGCGAGTCTGTATATAAGAAGATCCTGCAGATGCTGTTCCTCCTCTTGAGGCATTGCACCTGCTTCTCCTACAAAGGCTGAAGCCAGGATCGTAGGTGCAGGCTATTCCTGAAGGGCTCCTCGTTCCGCTATAAATCACACCCAATTTTTTAAAATGATAAACAATCTAAGCAGACACTGCTGGAAAATGGGCTACTCTGCCTCCTCACTTTTCGCTAAAAAACTGGCTGATCGTGTTTTGCGAAAACTTCATAAGCAAACTGACAAAGACGTTGTCTGTGGAGGTGACCCAGCCTGTTACCTCCCCCCTCCCCGAACCAGAATGACAATGCCAGAGTTCTGGGTTTATGAAGCAGCAGCATGTGTTTAACACAGCAATAATGCATCTTTATTCTCAGCACCATATCAGGAGTAGCGTTCCTGGACGGAGCCCGCGGGAAGGCCTGCTTCAGCGCGGAGAGCCAGGCTTACCCTTCCCGTCCTTGTAGGCCAGAGCCTTGTCGATGAAGTCCGCACCCTCCTCGAAGAAGGCACTGAGGTCGAAGTGCTCCGTGTCGTTGGCCTTCATGCCGTGGTAGATGATGCCGGTGCCGGCGTAGAACTCGGCGTTGGTGTTCACGTGCATGAAGGAGTTGCCCTCAGCCGCATTGAGGATGTGCGTCACTCCCAACCGCTGCAGTCTCATCGAGTTCTGTGCCACAAACCTACGGGAGGGCAGAGAGAAACCACTAAGCGGAGTTCGCAGGGAAGGAGAACGAGTAGCAGCCTGAGCACGGGCAAGGCAGGACCAGAGGGCGACAAGGAAGGGTACTTCACACACCTGAGGACAGCAACCTGGGAAGCCAAAGGCTATGAGACAATTGAAAAAAAATTACACTAGCAGTCAAAAGTTTTGGCACACACTGAGATTTTCTGTACTTACTCATAAGTTACTCACTTAACAAAAAATACACTCAATGTTCTTTGCTAACAAATAAATTACCAGTATGTTCACCATTTGAGTACCTTTATTCGCAAGGAAATTTCATCTCTAGCAGTTATAACAGCAGATAAAATTCAAGACATTCTTCCCACAATGGACAATAAACACTGTCCTGTTTAATGGGATGAAAGAGTTAACTAGTGCATTTAAAGTTAAATGACATCCTAGAATCTGACTATGCCATCATCATACAACCCGTGAATAGGATGTCGGACATGCAGTGTTAAATACTCCTTCCATGTTATAAAGGAAACTTGTTTTATTTGACTATTTTCATTTATAGCTGTTCACTCAACTTCCCAGTGCTCAACAAGAATAAAAAATCTGCAGTTTATTAAATAAATTGAAAAGTGGTGAAAACCTGTTACTGGTAATGTACTGTAACTGGCTGTAAGCAGGGCTGACTGTAGGTCAGCAGGGTAGTGCTCTGTGCCCATGACCAGAAGGCTGTGGATTCAAATCCCAGCGTCAGCCAAGTAATCGAATCACTGTATCACAGCCTTCAACCCCAACTGCTCCAAGGACTGGCTGACCCGATCCTGGAAGCTACAAGCACAAGGCAGGGAACAACCCAGGATGGGGTGCCAACCCATTGCAGGGCACACTCACACACTATTCACACCTACGGATATTTTGGCAACTCCGATTCAAAGAGGATTCCAGAGGAAACCCCTCCGGGAGAAAATGCAACCTCCACACAAGCAAAGCCAACGCTGAGATTCAAATGTTCTGAGGTGTGAGGCATCCATACTAGCCACTGCAACACTGCAGCACTGCACTGCATTCGGGAGCCATTTATCAAACAATTTTAATCTCAGAACTACTTACAAAACAAATTTTACCGGACAGCCAGTCCCATGTGATTTACTGCTTTATATAGTGAAGCTTCCATCACACACCAATCCTCAACTCCCTTAAATTTAACAGAGCATTTTATATCAATACTAATAAAGTAAGAAGCATGATACGTTCAGCTGTTTCGCGCAATTGTTATGTTGAAGCATCACATTTAAATTTTACACTAGTGGCCAAAATTGTGGAAGCACCTGGAATTTTTGGCATTGCGCTTTAAAAATTGCTAAACAGATATCGGTGGTGATGTTTATATCAAAGAATGGTACAGATGTCATACACTGGACAATAAGTAAGTAACTGGAGCAACATTTGAATTAAATTCCGAAATCTCTAAAAACTGAAAGTGCTTCCACAATTTTGGCCACTAGTATATGTTGACAGTTATATTTGATTATGTCAAGCCATTTTGCTCAACAGTTGTGTTAAACCATGATGAAAAAATCCACTATGCTAAATATACTCCACCCCAGGGACAACTATTTTTAACCAGTCAGATTTCATTTGCAAGTTACATATATGTTTAATTTCTGATATAGCCGCCAATCTTCCATAATGACTATAGGGACAGTGAGCTTTGGGCCTATTGCGGGAAGAGTAAAGTCCAAGGCTTGGGACATCATGAGCAGGAGGCCACACACTCAAACACTATGTGCAGTTCACAGACACTGGGTGCTTCACAACACCAAGAATGCAAAGATCGTACTTATAGCCTTGGCAAGACTGTTCTTACTAACTTGCCTTCCAAGAATGAACTTGGGGGCACAAAGAATCATGGGACTGATGTTGTTCGGATGCAACCGATGTGTCCTTCGATATTTGGGGCAAGAACGACATCTGGAGATTTTTACCGTCCTCTGTACTTCTGTTCATAGTATTGGAGCTGGTCTTCGGCAAAGGCAGATGACGTAAAATGGGTAAATGAGTACGGTCAAGTACGCATACTGAGAAACACCCACGGTGTTTCTGGGCTGGCAAACGAATCTGGTGTAGCCAGAGAACACAAATACAGGAGACACACAAAACAGAGGTGGGACTGAGACGTCCGGCCCCGGAGGTGCGAGGTCACAGTGATGCCCACTTAAGCCTCCTCTCCATCATTCTTTTGATACTGAGAATTTTGTCTTCAATATTTACTTAAGGCAAGTTCAGCACCTGACACACATGATATTTACACCTTTGGCAGGTCTCTCACACTTTGAAAAATGGTGGAGATCCAGAAGCTTCTTACGGGGAGACATGGGAAAAAGGGCCTCGGATATGTCAGAGCGGGGCGTAGGAGTAGCCCAAGGTGACAATTTATAGAAGCACATCCATAAATGACATCACATTCTCCCTAGATGTAAAAGCTGGAATGTCACGTGGAAACAATGTGAGCATTTCTTTAAATTCACACTAATCCTGCTCCCCCCTCATCCTGTCTGCCTGGGCATTGAGCTTGACGGGAATAAATCTCTGAGCCACTTTTAGACAGCAGAGATGTCTGTCTAAGTTGGCAGCCTTGGGGGAACAGCAGAGCGTTCCAGACTTGCAGGGCCGCTGAGGGGAATTTGGCTGCTGCCCAGCAGCAGCGGCCCGCTTGTGTCCTCATCTCTGGTCCCACCCTGCCATGCCCGCTTGTGTCCTCATCACCCCCTCTGCCCACCTTCTGTATCCTGCCCCACCGGAAAGCCCTTCGCTGACGGACATGCAGATTCCACGGAAATCAGGACACTCCCGGCAAGACCTCGCTCGTTCCTGTGGCTGTGACTCAAATGGTGCTGAGGGGTGGTGCGTGGCCCTGTAGGTTAAGCCTCGGCGCCCGTGATCGGCGGGCTGTTGGTTCAAATCCCGTGGCCTGCAGAGTGATGTCACCATTGGGCCTTTGAGTAAGGCTCTCCAAGGACTTGCTGACCCGACTTTCTCAATTGTGTCTCGCTTTATATAAAAGCATCTGCTGAATACACGTAAATAAGTGTTTCTCAAGCTAAAAATTCTGTGCAAAAAGCCCCGCTGCGGAAGGAAGTCCCAAGAGCTTCCTGCTTCGGCGTGATGCTGCTCACTGTGGAGTCTGCATCAGCTCTGCCCTTCACCTGTTCAGGATGGAAGACCCCTGCCTGCATCCCAGCCCCCCCCCCCCTTGCCTGACACCATATGTGCACCCAGTGTCAGCCTTTGAAGCTGCTGAAATGCATAAAACTCTGCTGGTGTTTCAGAGGCCTGGACTTTGGAGGTGGGAGATGTGGCCCAAAAGGACATCAGTCATATTTCTTCCCCAGAGCCCCAACGCAGACTTGTGGAACAACCTTTGTGTCGGCAGAGCCCCGACATGCCATGCATTACCTGGCCATAAATAATGCATTAAAGTTCCTAACAAAGAGAGCAGGATAGAGACTAAGACCGCTGTCGCCGCGGTTACACCCTGTAGTGCCTCGCCTACCAGAGCGCTGTCATGTGAGACCTGATCTGTGACACATCAGAGAACCAGCCACTTTGCGTGAGCAGTGCTCCTGCTAAATGCCACGTGTTACTGGAAGGAAGCAGCTCCGTGATTATTTATTAAAGAGCGTTTCTTCCATTACAGTGCCCCAGGACGCAAACATTCACAGGAGGCTCCCCGCCGCGTAACAAGCCAGCAGAGTCGGCATTAAATCCTGCCAGAGGCTAAAATTAGCACGCAAAAAAAAAAAAAAAACAAATACCTTTCCCAAAGGCAAATGTTTGTACTTGTGGCTAGTCTTTTAGACTATAAAAGGTGTGCAGTGTTTCGGGAAATTAAGCTTATTTGCCTTTGGCTTTTTAACACCAGATTAAGAAAAGGGAGACAAGAAGAGTGTGATCAGGAGTGAGAGTTCAGGGTGACAGGCAGCTCAGCGCACTTTCAAATAAAGCAGGATTAGAACGAAACACACGTCAGTAACGAGCTATGTGTCTGTAATTAAAGAAACTGACTGGCTAACAGTAATCTAACACTATTGTGTTGCTTGTAATCAGCTCCATTTTTTGGAGGAAGCTTGCTCTTTTTATTTCTAACCATCTTTTTAATATTAGCCCAGCACTTAGTTAATTACCTGGAGCTGTGAGGGAGCAAAAACGTGGACTGTCTGGCGGTTACCAAGGATAAGACTGGGAAACAACGACTTGAGCAGTGTTTCCCAATTTGGTCCTCGGGGACCCAGAGACAGTCCACATTTTTGCTCCAGGCAAAAATGTGGACAGTCTAATAGGGAATTTTGAGGGAGCAAAAACATGGACTGACTGTGGGTCCCCAAGGACCAATTTGGAAACACTGACTTAGAGCATTTCTGAAGCCATTTTTAAGGCTTTTCCATACCGCTTACTCAGCATAGGGTTTTGATGAGCCTCTCTTATGAGGCATAGGGTACAAAACAGGGGACACCTCGGATGGGAAGCTAGATAATCACGAGACACAAACCCACACAAAATGTGGGTAATTTAGAGATTCTAACTGACCTGACTGCATTCCTTTGGTGTACCCAGACCCCTACAAACCTGGGGGGGAACAGGAAGTTAAATCCACAACCCTGGAAATGTGACGTGACATTGCTACCCTGGGAATCGTCACACTGCCGTACTCTAATTGATAAAGTGATGCATTTCTTGAATTATGCAATTACTGCACTGTCAATAAAGCCTGACCATTTGATTACAATCGTTGAATACTTGACTGCACATCCATAACAATTTCAAGGAAAAGAAAAAAACTCAAAAATCAGACCTGAACCGGAGTGTCCATCTCTGCTGCGATTTTACTTATAGGACATACAATACTCTCTGACTGAATTCAATGGGACAGTGCTGGGGGTGTATATCGGTTATATGAGCCTGTAGTGCTCCAAGCAGCTCCTCTCAGAAGGGAACGGGAAGAAAAGGTCCACGCTGTGTGAATTCAGCGGTCTAACTTTTTTGGTCTAAAGATACTGACTGCGGTCAAAAGAAAAGACGGATTAGACGCATTAGGATGTCGATAACGCTTAAGGGAAGCGCGGACGGGTAAATAGGACATGGATTGCTTTCATGCTGCTGGAGGTAAACGCTACTGGCGTGAACGGCACACGCTCCGTGGACCAGCGAGAGGCTGATGGGGCAGCCTACACCCACATAAAGACAGATGGAGGCTGGCAAGGCGTGCGGCACAATGTCAAGCGAAATAGAGAGGATGGTGGATGCTGTCAGAGATCCGGCACGGCGTCAGACAGATACCGGGCACAGATAGATGATGGGACCAGAGAGGTAAACAACAGGGAATTAACGGCGGAGCTGAGAGTTTGATATTGGGGGCGATGGCTCAACTTAATAATTTAAATAAAAAGGTATTTATTATTATTGGGGTGGTGATGAATGAAGCCAAATTTAAAATTGGCGGTACAGGTCCTCGAGTTTCCTATGTCTCTGCATGCAAGCAATATCAATACTTGTGGGACGGAGAGTCTGCCGAAACTGAATCGGCCAGCAGGAAAACGCAACGCGATACTTTTAAAGAACTTTTAAAGATTTGTATACACAATACATCACATAGGCCTATGCAACAGTAGGCTATACATTACATACGTGGTTGTTCAATCCATTTTACCAGAATGCGTGCGTCTGATCATATCTTGATAACCTTAGAAGAGGTATTAGTTTATGAAATGCATCGTGCACGAGTTATGGTACGGATCGGTTTTAACCGCCCACGCTCAGCAACTGACAGCAAACTTGTTTCACCTGCTGGACAAAGCGCGGCGGAAGGTCGCAGCCATCGATCAAAACCATTGATATGAAAACCTGAAAGGTCCGTCTGTCGCCAGAAATAAGCCCTGCTGCACGGCGTTTCTCCGTGACTGGCCTTAATTACATGACCGAGTTTTCCCATACAGTAACAATGCAGTCTAATTAACAGGAAATGTCAACCTGTTCCATCCGTAAGGCAGCAGGAAAAAATAACGGTAAAACGAAAGCATTGTACCCTAATTATAACACCGAGATGGCATCACTGACAATAGGAGGTTGTCATTTTCTAGGATAAAAATCGAAAAATCCGATGTTACATCAGATTTTGATAACGTACACAATGATAAATCACAAATGTATTAGTGCCAAATATATAATTTGCATTGTTATCCGTTCCAAGAATATAATAATACATTCATATATTTAAATTATTCACAGTAGACACAAAAGAAAAGGATATCAATAAGCAATAATAATTAAAATTATTAAGACGTTTAATTGTGGTGCCAGCTTTTAAAATTTTTGCAGACAGTACTGAGAAACGTAAATACGAGCAAACATAGACTAATCAAACTTAGCCTACTGCTTTTTATCCAAACCCTCGAAACACTAATTAAAAATTTCAAACCAGATTTCATATTTTCATTTACATATCTGAATAACTACATTATAGTTTTAGCGCGTTAATTAATCTTTTGCCGAAACGCTTTCGATATGACAGATCAGTTACAATATGTTTTCGAGATCAGGAGGGTTGGATAACGAATACCCCTAAATGTCGTCATTGAGCCTGATAGTAATGTGTTTCTGAGGACAATGGACTCATACCCGCGCCTGTCATCACGTACAATTGTTGTTCTATGGGGGGAATAAATTGGGGCGAAATATGCATATTATATTTAATAATAGGAATAACTCACGCGTTGCCTACGTAAATCCTGGGGAAGACCTCGTGAAAATGTTTGGTGGGGAGGCTGTAATATCCGTTGCCGTCTGACAGCAGCTCGTTGAGTTGCTGTACTGAGACCTCGTAGTTTGACACGCCGACTTCAGCTGGAGCCGGAGACTGAGCCGGTGCTGCCGTCTTGAGCGGGCTCTGGTTCTTCCTCATGCTTCCAGACGGTCGGTCCAGCTGGGTGGGGCGCAAGGGAGTCTGGCTATTGTGGGAGGAAGGACAGCATCCGATCCTGCCGCATCGCTGTCTCTGAGCTGATCCTTCTGCCGTGTGTGTACAGTGTGCGGATCGCACGATCGCTCTCTGGGCAGACACACCTCCCCTCCACCCCGCCCAGACGCGCCCCGAAGCAGACAGCCGCTCAAGATAGAAAGATAGTCTTCGGACTATGAGGCGCCATGTAGGACATAATTCATAGCGCAGCTAGCACACGTACAGGCAAACCGCACATGCTTTTTCTAAAGCTCGGTAGATGCTTACTTACCATCTGTAGGACGTTCGGCAGAAAGGCTAAATGTTACAGAAACACAGAGGATTTCTGTACAGCTATGGGTTACGTACACTGCCGATATATCAAAAACTGACTGTAAAGCGTTAAACAACAAACATAGAAAAGTACTTAAGATTTCTTCTCACGTGGTTTTTCGGGTAGGGCTTTCTGATTTTCACTTATACTGATTTACACTCATCCGTCCACCCATTTTCCATACCCACTTGTCCTGTGCAGGGTGACTGGGGATCCAGAGCCTAAGTCACTGTTTCAGAATGGTGGTAAGCCTGTTGGGTTGAGGTTAGCACTGTTGCCTGACACAGGGATGTCGGAGGGGCAAGGACACGCTGTGAGATTCAAGGAGACCAGCAGTTGACTAGGGCTCTTGAATACATACAATTAGATGTAAAATAAGACAGGTAGCCCCAGGGTGATATTTTATCAGGGGTCTCAAGATTTCTAGAAATGCCCCTGTCCACATATCTCTAGGACTGAGGGTTTGAAGTGCATTTTCACCGTGAATTTGTGGAGTTTGCTTGTGTTCTCCCTCTGCTGCCTATGTTATACCCCTGTACTTTGGTTTCCTCCAAGACACACAGTTTGGCTAGTTGGTGTTGCTAAATTTCCAATGGTGCGTGTTTCTTGTGAATGACTGCCAGTGCATCAACGCTTACAGCAGCTCTGTGCTTCTGGGATTGGCTCCAGGTGACCTTGACCAGATTAAGCACATGGAAGATGGATGATTCAACATGGATCACTGTCATGAACTGCCTCCGACAGCCCTGTCTTGTTCCTGCTTGGCCAGTAGATGGCGCCGCTGGCCATCCTGCGCCCTCTCCTTTGCGTTTGCCCCAGCTGTTTCCCATCCTTTGTGATGGGTTAATTGTTATGGTTCACACCTGCCCCTCATTACCCTCTCAATATCTGTGTATATATGCCCTCACCAGCCTCTCTAGCTTGGTCATTAATGTTTGTTGTAGTGTGGTTTCCACTTACCTGGGGCCTGTACTACGAAGTGGGGTTACTGGGGTAACTTGTCGGATTTAAGGTAGTCTGGGCAAAATGTAAGTGAACAAATATGAAGTCCATTTAAACTGTGGTACCTTAAATCCGACAAGTTACCCCAATAAACCAGTAACCCCGCTTTGTAGTACAGGCCACTGCACTCGCAAAAATAAAACCTCCTTCTTGGTTACAACCAAATGCCTGCTCAAGGATCGTCATTCTTTCCTGACTTGTGAATGTGACAGCTCACTATGCACACCTATGTTTTATACCATAGTGTGTGCCTCGTGATTCTGAAGCAGATACACAGCAGTTGTTACCTGTCGAATGATGTAATTGACAAGTTTAGCTGGTAGATTAACGCAAAAAAAAGGTATTTTGGGCCGCTAAGGCCAAAGAGAGGGAAAAAGAATTTATTTTCATGGGATTTTTGTAAGTATGTTTTTATAGTTCATTTTCTGTTATTAACATCTTTGGTATACTAGTAGATGCTGGTTACAACATGCGGATGATGGATTAAAATATTTTGGGAAGATTCGTTAAAACACCCATATCACGGAGTTAAATTTCCAAAGTATGATATCATTAAAGATAGGCAGCACGTGGATAAATGGGCCGATCCTCTGTGCCTGTGATTGGTTGCTGGTTCAAGCCCAGCCTCGGGAGAATGGCCACATCTGTGGGCCCTTGAGCAAAGGCCCTTAACCCCC
Organism: Mormyrus hasselquistii; assembly: GCA_026779605.1. NCBI lineage: Eukaryota > Metazoa > Chordata > Actinopteri > Osteoglossiformes > Mormyridae > Mormyrus > Mormyrus hasselquistii. The sequence goes on along the minus strand of JAODKE010000101.1, from coordinate 27,039,649 downwards.
AGCTCCATGGGCGCTGCTACAGGTGGCTGCCCTTCGCTGCGTGTCTGTGAGTGCAACATGGGGTAGGTGATAAGGGAAATTTCCCAACAGGGATCAATAAAACATTATTATTATTATTATTATTATTATTGTTATTGTTATTATTATCGATGATAATAATAATAATGATAATAATAATGAGAAAATCATTTTAATAGTGTTTCTCAGATTTGTTCTAATTGTCTCCAGACTATTTGCAATCAAGGTCCAGTTTAAGGTTTTATTGTCATCCATGTGACTTACAGTACAGAGAATATGTGCTCACCATATGCCCTGTTTTTTATGCAAAGTCGTCGAGTCAGTCAGGCAGCAGTTTCCATCGGATTTTTGTGTGGTGTGCAGTGCTGTTACTTCTGGAGGGTCGTAACAGATGAGCTAGACCTCAGATGACTTACACTGGAGGAGGCAAGTCTGCATTTAGATCAGAGGATCCCCAAAGTCACTGCAGACATCCACATAACACAAACACAGTTGGATTTATTTCTTTAAACACTGCCAGAACAACTGGATGCAAATAACGCATGTATTTCTCTGCAAAATAAACGCACACTTAATTTGTCAAAAGCTTTCACAAACACTTTTGCACATCGAAACATTACATCACCTTCGAAAGTATATTTCATCAAGCATTTTCAAAGCATCCGCCTAGCTGTTTGTCCATTATAAGGTCACAGAGAGCCTTTCCCAGAATGCACAGCGCGGAGGACAACAGTCCATCATCGGCCTCAGACAAACTGTGGGCGATTTATAATACATAAAAGCCTAAATGCATGTGTTTGAGCTGCATGAAGCACATGCAACAAAGGAGAACATGCAAATTCGACACACAAAGCATGAATTAAACACACCGTCTTGGAGGCTGGAAGCTACTCACTGAGCCAACACCTCTCTCATAAATGCTATTTTGGAATAATGATTACCTTTCCCCTGCACCGGTAATTTGAAGGGTTGAGTCCCCGTCCATTAACATAAATTTTAAACCTGGCATCACGCTGCATCACAATCCCTAAGGAAAGCACTAACGAAGTCGTAGTCAAGGTCATTCAACTTTCAACAGTAAGGTCACCACTCATCTGCTCCATGGTGACAAATGGACTGTTAGCAGTCATTTTGTAAATTTCTCAAAACAATTTCTTTTCATCTGGAATTCCTTCAGGTGAATTCCATAGACCCCAAACATCACCTCCTCTTATCTCTCATATGCATCTTTTAACACACAATTTGACCTTGCAGTCCTGCATTAAAACTATTCCAGAAAGACATCATTCTGCAGCAGTGCACTGCATCTTATGCAGCAAGCTGTGGCTCAGCAGCAAATGGAACATAATGATACAAGTTCGTCAGTCCATAATTCATGTAACCTCCCTATTCTCCACATGAAAGATTCAAATATGGAGGCCACTTTATTTATTGATACATTACTGTACAGCTTCAGCTACAGATGAAAGCCAGCATGTTTACAATGAGGTCTCTGATTTGTGCTTTGACTCCATTTGAGATCATATGTCTCAGGTGCCGTGAGTCACTCTGGAGAAATTCCAGCCCTTTTCACTGCAGAGCGTTGTTCCACCTGAAGGACACTCTTTTTATAAGTATGCCCTGGGGTTTAGGTCTGGACAAATGCGACAGGCTCTTCACTCTGTCACAGACTTACTAATGTGTTTCATTCCACTATTTACCAGGTGTGCTTCTGCCGCAGATCATGCATGGATGGCATGATGGCATCCTGTGCCCTGTTCTGATTACGGAGCATAGTTCAGGCTTCCTTCTGTGATGACAAGCTGTTCAACATTTTCCTGACAGTGCTGTTAGAAGCACTGACTCCCAAGGTGCGACAGGCCTATGCAGTGCCTTCATCAACTGCAATTTAAGGGCTTTTCTTAGTCTTGACATCTATAATTGCATGTCCACTGAGAAGGGCTGCATTATTGTATTTTGTCTTGGTTTTATTGACTGTGCAGGTTGGGCCAGTGCTTCTGGTTTGTCTGTAATTTTACAGTTTAAGAAAGAGAAAGGAAACATGGTGTTTTATATTTAATCCCTTATGGAAAAGGAACACAAGGATCGTTATGTAGTCCGAAATCTAATTATTCATTTGTAATGCAATACAATTAAGTTGTATTAATGTTTTGGAAAATAAGAAATTATTCTATCAAAGTCAAGGCAAATGAATTGAATGAATTGAAACAGCAAAATAGATCTAAAATGCAAAATATAAGACATTTTGGTGTAACTTCTGCATGCACACATAAGCGTTGAATACTTTGAAAGGCAAACAGAACAGTGAAAAGCAAAGTAGGTGCAGGGAATAGTCATCTGCTGCTCCTGTACTAAATGTACGGCCATATGCAGGCGTTATGCTGGCTATGCAGGCCTTACGCTGGCTATTCAGGCCTTATGCTGGCCATGCAGGCCGTACGCTGGCTATGCAGGCCATACGCTGGCTACAAAACCTCTCTGGGGTGTTTCGACACGTCAGAAGTGCTTTCTTATTATACGGTGCTGAATTAAGCACTTTAAATATCATCCAGGGTGGACTGTTACAAGAATATATTAGTTAGATATTTAGAAACAGTATATAACATTATATAAAACTATAAAATAATTTCTACAAAGTAAAAAACAATGCAACGCTGTATCAAAGAAGAGCAATCACGTCGTAAGATCAGCAAACCAGCAAGCTTACACTTAAAAA
>JAODKE010000101.1:26994278-27035549 GCA_026779605.1 Mormyrus hasselquistii | reverse complement strand
CACTTATAAACAATGCAACGCTGTATCAAAGAAGAGCAGTCACATCGTAAGATCAGCAAACCAGCAAGCTTACACTTTCACATCAGTCAAATGCAGCAATCAGAAAAAGCGCAACGGAGACCTCACTGAGTAAGGGCATCTCAACAGCAGTAACCTTAAAACATTACACTCTGATCCAGTGCGTGTCAACTGCATCTACAGTGTGCAGTCAAGACACATTTAACATAGATAGCATAGACCATGGGTAGGCAACCCTGATCCTGTAGTGCCACTGTCCAGCAGGTTTTCCATCCTACCTGGTCTCTGATGAACCACACCTCATCTCAGGCATATAGTAAACCGTCAGGTAGGATACAAAACCGGGGTCACCTACCTCTTGCATAGATATAACTTTACAGAGAGAGGCAAATTGCAAAAAAACATAAAACAACTTACTATTAGAGTGTTTTCTCTTGTGCTTTCCTGGCATAAAACGCATTGATCAGGCTCATAAAATTCATTTTTCCATAGGAAACAAACTATGCCTACACATAGCAGAAAAGCTGATAGTATAAAAAGAGTGCCAAAACAGAGATATCTTAAGAATTGGTTTTGCTGTTGAGTTTTAACCCGTCACAAACTCACAAGCAAATAAACAACCAATAAAGGATCACTTAAAAAATAAAATAATTAAAAGGAAAAAAAAAACTAGACGGCCAATAGAACCCCCTGATTGGCCCTAGGCTGTAGCCTAGGCAAACCTGTTTATTAATCCAACGGGTTTGATTGTGTGTAGCTGTAGTCTTCATGTTGTCCTTCTGCCCGCACTAGATTCTGCCACGTTCTCTCCCATAAACTCCCATCACCCAAAATCAAGAGGTTTGTAGAACTGATGTCTCTAAACTGGGTTTAGTATGTGAGCATGTGTGCCTGGTGATAGACAGACATCCCATCCCGTGCTTCCTCTACACTGTCCCTAGTGCTGCCTGGAACAAGCTCCAGCTTCTCCACAACACTGCACTGAATAAACAGTTATGGGAGGAGTGTGGATACAATAGAAAAATGCAATAATGTCACTGTGTCTTCACAGACATACAGTCTTCACCTTTGACATTTTTAGAGATTTTAGACACTAATGTCATAATATGTTACATACAGTGTTTTAGAATGAAGATCGTGTCAGCTGGTTATGACTTTTCTCAGTATCTCCCTCTACAAGATATGACAGACATGGGGAAGGTTTTTGTCAGGTCGAAAAACCACCAAGGCCTGCAAAACTGAACTGGATAAGAGGATGAAACATGGATAGATGGATTAAAAACAGGATCGAACATTAATACACCTTTGTCCCTTTAAAACATAAAGATCCATCATAGTGATATAAAAGGTGAAGGGGGTGTTGGAGATTTCGGAGGAGCCTCTGAATTGTGACTTTTACTCGGTGCCAGCAGTGAGGTGACTTTATCACCAGTACATTCGGCCAAGAAAGAAAGAACAGAGAAAAGGAAAAGAAACTGACATCAATACGTATTTCCTGCAACAAAAACCTCATCACCATAACTAACCCTTCACTGTGAGGTCATTGGTGCACAAACTTTGTAAGTGCAAGATTAATATGTTAGCAAGCTAACAGAAATCATGTTGTTATCATTTTCTATAAAAGTACACAAACATGTTAAACCATAGCCAAGGACAACATTGAACGTCTTGTATGCAAAAAAAATAAAAAAAAAACTATGGTACTGACTCGAACCCCAAATCATTGCAAATGGGTAGATTATGATATGGTCTGTAACTTTTATTGCCTAGGTGCAGCAAATAGATCCAACCAACCTATTTGATTATTTATTTTTTTTAATGTTTTAAGCATAAGTTTGTTATTACCAGTCTAAAACCAACTTTATTCATAGAACTCTGAAGGACATGACATGAGCAACAGTCAGGTTAAATCAGTGATCTTCAGTAAAGTAACCTTTGATTATGCTTTGATTGCTTCTGATAACTGTGGCCAAATGGTTGGCCAATATACTTCAGATTTACTGTGAAGCTGTTAATGTGGTAATTGCTATTACAGAGCCCTGGGGCCTTTATGAGCTAATTGTTACAAACTGTACAAGAAAGTAATTCTAAAACATCAGATCAGACAAGATCAGGCAGTGAGCTAGAACAATCTGTACCAATGCCAAATAATCAAATTGAAACACATGCTGTACTTATTCATGCCAAAAACAGAATGCATGTTGAATGGCAACTAATATTTTGGAAGATTAAAATTAGATGTTAGGGATTTTGAGAATCAAGCTATGCTAAAGCTATAGAAATTATACTTAATAGATGTGTATAGATGTGTGCTGCACTCCAGAGAATTCAAAGATTGCTGCAGTTCACCGTACTGTATAAAGACATCAGGAGAAAGCAGCCTGGAAGAGAGAGTGGTAATGGGTGTGTTCAATCAACCCAGCAAAAGCTGGGAGACTGAGAGTGAATTACATGAAATAGACATGGCTGAAATAAGTCATTATTGCTGAATAACATAATTTTTGAAGTTTCCTGCCGGGCAGCATCAGATTTTCTCTAATAATCTGGCCAAAGTGCTCGGGTGATCGATTTAAGGTCGATGAGAATATGACAATTTTTTGCATAATTTTTGCTCATGTAAGGAGAAATCTAGGGTAAAACGTGCTATAACAAAAAAAGTGTGTGGCAATTCAGAGATACTGGACGGGTGTTGAAAAATTACCATTTTGGGGTAAAAGTCTGTGGAAAAGACTCAAAAAGGGGCAGCTGTGGACAAGAGTACATAGCAGTGTGCTGATTCATGCTGCAAAACAAAACACAAACGTATGACGTAAAACAATCTGAATGCAAGCGTCAATCTGCAGTGTGAACAGATACAATCCATTGGAAAATTGTCTCTTTTCACCAAGAGGAATATTACAGTTGGGCTGCAGTGCAAGACGTCATATGCAGTGATCCATTTTCCAACCATTTCTCTGGGTTATGGGAAAATCCCTTTATTACTCCTGAGCGAATTTTTGTGGTTAAAATGGAACATCTGCAGTGAACAAACGCACCTATCCTACTGACAAATAGAATGACAAGTAATTATGAATTGTCTATTAATGTTAAACCCAGAAAACCTAAATATTGAGAAAAAAAACTTTAAAACAAACCAATAATTTCTTTATTAGGTTTGGTTAGTTACCAACATGACTTCATACTGGAAAAAAATTGAGACTTCGCCCACTTGATGGTGTCCTCTGCCAAGAAATAAAATCTGTTTTTATTATGTATACAGAGGCCTTAGATCAGCCTATACAATACACTCATAGCTACTGTATTCTGATAGGAGTTATTCATTAATTTAGGATTAATGATACCAGTTGAATACACTAATACACTAATTTCTAATTAACGCATTTGCACCTGCAGTATTTTGATGCAAAGGTCCTCCAAAAATCCCCTGCCCACCAGCAGAGGGCGATGAGAACCACACAGCTACACAGTAATTGTGGTTTCCTCACAGTTGGCCACAGGGAGTGCTAATTGGCCAAACTAAGGGGCGGGACTGTCTTCCGCAGCGCAGCTTAAAGGTCGAAGGGACAAGGAGAAGGGTAGGCAAGTTGCATATGCTCTCTCTGCCCTCAAAATGAGACAGACCGGAGGACATGTGGTCCGAGGGACTGTGACTTCCCAACCAAAGCATCCGTGCTGCGGGAACCATGCCTGCTTGTTTGGAGGAGGCGGTGTCTCCGTCTGATTTGGTGAGCAGAGGCTCTTCATCGCCGCAACCTGCATGCGTCCCCTGAATAAATCCGCCCCCCCCCCAGGGGCATTGACTGTGCCTTCCCATACCTTCAGCATAATCTGTATAATACATGTGTGGAAACACATGAAACACATGCGCATAGATGTATTTGTGGACAGATGTTCAGTGTGAGTGCAAATCCCATCCATCTTCTATCTGCTTACCCTGGTCAGGGTCACCTTTAGCACTTCCCAGGCAGCATAAGGCATGGGGCAGAGGTGCATCCTCGATAGGAGGCCAGTATCTCTCAAGGTGAGTATATGTCCCCGCTGATGCACAGCGTACACAGTGTAATGAAACCATCATTATGTACTTCTGAATAATGTATAGGTGATTCCTGGCTATTTTCCATCCGCATACCATACAGTTCTATTTCAAGGACAAAACACCTGAGTCAGGAATTCATTTTCCAACTCTATATATAACCATCTGAAGTTTGTTTTCGTGCCAAAACCAGACCTTTACATGCAGCCTGGCAGCCAGCTGTCAGCTTTCCAAGCGCCTGTTTCCTCAGCATCCTGTGTCAAGCTTATACGGATTTCTGCAGTTGGCCTAACCTTTAAGAAACTTGCTACTTTACCAGCTACAGCTACATTTAATAACAGAGAAATGCTGCAAGTGTTCTTCGATCAACTTTAAGTTACTGTTCTCTTGCTCTCTAATTCGTAATCTAAAATATTTAAAATGTATTTCCAATTACAGTGGCTGTCAAAAATACTTTTCAGAATACAGCGTGCAGATTTCAGTGCCCAAATTTGGTTATTATCTTTGCTATTTATGGAGAATTGTGCCATTTTGCATTATTATCTATATATTTTCCATATTTATTTGAGAGAAAATGTTAAGTTTTTATTCCATCTAAAATAATACACTTTCTCATGCACATAATATAGACATATGAAGAAGAATATCACAATCAAAAAGATTAGTTTCATTTAATTTGTTACAAATCACATTGCAGCACATTTTACAGAAGGGGGAACAAACTAATCAAACTTTCCCAGTTTTCCACCCAAGCCATTTTTAAGCCTTTTTGGACAATGGGAAATAAATTATGTAAATAATAGGTACAAAAGCAATCACAGAGAACACGTGAGGGTTTCATTTAGGCTCATAGTGGCTGGTTCAATGATCTAGGTCACAGCATACAGAAAGGGTCTGATGCAGATGACTGGACCAAAGTGGCGCATGGACACGTTCTCTGGATGTAGATACCAGGCAGATGTCTGGAGCTGCTGGTTATCTGTAAGCTCTGTCCAGAGGCAGAACAGTGAGCAGAGAGATTTATCGTCTCAGAGTGCAGAAGCAGAGATAGCAAAATGCGGGAGAAAATCATTCCAGTGGACTACACATTGGCCACAAAAACAAAGATGTGAGACACTTACTCCTGATCATGGCACAGAGGAACAACTATGCGCTATCCAATATGTCAAGATTATAGCACAAGCATGCATTCCCCTGCTCATTACCATGAGCTATACAGCATTTAAGTTCAGATCTACAGCATACCATCAGAATCTTATACATCACCCACCTTCTATTCAGTTCAGGACCTCAATGCTCATTTTACATCCATCTTTTCACCATGGTTAGAGTCACAGTAGAACTTTGTAGCACAATTCTGGGCTGCACCCTGATTGACCAGTCCATTGCCCGTACACAAACTCCACTTTCCATGGGCAGTACAGAGACCCAAACCCTGGAGCTGGGAGGTAACAGTACTACCCACAATGCCAATGTGCTTCCTTCTGGTCATCTGTATCAGCTAATTGCATAAGAAAATCACTGGTTATTTGCTATGAGAAAATGGGTGTTACAGAACCCTCACTCCTCCAGGATTTAAGGCCTGATTCTCACCCCTCAGCATGTCTTTGGACTGTGGGGGGGAAACCGGAGTACCCGGAGGAAACCCCATGACGACACGGGGAGAACATGCAAACTCCACACACATGTAACCCAGGCGGAGACTCCAACCCTGTAAAGTAATATTAATACTATAATCATACTTAAAGTAGGGGCGACATGGTGGTGCAGTTGCCTCACACCACTGGGACCTGGGTTCGAGTCTCCGCCTGGGTTACATGTGTGTGGAGTTTGCATGTTCTCCCTGACGAATCTATATTATTCTATTGTAAACCTAAAATAATACGTCAAGAGTGTATTTACACGGTTAAATACAAAAGCAGCTAACAAGCGATGTCACTGTGATGTTTTTGGACGTCCGATTTTAGTCCGCCCGGTAACATTTCATTCACAACGTTAGACACTCTTTTTCTTGCTTTTATCACACCTTGTTTATTTCCCATTCAAGTCAATGCATTTTAATATGTCTTTCTACTGGGCCAATTTTCACTACAAAACTTGAGGAATCACAGCATTTTCTTGGAGAAATGCATCTCTAGTTTATATGTATGTTTGTATGCATAAACAAAGGGCACAAATTGAGTTTGATTTGTTGCATGCTTCACCAAATCTGACCCATCTCATGTAAAAGTATACTAGGCATGCTGGAAGTGGTTCAATAGAACTGCAATTCTTGCAATAAACTTCTTGGTTAAGGATATTGCAATGTGGGGCTATTTTTACGTATTTATTTTGTCTCTTTTATGTTAGACTGTAAAGTTCTCGACATATTGACAGATTTTCGGGAGAAAATGAGTACTGAGAAGGTAAGTTATGTTTCATTTATTTACAAAAGTTATTTTGAAAGGCAAAACTATAAAAACATTCAAGTTTATAAAATTTTAGTCTTATGAATTAATTACTACTCTAACTAAACTTGCATCTTAAGCAGTAGTAATGTCATTTTTTTCAGAGTCAAATATTCCTTCAAAACCATACCCAAGAAACGACAGTATAAGCGGATTTGGGCAAGAGTGTCTCGATCACATAAAAAACCCCACTTTGAGCACACTTCAGATGGAAGAGATGACTTTGTTGACTGTGGAAGCAACCAGGATGTTGATGGTGAACTAGGTCAAGGACAGCTGGATTTGTTTCAGGACCCAGACATGCTTACTGCAAATTCTGACAGTAGTACCTTAGACACTGCTTCTTGTTGTGATTTTCCTTCTCAAGATCAAGTTCATAATGCTGCAGATGTGAGCGATTCAGAATCGGAAAGTGAAGGACGTTATTCAGGCTGTAGTTCTCTGAGGGAAGAATTAGCCAGATGGGTGTCTATGTTTAATGTCAAGCACAATGCAGTTGACTCTCTTCTGAAAGTACTAGTAAAACATGGACATTCTGATCTGCCTGCCACCGCAAGAACATTAATGGGAAACACACAGGCAATTCAAATACAAAATGAGTCAGGGGTAGAAACTTTGATGTCAGACTAAGAATCCTAGATCATTTGCAGTCCTACCCTTCAGCCATGCTAAAGTCCCTGAATGCTTTGGAAATTTCTTTAAATGTGGACGGGCTGCCACTGTTTATAAGCAACAACCGAGCATTCTGGGCAGTTTTGTGCTCTATTGATCTTGACCCAGTGTCTGTTTTTCCATTATCGCTTGACGTGGCTTCATCAAAACCTACATCTATGGACTTCATCAGTGATACGGTTCATGATCTGGCTAATTTATTAGAAACTGGAATCGAGTTGGAAGGGAGAAATCTAGCGGCACACATTACAGTAGGTGCGTTATTTGTGATGCCCCAGCAAAGGCGATGGTGAAATGTGTAAAGCAGTGCTCTGGTTATTATGGCTGTGATAGATGTACACAAAGGGGAAGATGGCTTGGTAGGATGACTTAGCAGGAGGTGACAAATCTGACGCTGCGGACTGATCTGACTTTCAGAGAACAAACGTATGCAGAACATCATCAAGAGGAAAAGATTTCCCCTTTCTGTAGTCTTCCAGCTGACATGATCAGGTGTTTTCCTGTTGACTACATGCATCAGTGTTGTCTAGGAGTTATGAGAAAGTTGCTGTTCCCATGGACAAGAGGCCATTCCACAGCATGACTATCTCCTGTGCAGATAAAAGAAGTTAGTTATTGATTAAATCAGCTAAGGAGTGCCATGCCAAGATGTTTTGCAAGGAAGCCACGTGGTTTGGAAGAACTTGAAAGATGGAAAGCAACAGAATTTCGCCAGTTCGCTTTGTACACAGGAAAGGTGGTTCTTAAAGGAATTCTTCCAGACCAGTTTTTTGTGCATTTCATGGCCTTTAGTGCAGCTCTATGCATGCTTGTCTCCCCAAAACTCGCTCAGCGCTACAGTTCGTATGTGCAAGAATTGCTTGTGTGTTTTGTGGAACAAAGGTGATTTTTATATGGGGAACTCTTCTTGGTGTACAATGTCCACTTAATTTGATTTAAATATACTCTCTTTGTAGATCCACTACCTCAGCCGGCTGAGGGGCCACAATGTTGGAGACACAGTGAGGCACATCTTAAGAAAAATGGGGACCAAGGCCTTGTAGGGAGAGTACAGTTTGAAGGGGAGGAAAGGGAAAAGATCCTTTGAGGTGTTGGAGCTCTACAATGTGATTTTATGTAAGTATATATAACCCTGGAAATAATAAATAATAATAAAGACCTAAAAAACAGACATGTAAAGACCCTGTACACATGAGTCAAGCAATCAAATTAGATAACTTTGAAATGACATGTTTTAAGCAAATCTGTATACTTATGATCAGACAAAACAGGCAATACTTCTTACATATTTACATCCGGTGACGTGTGTGTGTGTGTGTGTGTGTGTGTGTGTGTGTGTGTGTGTGTGTGTGTGTGTGTGTGTGTTTTTTTTGCAAATACTGTAGCTACATGCAGTAAAGCTCATCCTGAAGCAACCAACCTCACCATGGATAATTCAACTGCAGTGACACTAAAGCACTGTCCACAGCCATGGATCTCGGAAGGTATGGCGATGTTTTTATATTGCTGGTGGTCCAGTGCTTAGGATGCTCACCTCTGGACCAAGAGGTCACGAGTTCGGTACTACCGTAATTGGGTCCCTGAGCAGGACCCTTAACCCCAACTTGCTTCAGGGAGACTGTCCCTGAATTTAGAAAATGGAAGTCGCTCTGGATAAGAGCATCTGCTAAATGCTGTAAATGTAAATGATTATCTTAACACTGAATAGTTACATAAATGTCACTAAGATGAACCAAATGGCTGAATGCATTCAGTTTTAGAGGTAAACTAATGTATGGTCTTCTGTAGCTATTTCTTCTGTGTTCTCCTAGGATGACGCTGCAGTGAGAGATACAAGGGAAATGGAGCAGGGACCTGAAGCGGATGAATTTTCTGGTTAATGTTGACTTTAACATTTAATAACAACATTGTAATGTTATTAAGGTTTTTGATGTTAAACAAGTGCGGTTTATATAATTTTTAATGAAGTGTTTTATTTGATTAATAAGATGTTTTAAATGAGTCTTTCTAGCTTAGGAATTTATGTATGATCTATACATAAATGAATCAGTAAATCATTTGGAAAGGTCCCACAAAAGACAAAAAAATCAACGTTGTATAGCTGTTTCTGAAATAGCGTGGTAATGTTCTGAAGACATGGTGAGGACTTCGGAAATAACGTTGTCTGTCCTGTACCGAGGACCCTACAAAATAACATCCACATGATGTCAATTATAAACGTTTTCATGACATTTGTCGACGTTCAGATGACGTTGAAATGACATCGTTTTGTTAGCAGGGGAACTACTGAAGCAGAATTTGGCATTATTTAGGGAAATTTCACAGACGCTTCTGAACAGTAAAATAGCAAGTCATAGAAGTACTTTAACCAAATACAAATTTAAAAGGATTTTTATTAGCTGGTATGTCAATATGTTTTGGATAGTGTGTGTCATGACATTAATTAAAGAATCTGCTTAATGTAGATAAAATGGGTCAAACTGTGGCATATTTGTAAATGTGACAAATCTCAAAGGGCAGTAGCTGTGAATAAAATATTAATATTAATATTAAAGCCTCATTTTGAAGACAAAATAAAAACGAATCAGCCTGATATGACAGAGAATTAAATTAATTTTATGAGTACCCGCCTTGGATCAATACATATCTCATGTCATATATACAGTATATATATATATATATATATACACACAGGACACTGAAGGATTGCCACAGCCCTGAGAGGTCAAAACTGCAATGTATGCAGTGGCAACAGGCTTATGCGAAAGAGACACGCAAAAACAAATATGAAACAGCAGAAAATTATGACACATGCAATACGAGAGAAAAAAAAGCTGTAAACACAACAATGTTTAGACTTGAGTATTGTTGGTTGATGAAGAATCTGCTGCGGTATGTCCTTAGCAAACCAGAAAGGTTGCTGGAGCAAGCCGGTATGTCCGAAGGTCTAGGACAGCGGTAGCCAATCTTATTGGCAAAGGGCCGGTGTGTATGCAGGTTTTTGGGATAACCTTTAGGTCACCCAGGTGTGAGGACTCTTCAGCCAATAAGTCCTCTAATTAGCAATCTAATTAGGGAGCTGCAGCGAACACCCACACATGCAGTGGCCCTTTGCGGATAAGATTGGCCACCCCTGGTCTAGGATAATCCTGCAGAGGTGAGTCGGTCATGCTGAGAGTCTAGGTGGTTGCGGTTCATCTTATTTATTTCTTTTAAAAGCTATTACAGTGAGCAAGGTTAAATTCATAATAAACGCCAGAATGCAGTTAAGGATAAGAGAAGGAAAAAATAAAATATTTCTAAATTCAATAAAGTTATTGAATTTAGTTATAAAATACTGTATATAGAGAGTTTTACCTGATTTGACCTAAAAGGCCTTACTACTGAACTGAACATTGGCCTATTGGAATTAAAGAACAACAATTCAATAAAATGTGCTTTAGTGGCCCAAGACTTTTGCATGTAAGACATGAAGGGGCTTCCTTGTCTGTTAGTAAAAAAAGTGTGTGAGCCCAGTATATCCTGTATGAGCCCAGTATATCCTGTGTGAGCCCAGTATACCCTATGTGAGCCCAGTATATCCTTTCTGAGCCCAGTATGTCTTGTATGAGCCCAGTATATCCTGTGTTATCCCAGTATATCTCCTGTGTGAGCCCAGTATGTCCCGTGTGAGCCCAGTATGTCTTGTGAACTATTTATATACAGAGGGATGTGGGATGAAAAACTCCCGGATGTCCAAAAATGCTGATTTTAAGTGTTTGGGTGAGTCTGAGACTTTGCCACATCCAGAATTACATTTGGCTTCTTTAGGTCTTAAGGGACAATGCTGCAGAAGTGTGAGAGAATGTTTTTATTTCATAAAGTTTTATAGGCAAGATCTGAAGCATAGGCATTGAGACTTGGTCTCACACGGGATGCACTGGATTCCATTCACTGATCTCAAGCTTTGTTGCATATTGCACGGCTATATTTACCATCTGTTTTCAATTAAGGACTAATTTGCTTATACATATGATGACACTGTTTATGGATGCCATGTCTATAAGAATCTATGAGCACATTCATAAGGCATTATAACGCATCTATAAAGCATTGTAAACATGGCTATAAATACACTCTGTGGACAAAAGTATTGGGACACACCTCATAATCGTTGAATTCGGGTGTTTCATTAGGACCCATTGCCACAGGTGTATAAAATCAAGCACCTAGTCATGCAGTCAGGTTTACAAACATTTGTGGAAAATGGGTCATTCTGAAGAGCTCAGCGAAGCATTGTACTGTCATAGGATGCCATCTTTGAAAGTAGTCAATTTATAAAATTTCTTCCCTACTACTGTATGTATTCCATAGTGAACTGTAAGTGGTGTTATTGCAAAATGGAAGAATTTAAGAAAAAGAGATACTCAGTCATGAAGTGGCAGACCATGTAAAGTGACAGAGTGGGGTCGTAGAGTGCTGAGGCACACAGTGCTTAAAAGTCACCAACACTCTGTTGACTCAATAACTGCAGAATTCCAAACTTCCTCTGGCATCAACCCCAACACAATAACTGTGCGTTGGGAGATTCATGGAATGGGCTTCCATGGCCTAGCAGCTGGATGCAAGCCTCACATCACCAAGCACAATGCCAAGTGTCGGACGGAGTGGCGTAAAGCAGGCTGCCACTGGACCCTGGGGCAGTGTAAATGTGCACTGTAGAGTGATGAATCACGGGTTCCGTCTGGCACTCAGATGGATGAGTCTGGGCCATTTGATCCAGCTGTTTAAAGAGAGGAAGGGCTCATGGTAAAAAGCTAATTACAGGGTTTCACGTTATTAAAGAATAAACTGATTTGCTTATTTTCCCGCTGGGCCTAAATATAGTGATATTCCTATAAGAAGAATTCTTTTGAACCATCTCTGCTAGTTTTCTCACTTGTTGCAATTTGTTTTTAGTGGTTAGCAATATGTCCTGATATGTAATATCCTGCATTAGAGATCCAAATCCCCTCCCTTCATCCTTTGGAAAAAATGTCAGTCCTTCTAAACTGGAGCACTAGAGGTTAAGATACATACATATTGTTTTCAGCTCTTCCTCTTCATTTCTTTAATATACATGTCTGTACCCTAGAAACCTTTAACTTTATAAGGTTTTCTGTTGTGGTATATCTAATGAAGACCCTTTCTGCCTTCCCTTGCACTTCAGTTGCTTTTTTAGCGTATGCCATTGAACCATGGAACATGTCTACTATTTAAGGTTATTGATGACAAGACCGAAATATCAATTAACTTCGTTATTGGATCCTCAGTTTCCTGAAGCTGATGGCAGAGAGTCTGAAATGCATATTTATTGTTTATTTTTCCCCAACCACAGTGCCCGTGACTTCAACTTCATGGAATACAATCAAGGGAAAGTGGTCACTCCTCTCAAGATCAATCCCCACTTTCCATGAGAAGTTAAGGTCAGGTTTACAGATAGATAAAAAAATCAATTGCTGATTAAATTTAGTCTCCCATAAGGGTCAAGGGAGATCGCAACTGATTAACAAAGATATCCAAATACTGATGTGTCAGAAGAATAAGGTCTTATGTAAACAGAACAAACTGTGATGGTTTTATGGAAAGTTAAGTAAACCACTTTTGCTTGTAGGTTGCTATTAATTATATTTATTTAGCAGATGCTCTTATTCAAAGCAAAGTGAGAGAGCAGGTCAGCTGCTCCCTGGGGCCACTGGGGTTAAGGGCCTTGACCATCAGTCCAATGGCAAAATCACTCTGCTGGCCAGGGGGTTTGAACCAGTGACCTTTGGGAACATAGCCACACACTGCTGCCCTAATTGTGTGGCTGTGTAGTATATCATGTCTCCCCGGAATCACAATACTGGCCAGCAGCACTCTTTGGACTAACGCTACTGAATACTATTGAATTTTGCAGACACACAGCAATGAGTTTCTTGGAGACAAATGGAATGAGGATTAAAAGCTGTAACCAAGCATGGCAGTTCAGCAAAAAAATGTAAAAATGTAAAACCACAGCAGTTCCACTACATAACACAATTACTCAACATCAAGGTGGTAAAACAGTCCCTCTGCATTTCGGGGAAGGGTACTGGATGCAAGAGGTCACGTCTCTCCCTCCTGTTTCAATTTACCTTAATTTGAGTCTCCTCAGATGAGAATTCTCTTCTTGGCTTGCTTTTCCTTGTTGACAATCAGACATCTTTTTGTTTTTGTTTCTGCCTGGGAACCGCTTCTCTCTCAACGGCTTCCTTCCCTGCCAGTGATCGGAAGGATTTCCAGATCACCCCGGAGATCACCGCAACTGTACTGCCGCAACAAGGTGAAGACCGCTTACTCATTATTGAGCAGCTGCCATTAGTGGCTTATTCCTTTCGGGAGGCAAGGCTGAAACCCAAAGGAATCAGCACGGTGCAGGACGCGATTCCCTGTGTTCCCCGGGTTCTTAAAGGGGTAATGCCCGCTTTAACAGTCCCCGACGTTCCTTATCTGCCTGTCATGCCGGCACCTGATCTGCCTGTCCCGCCTGTCCCACCGGCTACCACACGGCCTACTGAGGCTCTGGCTGTGGCGCCCCCTGTTGGCACTGAGCAGGAGGTTCCTGGTGCGCCTCCTGCTGGCACTGAGCCGGCGCCTGCTACAACCCCGCCTCTTGCTACAGCTCCTGCTGTGCCTGCGGCTCCTGCTGCAGCTCCGCCCGCACCCAAGCTCCCGGTGCCACCTGCAGCCCCGCCTCTGCCTCTAGCTACACCCGAGGCTCCTACCGCGGCCCTGCTTGATGCCTCACCCGTCTTGCCCGTCATGCTTGTTCCAGCAGCCGCTGTACCACCCAGTGAGGCTCAGGCTGCTATAGCGCCCCCTGCTGGCCCAGAGTCAGAGGCTCTTAGCTGCGGCACTTCCTGCTGGCTTGCTATCGGTGGTTCCTACTGCAGTGCTCCCTGCTGGGCCGAAGTCGACGGTTGCTGCATCACCTGAGACTCCTGCTGCTGCTTTGCCCGGAGCCCGCCAGCCTGCTGCCGCTGCTCCGCCTGCATCCCCACCTCAACTTGCTGCTGCACCTGAGGCCCCACGTCCTCTTGCAGCTACAGTCGGGGTTCCTGCGCCAGCCCCACCTCCGGCTGCACTCGAGGCTTCTGCGGTGGCTTTGCCCAAGGCTCCTGGCGCCACTCCACCCGCGGCCCTCCTGCCTGCTGCTGCGTCACCTGCAGTCCGCCTGCCTGGCCTGGACCTACCTGTTCCGGTAGCCATCGTGCCGCCCAGCGAGGCTCTGGTGGTTTCTGGTGCGGTTGCCGCTACGCCCGAGCTCCCTGCTGCGGCTGCTGCTACGTCCAAGGCCCCTTCGATGCCTGTACTGCCTGTCCTGTGGACACCTGTTCTGTCTGCGGCTGCCTGGCCTGAGGGCTCGACGCTCCCCTGCATAAGTCCAACTGCGGCAGCCTCATCACTGTCCTCAGAGACCCCTGCTATGTTGTCGCCCAGCATGGTCCCAATCCCGGCGACTAGCCTGCTGCCCAGTGAGGCTCTGACAGCCACGGCGCCCCCTGCCACTCCAGAGTTCACGCTGCTGCGGCTCCAGCTCTGCCTGCAGTTACACCCACTGTCTGTCCTGCCTGTCGGCACCATTCTGTTTGCCCAGGTCATGCACCCTCGGAGGCCCCTGCCATGCTGCCACTTATTCCAGCTGAGCTCGATACCCACCAGGCTGCTGCCGCTGCACACAACGCCCTCCAGCCTGCTGCCCGCCGTGCCTGAGGTAGCTGAGCCTCCTCTGTCCGCCACCACGCCTGAGGTAGCTGCCCCTCCTCTACCTGCCGCTGCACCTGAAGTCCCTGCCACGCCTCCTGCTCTGCCCAAGGCCCCTGCCACGCCTCCTGCTCCGCCAGTAGCCCCAGCTCAGCCTGACCCACCTGTTTGAGTCCCGCCTGTTCCAGGCCTGCCTGATCCGCTAGTCCCAGAGGCTGGGGCGCTGCTCAGTGAGCCGCCGTCCGAGGTTGCTGTGCCCCTGTCCACCGCTACCTCACCCGCAGTGCCTTCATTCACGACTATGCCTTCGCCAGTAATTGCTTCTCCCACAGCGCCTCTGCCAGCCACTGTTACGTCTAAGGCTCCGGTGCATCCACTGTCCCAACTCCTAGGCCTTCGCCTTCGCCCGAGGCTTCTAGGCCTCCGCTGCCTGCTCTGCCCATCTCAACTCTGCCTATCCTGGAAATCCCTGTCCCTGAGGAGGTCCCATACTGTGTTGCCATCACTGGAAGGAGAGGAAGAGCTCGACTAGCACCGTCCTCAGCACCTCCTGCTCCTTTCCTTCCGGTTTTGGACTCGGTTCCAGCTTCACCAGCTACTGGGACTCCGAGTCCTGTTCCCTTGGCGACCCCAATGAACTCTTCCAGAAGGAGTACTCCCCTGCCGTCCAGCAGGGTCGACCCAGGCCTAAGTCCCACCTTTCAGTATCCCGTAAAGATAGAGGACACAGGCGCAGGGGCTGGGTTCCTCCCTTGCTACTTCCTGGTTCACCCTCGCTCTCCCCAGTTGTAGTTACAGGGTTGCCTGTGGGTCCTCTGACTCTGGTGGGGCTGTTGCCTGCAGGTCCCCCTCCAAGGGCTCGTCGGTCACCTGCGGGTGCTTCCCTGGGGGCTCGTCGTCTGCCGGTGGTCCCTCCTCTGACCCCTAGTCGACAGCCTCTGAGTTCCCCTACCTCGGCTCCTCATTTGGCTGCGCCAGTCTCCTCACACTCCCCGTCGGCTCCAGCTTCATGGTCGTCTGCGAACCCTCTGGCTGCCACCTCTTGCCCACTGGGGTTCCCATGGGTTCTCCATTGTTCGCTATTGCTAGGTTTTCCACCTTCTCGTTTTATTCCTCCTGTCTTTGCTCCTCATCCCTCTGTGTCTCCTCCGGTCTCTCCTGGTCCCTTTGTCCCTCTTGTCTCTGCTTCTCATCCCTCTATGCTTCCTCTGATCCCTCCTGGTCCCTTCATCCGTATGTGTCTTCATTCTCTGTGCCCTCTGTGTCTCCCTTTCTGATTTGCCTGTCCATGTTTCCTGTCCTGTGCCAGGTGTTGTCCTGGATTTTCCCCCTCTGCCTGTTTTGTGCTTCTCTTTTGTTCCCTGTGCCAATGTTTGGCTTCTGTTTTCCAGGTCCTGCTTCCCCGGTCTTGCTTCCCCGGTCTCGTCTTGTCTGTCGCCTCCCCTGAGGCGCACCCAGAGTGCGCACCTTTGGGGGGGGTTTTGTCACGCCTGGCTCGTCCAATCCTCGTGTGTACCACGCCCCCTCATTATCTAAGAGTACTACCCTGGTTGTGCCCAGCTATTTCCCGTTGATTTAGCTTGTTTCATGTGTATTTAGTCTCCATTCTAGTTAGTTTCCACAAGTGAACCATAATATCATATATATTTGTTCCTGTCTGTTGTGAGCATGTCTGCAACAATCTATCTGGCATGTTATTGGCTGATTACATCATTGGTCGATAAATTGTCAGATTTAAGGTAGTCTGGGTTAAAGCTAAATTCATATAATTAAGGCTTGTGATTAGCAGTTATCATTAGATTCTGGAATTTTTTTTGGTGGTTTATTGGTTAAGCATTATCGCATTCAACTTAGGAGATTATCAAAACTAACTTTTTGGTTAGCTGTGCCCACCATTGGTTTCTCTTCAGGTTTAATATGTGGAAATATCTCAACCAGTTTGTCTGCTTTGGGGTAGCCCACTTTCTACACAAGCGTAACTTTTCATGTTTCTTTTTCGGTGATCCGTGTCGGGAATCCCTTTGACGAGGCCATATGGCCATATCCCCAACTATCCACAGCAGATTGATGAGCTTAGGTTTCTCCCATCTATGTATAGTACTACTGGTAATTGCACTTTCTCAGGAATCATTCTTTCTCCACCAACATGGAAAACAAGGCAGCCCATTAGTCACAACATAAGCTGCCACCAGGTTGGCAGGTTCTGTACCCACAGGTGATTGCAGCTGGAACCTGGGTGAGACACAGGACCACAGCTGCTACACTGGCAGAGGCTGAAGGCATGTCGTGAAAGAAAGCCATGTGCTCAAGCCTACAACCAGCTGACCTGCAAAAGTGGTCCCTTATAAGGGGGGTATATTTTTACAGAAGACGCACATGAGGAACAAGAGCCTTACATATGTCCTTATATTCCAGAGAAAATGCATACATTTAAGCTTTTTCCTGCTGCATTCATTTATAAATGCATTATTTATGAATTATTTCTGGCTGAGTAAGAGAGACTACAGGATCCTGGATGTTGTTCCAAAAGTGCATGGAAAGTGTGGGAGAAGAAAACAGTTTATGTATAAGGCAATTAAGGCAGTTAATCCCAAACTTTTTCATGTAGACTTCCAGTCCTCTTCCTGTGGTAGTTTCAGAATCTGACATAAAATTTTGAGGTTACACACAATTGTAAAAAAGGTATTATAAATACACTTAACAGTACTGATAGAAAATGGTGTCTAAAAAAGCGTTTGAGCTTGGATAATTTTTAGTTGACTTTTTCTTTAAATGGGTTTTCTGGTGCTGCAGCACTACAGCATCTCCCAAAGACCTGAGGTCACTCCTGGGTTAACTTTGATGTTCTGGCCAGATGCTGTGTTAGCTATGACGTTATCACAGGTCAGTAAAGTTTAAGGACTTTAACTGACTCTCCCACTGATTTAGAGCAGATCTTTCTCTGGAAGGAATGTGGCTGATTCCTTGGAGCCCCCATCCTTTTTTAAAGACAAAGCTTAATTTTTGGATACACAGATTAACAAGGAGTAATTGAGTAACCGGTGTGGCTCAAACAGGAAGGAGAAGGAGGGCGAGACAGATGGGCTGGACATAACAACTTCTTTGTAGGAAATTCAAGAGATTATGTACAAATGTTCACACAGGATCATCCCGATTAGTATTTAGTACACAGAAGTCTGTCAAGGTAGCATCCTTTGAATGATTAGGTTTATAAAAATGCTGAATATCCTTGTTGCACCATGGAGGAGACATTAAAATTTCAATGTTCTTGATGACAATATAATGAATGGCAGAAAAATTGTAGACATAATTTTAAAAAGATCAATATATGTTTTGATCTGGCTGTTACGCCCTGCTCGTCCGATCCTCGTGTGTGCCACGCCCCCTCATTAACCACGTGTATTACCCTGATCGTATTCACCTGTTGCCTGTTAGTTTCTGTTTGTCCTGTGTATATCAGTCCGCGTCTTCCCCCTGTTCACCAGATCTGTCATTGTTGTTTGTCGCTGTTTGCGCCGCCGAATTCTTGTGGACACAAATATATCCCGTTTTCCGCATCCCCGGCTTCGCTGTCTTCGTGCTCGCCGGACGCCTCAGCGCTTAACACGACATTGGCATCTTTTAGCATGGAGAACAATAATTATAGACTAGGTGAACATAAAATTAGCTTTATGTAAGTAATAAAAACAAACCCAAAAATTATTTTAAATGTCATGCCAGCCTATTTAATCAGTGCATGACGTTTTTTATAAAAAATAAGAGGTTAGTCGCGTTTGTGAAGGTTTAGGAAGATAGGTTTCAAGTTTAAACTCTGTATACGTACTCGGTGATAAGTCAGCCAGAATTAATGGTCCGATTTGGATGTAATTTGGTACACGTGCAGACCAGCGATGGGTATGTAAACGGTTTGATAAGCAAGGAGCTGGCACGTCTAGTCAGCGGACACAGAGAATGCCTCCTGGGTGCATTAGACATCATTACCAGCACTTGACGACATTTGATAGGTGTCGCATTGTGGGTTTGCATGAGGCTGGGTGGTCATATTGTGCAACTGCCCCGCATGTGGGGCATGCAGATGTCACAGTCGCCGATGTTAGAACCAATGGGCACATGTTGTGAAGGTTCTGGTCTAAGACAGACCACACCAAGGGAGGATCGTCGTATTGCGTGCCAAGCATTACAGAACCCCATGACATCTGTGTCTGCCAGCTGGACACAGGTATTGGACTCTCTACATCACCCCACGTCATCCCACACCGTGTCTCATCAACTGGCATCAGTCAGCCTATGGGTTCACCATCCCAAGCGTAGGCTGCTGTTAACACCAGCGCAGAAACGTCTGTGTTTGGAGTGGTGCCGTAACCAGGAGACATGGACTGATGATGAGTGGTGTCGTACCATGTTCAGCGATGAATGTCGGTTCTGCATTACCATGGATGACCCTTGGCAGCGCCAAGGGTAGAGGACCAATCCTGCCAATGTTGTTGAGAGACACACCTACATTACTCCTGGCATCATGGTGTGAGGAGCCATAGGGTATGGCTTCAGATCATCTCTGGTAGTGATTTGGGGGACCCTAACGGCACAACGCTACGTCAATGACATCCTGCATTTGCATGTCTCACCCCTCCTGAGACCGCACCCTGACAGTCTTTCACCAAGGCAACACCCGTCCACGCACAGCATGTGTGTCTATTGCCTGAGGCATGTTGAGGTTCTCCCATGGCCAGCCAGGTCCCCTGATTTTTCCCAAATCGAATATGTGTAGGATCAGCTCAGACGTCAACTCAGACCCAGTGCAAATCTGCAGGATCTCAAGGACCAGTTACAACAGCTGTGGGCCAACTTGCCGTAGGAGAGAATACAACAGCTGTACGACTCCCTTCCGCACTGTATCACCGTATATGTATCCAGGCCCGGGGGAGGGGTGCGCCACACCCTACTGACCTGGGACCAGCAGTGTGCATATACTGTGATATTATAATCACATGACCTTTCACCACGTGCAGATTCATTTCCACCACTCCAGCTGGGTGCTTAACTTTTTTTGTCACTCAGTGTATACACACATATATATATATATATATGTATACACACACACACACACACACAACAGTTGGACAATGAAATTGAAACATTGGTTTTAGAACACTAATTTATCAGTGTGGTGTCAGGCTTCCTTTTGGGTCAATACAGCATCAATTTGTCTTGGGAATAACAGATACAGAGATACAAATCCTCCAGAGTGGCCAGATGGATGTTGACCCATTTCTCTTGCAGAACAGTGGCCAAGTCAGAGCAGTTGGGGTAACAGTGGGGGCCTAATGGTTAGAGAAGTGTACTTGTAATCTAAAGATCGTGCGTTTGAATCCCTGCCCAGCAAAGTACCACTGAGATACTCTGACCAAGGTGCTGAATTACCTGTCTCCTGTTATGTCACACATGGGTTAAATGCAGAGGACACGTTTTGTTGTTGTGTGATGAGGTATGTCAACAACTTTTCACTTTCATGTGATGCTGGTGGAGGAAAATGCTTCATAACTGGCTCCTCCAAAACACCCCAAAGTGCATGTTTCACATCTGGTCGCTGTGTAGGCCATGGGAGATTCACCTTCATGTTTCTCAAACCACTCTGTCACCAGTTTTGCTGTGTGTTTATTGGTCCATTATCATCCTGATACACGGCACCACCTTCAGGGTACAATGTTTGATCCATTGGGTGAATATGGTCCTCCAGACTGGTTCGGTAGTCCTTGGCAGTGACACGCCCATCTAGAAGAAGTAGTGGGTCTAGGGAATGCTATGATATTGCATATTTCAGCCCAAACAATCACAAATCCACCCCCATGTTGCAACAGTATGCAACAGTCCAGGTAGTAAGCCAACTGGTAAGACAAATGGTGGGCTGTTACCGAGACAACAACCTGACCTTGAACGTTGATAAGACAAAGGACATGGTTATGAACTTCAGGAAGAACCCTGCCCCACACACTCCACTTCACACAAGCAGCTCAGCTGTTGAGATTGTCAGCAGCATGAAGTTCTTGAGTGTGCAGATGATGGACAACCTCAGCTGGACTCTCAACACCACCACCATCAACACCACCACCATCAACACCACCACCATCAACACTGCCACCAGACAGCTCAGCAGTGCCTCTCCTTCCTGCGGATGTTGCGAAAGGCCAACCTTCCCGCTCCTATCCTTACTAACTTCTACCAGGGGAAGCACTGAGAGCATCCTCTGCAGCTGCATCGCTTCCTGGTTCGGAAACTGCAACAGCGCTGACCGGAAGTACAGTACACAGTACAGTATACAGTAGTGAGGAGAGCTGAGAAGATCACCGGCACCCCCCTCACACCACTCACAGGACTGCATGTGGAGCGCAGCATCTGTCGTGCAGCCAATGGTGCTACGGACCCCACACCCCCCTCACACGGACTGTTCCCCCCCCCCCCCCTTGCTCTCTGGAAAAAGGTTCAGAAGCATCTGAACCACCCCTGCAAGACATCATTAAAGCTTCTTCCCACATGCCATCTGACTGCTAAAAAACGCCGAGCCCCCGTCTTGCACCAGAGGCCTGAATAGAGACTAATCCAGTACAACACTCACCTCACTGCTGACACTTTAAACTGACTATTCATACCTCAATCACACTTAAACTGGTCTCATACTATTTTATACTTTTAAGCTAGTTTTTAATATTGTATTTTATACTATTACAACCCTTAAACTGTTTTTAATACTGTACTCTTCAAACATGTTTATACTGTCTTATATCTTATTTATTTATCCTAATTATTCTGCTCTACACTGTATCTCATACTGCTACTGTGGTTATATTTTGCTTCAGTTTTTATTTGCGGCTATTATTCCAAAGCTAATTATCGACCTCCTACCATTCATTGTACTATTTGCTTTTTATACTTTGTTGATGCTCTACAGTGTTGAAATAGTTTGTCTGATTGTCTTGTCTGGCTTTGCACTGTGATGTCACAGTTGCATTTTATGTCTGTCCTGCATTGTTAGATTGTTACACCATTTGCTCCTAGAGAAATGCAATTTCAACCCTCTGTGTACGTTTATATGACTGGGCTCACACATAACCATTCTTGAATCTCTAGGGCTTTTCCACATTGTAATTCTCCCGGATGTGGGAAAGACAGTGAAGATTTGCACTGCTGGCACCATTGAAATTAACGTTTGGCATTGGCACGAGTCACCAAAGGTTTTGCTATAGCAACCCAACCCTGAATATTGAACCTGTGGAGCTCCCAAAGAACAGTTTCGTGAAAACAGGAGAGTTGAGGTGTGCATTAAATTCTGCAGTGAGTTGGGCAGCTGTAGTTTTTTTGGATATAATCCAGGTTAGTACATGGACATCCCTTTCAGACAGCTTCCTCTTGAGTGCACAGTTACTCCTTTTGGATGTGGTCCATCCTTCATGGTGGTATGCATGCATTACCCTGGATACTGTGGCTCTTGATACACCACAGAATTTTGTCTGCATTTTACTGTTATGTATCTTCCACACTGACTTTTTCAGTTCACCTGTTTGCAGGGGCTTCAGAAGCATTTTGAATGTGGGGGACACACACTGGCATAAAACTAATATTTTATGTGAAAATTGGGAGGGTCCAAACGAATAATTATGAAATGTGAGGGGGACACGTTCCCCTCGGATTTAATGGCGGCGACACCCATTTCTATTTGTCTGGGTGGGATGTTTGTCAGTTCTGTTCATCTATCTAGTCCAAGCGTCTCTTAAATTGACACTGCAGTCTTATGCCTTGCTTCCAGGAACAAGAGCTGGTGCCAGTGCTGGGCTGGTTCTCCCTTGGCGCCTTTTGAGAACCTGACCAGGTTTCAAAAAAAGAATGGAACAGAAATGTTACGCTGGCCAAAGTAAAAGTAAAGATGAATCTGTATTTCGTTTTTTTATTTATTTATTTTGATATTTTGGATCTTAAATATCTGAACTGTAAGTGGCCGACCAGAAAAAAAAAATATTATCAGAATATGACTTTTGTCTCCTAAAACTGCTATAGTTTTACTCAAATAATACCGTAAAATCTAAGTTTTTCAGACATTTTCAACATTACAATATTTAATTGTAAAATGTATGCATATTTATTTGTTTTCACAGAAAATATTTATAATTTCAACATTTTATTACAGTAAAAAACAAAGTTTTATCCAGTCTCACATTATCAAGTTATTCAATCTATTATTGTATTATTGTCAGTTATTCAATCTATTTAATACAGTAAAAGGAAGTTTTTGGTTTTACGCTCCATTACCGTTGGAATTTGACGGTGTTTTGCTGTATATTTTACTGACTTTTGTTACAGTGTGGCTCCCCCGTCTGTGTGTATAAGTCAGTTTATTTCCGCTCCTTGTTTTGCCGATGTCTTTTTAAGGATCGCATAATAAAAGAGTGCAAAAATCAAGCTTTGCAGTCTGCCCGATGAGCATCACAATATTTTATTTATTCGACCTGTGACATGTTTATAATTCATTATTAAATTTGCCTTTCGTTTTCTACATAATAAAAAGTGTAACTTGGCATCATTTATGTGAATCATGCAAGTGTTTTACCGCAAGTTAATATTTTACGTGAAATCTTATTCTGGCCAAATACAATTCATAGTATTTTAAGCTATTTTACATTTTGTAAAATATATCTTCGTAAAAGAAAACTTACTGGATTGTAGCCCTCCACGACCGGAGTTGGTGACCCCTGACATAGAACGAACAAAGTAGCAACGATTTCTTAAGTATGTGACAGATTGTTCTCGTCAACGTATTCCATTAGGTCGGGGAAAAGACCACAAGCGCCCTCTAGAGGTCAAGATCAGCTGCACACAGCTTCACCTTCATTCAGTGTAATCACACATATTTATGTGGGTTACAGCAGCATGCAGTGCATCTGGCAGTCAGCTTTCATATTTGCTGGCAGTTACACTCCAACTTTAAGCACTTATCCCTAATGCACATTATTTCCAACTCACACAGTATGGTGAGGCAACCAATTTAAAATTCTTAAAGAGGTTTTAAGATGTTAAATGCGATTTATCCTTGTAATGACTTCCTTTCATCTTGGTGGTATCACAACAGAAATCTAGGGAGGAGTGATGATCTACACAACACGGTTTATTACAAAAGGTTTTATTCATGGAAATGCACACTTGAACAGACTTTAGTATTATGACTGTTAACAACGACCAAGTTAGGGAACACAGTGAGGGCAGGCTCTTATATACAGGGATAACAAGGAGTTCACAAGGGGCAAGTAACACTTTACTCATTACACGGGATGGAAAACAGCTGGAATAAACACAAACGAGAGGACACAGGAAGGCCAGCAGCGACACCTGCTGGCCAAATATAAATGGGACCGGGCTGACAGAGCCAGGTTACAAGTGGGCAGCATGAATAGAGAACTGAACAAACTTCCATTTCGGAATTTCTTGAGGGGAAACAATTCAAGTAAAATACTTCTAGTATGACATTTTATAATTTGAGAACTGCATCTCCAGTCAAGATGGTTCTGTTCTGCCAACAGGAAGTCTCAGATTTTTTTCTGTAAAAGAACTGAATCAACACTGAATCAAAGCATCTCCTACAGTTCAAAAGTACATATCATTGGTATTAAATTTGAATACCCATTAAGTTGAAACAATGCAAAATACATCAAATGAAAATTTCAGCTTCTAGTATAAAAGGAGGTAGGACACAATGCCTTTTAGTTACAAAACATGACAAGAGTACGTTGCTATTAGTATCTTAGAAAAAGGTTTGCACAATATTCACAAAACTTTAAGCAAAACCAAAACGATATAGCGCTTCACACATGAATCCATGTTCCACTGTGTAAAATCTGATTGTTAAAGAGGTTTTGGGGCAACCTAAGGAATTCAAAACAAGCAAAATACTGCATTATCATAGATTTCACTTTCTTAACTGATGGAAATTTTCACTACACAAGGCATACAGCATAATGAGTAATTTATATCTATTAAACAGTGAAACCAATGATATAAGTTATACTACCGAAACCAACTAAAGACATGTTACTATACTTTGGCACTGCTTCACCCTTGAATACATTCTAAGATCACCACAAAGAGCAATACATAATACGACTGGAATGTGAAATATTTATTGCATTTTGCTTTCTTTCATTTCTGTAGAGACACATGCACCTTACAAAATCGATGATAAAATCCTGGACGAAAAGTGTTATACAACCACTAATAACTGGATATTATTTATATCTGAAGCAAATTTATAATTCACATAAGGGCAAAAAGATACTTTTAAATCGAAGAAATATGCTGTAGATCAAATCATATTGATCAAAGACATTTTTAGCGATTTTAATGTAAAGGATGTTCAAATGTTTTTTAATGAGCCCTCGATTTGTATGTACCCTGGACCATGGATTTGGCACCAATATGCTTAATGCGGCTATGAGTAGTTTTTGTGTTTCTACTCGATCGTTGGTTTGACCAGGGGGTGCGAATATGAACGGAAACACAACGTAATCAATAATAATAATAACGAGAATTAAAAGCCAGCAGTTTTATTGCAAGCTATCCTTTTGCATCTCCACATTGCAACATTACTTGCTAACAGTCACCCTTCGCTCCCGCTGAGAAATTAAAAGACCCGGATCTAACAGACAAAACTTTCTGTCCCAACATGCACTACGGACCGGAAGAGGATGGTCTATTGATGACGGAAGAAGTGTTTGAAAAATGGCGGCTGTCACAAGAGCGGGCATGAGTGGCTGCTGAAGTCTTAATGAAAACATAATGAAGTATTTCACATGAATAGTTTCGTGAGAAATGTAAGCATCATGTCTAAATATGTAACTGTTGCAATGAGAACTACGCCGTGGAGTAGTCCTGTATTTAAACCAATAATACGGAAGTAGCCGGTTTTGTTATAATAAATATAGGAAAAATTAAAGGAATCAACATATTCGTTCAGGTTCACTGTGACATTATTATGAGATTCCGGAGTGGTAACACCATTCATCTCATCTTCTATGCCACATACAAGCACGTACTGTCACAGCCATATGCTATTGGCAACTTGGGGACTCCACTTAGTTTTTTGGGGCTGTACTAGTACAATACCCGCGTGGCACAAACTCCACCTTCACAGAACGGATGGCGGTTTTTCCAACCCTGCAAGTGTCAAGGTTGATGATTAATTATTGTGCGCCATTTTTTGCACCATTCCTACTTTGTTTGTCTTTAGTGGCCTAGTCCATTTCATCAGAATAGTCCTGCTGATTGGAGGATCTATTTTGTGCACAAAACTTAGCGCTTGACACTTTGGTGCGCCATACAAGAGCAACAATCTCATTGCATGACATTCTAATGTGAAATTAAAACTTGATTAGCTGAATTCTGTCCATTATATGGTCTCTATGAGCATTTGATATCCTTAAAGACACAAATGAATAAGATAGATAATTAACTTGTGTAGACAAGACAATAAATTGTGCGCACAAAATAAATTACGGCTCCGTAATACATGGTCGCGTTGAGTAAATTTTCATTTGATTAAAACACCATCTACCGTGATCCTTTTCGCCATCTCATTTGTACGCGTGCGCAATAGAAAGTGGCGGGTTGCTGTGGTGCTACCAGCTTCATTTCTTTGTTTAAGGAATCGAGTTTGGGAAGAATAGGCAGGCGAAAACCTTAGAACAGTTAATGTTTGCAGAGAAGCTAGCTTTTTCATACGGTCATTTTACTTACGCGTTGTTAAGGGGCTGAGCACGGGAAGGAGATATTTTGCTGCTTGGGTGCTACAGAAGTTAGTTGGTTGCTAGCTAGCTGCCGTTTAGCGCAAACGGTCGTTTTTTTCGAGCTAGCCGGAGGTAAGTTGCGTTTCGAGCTTCCCATTTCAACTTGCACAATGTGTTTTTGTCCGTGATTTAGTGCTATGTGCTGTTATTCTATATATTATTTTTAAGTTTTTGGTGTGTGTCTGCATGCTTCAATGTATGTAATTGAATAAGCGCAACATGGAGGGAGCAGGCAGCTAATGTTAGCGCAGCCCGCTTCTGAAGCGCCTTTCGGGCCAGTGGTCTGCAGCTGTTTATCCAGTGGTTTATTACCCAAGCCTCACGTGTGTTTATGTGTGTCTTGCCGTCAGACAGGGTTGCTGTAAAAACGTTAGGGGGTGGTTCAGTGTGTCGGTAATACTTCAGATTAAAATGCCTCTGCGTCAGTGAGGACAATATGACCGTGTGCACAAATGTTACCGGTGTTGTGAGCTGTAACCCATGCCTGGGCGATCTGTTGAATTATTTAATATCAAAGAACTACTTCGGCTAGGTGGGTTGACTTTTGCTGCTCAGTCTTTGTAGATGCCGTGGCTGGTCAGTGTGGTGAATCCCGGTGGATTCCCTCTAAATGGTTTTAATAGGGTCTGTAGATTTTCTATACTTCCACGTCCTTTTGTAAACTGTTTTAATGCGTACCCCCCCCCCCCCCCCGTCAAGTTAATGATTTGAAAGTATTCATTTTGTACATGTGTTGCGAAGACATCTGGTCAAAATTAATATTTTTTTTCTTTCGCTCTTGTGGAGTGGCCGGGGTGGTGGCGATGCTTACCTGAACGTGCTTTTATTTGGTTCGAGACGAATAAGGTTTAACATAAACTATGCAACTCGCCCATTGGACGACTTAGACTTTTTCTATGAGTACGAATTAATTTAAAATATTGTTTGGTAAATTCTCTTCAGCACCGGAGGGAAACACAGTTTGGTTGCCCTAAAGGTGGGTAATACACACAGAATCTCGTGGTGGTGGTGGTGGTGGTGGTGGGGGGGGGGGCATTCCACTAGAGTTGTTGGGTCCCCCGCCCAGAGTAATCTAGTTTTGTACCAGATGTTATTGGACTCCTGAGTTGGAATCGTCCTTTCCTCCCATTTACGTTCTTATTTTTGATGCTAAACGTGAGCACTTTGCAAGAAATTCTCAATTGAAGTCGTGCTGTTTATGTAAAAATAGATCAATATGTGTTCCTGTGCATGATTATATTTGTAAAATTTGTAGCCATTATTGATTTCAAGGATAACATAATCTGCAATTTAGACTGAAAAATTGAAGCATTGAGGTGTAACTTGGATTGCCATTTTGGCTTTATGATTTAAGTGTCTTCAAAACAGCCTTATTTTACAAATATAGAAAATTGATTAAACAATGAAATTGACTGATTACCTTGATCAGGCATGTATAAGCACGCTTTGTTTGATAAAATCACATTATTTTTAGTCTGATGAGATGCTTGCAATGCTGCCTTCACTGTCTCCCCACATTGCTGTGTTGTGTTTTTGTGGCCATGTATAGCATTTCACAGAGCACTGCTTTTAAAAACTGTAGGCTTAAAGTGAATTATTGTCAGTATTTTTTATATGAACTAGAGGTAGACCGATATGGGTTTTTCAATAGCCGATGCAGATATTTAGGAGTCAGGGTCAGCCGATGTCCGATATATGCTGCCGATATTTTTTTGGCCGATAATTGGGTGTTTTCCCCTCTGTTTGCATGATAAAATATCACACTAATAATAACAAACGCTTACACAAAATTTCTCAACTTAGCATTTATTGAATATTGACCTGTGTAAGTTTAAATATTAACTTAAATAACACAATACAACTTATAAATAATAAACTTATAAACAATAAAAATAGCAGCATCAGAATCTCTTTAGCAGCAAACTCCTTCAGCTCCCAAGCTCACCAGCCTGCTGCAGGGGGGGGGGCAAAAATTTGGTAACTCTCACTACTGAAGTACAAATCATGAACAAATATAGTAGCTACTTGAGGTTAGTATTTCACTTGTTATTCATTACTTGTCCCTTCAGTGGTTCCTGCAGCAGTTTCTGTAGTATTTTGATATCTAATTAACAGGTATAGTAACTGTTGCAGATAAGATGCATCTCGATTCATTAATTCATGTGTATTAGGGCTGCACGATTTGGGGAAAATATCGAATCGCGATTTTTCTGACAAATTCCGATTACGATTTGATTTGCGATTTTAGTTTTTTATGTCAAGCTTCAGTTCAGTATTCAGTGTGTAGTAATTTTAAAACATGACGCAGCATGAGATACGATCAGTATCTCTATGTTCTAATGCAAGGATGAGAATTTAAAGATGTGATGTGTCAAGTTAGTAATAATGAAAACAATTGCTGCAAAAAGAAAAATGGCGATCTTGCAGGTAATACTTATTACCCTAATAACACTAGAACCGTCTTTTCCCACTCCAATGAACAAGCAAGAACTACTTTGGTGTATGCAGCCCTTTGCGCTATTGTGTTGTTAGCTGCTGTTAGTAACACTAATAACACTCAAAAATCGTAATGTTCATAACAGAATGGCTGTTCTGTCCTGAAACCGTGAAGCTGGAAATTTTTAAACGTAGTATGCATTTTATAAATGAATAAATGTTGTTTATTGGTGTTTTTATGTTGGTCGAAGTTTCCGCTTTTTAACAACTGCGTTGTTTTCTACAGGGTCTACGGGGCATTAACAAGCATTAAAAGTCATTAAATTGATTTTGTGAAAATTAAGGCCTGAAATGGTATTAAAAAGCATTAAATTGTTTTATACGGGCATTAAAACTTTAGATAGTGTTGAAGAAACAAATATTACCAATTTATCTTGAATATAACCTGTATAATTAATAACTTTGATTCACTGTCGCAAAGTATGATAAACACAGAACCAGTTTGGTAATTGCTTCTGGCCGGTCCGAAATTGTATGACAGACTTTTTAAGAGCGGCAACTGTGATGTGGAGGGGAAAAAATAAAGCAGAAAAATGGGAAAGTGCAAATTCCAGAAAACGTGGCTGGAGGATGAACAATTTAGGACATGGTTTCAGCCCGTTGAAGGTCAAAATGGAGAAGGATTTTGTAACGTTTGTAAGAGGGTAAGTTGGGTTCAATGGGAATCAATGCCGTTAAATCGCATATGAAGTCCGAGGGACACAAATCGGCACTAAAAGGCAGACAGCAATTAACTATGTCTAGTTACTTTTCCGTGACTACTACTACAAGTACTACGACAGCCCCTGCTATAGTCACCACTACTTCCAATGGAGCCGCTATGGTAGGAAAATCAAGCGATCTTCGAGCAGCTTTTGGCTCGAATGCGACGTTGAAGGCAGGGGTGCTCTGGTGTCTGAACACTGCCATCCAGCACTAGTCTTACGCATCCAATGAAGATGTTTCGGATTTGTTCCAGGCAATGTTTTCTGATTCGGAAATAGTCAAATCTTTCACTTGTGGAAAGGACTAAACAAGCTACATTTTAAAATTTGGTTTTGCACCGTACTTCAAAAATGAACTGATTTCCACAGTTAACAATGCAGGACCGTTTGTCTGTAATTAAGTTTAATTGTAATTTTCCATACGGTTTTTGCCTCTAAGAGTTCGAAGTTTCAGAATTTTTTTCTGTTCAGACTTGATGATATTTGAAATTTTGAAATCTGCAAATAAACGCTGACATTTTAAGCTGCCTCCTGATCCATTTCTTAGTTATGTTCCTAAATGTTTACAGAATTAAGGTATAGTTCAGATAGTAATTGCGCGTGAGAAAATGTTTCACAATTTATTAATGATGAATGAACATGGGATAAATATGGTACTCTTAAGCATGCTGGGTCTTCTGTGCTATACTAGACTATCCTTTGACTACCTGTACGCCCGTGATCCATCAACTTTCACCCCTTTCTTCAGTGAGCCGTTTTCAGCCACTGGTCTGCAGTTGGCTGGATGTCTTAGGTGATGCAACATTTCTGATACAAATGAGACACAGCTTGAAAAATGCAGCAGTGTTGCAATTTCATGACATTCTGTTGCAACTGTGTCTAGTCTTAACAATTATATATAAAAAAATTTAATTGACCTTTCCACTGCTGATTTGAAGTGAATTTAGCATAGGGCTCTCCAACTTTATTCACGGTAACAACTACTTAAACAAAGAAAATAAATCAGTTTGAATAAATGAGTATTCACAAAATACAAAAAGAGATCAGATTTATAATGTGTTGTGTGGGCTACTTGTTGACTCACTGTGGGTTACTTGTAGCTTGTGGTCGACTCATTAGTGACCACTTATATTAACAAGTGACATTGATTTCTGAATTTTTAACCTAGATTGTCTTTTGAGGTACAAGTACCCATCTGTATTACGCTGTATACAATTCCAACTATACTTTTTTCATTCATCTTTTATCCTCATCTGTTGAAGGAGTGTGGGACTAGCCCGCCCCATCCGAGGCAGCATGGGGCACTAGGCAGGGTTGACCATGGATCGGATGATAGTCCATTGCAGGGTCATTGACTGAGAAATATAGTTACCATTTTACGTAACTATGTTCAGATTGAGGGAGAACTAAAATACCCAGATGAAACCTGGGGAAGACATTCAGCCTCTGTACAGCAGAGTACTCTGTACAATTTGAACCCCTAACCCAGAAGGCATGACATGGGGGTTTGGGCAGATTGGGGTGGTGCTGGCAACTGCAAAGGAGAGCACTGTTTCTGTTTGTCCAATATTAAGTATAACTCTGGGACATTTTTTGCATTGTTGCCAGATTTCAGATTTTATTTTACTACAAACCACCCAGGTTGTATGTAAAATCATTTAGGCCAATAAGTTTTTGTGGGTTGTTTTGGTATAATGGTTTTTTTAGCTACAGTCACCTAAGCGGATTGTAACATTTCTGGATCTGCTGATGCAAGCTAAGTGAATGGTTTTTTTTCCCCTCTCATCTGTTTCTCGCAGTATATATACATCTACATGTATATGTTTAGTGCCTTAAAATAATAATAAATCTTATTTGTATTGCACTTTATATTTTATCAAACTCGAATTGCTGCAGAGTAAAGATAAAGAAAACAGGAGAATCTATAAAATACTTTAACAAATGTCTTTTTTAAAAGATGAGTTTTTAGGTTTCATTTTAAAAGCATCAATCAACTGTGGGGCTCTCAGGTAGTCAGGGAGGGCGTTCCACAGCCTCGGTGCCACAGATGAAAAAGCCCTATCACTTATGCTGCGGAGCTTGGTTCTGGGGACTTGGAGGGTTAGTGTGGGGTGAGGAGTTCTTGTAAGTAAAGGGGGGCATGTCCATAGATGCACTGATGGGTGAGGAGGGAGACCTTGTTCTCTATCCTGAGTGGGACAGGGAGCCAATGAAGGGTTTTCAGGATCGGGGTGCTGTGGTCATGCTTTCGCACCCTCATCAGGCTCCTGGCAGCGCTGTTCTGAATATACTGAAGTCTCTGGATACTTTTGTCAGGAATCCCAAAGGGGGTGTCAAAGGTGAGTTGAGGGTCCATTTTAACACCCAAATTGGTGACAGATGTGGAAAGAGGGGTGTTTCGGCCAGAGAAAGTGATACTGGTGCTGGTAGAAGAGCGCAGATGGTGTGTTGTGCCAACTAAGATGGCTTCTGTTTTGGATCTGTTCAGCTGAAGGAAGCTGGGCCTCATTCACACCCCTCCTCCAGGCAGGTAGTCAGTGTGGATGTTGGAAATGTGCCTCTAACATTTCCTGAGAGTCCAATGGTGTATTGCAGGCGGTGAAGGAGGATGTTGTGGCCTACTGTCAAAAGCAGCTGTCAGGTCAAGGAGGATGAGTAGAGAAGGGGAACCAGTATCTGCTGTCATCAGAAGGTCATTGGTGACCCTGACCAGGGCTGTTTCGGTGCTATGGCCAGGGCGGAAACCAGACTGAAACTTTTCAAACAGGTTATTCATTTTGAGGTGATAATGCAGTTTTGCTGCAACTGTTTTTTCCAGAACTTTAGAGAGAGATGGAAGATTGGAGATGGGCCTATAGTTAGAGAGAACCTCAGGGTCCAGGGTGGGGTTTTTCAGTAGAGGTCTGATGACAGCAGTTTTTAATGCAGAAGGAATATGGCCAGCCAGGAGGGAGTGGTTATGATCCTGGTGATGAGTGGAGAGAGAGCAGAGATGTTGGCCTTCAGCAGGGCTGAAGGTAAAGGGTCCAGGGAACTGGGAGACGGTTTCATATTTCTGATGACGTCCTCTTCCCGTGTGGCAGCAGAGAAGGAGCAAAGGGGCTGGGCAGTCTGCCTGTGTGTCGACGGTTGGAGGAGGCAGGATATCCGTGGTGGGGAGGTGTGAGCGGATGTTATCAACTTTTTGTTTGAAGAAATTGATGTGCATGTTGCACCTCTCCTCGGTGGTCTCGAAGTGGGCAGGTGAAGGAGGTTTGAGAAGGTGATTTATAGGGGAAAAAATTTTTTGGATTTCCTGGAGCTGTTGCTGATGATGGAAAATGTCACTCAGCAAACTATAAACAATATATAAAATGTAAGCAAACAAACCTGCCCCTGGTGTTGCCTTCAGGCTGTCCGAGGGGTTTTAAAAAGTATTAAAAGCTAGTAAATCACATAAGCAAAAATTGAGGCCATTAAAAACTATTAAGGCATTACACACAAATTTAGGAGGTATTAAATTTTAGATTTTTTTTTAACTACAAATTGTCCATTTGTGTGTTAAACTTTATCTGCTAAATTGTAAATGTGGATTAGGCTCTTTCCTTCATTCGTAGATGATCTCTGTGGTGCTGACGTCATATTCGGTGGTCGAGTGACGTCTTAAGCAGGTTGCGTGCTGAACTACATGTTGGCTGCTTGCACTCAGAAAAGCTAAGACATAAGGTGCGTTCGACTTGGGCTTAGGTCTGTTTGCAGCTGACGTGACGTGGAGTGAGATCTGCCGGCAGCTGCAGGGGTGGAGTATAAACTGACTGCAACCAAGTCGGACAACTACTTCTTGTGGTCTGCAAGATCTGACTGCAATGGCAGCACTGCCATAAGGGTGTAGATAACTCTGTACAAACATCACCTGCATGCACATTATTTCTTTTACAATAACCAACTCCTGATTCATACCATTAGCAGTGGGGGAAAAAAATAAACTATTGTGTATAATGGCTCTGTTAGTTAGTTGCCAGGAAAAAGATCAAATACATTTATTCTAAGGATTCAATGTTTTCATTGTCATGTACAGAGTACAATGCAGTTCTTACTTGAATGCCTCCTGGTTGAATGCCAGATTAACTGAAAACAGTTCTCAGTGCTTTATGTGCTTTTCGGGAGAAATGGCCGATAAAACATCGGAACTGCCTGGGATACAAATGTCATGCGCGTGACTCAAATCTTCAGCCAATAAGGGCAAAGTTGTGTCGTCACGGAGGCGGTTCCAGTTTGTACAGCTGTCTGAGAGCTGCATGATCTGTCTTAAGTCGTCTTGCTCTCGTGAGGTTTTTGTACCATGTGACATGGTGACGCGAGGTGACGTTTTGCAGTGCCGGCTGAAGCCAGACAAAAAAATCAAACCATGATGCATTGTCTGGACCAGAATGCATTGCTTTAAGCCAGCACTGTAAGCGGCTGCATGAAGTCGAATGCACCCAGTGTCATCATGGTCAAGTGCAAATTTGCACAGAAGTGGTTAGAGGACCTGGCGTTTAAGGACTGGCTAAGGCCAGTAGCAGGAACAAATCATGGGGGTTACTGTTCGGTTTGCAAAAAGAATCATATCACCTGCATGGTGGTTAACGCTCTCCGGTCACACATGCGATGCATAACTCATAAATCAGGAATGCATGGACTTGCAAATCGAGAAACTCCTTAAAGAAAAGGCTAAACAATTAAGGCACTTGCCATGAGTAGCCTAGTGGATAAAGATATGGACTTTAGGAAGTAGTTAAAGAAATGCAAGATGTTTTCAAAATCAGAGTCACTAAATTTATTCTGTTGACCCATGTTCTTTATTTAAATTGTGTTGAACAGGCCAAGATTGTGTAATATGATATCTTTAAATCAGTTTGAAACTTGTTTTAAAATGGTTGCAATTCAATGTCGTGGGGGTTTTAAATGAAGTATTAAAGGTATCAAAAGGTGTTAAATTTAACCCCTGGATTTTTGTATATATCCTGTCTCTTGTGTTTTTATGAATGTCTTTGTTTGGCTTTCTTTGTGTACATTGTGCATTAGTGGCACATCACTCAATGCTGCTCCTTTTGCTGTTGAATGTGAACTCCTCTCTTGTATTCATGTGATGGTTCTTAAGAGTAGTGTTGTCACTTAAATTTTGTGTGTAACAACTGACCAAACCTTTACACAGTCTTGTATGTTATCTTCTGAGACTTGCAGATTTGTTCTGTACAGGATTTGTATTGTATGCTAATTATGTTAATCCTAATATACCTAATTGGCTAAATGTTTTACTTCATTATAGTGCAAAACAAATGCGTTTAAAACATTTACATCATCTTTACTTTCCAGACTAACTCCCTCACTGTATGTATAAATTCTCAGATGTAATTGTATGTTACAATTATTGGGGGGCTAGGCCAGATGTTTTGTGTCAATGGTATAGACCACAAAGCTAAGGAATTGCCTTTGGCCCTTGATTTAACAAATGTCTCCTTTCAAAAAGGGGAGCACCAGTTTGGAAAAACAGGTCATTTTGGCTTGCATGTTGATACAGCGTCATGCTTAGCCTTGTGACGTTGTTTGAGCCTGCTGACGACTGTGAGATGTAATTTGTTCTTACAAATGCCATTCTCTCCACCCTTGTGCTTTTCTTCCCCCTTGCTGTCATGTTGATTGCTGACCCCCCCCCCCTCCCTCACCCACCCCTCTGTTGCCGTTGACAAGGAACCAGCTGGTTCCACAGACTCTGCCCTGCCAAGCATGAGCCAGCCTTCAGAACCCCCTGTTGATGCTCCCGCAGTTACAGCAGGTCTCAGATAACTTTGTACTTCACTGTTTTGTCTTTTGTGTGTGGGGCGGTGGGTGGGATAAGGTCTGCTTAAGGTTTTGTTTCAAGGCACTGGTAAATTTTTGCAGTGTGGACACTTTGGTAGATTTTAAATGTACAGTAGTGCCTTATGTGGTTTTTAGAAACCCCTCAGACAATGTGTTTCATTATTCACCACTGTGACTGGCACAAAGTAAGGTAACCCTTATGTACTTCAGGGCAGTTATCATGATGTAGCTTTTTGCCTTCAAATTCTGATTTGGCTGATTTTACCATTTAAAAGGTCAAAGTGGAGCTGTGTGAAAGCACATACAGCATAAGTCATGTAGATGTTCTGTGGCAAAAAGGAAAATCCTACAAGAAAACAGTGCCACCAAATGTACAACTTTAGTAGCTTCACCACTCTTCAGATATAGCTGCTCCTTGTTGATCTGCATCTAGTTTTGAAATGACAGGCCAGCTTAATGCTATGTAATTTGGCAATTAAAATGACAGTTTTAAACCCCTCTTAAATCTCGACTTTTCATCAGCAGTGCTCACTTTATGAGAAATCGATTAATTTAGATTTTTATCACTTTCTGTTTTTTTTTTTTTGTGAAATGCCGCTTCTTTGCAGGTACTAAGATGACACAAATAGGCCTTTTTGTTTAATATCTTCCATGAGAAAATGTACAGTTTTCCCTCCTCCTAAAAGCAGCTGTACAGATTGTGAGAGAGAGCTTTAAGATACTGTGATTAGACTGAGGTTACACATCCTACTGCAGGAAAACATGTTTACAGAACTGTTGCCCCTTTACACTCATTTTGATTCCAAAAACAGCTGTTGTGATGTTCATTGATTCTCATTCAGCTGTATATATTAAACTCTGCTTTTGCTGCACTTAATCAGAAAGTCCTTGTATAAGAATCACTTAACATGTATGTTAAACCAAAAACAATTCCCTCTATACTTAAGATCATGACCACTGTCTCTTTTCAAAAACAGAGACAAGTTCCAAACTCTTTTTGCTAAATGCATATGAGATACAAACTTGCTTCTCAGGTATTTGCTGGATTAATTCACAAGTCTTATCTCCATGTTAGTTATTCTATGTTCGCCCAAAAGATGGTATGTTATTAAATGAATTATTGCTGCTGTTACTGCTTTGACTTTAAGATACGTTCTGGTAACTTTTGCAGTAAATTTGATTGATATGGCGTTTGGAAAATACATCTAAGCATTTGAAGCTTTACTAGAGCTTAATGTATAATGTTTTGGTAAACTGATATTACTTGACTAACGTGGTTCATATACCATGCTAAACAGTACAAAGTAAAGTTTGAAGTCAGTGTTTGTCAGGGCTTCTTTTAGTTGATTCAGCATTTCCTCAATGCTATTGCTGCACATAAACTCCAGACTCCTGCCTTTATTTTCCATCTGCTGCTTTGCCCAGATTCATACAAACCCTACCCACCTGGGACTGAACTTGGCCTATGCTGGACTTCATCCCCCATGTGTTGAATTGCTCTTTATAAACTTTCATTGTAGTTGTATATGAACATGGTGAATGGTAGACACATCGTACTGCTAGATTTCTGTATGCTGTCTTACCTCAGTAGGGGAGTTGTTGAGATGGCCTATAGTATATGGATATTTGGTTCTTCCCATGTATTCTTCACCCTGAAAAGCCAGCATATACCTGATACACACACACAAATGTTTACTTGACACACTTCAGCCATATTTACAAAATATTGGGTTGGTGTACC
The DNA here is from genome assembly GCA_026779605.1 of Mormyrus hasselquistii. NCBI lineage: Eukaryota > Metazoa > Chordata > Actinopteri > Osteoglossiformes > Mormyridae > Mormyrus > Mormyrus hasselquistii. The sequence goes on along the minus strand of JAODKE010000101.1, from coordinate 26,998,047 downwards.
CAGGAACAGGTATCGCTTTAAAAATAGCTTCTGTAATTTTTAGTTCTTAACCCTCTATAACCTATCGTGCATAGCCAGTTTATTGCTTTCACATTTTGTCCCCCCAATTATTTAAATATTTCCTATAGAAAACAGGTAAATATTTGCTAAAGGTAAATTTAGAGCATTTTAAGATTCTTGATGTCTGAATTGTGGTTTCCATTTAAAGCTAGATTTTGCACACTGGAATAGGCAGTATGATGAATACAGTATATAAAAAAGTCCCAGTGCCTCTAAGTTCCATGGATGAATCTAATAGAACATAAAAACTACTTCTGCCCAGCCATGAATACTTGTGTATATATATTTGAAGATTCGAACTTCAGTTATCTGAAGCACTGCAGAGGGAATCCCCACTGACAATCAGAAGTGTGACCTTGATAAACAGGGTCTGGTTTTGCCTCTTGCAGCCATTTGTGGACAAACACACACTGTGGGATTGAAAAGTGACTAATCTGAGACTCCGGCACTGTATATGTGCATCTTTAATTGATGTGAGTTGATTTCTGTACAGGGATTTCCAAAGGTATTTTGGGGTTTTTATGATACTACTTTATTTAGTGTTATTTGCTTGCAGTTTTGTATGGTGGTGCTTTTTGCCCTGATTCAGAACAAATCAAAAGGCCTGTGTTCTGATGATGCTTGTTTCATATAAGAAGCAAGCATTGTGGGGGATACTCTTTAATATATTGTGAACTTCTGGCAATAGAAAAACTGTGATATGTTTTGACTAACTGCTTGTTGCTTTTCCCTGATCCCTCCCTGTTCTTCCTGCCAGTTCCCCTTCCAGAGGTCAAGCTGGCGGCCACCGCTGGGAAAAAGCAGAACAAGAAGAAGGTGGAGGAAGTAGTGGAGGAGGAGGAGGAATATGTGGTGGAGAAGGTTCTGGATCGGCGGGTGATGAAGGGCAAGGTGGAGTACCTGCTGAAGTGGAAGGGATTTTCAGAGTGAGTTCTTCACCTGGGAGTTGTGTGCTGGGTATCGGTCAAGGGTTTTCACAACTGAAGCTTAACCAGATGGTGTGTGTGTGTTTGTGTGTATATATGTACAGTAAAACCTCGGATTGTGATCATAATTCGTTCTGGAAACATGCTCGTAATCCAAAACACTCGTATATCAAAGTGAATTTTCCCATTAGAAATAATGGAAACTCAGATGATTCGTTCCACAACCCAAAAATATTAATATAAAAATGATTAATACAAAATATAAAGTAAAAATGCATAAAACAAATTAATCTGCACTTTACCTTTGAAAAGAACCGTGGACAGTGTGAGGGAGATGAGAGAGAGAAGAGGAGGGTTATTTTGTAGGACGACTTTCACTATAACAGTCACTGCTGTCTGTTGGCTCACTGGAATCTTTTTCTTTTTGTGTGACTTTTTTTTGTGACCTTTTTGATTTTGCGGAAATGTGGACATTGCATTGTTGTTAAACAGTGCCATCCCCTGCATTGCTACACCCTTATTCGGGTGCTGCTTTTCTACTATTTTGACTATACGAGTGAGGCACACAGACTGAGACCGAGCATGGGAGACGATTGCCCACGATCCCGCAGCGAGAGAGAAAGAGCATAGATATCTATGGAGAGAAGAACCATCAGCTCAGTTGTCATCACATGACGCTCGGCAGGCAAAACGTGTACATAATACTCGTATTGCAGCACCTCACTCGTTTATCAAGTTAATATTTACTAAATTTTTGCTCGTCTTGCCAAACGCTCGCAAACCAAGTTACTTGCAATCTGGGGTTTGACTGTATATATTGCATAATCTGCATGATCATCCCCCCTCGCCTTGCCTCTGTTTTCTAAATGTTTCCTATGAATGTTAATGCTGGTGAAATGGTAGAGAGCTTTTGTCGGTTCTCTGAGCTACAGCACATGTCATCTTCAGTATGAGCTACATGTCAAGAGAATGTGATTTTATGACAAAGCAGTTTTTGAGGTGCATTTCTACCATCGTGAACTATAACTATTGATGCATTTCTTTTATAGTTACTAAATGGTTATGCTTCTTTTTGAGTTGTTCTTTACCCGACATCGTATGTTCTGCATTTTCATCGGAAGGGAGTAAGTGAGGATGGGATAGTATCTCTTGTTAAAGGTCCTTGTGGCGATGCAAGTGGCACTGTAGTCAGGACACAAACCAGAAACTATTTTTAAAACAATTTTTTGACTTTGATCTGTTTCCCCTGCTTATTACCGTTTGGATATAGCAATAACAATAGTAAGACAGGTGCGAACACTTCTTACTAATGTATAGTACATTTTTGGGTCAGGGAGCAATGTCATTCCCTGGAGAAGCTGAGGTTAAGGACTAAATGGTGATTTGATATTATCCTGGGCACAGACCTCACAACCCAGTGAACCTCAGTTTTTTTTCAGTGTGCCATTTTGAGTTTGACGCTCACTGTAATGCCATCGTTGCACTGAATTAGCAGAAGCCATGCTGTTTGCTTTGAGTCATGCAGCTCATTTTACAATTAGGGATTGCATATTTTTAATTGCTCTGTTGCATCTTCGAAAAACCTTTTGTATGAAATCAGTGAAGCTGTGTGTGTGTGCGAGTGCGTGCCTAAAACAAGAGATGTGACATTTTAGCTCTTGTTTCCCAGTGAGGACAACACCTGGGAGCCTGAGGACAACCTGGACTGCCCAGACCTGATCGCAGAGTTCCTGCAGTCGCAGAAAGCAGCCCACGAGGCTGGTGGGAAGAGGAAGACTGAGTCCGAGCCAGATGGGGCAGGGGCAGTTGCAGGGGCAGCGGAGGAGAGCCGGCCCAAGAAGAGGAAAGATGAGGTGACCCACCCTGTCAAGGAAGAATCCATTCAGAGATGAAGGCCTTGCCTGCTGACTCTGTCTGACTTGGGCTGGATCTCTTGCAGCCTGAGAAGCTCAGAGGTTTTGCCCGAGGCCTGGAACCCGAGCGCATCATTGGGGCCACGGACTCCAGCGGGGAGCTCATGTTCCTCATGAAGTGGTACGTCTCATTTGAGGGTTGGTATGCCCTGTAAGGAGGTCCTCCAATTTACAGATAAATTTGGCCGTTGGTGGCAGGATTAGCGCTCCAGCCACTGGGGGGAAAAACTCACACTGATCTATTTGGACTAATGTAGTGCTGAGGGTATCCCCCACTACACAGCGGCACTCAAGTTCTCATCCCTGGTCGTGTGGTGGATGTGGCAATGTGCTGTAATCGGCGTACACCCCTCACCTCTGTACTTCTGTTCTTAGTATTGGAACTAGTCCTCGGCAATGGAACATGACATAAAATGCGTACACAAGTACAGTCAAGCACACACGTTGAGAAACAGTCCTTTTAGGATTGATCGCTTTTTACGTTAAAGCCGATAGGGTGGCGTATAGCTCAGTAGGCTGTGAACTCAGAGCTACTTTGAATTCCTCAGACCATTCAGTAAATGAAGTACAGGTCCCACTCACCTGGTTGGTTATCTTGCCCGCAAGGTCCTCAGACTTGTGTCACTATTTTAACTTGAGACTGCCCCCCATCCTCCCCACAGGAAAAACTCTGATGAGGCGGACCTGGTGCCAGCCAAAGAGGCCAACGTTAAGTGTCCGCAGGTGGTCATCTCTTTCTATGAGGAAAGGCTCACGTGGCACTCGTACCCCACAGAGGAGGAGGAGAAGAAGGAGGACAAGAATTAGACAGGGGCTGGGGGAGGGGCGGCGGGGCTAGGTGGGGGGAGGGGATGCAGATCCCCCTCTTTT
>JAODKE010000101.1:26949877-26974134 GCA_026779605.1 Mormyrus hasselquistii | reverse complement strand
GCGGGGGGCGGGGGGGAGGGGGGTGTGGGGGTGGTGGGGGGGTGGGTGGGGGGGGGGGGGGGGGGCCTCTGCAGGATGTCCTGCCACGTATTCCAGGGAGAGGCTTTCATACACTTTCGATCGGCATCGACACGTGAGGGAACATGACTGCAGCAGCTGGAGAGGGAGCCTCTGTAATATGCAGCTGCTGTTTTTTTCCGGTTTTCTCCCATATTTCAAGGCCATATTCTGACTCCTTCCCATTTTATTGTTTCTCCTGGGAAGTCCTCATATTTTGCATGGCCTTTAAACTTTATTATCATTAATTGTCATACATGGATCCATCAGTTTCATATGTTTGTCTAACATTACTCAAGTCGCCAGATTGTTAATGAGATACAATCTAGGTGCACAATCCAGACACTAAACAAATTAGCTAAGCTGTATAAATATAAATTGATATGTGTTCTGGATGTTTCTGTGATAAATTGATGTTGATGTTTTGTCATAGAAGTGAAATATAAATGAATCTAGTTATTCAATTTTTTACTTGCTTGCTTACTTACTAATCCAACTCCCCCCCCCAGCTGTGTTTTCACCTTATATGCATGCTGCACCTCAAGGTCAATATTGGCCTGCGGGACCACAGAGAATTATGATAATGTGTGTGTGTGTATATGTGTGTGTTTTATTATATGTTTCTAGGTGATTAAGAGCTGTACACCTCCAATTAACAGTCCTTATAATTTGGATTGTTCTTTTTTTAACTATTATTGTAAAATCTGTCATGAAAATATTCTCCTTGTAGTCCCACATAGCATGTTACTATACTGACTGTTCATCAGTTCTGTTCTGAAGCAGACAATAACAGGACAGTATTTACTAAGCACAGCTACAAAGGGGGTGTTTATCAATGCTGCCAAGGACGTAAAGAACGTGCTTGAAAAGCGCTGTCTTGCTAACTTGCCTCCCAAGAACAAATTTGGGAATCTATGAATCATGGGATGGGTCTTATTGTTGAGGATTCAACCAATGTATCCTTGATATTTGGAGCTGAGCAATAATAACATCTAGGGATTTTTGTCATCCTCTATACTTCTGTCCTTGAGTATTCTGACTGTATTTCGGCAGCGGAAGAAGACATCATGAGAAATGGGTTGGCATGTCATCCTTGGCATGCGAAAAACAGTGTGCTATAAACACCATGGGAGCCCATTCCATGAAACTGCAGTTATTAAGTTATTGAGTCAACAGAGCAATGGTGACTTTTATGTACTGTGTGCCTCAGCATCTGACAACTCCACTCTTACTTTACGTGGTTTGTCCTTTTGTGGCTGATTTTCCGTTACTTCTAAACACTTACACTTTGCTATTATACTACTTACATCGAATTGTGGAATATCTACCTGGGGAAAAAAATCATGAATTGACAAATGTGTGGACTCCTATGACCACAATTGAATTCACTGACCTCTTCTGAATGAGCCACTCTTTCACAAATGATTGTAAACCTGACTCAGCCTAGGTGCTTGATTTTATATCCCTGGGGCAACAGATCTGAATGAAACACCTGAATTCAATGATTAAGATTGTCTCAATACTTTTGTCCATATAGTGTATATAGGAAGGCTCCAACATGGCACCTCTGTCGGACAGCTGTCTTCTCTGTGATAGTGGCCGTTGCAATGCTTCTGCGATTTGCCTGCAGCCGATAATACTCTGTACTCTACTCATCCCTGGCCGTGGGCAAATTGACAAACCGGACCCGGCTGCTGCAGCTGCCGAGAGAGAGAGGAGAGCAACATCTCACCTTCTAGAATGCGTGTAGCGATTCTCTCCTCCGGTTGTTTTTCAGATAAATCTGTTCTGGCTTTGGCGAAATTGTTTGCTATATGGGCTCTTCCGCTCTTCGGATTTTCAGATTTGCCTATAGAAGTCGACAGTCGACTGCCTTAAGGTGAAGACCCCGGAGGGTGACATCTGAAAGGGTAATGCCGGTACCCGGGTTCCTACGCCATGCGCTTATTTGTCTAAGAAGGGACGCTGTGCCGCTGTAATGATGCATAAAATTGCTTTAGATAATATCTAAAGGACACTGGCATTAATTTAAATGTCAAGCTCTGACCTTCTGAGACAAAATGGAACCTGGACAGAAAAGAACAGTAGGTGAGCAAATGCAGGGAACCACAGGTGAAACTGACAAAAGCGGAACACAAAGGGAACAAATATTAAAGAATATACTCATAAACTGAATAAAATAAAACATGGTATAACATTGTATGAAAATATTGCAACGATCCTGTGTGTTCTGTGACTGGCACAGGACATATGAAAACAACGATAGGAATGTCTTTGCTTTCCTGTTCATCTGCCTCATGTTTTTATTTTGTAACATTTAAATAGTGACTAGCTTTATGTATTGAAGTATAACTATTGGTGGTAATAAAACTGCAAATTGGGGTTTGGCAGCTTTGTATAGGTACTCGTTATGTAAACTGATTTTTCAGGGGCGATCAGAAGGGTTCAGAGGTGAGGAACCTGTAATATGTTGTGGAATGCAGTATGAAGTGTCAGGTGTCTGAGTGTTGGTATGTGACGTGTTGTAGGTGCATCCAAGAGGGAGTCTCCCCGCTGCCCCCCAAGTGTGCCTCGAGGACCATCACCGGTAGGGTCATTTCTATAGCGATAGGAGAAGCGTTCAGAGACAATGGTACCCCTTTTAGCGAGGGGGGGGGGGGGCACCGAACAAGCCCGCAATATGCATAATATAACCATCTGTACAGGCATTTAAAGGATTAGACACAGAAAAGATTACTGGTTACAGGGTGGGGTGTAATGCGGAGAAGGGATTTGGACCTTCAGAACCAGTAAGAAGATATGGAAGACAGCAGTGTCTGATCTATATGTTACTTCTTTTTATGAAGTATTGCTTTGCTTTGGGGGGAAACTATGGATATTAATGATATCGAGGAAGCGGAATGGTTGTATATCAGAGACCAGAGACCCGCAAAGTAAAATAATCTATTCATCCATCTATCCATCTATCTATCTCTGTCTCTCTCTGAACCACACAGTGACGTGGGGCATGGTAGAATGAAGAGTGGTAGATGCACTTCAAATGTACCTTTATTCATTCAGCAGATACTGGATAATGTATAGCAGGACACAGGGAGAGAGCAGGGTTAGCCAGTCACTGTAGCAACTGGGGATAAAGTGGAATCACTTTGCCGACCAGATTGCTCAAACCGGCGACCTTCTGGCGAGTGCTGACCCAAAGAGCCACTCACCACCTCTCCGGAAAGTTCAAATGAAGATGCAAAAGATGCAGGGTGGGGTGTAATGCGGAGAAGGGATTTGGACCTTCAGAACCAGTAAGAAGATATGGAAGACAGCAGTGTCTGATCTATATGTTACTTCTTTTTATGAAGTATTGCTTTGCTTTGGGGGGAAACTATGGATATTAATGATATCGAGGAAGCGGAATGGTTGTATATCAGAGACCAGAGACCCGCAAAGTAAAATAATCTATTCATCCATCTATCCATCTATCTATCTCTGTCTCTCTCTGAACCACACAGTGACGTGGGGCATGGTAGAATGAAGAGTGGTAGATGCACTTCAAATGTACCTTTATTCATTCAGCAGATACTGGATAATGTATAGCAGGACACAGGGAGAGAGCAGGGTTAGCCAGTCACTGTAGCAACTGGGGATAAAGTGGAATCACTTTGCCGACCAGATTGCTCAAACCGGCGACCTTCTGGCGAGTGCTGACCCAAAGAGCCACTCACCACCTCTCCGGAAAGTTCAAATGAAGATGCAAAATTATATAGTAAGACACTGTAATGGCCTAAGAGATTGTATGTGGAGATGTGGTCAGGAGAGTCCGATCCTTCTTCCGCGGGTCACAGACCTCTGCTGCCACGCGGCGCGGGCCCACACCCAGGCCCGCGGCGGTCTGTCCGCTTGGCACCTGCCCCGCGGTCTGGCGTCTGAAGCCCTCTGCTGAGGAACACGGCCGCTGCTGTTTGCCAGGCCAGCTGTGCCGGTGCAGGAGAGGGACGGGGTGGAGGGAACGTGGCAAAGGGGGCGGAGCAGAATTCGGGGGGGGGGGGGGGTGGCTGCCTGGGACATTCTGTCCCACCAAACAGTCTATAAACTGACCCAGTGGAAAGTATTAAAAAGCTTAAAAATGCCCAAACCTGGCCAGGAATATAAAGTACCGTTTCAGACTGAGCGAGTGGGTCTTGATGATTGTATCAGACTGTGATTATGATTAGTGTACCATCTGGAATAAATGGCCTCTATACCTGTGTTTTTTACAGTCTTTTGACTGCAAACCCCTTTACCCTGGGTTACTTTTAGGGCCAAATGACTCCGTAGCACCGGGAAGCCATCTTTGGTGCCTCACCTCCCCACCTTGCTGTCGGCGGTGCCGTCTGGCCGGGTAGCAGCCAGCCAAGTACGCAGGGCAGCCTACGTGAACAGCACGACACTTCTCGCCATTTCTGATGATACCATCCATTCTTCCACATCTCTCAGCAGGCTTCTCAGTCCCGCTCCCTAGATGAATCCAGAGTAGCAGCTCCTGTTTTGGTCTTTGTCGTAGCCTGGCGTTTTTGGGGCAGAAACCTGTTTAATGTATTGGCAACTATACAAGACACCAGGCAGGATTCCTGAGTGCTTAGAGTTTAAGAAAGTGGACAGAGTAACGTGCAGCTGCTTTTCAGTCTCTGCAAGGCACCTATGGTGAAAGTAAATTAAAACATACAAAATGAATTTGCGGACAGGCAGCGTATTTAAAACCTCGGACCACGGTCCTTTGGCCCCACATTTCACTCTGGCTGGTAAGCAACCTTTTAAAATGCATTTTTTTCAATAATATGATTTCAAAGCACCTGAAGATTTCACACTGATGCCTCCTATCTTCTCTGGATATACCACCCTTCTTTGTGCATTGAATGCTAATCTCGCCGCTATCTGACGTCTCGGATTTTAATCAGAGGCTGACATATGTCGACACACAGCCAGTCTGCCCCCTCCATCATATACATTTGCACCCTCCAAGACCCGACCAGAGCCACCCGAGGGCCCCCACACAATGGGGGCAATAGATTATTGGGGGCCTCCTGGTGACCCCGCCCCCCCCAACACACAGTCACATAAACGTCAGGACCGAGAAATGAGGTCAGGGCACCCTCTGAGATGGAAACATCTGCCACCCCCAGCGGGGGAGACAGGCCACGTTTTTGTGTTAGTGTCTGTCATCAGAGGTCCAAATATCCCTCTGTGATCCTTTGACCTTTCCAGTTGGGAAGCAGCTGAATATAATTTCATTTTCTGTGCGCGTACATGTTTTGATAATCTTTTTTTTTCTTTCTTTTTTTTTCAGGGGGGTCCCAGAACGATATTAATCCTTGATAAAAATTCTTCTTTTGTAAGCTTAGCTTTAAAAATGGTAGTTTTTTTCAGAAAGTCAAAAGTGAAACAGAACTTTGTGTGTGTGTGTGTGGGGGGGGGGGGGGTGTCATATAAATATTGCATTGTGGAGACCACATGTCCTCGCGATGTGAACTTTACCTCATCATCATGTGGGGGCATTTTTTTCAGGTCTAGATACATGTCAAAGTTGAAAAGTACAGATACAGACCAGAAGAAGATCAATACTTGGGTCAATAGAGGGAAATCAATCAATGCATGAAGTCTGGCATGAATGCATCTCTAATGTGTGACTGACTTGGAGACAAATGGAGTGCCACTGTCACCACAGAATAGTACATAATTAGCTGCATCTGTTCAAAGCATTTAACACTTAACAGTGCTGAAGCGATGAGCCTCTATCCAAACAATGCAGCCCCTCCCCCGAATAATGCACCATCCATGGGACGCAGTAGCCAGTGCTCCAATCATTATTTTTCTACACGATGCATATTTGCTTTCACTTATGTAGCAGACACTTTATCCTAAATTAACATATACAATACAATTGAGAAAGCAGAATCAGTCAATCCCTGGAGTGATTGGGGTTTAGACCTTGCTTAAGGACCCAATGGTGGGATCACTCTGCTGACCCAACAATCTTCTATGCACAATCTTAATCCACAGAGCCACACCCCAAAGAGGTTGATACACATACATGTTTCTTTTCTTATTTATGTAGTTTAGTTGTTTAATGCTGTTTGGTAAAGATTAAATTGAGGGACTACAACCAAAACGACGACACTGATCAAAACAATGCACTGTCTACGTACTGCTCTACAAAGACAAACACACTACTCTGACAATGAAACTGGGACAAAGGGCTTCAGAGATGTTTGATTGACCACCCATATGTATAGGAGGTAGGTAAACAAAACACTCCTGTCAACAAAAAGATATTTTCTCACGAGGTAAAACAGAGTCAAAAAGATCCCATTTTTGTGATAAGTCAGTGTTGGTAAAATGTGCAACTGTGCGATGTTTTGCCTTTGTACAACAGTATAGTGATTCCGCTTTCATGGCCTGTGCTCTAATGTTTTAGATATTTCAGGTTATTGTTTTCTTTATTTGTGGGACAAGATTAAAATAGGGTCTCTTCATTTTGTGAGCAGCTAAACAAACGCAGTATGACATCATGTGACCCGTACAAAGGGTGCAAAGTGAAACAGGAAAAACATAGACCACTGAGCTTCAGGGACATACCTACCCCTGGAGAACATCTACTGCAAGCATTAGTCAGAAAGGGATATTATAGCAAGAGGATAAAATGCCTTTCAAAGGTTTCTGAGGAGATAAATAATGGAAAATCCTCTTTGCGATGTTGCTATTCCAAACAACCAGTACAGGATGAAGTACAGAAGTGGCACAACCAGTTGGCATCTCAAAACTGGGAAAGGGAACCACATATGATGGAATAATATAAATACTATAACATAAACACATCCTCCTGACTGCTCCCCTGGGTCCTACATCACAACAGCTTCTTCCTGGCTTACATATGTCTATCTTCTACAGCTGTGGGCAAACTCACTTTTAAGGTCTTGTTGACACGTTTTGCCAGTGGCAGAATATATACAGTATTCCTGCAAGTATAAATGACTGTGTTGCCTGTACGATGAACGTACCACTATCAGCAGTACGGTCCATGGTCCCAAATATCAAAATCATAAACATCAATCTTTTGCATGCATGTAGTAAAACGTATTATATTTTGATTTTTCATCAATATGTATTGATCTGTGTCTTCAAACTCACCCTGAACCTAATTTCATAAGATCGATGCCTTTGGCAAAAGAAATGTTAGCAGGCAACAGAGATATCAGGTTCAGCTGGTGTTACCATCTGCAGTAAACAAGGAAGATTGGCCAAACTGTTCTGTGATCAGTCTGCTTCATTTTTTTAATAGAACTTTAAAGCTGCAGAACACTTACCTTAGAGCACCGGCACAATCTTAAAATGACTGTCGCTCTAGCTGCTATAAAATGTGATATTCTACAAGAACATGACGCCCTTCCAAACTTATAAATATGGATGTCATCTTTTCTACACAGGAAAGCAGAAAAAGTAGAAATCTCAGCACTGCTTTTGCAAGTATACTTCTCCATTCAGCCCATGCATGTTGTACTGGAGTGCATATAATAAAATTTAGTAGAATGATTTATTCTTTTATTAAGTCATCCCATTGTTGCTTTTCGAGTCTTCATTAATCATTACAACAAATGCAGAGATAACAATAAGATTCCATCTGCAGTTCAAACACATGCACTTCAATGAACTGCTGTATTTATATTTCTCATAATATGTGAGTGTCTGCCTGTCCTGCTTCTCATCCTGCCCTCTGCCAGAGACGGAAAGTTCAGATCCAGAAAGTACAAATACAGACCAAGGTTTTGGTTCAACCAACCAGTTGAGTACCCCGTGACTGTGCTCTTTATGTTGAACTGGCTGGTGGAAACAAAATCTTGATCTGGATTCTTACCTTTTGGACCTGAAATTTCCAACTCTGCCCTCTGCTTCCAGGGATGGGCTCCCGGTTGACGATGACCCTGTACTGGATAAATGGTTATGGAAGACAGAAAATGTGTTCAATATCAAAGTGATGTAAAGCCAGATCAGGCTTAACGCTGAGGTTTGAATTAGCTTATGACTTGCTTGAATGTTAAAGGTCAGGTTAAGCATATTAATATTTTTTTGCAAAGAATCAAGTGATATTGGAAACAAATTAAAATGACAAAAGAAAGTTGACATTTCAGGCTTTCATTTGGAACATGTTGTGCTGAAATGAATGGAAAGTGAAGGCAACTAATATCTTTTAATGACATCAAAAGCCAGTGAACATGCCTTCAGTATTGTCCAAGGAGTCATTGGATCTAAAGACAAGATTTCTTGGTACTTCAACTATTCCTGAGCCAGCCCTCAGGTTATTATAGTTCTGACATCCTGACATTCTTACATGGTGATTTCGCCTGTCACTTCAGTATTCCCTCCCATGGACGGGGGCGTTCACAAAGGCCCAAGTCTGAGGCGGGAGGGTGACCCAGATAGTGGCAGGTCTGTCAGGGACAGTTAAGATCTTCCTGTGGAACTCTTGAGTTCACACACTTTGAGGCTTTCACATTAGGAAGGGAGGCATCACTTAATATAGGTCAATCGAGAAAATACTAACACAGTGCTGAGATTCATCTCCAAACATTTCTGCGGGAGTCCGTTTTACCTGTCGCAATTAAGTTCGTTGACAAAGTATAAGTGTCTCTTGTAGTCGATCTATATGAGGTCTAAGACATTTTGTTCTACTTCACACCCACCATTGCGCAAAAAATACCTAACAGAAAAATTTGGGATTGTCCAACATAAAATGTCACCAAGGAAACAAAGCTGAAGGTAAAGACAAAGCTGATTTTGACAGTGCAGTAAATCATGGGTTTTATCCGCAGCTGTCTTTCAAAGACCTGCCCCTTCCTCCACTATCTGTGCTGGCTTCTGTCAGTTCACACCCTGCCGCTGTGCTTGCCCTGAGCCTCTGGGGGCGATCCATTGTTCTTGGCCACTGGAGTCCTCGGCAGTGGCTGAGAGATATCACCGCTGACCATTTGTAAAGTGCTTTGCATTGTACAGAGGTGCCCGGCTCCATGAGCAGAACGATTAACATTACAAAACCAGAAGACGGAATCCCTCACTTGTATAAAGGTGCTCTATAATTGACACTACTGTAGTGAAATTCCTTCCTTTTAGAACATTTTTTAACCAACATCGGCAGAACAAATGGCACTGTTTTGTTACTGGGAAAAGTGACCGGTTGGCATCTTATTATAGGGTCGTCAGAATTTGACAGGGATCTTTTTGGAGGTCCTACTCAGAAACAGAAGTTGGTCACATAAGCAGCATTAATGACCGATTTGGTTGCAAAAAAACCACGTAAGTGTTTGCCTCACCCGAACAGACCAAAAGTCGGTGCATCCCGGATGCGTCTCAGCCATTCCCTGCACTGGTCTCCATTAAGGGGACGATGATGGCATTAAGACTTCCTTGAGTTATTTGTCTGTCTGTGTGCAACATTTGAATATTCATTTCTGAAATAGCATAATTTGTACCAGAATTCCCTGTGAAATATAACACATAGAAAGTGAAATGATTTCTTCGAGGGGTCCCGGTCTCAGGGATTAGAGACCGCTGAGGTGCACTCCTCACACCAGTGCCCCCTGTAACTGGTGACTCATTGCCTTTCGTTGATACATTGGTTATGAAAATGAGGTGCAATGGTCTGTTATAGGATGGGGGACTATTCTATACAGGTACCTGTCATAAATATAATCATCAGTATTAGCTCATGATAATGGCAAATGAGCTGCTTTTATTTATTTTTGTTATATACTTTTTCACTAAAATATCATTAATTTAATCTGATAAAACCTCGTACGAGGCACCATGATTGCTTTTTTTCTTATGTAAATCAATCACCCAAAAACCAATAACATTTTATTTAATATAGATATTGAATTAAAAAATGGCAAGAAATAAAAAGGATTCCCTGACCTCATCAAAGAAGCCAGTTAAATGATACTTTAACATCTTAAAGTCTACAAATCAGGCACAAATACAATAGCTGGGAAGATATGACATTGAGTAGGGAAGCCAGTGATCATGTGATCAGCCAATCATGTGATGATGGTCGTGGAGGCAGGGTCCTGGGAGATGAGTCTGTCAGTGAACTGGACAGTGCTGGTGACTATGCCTTTCTAAGGGTGCTGTCACAAGTCTGCAGTCTGAACACTGTCTGTGATCTATGGGAGTGTTTCCCAATCTGGTCCTCAAAGACACACAGACATTTAATGTTTTTGCTCCCTCCTAGAGGTAGCAAAAATGTGGACTATTTGGTAGTGGGCTCAGAGGGAGCAAAAACATGGACTGACTGTGGGTCCATGAGAACTGGATTAGGAAACACTGATTCGTGGTCTTGAAACCAGATGGCCACAGGTAGACGACAGAAAGCAAGACAATTACTTGACATTTTTTGACAGTTTACTTTTATAGGAAGAGAGACAGGAAGTTACAATATGAAATTTTCTTGGTGCCCTAAGCTATTGATGAGAGAAACAAGGATTTGAAACCCTCACTGGGCAGGATTACAGTGCTCTGTCAGTTACCAGATGGATTAACTTACTTCCCAGTGGTTACTTTAGGTTGCCTTGGAGTAAATCCACCTACCTTGGATTTCAAAGTCATGTTTCTCCCAGTACTTGCCTAAGCTACAGTAGCATTATAAGAATTACGAGAGCCATTCCATATATAGGGTACCCATGAAGGATGCAGTCAAGGTCAAATCAGAGCATGGCATCAGAAGTAGGGCTATCGGAGTAGCATGTTAACATATGAGCAAATGACTACACATCTCATCAACGGCTAATCAGACAGGCTCCATATCATCACCTTTGCTATAGCTGAGTGTGAGCATAAAGATTCATTGATTTTAGATTAATGTAAAATTTTACCCAGGATTTCGTAGGATCAACAAAATTAGCCAGCAGATTACTCCATACAACTAACTAAAGCTATAGTTTTCATTCCAAAAAAAATAAAAAGTGAAATCTAACAACAAAGTTTAAACATTTTTTTCTGAAAACAGCTTTTTCAAGGTTATTGAAAGCATGTTTTAACTTTAAATTTGATCAGGTCTTTAGCTGGAGAGGCCAGTAGCTACCTTTATGGGCATCCAGGGCCTTAGCCTCAAAGCAATAATGCACAACTTGAGCTGGAAGCAGGTGTTACTGTGCACTGCTAACTTATGGAGTCTCCTTGATATTGTACCGTACAGTGTGTTCATACAGCAGATATAGAGAAACTACAAACATGTAATTTTATTTAAATGATTCTCTATAATTTATTAAATATATTTATTGATTTATTAAAGTTTTAAAATATGTATGAACAACCATCACTGCTTTGGACAAGTGAGTATAGAAGATGGATGGATGGACGGATGGATGGATGGATGAACAACTGCAACTGCTTCGGTAATTTTGAACCTGAAAGTGAAGCCAGATTACTTTTCTCCCACACGCAAACATTTTTAGTAACAATCATTTGTATCAGTTAATTACAAGCTGGACCCTGTTGGTATAACTGAGCTAACAAACAAACAAGCCTACCAGGGGTAAAGAGATCAAAACATTTTTCTGGAATAAAGGAGACTGGTCATTTGGTGGCTTCCTGCACTTGTTTTTTATTTTAATTTATTTAACATGCACTTATAGCCCGAAGACTGAACAGATATTAACCTCAGTGTGCATTTGCAACCCTGCAGTGAGATCCAGTGCTAAGTCAGTGCACCTTCTGTGTGAAATTTATATGGGTAAAGAAAAACATTGTAAGCAGGCCTTCTCAATGACCTCATTACCACACAATCACATCCAACAGCTCACTGGGATTCCAGAACAGACTTCAGATTTTCAGAAAAAAACATGGAGGGGGAGACTGAATTATTTAAAAATATATTTTTTTGCATTTTTACTATTTTTGGTTTTTGGCAGAAGGAATATGAGGTTTGCAGCTGTAGACAAACATGAATATTTTAATAAATCCAGTAAGAAACTGCAGCCTCTCCTGCAACCCGGTTACTCCGCTGCTTGTTTACATCAGAACATTCTCATCTGCAAAGGCTGTAAATGGTTTCCGATACACAGGTACTCATATTGGAACCACACGGTTACCATGTACACTCATTACACAGCAGCCTATTTATTGGCTATTCTCCCAGGCCTGCAGGGCAGAAGAGATTGGGGGTGTTAGATCAGGCGTGAAGTTGTGTGTGTGTGTGTGGGGGGGGGGGTGGATTTGGAAGTAAAGATTTCTGCTCCTCCAGGCAGTGTACAAAATGGGGGCATGCGAGGTAGAAGACTGAGCAGGTTCCGCTTTGGGAGATGACCTCCTCATTGCTGCAGTGCGGGGTGGGGGGGGGGGCCGGACACGTCACAGACACTCCTGAGGTCAGAAGTGTGTCAGTCAGCATCAAGTCAGCCTCCCTTCCTGCTTTCTGCCAATCCCTTTATCACGGGTCGCCTTCGTGGATAATTAGCAGGAAAGATCAACAAACACCAGGACATTAGTGCAGACTGAGGTCGGAGGATGAGGGGTTCTTCACTGTAACCTGGTTACTTTGTTTGCCATGGGAAGGAGAAGCATTCAGTCTCACTGTCTTACGCACACAGTGGAAAAATCTGGTGAACTTTCATTTAAAAAAAAATATTTTATTTATTTTACCAGCCCTGCTTGTCCTTTACACAGCTAACTTCTCCCTAATTATCCCACTGGTGTTTTGTCCAGCAGCTGGGATAAAAATAAGGTCACTGATCACAGGCCAGCATCCCTCAGCTTTAAAGGTAATCAACACTGCTGCAACAAAAACGTGCATATTTAACGAAAGAATTTGCAAGTCACTTGCAGTGCACCAAAACCACAAAGCATATACAGAAACTAAAAAAAAAACATATAGCTGATCTTGCTTACGATTGGTGCTCTCAGCCCCACGTGGACAGGCCTTCCTGCCCAAATCACGCTTAGCAGTCCAAAGCTGCTTCACTCCATTTAAAAAGCCTGCTTCAAGCCTTCTGGACTCCATGAAGCAGTAGGTTCGTATGAAGCGGTCCCGCAGAGATTTAACATTATAGCACAAGCAATTGTGGTGAGCTTACGAAAAGGGTTCTGGGATGCACATTTCAGACATGCCTTTGTGTATCTTTTTATTAAGAGATATAAGCTGTGAATATGCCAGGCAGGTCTACTAACGTGGTTCCAGTTTGACAGTGAATCCCTCTCTCACTGCGTATACTTATTAAAGAAACTACAGGTTGAGTATATTTTCCCAATTTCCCATAATACATAAAAAGCCAGCATCTAAGCCCTTATCTACTGCAGTAGAGGATCAGACAGCACAGGGTAAAGCAGATACTAAATCAGAAGCCGGGACACACAGATTGGCCAATTTGGATAGAAAAATTTATCTCATTGTCTTAGGAATGCTGGGAGTAACTGTAGTATCTGCAGGAAAGCCACACAACAGAACGTGCACACAGAGAGCGAGGGGGGTTTGAGAGCCCAACCTTGGAGCTGTGAGTTAATAGTGCCGCTCGCTGAGACAACCTCAGGTGACCCAGGTTAATTAATTACTCAGCGTCCGGGGCACAGAACGGAAGTAAGAATGAGGAATGTTCTTCAATGAGCAAAATACAGTGAGCATGAATGGTGACCATTTCTAGAGTTACACGGGTCTCAATTAGTAACATACAGTTAGTCTCCACTTTATTGCCTAATAATTAGCAGGATGCCCTTTTTCTTCTTGACCCACTTCAAGATGCATCATCTGGTGTGTTCAGGCATCATTCGGTACATCGCTGTTATACTCAGCTGTTACTGTGGCACTTGGGTCAATGCATCACCCATCCATCTTTTAACTGCTTCACGGAGGGAATGTAAGTCAAAATAAACGTCCATTTTCCTTTAACAATACCCAAAAAACTCTCAACAAATGGCAAGTACCTGACGGCAGTCAAACGTGACACCCGCACCCAGTGGGTCATCAACACCACCTCGCTCTGCTTCCGCTGAGTATTAATCTCACGCGTCTCTCATTGCAGCCCAGGCAGAGTTTCGCTGTAAAGTTTTACCCGCGCTGTGTGATCCTGAGTGATCTGTGCAGGCTGTCGTTATGTCGCTTCTTCTTGTTCCCTTTTGTTTTGGGATTTTCCCCATGGATTGTCCCTGCAAGCATTAGCACCCATTTGCTGTGTCTGCACAATCTCCATTTTAGTGATAGAAAACATCAAATCTCAGCATTCATGTAAATTCTTCAGATGTTTATACCACCAGGGACATTTTGATGAGAAGACTCATAAATATTTGACTTTTTTAATGGCATGATCAACATTTAAATTAAATCAGACTGGTAATCCACCTCC
Source organism: Mormyrus hasselquistii (assembly GCA_026779605.1). NCBI lineage: Eukaryota > Metazoa > Chordata > Actinopteri > Osteoglossiformes > Mormyridae > Mormyrus > Mormyrus hasselquistii. Next base: position 26,959,726 of record JAODKE010000101.1, on the reverse strand, counting down.
ACTGTCGTTTCATCTTAAATGAATGCTAAAAGAGATCATGGAAGATCTGTTGATTGCTTGCTGTTTTACACATTTTTAAGCAGCAAAATGGAGACCTTTGTGAATTTTAAAGGCTTCTTTCAAATAAATCTAATAAATATGGCAAGCCAAAGCAGAACCAACTCATATCCCATTCCCCACTAAATCCATTATATGCTATTTTTAGCTTCGGAGCACGCTGTGAAATTGTAAATAGCTCCTGTGTGTTATTGTGAATACCTGTTGTATTCCCTGTTGTCATGTGTGTCCTTGCCTGTGTCATATGTGAAATCTGTCCGATCCTCACGTGTCTTTAGTAATTATATAAGTTACCCACCATGTAGGTGCCTCACAGTCCAGCGACAGACCTCCCTGTGCGTCCCATTATGTGTTGTTTTGTGGTTGTTAACGTTGGTCTTTTTAAGACCTTAATAAATAGGTGTATTCTCCCTTTAAGAAGTCTCTCTGTCTTTTGCTGGTGCCACAATGCTTCAGTCTGCCAGACGTCACAATACGTATGAATGGTTTTCTTTCTCTGTTTTGTGGTTTTGATGACAGAAAAAAAAAATTAACACAGTTTAGGAAACATCCACCAACAAAGGTCAAGTCTGCTTTTCCACATGCTGATGGATCATAACTATCACTGTCACCGTCTGCTTACAGTTCAAATTGGCGCCTGTTCCAGCCTCCTGCAATTATCAGATTCATTACAGAGCTCTGCACCATTTTTCCGGAGGCTGTACAGTGAACATGCACCCCCAGAAACATCTCCACAAAGAAGTTTGGGGCAAGTTTGTGGTCGAGAGCTCTTTCATCTCCTCTTTAAAAATGAACTCGTGCCAAATCAAAGGCCGCGTGAGCCCAAAGGTTTTTTTGAAGGTAGTGGTGTGCTCAGACGGAAACCTCTGGCTGTAGCGGGACCGTGGGGATTAAAGCCTAACTCTCTGTCAGGATCAAGTATCTTTGAAGAATCAGCTTTCATCTTACCCCGTCTGCTTGTTTTCCCACAACCCTGCTCCTCAGACCTAAGGTCCTGGGTGTTCAGCACACGCCTCAACACATATTTTATGGCTTTAATAATGGATGGCTTCAGTGTTGAGAAGCCTAGCCCGTGACTGTGTTTATGTGCAGATTTAGCTGAGATTGTCACCTGGAGAGTACTTCCTGCATTACATCGGTCATTCTATTACTTTCCCAGCTTCCTCACACCGGTTCACTCTGCCCCTGTCACTAAAATGAAAAACTCGCTTCCTCTTTATCTGTCCCCAGGACTGAGAGTCTACTGCCGCCTGGAGATGGCAGGTCCCACCTGGACCCAGCAGCCGAGCTCTATCTTTAGCCCGGGAGGGCGAGGAGCAGCCGGCTCCCTGCGCCTCCTCAGCAGTCACTAGGCACATCCGTTACCCGGCAGATTAATGGCAGCCCCCACCCTTGGAGACGCTGCTGCTTTCTTTGCTCTGGGGTTACGTATGTGACACAGGTGCCCTTGCGCCTGCGAAGGAGGGAGGGGGGTGGAACAGAGCCCTCCAGGTAACGTGGCAGCTCGGAGCACCCCTGGGAAGAGATGCACATGGTTCGTAATGAGCGCGTGCTGGATGCGGGGGGTTGGCGAGCTGCTGACGTCCCAGGATCCATCTCCACCTACCCAAGGAAACACTAACTGTGCGTACATCAGTGCCAGGCTACAGTCATACCGTCATATATTACGGCATAGAAAATACACACTCTTTTATATAACATACTGCAGTCAGTATGACATTTTAAAGCATGTATGCCAAAGAAACTGAAAATTAGGTTTCTGACCTCAAACATCTCGCTCGACACTTTCACTTCTAGTGTGTGACCCAGGTGGCATTGGAAGATTGGGACCCCCCCCTTCATAAACCATAGAGACCCCCCCAGAATAAAGAAAATGACATGCCGCCATAGATTATCATGCTTTTTAGGGAACCCTAGGGTTTCATGGGTAATTCTGACCAGTGCCAGCTGGTATGGTGTCTCAGTAATCAGCCCTGCAGCCGTATGGCTCAAAGGTTGTGGGTTTGCATCCCACAATCCACATTCAAGCGAATTCCAAGTAGCAGCGTCTGCAAAACCAGTGATGCCCGCATCCCATTCGTTATGTACCTGCTAAGAAATGCTTTTTGAGGGGAGCTTATACCAAGCCAGCTGGTGTGCTGATCCTTACCAGTGTGATTCTGTGTAGGCCAGGTTGGTGGGACGGCCAGCTGGGGGCCTGTGATAGGCTATCTGGCTCAGCAGACACACACACCCACCCGGCTCCCAAGTTTTACGATTACCTGCCCCCAAGCAGACTGGGCTGCCGGCTGTATGACAAGGCATGAGATGCAGTCATGACATCAGCGGCACCCTACCCCCCTTCCTGGCTCCGGGGCCCCGTGATTCAGAGGGGCCCCATTGTGATATGGGGGACGTGGCCCAACCGGGGCAAGAGTAAGCCCATCATTTCATTTTCCTGTCTGGGTCTGGATGCTCTCCAGCTGAGAAAAAAAACACCTAGCAACCCCCCCCCCCCCAAAAAAAAAAAGAAAAACAGTAATTACAGCCATGATTATACCACAATAACCTGTTTTTTCCTTCTTCATCTGGTGCTAAACCACATCACACAACCCTGACAGCCATTGTTCCCACTTGAGAATGAAGAGTTATCTGGAGCTTGTATGGGGGCTCAGACAGCGGGGAAGGGGGCTGACCGGGGGGGTCGGGGGGAATGTCGGGGGAGGAAACAGATGGAAAAAAGCAGCCTGTTAATATTTCTATTTAAATCACATTGGAAACTAATGGTTTCCATCTTTTCCAGCGTCAAGCATGCGGCAGGAAAGACGATCAGGAGGTATAATGTAGAAAAGGTCTGTCTGAGAAGAGCCTCAGCAAAAACCGCTTTGCAGTATTTGCTTCCACTGCTGATAGTGTAACTGCCCTTGTAAGACTGATTGGTGATCGTTCAGTGTCTCTGCTGCTTATATCAGCGGGCCCTACTTCATGCTGTCAATTTCTGAAGAAAAGCAGTTTAGTGAAGGCAGAACAGGCCGACTTAAAGACATTATTTTCTCCAGATTTGTCCCAGGTTCTGCAGTTTGTCTGTAAAAGGTACAGATTTTACACTGTCTCTGGAGATGCACCATTCAGGCTTTGTCGTTTCCACGTTTAATGAAACCCAAAAGTGTCCGTGAAATGACACACTCAGACACGCATGCGCACACCCCGCATGCTATCGCACGCCTCCAGTCGTCCGCAAACGCTCACGTTCCGCCAATTTGCGATTAGAATGACAATGCGGCTAGCTGTCCCCTGATGTGCCCCTTGGTGGAGTTACCGCAGGGTATTGTAATTAAGATGCACTTAATCAGCGTGTCTGCATGTGGGGGGTTGGTCAGGTAAGCATTGTGCTGAAGGCTGTAGTGATGGATTGGGAGTGAATGGCAAATGGCGTTCACGTCCGTGGTGTCTGACAGCTTACCTTTCAGGCTCCTATGTCATGAGGTATATCTTTGGCCATGTGGCTCAAACCGTGCTCAAAACGACACAAACGTATCGTTAGGGTGTACAGTAACAGGGCTGAGCATGATCTGGTGACAGTTTTACAGCACCAAAGAGTAAACTGAGTCCACTGGGCTCTCCACCAAATATCTTGAAGCAAAGGGTGGCCAGTCTTATCCGCAGAGGGCCGGTACCTATGTAGGTTTTTGGGTTAACCTTTAAGTCAGCTGGTCAAACCAAGGTGTGAGGACTCTTCAGCCAATTAGTCCTCTAATTAATAATCTAATTAGAAAATTGCAGACAGGACCCACTTACCCTATGGCCCTTTCTGGTTGAGACGCCCTATTCCTGTTCTAATGGGTCAGATCGCAGACTGCATGTTCTTGAGAGGAACCGCATCTTAGCGAATTGTCATTTTAGGAAACATGGCATTTGTCTTGTTATTCAGACTGACTCATTGATTTTACCAGCTCATTTGGCTACAAGTTCAGAAACCACAGACCAGGATTTTACAGATGAACCTTAGGAGCTCACACCCCCAAGATTAAGGATTTGATTCCTGCCTCAAACTCCGTGCGTGTGGAGATCACATGTTCTCCCAAAAGTACATGGCTTTCTTCTGGGTGCTTTAGGGGAATGGAATCGCTTTGCAGCTTCATGGAATCAGCTGTTGGTCGGATGCGCAGAATAAGCGGTTGCTGAAAATACATGGATGCTTACTTTGCTGCCAGGGGAGCTACAATGAACCACATAGGTGCCCCTCCCAGGGTAATAATCAGTCACTGCACTACAGCTGCTCCGACCCTTGCAGTGTCCCCAAATATGGACATCCCAGCTGCAGAATTTACTGCATTCGTAATCTCCCCTGATGATCTTTTGCTGGTGGTGTGTGGGTCTACATGTTAGGATTCTGTCACTGTTTCCAGAAGGTCACTGGTTTGAATACCGTAGTTAGTGGGGTAATCATATCACTGTTGGACTTTTGATCCTTGACCCCAAAAACGGTTCCAGACATGGGGGACACCAAAGTTTGCTTTATCAAATGTGTTTCATGGAAAAGCATGTGGGCATATGTGAAAGTCACGGAATTCCGATGTGCTCTGACTTCTCTAGACTTGTAATGATTAATAAAATATCTTAACACCTTTATCCAATGTGATAAGCAGTTCGTACATCAGCTGTGTGTGTACAGTTTGTATCTCCTGCCCACGCTATGGAGGTTTCCTCCAGTTCCTCCCACAGACTAGAAACATGCAGCGTAGGTGGAGGGAGGGGGGGGGGTGTCCTTAAAGACAGGGTGTCCATCCTGTGGTGGTCCTCTTTAATGCTTACTTTGTTAATGCATAGCATTCTTAATTGTACAATATAAATGTTATAGACTGTTTTTCTTCTTAAGACAATTGTCATGTATAACATATATTTTAGTGTGAATGCCAAAGGTGACCTTTCATTTTATTAATATAAATGTCCACAGTGGGCGACTGTTTGTATCCTTTGAGGGACTGGCATCCTGTCCTAGGCAGAATCTCACCTTGTGCCCTGTTCATGCCCCATGGCACCAGCCCCCTGCCGGGCCCTGGCCCCCCATGACCTTGAACTGGCGAAAATGGACAGATGTGTTTTGAGGATAAGGCTGAACACTAAAAGTTTGGTCAGTAAATCAAAAACAAACTGAAAGCAGTTGTCTGACATCTCTCGGTGCATGTTCAGGAAATCAAGCAGCCTCTTTTATGGCTTGAACGCCGGTGCCACTGCCGTTTTTACCAGCAACAGGGGATGATGTAGCCGAATCAGCTGCCAGGCCCGAAGGCACCGACACCAAGTGCCAGAAGCGAGCGGGTCACGTGACACAGGTGCCTTGTGGGATTTCCACTGGCATACAATAATATGATTATGGCGTGATCGACGCTGCAAAAGTGCCAGGACTCCACACCTGAGAATCAAAGGAACAACGAGGCGGGAATGCTTTGAAAGCATCTCAAGGCATAGCCTTGTGTGTCGTTAATTAGACTGCGCTCAGCAGGAGAGGAGTCCTGAACACTGGGGTTAGAGTGAGTTTGGTGCCCATTTTCTCTTCACGCATGGTGATATCTGTGGCCATTACTTAACAATGAGACACCATTACATTAGCCTGATTACACAAATGGCCCATCCACGCAAAGCAGCATTTAGTAAACTGTTATCATACAGTTACCCCCCAAGGGGAAGGGGAGGTGGGTAGCTTGGAGGCAGCCCCGGCAAGCCAATCCAGTTTATGAGATGGCAGCCCCCCAAAAGAATTGTTGACCCCACCCCTGAGTCGACCTTACATATGCTAACGCCTCACGTGGCTAATGACACACAACAAACCATCCTCACTAACAGTCTGATGACTCGTTTTGTGCACAATGGGTCGTTCTGACAGAAAAGAGGCTGGACCCCTCACAGACCTGTTCTACGAACAGCGGATCTGCTGAAACTCCCCGTGCCGTAAGTGAGCTGTTCCATGTGAAAAGTCCGAAACGGCTCGACCCGCTTTTAATAATTCGGGTGCCGAGGTGCCTATGCAGATTTTACGGAGGGGAGGAGAAAAGCAGGGGGGTCGAGTGTGATTTAGCGGCGCGGAAGTGCGTGTACGTGCCTCTGCTACCTCTGCATTGCAGCAAACTCTCTGCAAGCGGCCGGGAGAGGCGGCGCTGCTGCTGGCGGCCACCGGTGCCAGTGATCACTGCATTATTCTCTGCAAGCGGCCGTGAGCGGCGGCGCTGCTGCTGGCGGCCACCGGTGCCAGTGATCACTGCATTATTCTCTCTCATGGCATCGAGAATCACGCGGCAAACTTCTTTGCTCATTTGCAGCTAGCTTTTGTCCTGCTTATACTTAACTGACCCTGGCCAAACAGGTACAAGACAAAACAAGGAGAATTAGCCTAATGACTCTGAGTGGGTTTTTTTTCCTGTTTGTTAGACAGAGCTTCATATTTTTAAAAAACAAAGCAGTTTTCTGATGAGTTCAGGATCCTCTTTTGAGATCGCCCGTGTTGCTTCCTCCTGGCATTAAGTTCCTGCTGCGCAGTCTGTTTGCTGACCTACATAGTCATTGGTGGATGTGAGAAGGCAAGAAAGTTTTCGTCGTGACAGTATAAATGATGAGCCCCAAAGCAAGCAGCGACCAGCAGAATATGCTGCTTCTGTAAACCTGGAACTAAAATCAGACAAGTTATGCTACTGTCACCAGATCTTTTGATGATTAAACACGTAGAAGTGTGACATGAAAAAAACTGCTAATAATTCTCATTGTTGCCAGTTTTCTTGGCATTCAGAGATGCCAAGAAGTGCATTGTGGGAAACGAAGGATGCGTGAAAGGCTGTTCCACGATAATTTGCATTTATGCAAATGCTGTCTGAAAACTAATTACACTTGGCAGTCTCTTTTTCCACCTCGCCCTTGACCTGATACCAGGAAGCCAGACAGGCACTTTCCTCATTTGTTTTTTTGCGAGAAACTTTACTTCCAAGTCTCTAACTTTCCACAGTGGCTAAAATAGGCAGCAGTAAGGAAGGAGGGGAATGTCATTATGCTGTAATGTCCGCCTCAGTCACGCCTCATAAAACCCATCAGCAATGATGCGATTCTTATTTAAAATTCCTTTAGGAAAATGTCGACCAAACACCTTCATACTTTGGTGTCGTGTCCCAGACATTTGTCCATCCTTTTAAAGAAGTCCTTCTCAATTACGGTTGCAGTGATGGGAATCCTTGCCCAGTCAGCAGAGTGTGCAAGGCAGGCTGCAGTCTGGACAGGCCCCGTGTTTTTCAAACAATTCAAGTCATCTGATTACAGTACCTGACGGAAAGACAAGCCCTGCAAAAATATATCCTACACACAACATCGGAGGGTGCCAACACTATCCTCTAAGCCAGGGCGTCAACTTTGTATCCAGTGATGTCAGATAATTCTAATGGGAATTTGCAGGTGTTGTTTCTACTATTTCAGACAACATCCCAACTGCTGTGCACTGGAACTAGTGTGAGACATTCATTTGAAGCCTAAAGCAGGAAGGTTGTCCTGGCCAGTGTTAAGCTGCACTGAGGCCTCCTTACCTTACCACCAGGCGTGCTGTTCGCATCAAGCAAATAAGCTGCCGATTCCGCATATGAGAGATATCATATCATAGCAGCTGAAACTGGAGAACACAATGGGAAATCTGGACTGTAGTTTTCTAGGAAACCTAAGTAAAACTATAAATAAAGTGTTTTTTTTTTTTTTTTAATTTTGTCACCATGGCAACAGCGTCACATATCCACCCGGTCTGCCACGACGGCAGGATAACTCTTTGGCTGCTGGACACCTGCTCCATCTCAATGCTGGTGGAGAGGGGGTGGCCCAGATCCCTTCGAGCACGGTGACTAAGGGCTAAGAGCTGAAGCCATGATTCACCGCCGCTCCTGCTGGGCGGCTCAGGGATCACTGGGAGAAGATAGGAGTCGTGAGACTGAGGCAGGAGGCATGAATAACCAGCACAATTCACTTTACAGCCACGGCCAGCCAGTGTACAACAGCCTACAGTGAACCTGTGTAACCGCAACCTACAGTCAGCCTGTGTAACAAGACCTACAGTGAAATTGTGCATCTGCAGCCTAGAGTGAGCCTGTGTACAGAAACCTACATTGAGCCTATGTTCAGTAGCCTGCATTGAGCCTGTATACCTGCAGCCTACACCGAACCTTTGTACAGTGGCCTACAGTGAACCTGTGTAACTGCAGCCTACAGTGAGCCTCTGTAACTTCAGCCTACAGCAAGCCTGTGTACGGAGACCTTACTGTGAGCAGTGAGCCTGTATAATTGCAGTGCTTCATGTCCCACCAATGATGGCAGCAGCTGTTTCCCTGGACATCTGCTGGGTGCCTGTACGGATTATTCAGCGATGACATTTACTTCAAGCTGCCGAAGCCCGCAGCCCCTCAGTTAGACCCAAAGTTGCAATTTGTGTTCAGCATTCCTAAGCCCAGCTTCCTCACTGCACATTCGTGAGAAAGGATCACCTTTGCCCTTAACATCACAAACAGCACGAAGGTCAAATTCTTGCCATTCCTGGAATGTCTGTCCAGGTAAGTATGCCATGAAAATGCCACAGACACCTAATTATGAATCATGAGACAGGCTATGCCAGTGCTGATTAAAATGTTCATACTACATGGTGGTCACCACATCCCCAGGTGATCTATGGAGAAACCACAGAGTAGCAATAACCCTGTGAAGTCATGCATGCTTCCTTATTCCAATTTCATCCCTTTTTCTGGTCTTACATCTACATTCTTAGCTGTAATTGTCAAGCTGTTTTAGGCAATAACTGACATCAATTGTCTGTTTGTATTTGCACAACTGACCACAAACAGGATTCTGTTTTACTGTCATATACCAGAAATGCTGAGTATCAGGACTGTAACATCAGCTCCACTGTCCATCCATCCATCCATCCATCCATCCATTTTCTGTACTTGCTTGTCCTATGCAGGGTTGCAAAGCACCAAAAGCACTGAAAACACTCGAATCACTTTGATAGAAAACAACTTACATACTTTAAATTTGTGTATTTTATAGCGTATATATGAATGGCCATTTATCTGAAGCAGTTTGCTTTGGGTGCACTGCATGTAATTAGAGGTGAAGGAAGATGGGTAGATTATTAACTCAGGTTAATTATCTGCGTAAAGATGCAGCAGTTCCTACAATGACCAGAATTAAACAACTTGGCCCAACGCTAAGAGGTTAACGGTAATGGTGCCTTACGTTAAATGTGTGGAAAAGGCTTTTTTTAATCGCCAGAGACGTAACCTTGCTGCACCTTAAGCTGCACCACATAGAAGCTGTGCCCCCCAGGCCAATTTTAGATCTGCTGCAGCCTCCTGGAGGGGGAATAATGCCAGCCCATATAGGGGGGGGGGATCGAGGAGGCCTGATACACATGACCATAGGGGATTTTCTCCCTAGCTGGGGGTGTTGGCAGGTTCAGGGCAACGAGCTGGGAAGCACATGCTAAATCCTGCCGCTGACGGAAAACTCAAACTCATTTTCATGAATTACGTAAACAAGCACTGCCAGATTAAAAATGCGACTATGGACATATAAGGCCATCCGATGTTACACAATCTCTGACAAATACTTCGGAAATGTCCTTAAACCGATGTTTAACCTTTCCCTGAAGTTTCTCTCTGCTTTAAACCCCACCCTATTTATTTGTATGATTGTTGTTGTTGTTTTTTTGCAATAGAGCCAGGAGCGTATGACTCAGCACTCATTTAGGCATGTTACTGGAATTTGCACCCAGGGACTGCAGATGCTGTCTAA
>JAODKE010000101.1:26925707-26944501 GCA_026779605.1 Mormyrus hasselquistii | reverse complement strand
GAGGCTAATTGGAGTTAATAAATTGCCCGTAGGTGTGCATGTGTGAGTGAATAGTTACAGTGTGTGAGTGTGCCCTGCAATGGGCTGGCCCCCTGTCCGGGGTTGTTCCCTGCCTTATGCCCATTGCTTCCAGAATAGGCTCCGGACCCCTCGCGACCCAATAGGATAAAGCAGGTTGGATGATGAATGAATGAATTAATTAATTAATTAATAATAATAATAAGATTGTTATTATTGCCGTTGTTAATAATAATAATATAATAACAACAACAACAACAGTATTGTTATTTTTCGTTATTGATGAGTGATATTTACCAAGCAAGTTTAAAATGCAAGCTTTGTGTAAGCAAAACACATTGTGCATTGTAAAAAAAATTAAAATGTAAAAAAAAAAGTCACAGTTGCCCCCTTAGATCTGCAAGCCGCTCTTTATAATGACACGCATATGTGCCATCCAAGGAGACTGAATAGTAACATAGCCATATGGGGTAGGTATTCCCAGGAGGGAGTGAGAGAGCAGGAGGCGCAGAAGGCCCAGGGAGTTGGGGCCCATGGTGCAGCGGGAGCCAGGAGGAGCAGGGAGGAGCGAAGGAGTAACCAAAATGGTCGACTACATAAAAAGCACATAAAACATAAAAAGGACACAGCTTTGACCTTGAGCTTGAAAAGCGACGTGGCTGGTAGAGGAAGTTGGATGTGGGGCAAACAAAGAAAGGAGCTCATCTCATGCTGTTCAATCGAGCTCAGCTGGAGGCTGTGTGTGTCTATTCACAACAGAGCGACAATCACGCATGGCTTCTACAATTGGTTTGCGAAGAAAATAGCCTGCTCCTTTATGGTAGCAGCCTACCACACAGTATCCAAGTATCGAGTGCGGAGGAGTAGAGTGCCTGAAAACACTGAGGCTTTTCAGCACCACATGAACAGGAACGGAAGGAGCAATAAAAGCGTGAGCGTGTCTGTGTTTGGCGAACACCCGTAGGGAGACACATCCCAGGTAAAGCTCTCCATACCTGTAAATGGAGGGGGGAGCTCAAATAAGCAGAAACCTACTAGAGAGCCACAATCAATGAGGAGTTTTTCTTAGCCTGAGGCTGGATGGGGGAGACAGCTGACTTGGCCCCGTGTCTCCTATGCGATGAGATCACTCCATCTGGCACGGACCCTCTCCCCCTTCTTTTCCTCCGTTATCTGCCAAAAACGGCAAAGGGGGAAGTGGATGGAATAAGGCTTAAAAATGTTATTCCCCTCAGTGATTCCCCATGTGTCTTGCTTTACTGTGCGGTTGCTACGTCATCGCGATCAGGACTATTTCGGGATCTGCCGTTACTCCGACAGCGCTCTTCTCCTAATTCTTTTCCGTTTTTCCTCCCCCTTTTGATGTCACCGCTAATTCTGGCCTGCAGATTTGCAGGCAGTCTCCACGCGGCATTATCCTCTCGTATTTTTAGAACTTGCTCTGCCTCCATCCTGGCGGTAATTGAATCAAGGCTTTCCGTTGGTGTGGGCCCAAAGCTCCGGGAGTCACTTTAATCCGCCCCAAGAAAGCGCTGAGTTGCCTGTGAACTTTTCCAGCAGCCTCCTGTTGTCCCCGTCGGCAAATTCATGTATCTACATCCCATTTACCTTATAAATAAATCTCAGGCGTAGGCCTGTGTGTCATTCATGTCCTGTCTTAAGTCAGACTGAGAGTTCAGTATGACAGCACCAGGGTGTCCATCGCTACTATAGTCACTTGATACTATCCCAACTTTTTGCAAAGGAAGAACATCTAAAGATATAATGACCTATTGAACCTGACCACCATCTTAGAGGTAAAACATCAACTGTTTTCTTAAAACCTATCACCATAGGAACACCAGAAATTGGCAAATCGGTAGATAAGTAGTCCTGTGGAAAACATTCTGCTTTTATATTCATTTATCTGCCAGACTCTTGTGTCCAAGGTGTAGCAGACAGTACACTATTTTCTTCAAAAAGGACAATTAACAGAAAATCTGCATTGAAAGTCCAAATAATGAATTTAGATATGACTACAAGCACAATTAGCCTATAGGTTAGTCAGGAGAATTTTATCTCATGCTTTGTAAAAATATCAAAGTGATTCGACCACTGGTGAAAAAGCACATCTATGTCCATGTAAACACATTCTTGTTAGGTATCTGCATTTTTTTCCTTACTCTGTGTAAGTGGTTATATAATGTGTATCTTTTCCTGTGATTAATTAAGGTTATTATTTATTGCTTTTTTATGTCTTTCGGGTACACAAAGATTTAACACCCACCTGTTTGCTAACGAGATGTTGTTTTACTTAAATTGCTCCTGAAACTCAGTAGCATGTGGCTGGAAACTTCTCTATATACTCAAGAGGTGAACAATGGCGTTTGCCTGCAGCCGTAGCGGTAACTAACACAGCCAGGTGATATAAACTCCAACCCCCCCTTGGCAAGGGCTATAACTGCCAGACGAAAACCCTGAGAGTGTCCCGTAATAACAGCAGACTGTTGTGTGTGGTATTACGCTGTGCCGCAGAGGCGTCCAAACAAGGTGACAAAAAGCTGGATCACCATACCCGTCTGTTCTGTTTCAAACACGCGGCTTCACATCCCAGAAGTGAGAGAATGGAAACTGTGTGACTCAAAACTGCAGGTTCCATTCAGCCGGGAATTCCACATGAGACACCGGTTTGACCCAACGGCGTTTGTTCCTGGCCGTCCTGGTGTACTAGCATCCTCAAGCCATGTTCAGATTCAACTTTCAGGTTTTATTGTAATGCGTGTTCAGAGGAATACAGTTAAAATTTTATGCTATAGTTGCAGGGTAGAGTGTCAGGGGACAGGAGACACAGTAGAGCAATACTGGACAAGACAGTGCCGGACAAATGGTGCAATTACGAGAATGAGATTCAAAGTAGTAATATATTTGAGGAACATGGCAAACCAACCACAGCTTAGAGGAACGAAAGGACATGACTGAGAGACGTTGGTTCTGTTGTCGTCTGACGTCTTTTTCTCAACATGAATATTAAGCTGACGATTCAATGCGCCACTCTACATGAGGGTCTTTGCCGAAGCATCACCCCACGTTCTCAGTGCTAGATCCACGTAGGCTGTGCTCAGAACTGGGTCCAATGTGTTCTCAGGGAGGTCCAGGATCACAAACCAGCTCCCCAATGATGCACTCAAAGCTCATAATGACCCCGCACGGGAGTTAGATTTCAGAGTATGTTTCATGTGACACTCATACTTTCATAGTCCTCTAACAGCACGAGAACCCAGTTAAAAGAAGAACGTTTCCTATGCTCAGAAAGCTATTCATGAGACGACCTTCGAAGACAAGAGCGCCACTGTGAAGGTTCCCTTTGACGGGCAGGCAGGTGAGTGTCAGATTTCTACACTGATTCCCTTCAGCAGCCCTGCCAGGGTTCTCGCCCGTTTCCAATCACCATGACGATCCACACAAAGTCCCTCTTGTGATGGAGGTGCCATCGTTCCTGGGAGTGTCCGCCTGCCGCTAGGGACCTGAACACCTACGGAGCTTACGTGCATGTGCATTGAGAATCTGCAGAGCCATTCCTGTTTCACGCTGCCCTGAAGCAACCCTCAAGCAAACTAGGAGAGACTGAGAGTATTTATTTTGTCGATTCATTTTAATTAAGTAAACAGACTTTGATCTACATCTTCATTCTCAACATGCAGGTTCTGAATTTAATATTAGCCTGGAAAGATGTTAAATTATAATTATGTAATTTCATTAAATTCTGCAGGAGAGGTCTGAATACTTTTGTAAGGAACTCCGCACTGGTGAGCGTAAGAGGTTTTTTTTTCGCGCAGAATGTCTGTATCGGATAGGCGATCTGCCCAATCGGGCCGTGTCCTGCATGAAATTAGATAAGGATTCCAGGAGAGACTGAAAAGAGATGTTGAAAATGCAGCACCATGACAAACAACAGCCCAAAATAATACACATTTTTGGCCTCTTTCTAACTAAAGAGTTCTCGGAAAGATAATTGTGTTACGTCTTGAATTACAAGCCGCATGACACTCATAAACCCATATCTGTGATGTTTACTTGCTCACATCATCTATGTATAGATCCACATTTACCAGAGATGATGTTTCTCTTGCCTAGGAAAATGCTCTTTGCCTATTAATATACTTAAAAGGTGAAGGACAAAATGTCAAAGGTGAATTTGAAAAGGTACAAACAGTGATATTTATTGGGTGACTAAATCCATGGGGGCCAGTAGACACATCTTGAGGGCGACTTGGGCTTTAAGGGGATGGGAGTCAATATCATTCGCTTGGGAAGTGCCCTCCACTCTTGTGGTGGGGATTGATTGCACTGAAGAGGAGCACTGCTGACTGGTTTTCATCTGCCTGGGAGCCAGAGAGAGACAGAGCTTTTGGAAAGCGAGGGGGCACTGAGGACAAGTCTGTCACATGGGTCTCCCACTCATGTGAGCTACCACACACGTGTAGCTGCCTTAACTCTCTCTCTTTCTCTCTCTCTCTCTCTCCCACTGAGGCACACTGCCATACACACACCTGCACTGTAGGATGGACAGACTACGCATCCCACGGCACGTATTTCACAGAACCTAGCAATGCTCTCAGAAGCAGCAGTCTGTTTATCTAAGGCTGTCACCAGTCACATTAGTCATCGATCCAGGGGCACGGGGAATGCGGGCCAGCGGCCCGGTGCCGTCCATTACCCGCTCCGGGTCTCCTGGCACTGGCAAAGTCCTTCTCTGAGGGCTTTTCAATCATTGAAGATATCGTGTCACACATGCCCCCTCCATTACAGAGAGATGTTTGCAGCCCAGTGTCGGGACCAGGACAAATATGGTTGCCAAGTGAAGTGGGGGGCAGTGGCGTGACCAGGATGCCATTCCGGGGCTGGGATGGGGACTGGTGACCGTAAATGTTGTGAACTGAGGGGGACCCCCCCAAAAATATCCACCTAGAGATATGTGGCGATCTGCAAAACGATAAGCAGAAGGCATAGAGGGTGAGCCTGTATCCCATGTGCAGCACACACACACACACACACGCACACACACGCACACACACACACACGCACGCGCACACACACACACAGCTCTGAGTCAGTAATTCCCCCTCACTGCTCACTCCCTTCATGCAAATGTTTACTTTTACGCAGAACGAGTGCATGACAGTCCCAGGTGCCAGACGTGAGTTTCCATAACCATGAGAGGCCACATCCTGAACCGCAGGACATCTGCCCATCAGCTGAGCAAAGGACCAGCCTAGTGTAAGCCATGCAGTACAATAAAATACAGGAAAGCTTTGCCAGAGCATTGATGTAATGGATGATGTTGCCGTCCCAGATCATCCATTTACTCGTATTGCTTTCGTGCAGTTGTGCCAAAAACACTTTTGTTCAGCATTCCTTTTGTAGTCCTGGTTCAGTGCCCAGAAAGAGCATCATGAAATCTTCATTAGCAAAATTAAACTCTACAAAGAAGCCATGGATATCAAACGATTGCATGTTGCAGACCAACAGCAAACAGGCTCACTAGTTTCCAGACTTTTTAAAGGGATGGACATTAATTGCCATTTCAATGCCGAAGATAATCAGTGTGAACAATTTATTCTGTCAATTCCCTCCGTCTTCCTGGCTAATTAGAATGATTGGACTATGGCACAACAATCTGAATTAAGAAGATATCTGTCTGATATATAATCTACTACTTGGCACTCCATTATCTCCAGAAAAACAAAAAAAATCCTTATAAAAATTGTTAGGCTTTGATGCCCTTTAGTTATTTTCTGGGATATACCACCTCTGTGCATCCATATAATTTAACCATAAAACAGCAGCAAAGTCAAAAGATAAATATTGCTGTCAAGTGTTCGGATTCGGAGGGTGCAACACTTGACAGGGGGCCTTTCAGGGCCTTTCATGCATAAAAATTAAGCATGTAAGGTGACGTTTTATCAAGGGGTCCAGAGTTTCCAGGTAACCCCTGGTTTGGAGTGCTTCCATTTCAATTAATTAGTGGGATTTGCCTGCTTTCCAGGTTCCTTGCCAGGTTAGAATCTCATGCAGCATTGTCTTCTGGGCCAGAATCGGGCCCTGATGCACGCTGGGTAATCCTGACTAGACTGAAAGGAAGATGGTACACGAGGGTTTGAGAAGAAAACCCATAGCTCAGGAAAGAGCAAAAGTACAACATGACATGGTTTCTCTTCATGTGGATCTACAGTAACAGTCTTATTTCGTCTAGTTCTATTGTCTTATTGTGTCAGTGCAAGTCCGCTTCATAGGCAATGGTGGCCTCCCTGGACCCCAGACTGATATGCAATGCGCCACGGTCAGAGCTGCAGCACAATGAAATTACACCCTGTGGGAGCCCATATAGACCCGAGCTGAACGATGCTACCGCCGATGGGATTTCAGTTTCAGCTCAGAGGAACGGCGTGCTTCCTCTCAGCTAGGGATTTCGAATCACAAGCGGCTGAAGGCTGATCCAAGGTCAGGCATTAACACAAGACAAAATATATTTCCCAGGAATCATATCTGCTATAGTAAAATCACCTCAAAATAAAGCCATCCAACATGGCGTGAAGTTTAAAATTTGCAAATCCAGCTACTCTGAATTTCACTTACCTGACGGCTCTTTTAACAGTAAAAGGCATGATGGAATGGCGCCTGTCATTTAGTTACACACAATTGAACACGTCGACACAAACTCTAAGGAATGTCAATAGCAAATGAATCCTGGACACCAGACTGTGCAAATGGCGTGTCCTTCTCACTGGGACCTCGGTTTTTACAAACAATTCCAAATACACTATTCACGTTCTGTTTTCCCCACAGGTGAATTAAACGAAACCTTCAACACCAGTGTTTAAATATTTACACTGTAAACAAGAAGGCTATCACCATCCTAAGTAAGAACCCCCACCCCCCTTAAAAACCACACTTTTACACCACTACACATAATTGTGAAGACCAGACTCATCAGTAGGAATCAGACAAGTGTCTAGGATGACAGTGAACCATTTGGGGAATCGGCTGTTTGAGGATCCCCTCGTATTTCTGGAAGTCCAAGCCTGAGGGAGATACGTCTTAAAGCAAATTACAGAACACCATCAATACCTATCTTATGTAAGCTCAGCAGAAGGACTGAATGATAATTTCTGCAGCCGCACAGTTAATATTCCATCATTGACAGCAGCCAATACAAAATATGTCAGACAGCCCCAGTCAAAGCTGGGATCCAGAACAGTGGTGCATCACACTGTTTCGGGATGGTGATGCCCCAAATCTCTCCTCACTTGGGAGAAAAGTGATTGATGCTGCTTCTAGATGAAAAATAGGCTGCAGGAATCACTTAAGGGCAACAGATGTGAGATTTAAGGCTGAGCAGGGAAGACATATGAAGGAAGATTTGGCCCAAGAATCAGAAGTCTGTTTTTTGGCCTCAGGGTGCGTGTGTCTGTGGGGGAGGCACAAATAATTGTGTCAATTTTAGTTTATATAAATAATAAATAGTACAACCAGTGCAAGAAAGAATACACTAAAATGATTTCTTTCAAACATCAGATTAAATAATCATCCATTCATCTTTCCTACCCACTTGACCAATTCAGGGTGGCAGGGGGGTAGAGACTATCCCAGAAACTATGGGCACATGCCAGGGAAAACAACCCAGGATGGGGCGCCAACCCACTGCAGGCGCCAACCCATTGCAGGGCACACACTCACCATTCACACACACACCATCCACTCACATCAGCAATTTGGTGACTCCAACTGACCTCAGCAAGTTTTTGGACTGTAGGGAGAAACTGGGGTACGAGGGAACGCCATGAACGACATGGGGAGAACCTGGAGTCATGGTGGAGATTCGAACCCTGATCCCAGAGGTGTGAACTGCACTGCTTGGTTTTTAAGGAGTGTCATGGCCTGTTTGTTACATAGAGTTATAAAAAGGTGAGGTTGGCACAGCTTGAGTATTAGTAACAGGTTTTGATGAATATATGTGTGATATAAATAAAGCTGCAGTGTATATTATATAAAACCAAGATGATGAACTACAAAGGGTGGTTCAGACTGCAACGTTAATTAAAATAAAAAAAATAAAGTGTCATGACAGGTTGCTTTGACAAAAGAACTTCAAGAAATCTTAAACGGCCCTTCAAAAACCTGAATTCATTCAAGGATACATTTTGGGCTAGAAACATAAGCATAAAAGCAACAGAGGCAATAGTCAGGATACAGAAGTACTTAACCGGCAGTTTAACTTTGTCACAAACCATATCTCATGGTACAAATTAATAAAGCAGACAGAAGTCCCAGCTTAAAACAGACACTGATATCTGGCTTTGATTTCTTGGTCTTCTTTTTTCATTATTTTTCCTAGCTGTTTTGTCTTTCTTGTCAGTTTTTTGACACTTTGGGGTCCTATTTGTGTCTTTTTCAATACATATTTAAGGAGTTACAGAGAGCGCTGCCGGGGGAGGCTTCATGTCCCAACAGCAACGCCCGCTCAGTAAACACGGCCCCCCTCCGCACGGCCACACACAAACGCACTGAATCACAGTCCTTCACATATAGCTTCGCATTACCTTGTCTCAAGCACAGAAGATAAAATAAGCCTTATGACTCAACGTGCTGCACAGGCCTGTTATTTCACATGGCAATGAAAAGCACGGTGCTGCTCACAATCCCACATCACGCTTGCAGCTCAGGCCGTGCTGCTGTTTCATACGTCCATGAGTCTTTGGAACTAACAAGGTTGAGATGCTACTTTGCTCACCTATAATTCATTCTGAGGTTTCTGACAGCAGCAGAAGCAGCTTAAAACGTATAACAGTTAAGAGATATATAAAACGTATCTATACTTATAATATAGAATATACAAAATATATATAAAGTGAATATATTTAAAATATATCTACTTATATATAAAAGCAAATATACCTAAAATGTATAACAGTTAGAGATATATAACAAAAAAATATAGTACCATGTCCATATAAAGGCCATTTAAAATCTGGCACGTAAAATTGATCTTAGCAGGCAAGCTGTATAGATATGAAACAGCAAAAATATCCTGTGAAAGTCTCTGCTGCAGCGTTTAACATTCAAGTTGAGTGTTTAAAGGAAACCATATATCTAAAAACTCAAGAGCATGTAGATCAGAGTCGAGGAGCTCAACTCAAGTTGTACGACTAAGGTTCACAACTGCCATGACATACCTATTGATCATGACGTAACACCAATAAAAAAAGTTGCCATATGTGAAAAGCAATCAACACCCCACCACAACTTTCTCAAGGTTATCCTTGCAACCGGTGCGTGCTTCCTGTAGCCCTGGACAATTTGGTCGCTTATTATTCAAGGGCTGCCACTGCAGCTAGAAGCAGAGAGGACACGAAAGCCCCAGCACTGCAAGGGAGCACTCACCCTTAAGAGGTCACGGGAAACGAACGGCCCCAGCAGCCGGGGAGACTAACAATGGACACAACACGATGTGCTACCTTACTGTTTAATGACAACAATGTAGCAAATGTCACTGACAAATACACCCCCTTCCTGACATGCGCGGACACCGTGACGGGGTACTGACAGCAAGCAAGGGGGCAGGGGACTGCTAGGGAGAGCTCATGTGACTGGGACAGGGATAGGCAGAGACCTGCAGAGGGTAAGATGCTCATGTGGGATAAAGAAAACAACAAGGCCCTCCCGTCTCACCCGGCATGATCTGATGTGCCCTCGTTCTATCTGACTGCACTCGTCAGCCAGACTCCCGATAAGATGCCAAGGGCTGATGCAGCCGCTCTGCCCTCTCGCCGTCCCTCCACCAAACACTGCTTCCCTACCAGACTGGAGGCTAAATGTCACTTTCAAAATCCAGATGCAAGCTACAGAAATTCATTTAGGCAAATTTTCCGGATGCTTGGAATTTCCTGCATGCCCCATATTCCCTAGGTTTTTCCAGTTATTTCTGGCGTCCCGGTGGAGATTATGTCGTTGTCAGTGCTTAGATCGCGTGGTCTAATGGAAGCCACTGGTTGAGGCTGGGTCACTAAAGAGCACATACAACAAGCGGACATTAAAAGGCACAAAGAGATCTGACAAATTCCACAGAGAGACTTTTCAGGATAAAATATATCATCAATCAACGTACCAGTCTCTTCTTCATCCTCTCCCCTCTTTGGGATTTAGGTCTTTATCCATGAGGAACATTATTATTAGTAGGGAAACTAAATTCCCTTAGGAATTAGTATGGATTTTCTAGATTGCAAGATTTACCAGAAGTGCAACACAGCCGCCGAAATACAAATTTCATTTAGTGCTTTAACCTGATTCAGCAACGGTTAGAACCCCTTAATTATGAGGCAGCACTAAAACCATTGATTAGTGAATGCTGGATACTCAGAAGCTCCAAGGAAGGTCAAATCGACTTAATTAAACAAGCTGTCACGCCAGCCCGATTAATCAGTCAGTCACACCAGGGGTGAGGGGTGGTGCAGGCCACAGCTCATTTTCTATCAGACGCTTAAATAACAGCAGCCTGCGAGCCCGAGGGTCTTCCCCAGCGCATGACAGTCGGGGCAAAAGAAGAGACACATTTAGTCTCTGCCAGGCTCGTTTCTGTTATGTTTATCCCTGGATCTTTGGATGCCTGTCAAGGTCTGCTGACAGCCAAGCTTTCTGTCTGATAAAGTTCCCGGCCTTGTGAATGTAGATCAACCTTTTCTCTGCTGGCATCCTTGCTGAGAAAAAGGCAAATAAACATGAACATGGTCACGTAAAATCAAAAGCACATTGTCTATGGCTTCTCCATAGCAGTATATTTCAGAATATTGTGGACATATTTAATATGTATTTGTTGAATGTGGTAATGATGTTATATAATGTAAATGAGAATCAGTCCGCACATTGTGGATCTTCTTAATATAACTACCGTCTTTTATGGTGTCTCTTACATAATCTGTATCAACAACCTCCCGTGTCCTCAAGACTGAACAAGTTACTGAAGCCTGCAGGTAGTAATATGGCAAAACAACCATCCATTTTCAGTAAGTGCTTATTTAGTATGTGGTCTCATTGAGGTCTGAGCCTATCCCATGAAACACACGCTTACATGCACAGTCACACACCTCAGGCAACTTGGAGACAATGATTCACTAAGCATGTGCATTATGGCAGTGAGAGCAAACCCACACATACCTGTAAATGTGGGGAACATGCTGACTACCTGCACAGATCGAAAGTCACACCCATAACCTCATCGCACCGCCCCTGAACCCATGTCAGCATTAACAGTAACAAAGTAACCTTTACACACATATAAAGGGAACAGCGTGTTCAAAGAGATACGTGCAGATGCCTAAACGTGCAGATCGCTCTGCAAACGGCCAGTGCGAAGCGCTTGTGGAAAAAGGCTGAAACCATATAGGTGCTGTTTCAGGTCATATAAAAGGCTTTTTAATGCATGTGTAACTCCAACACAGAGCCTCTATCCCAGGCAGCGCAGGACAACAGAACGTCCTTAATGGAGCGTGAGTCCCTCACAAGCCATGCCCTCAGACTCTGGGTAATATGGAGAAACCGGATCAGGCTGGACGGCAGGAGGGAAGCCGACACGCAGGCCAGGGACAGGAACTAACCCCCCCCAAGCCAGACTTAATACCCTAGGCCAAGGTATAAGATCACAGTGCCCCCCATAAAGCTGTCCTGGGTGTCATAGCCCCCACAGTGTGATATTTTCACTGGTGGCCCAGCATGTCTGATATTATGCCTGCACAATGTCTAATGGCTTTCTAATGTTTCAGTCACTTTTACTTTAATTAAGCCCAATTGACAACTATCTATACTTTTATACATGAACATTTTCTCCAAAATATGGCATTATGCACCCCCCTCCCCCCAAAAAAAACAGGATTTAATTAGCAACACCCTAGTTTGCGACATCTAAATCACCTACTAAATGTGAAGTTTAAAATATGAATGGCCTTATTATTAATTATGTGATATTAAAAGCTGGACTGTAAACAGCAGTCCTGTCAGGGATTAATCTTGAAAACCCCAATATTTAAGTAGATACGCAATATATATGCTCTCTGGAATTAAATCCATCAGTTTTGTTTAATGTTAATTAACATCATACTCTGTGAATAAGTTTTGGGAGAAAAAGAAATTACTTTTTAAAGCTTAATAATTTCAAACAGATCTTTGAAAAAAAGGTGATGGATCCCTTTTTTTTTTGTTAATATGAGCTCTCAGGATGACTTATTACAAGCATGTACCCGTCTGCTAATTTCACCCCACAGAGAGATTAACTGGGTTTATTACAACTAAATAGAGTCCTATATGGTACTCTGGGCTAATTCACAACCCTGTTAAAAACATGACTTTCTGGAGTTTGTGATACTCTGGTTTTCATACTGCTAGTATATTATTTCACAGCAAATAAAACACAAATCACAGATATTATCTGACAGCAAGCTAAACCTTGTATGCTTCACGCAAACATTGCTCTCTGCCCTCATTCTCCCAGTCTGTTACCAACACTCCCCTGGATTGGTAATGATAATCAGTTTGGCTTCATTAAGAGCATAACTTCCAACACTTTGCTTAAAATATTGCTTGCATTGCTGTATTGTATTAGCAATGGGTGACATTAGTTTCATTAATCTCTATACAAGATTCACTATTACGTAAAACAGAACAACCAAAAAGAACATTCTATCCAGTGCATATTCATTTTTTAATCCCATGTGTCATAACCAGCTATCCAGTACAGGGTCAGCCAGTGACATATACCAGTAAGCACTGCAGAATTCATGACAGGGTCACCCTGGATGGGACGTCACTATATTTATCTAACATTAAAAATCGTAATGTTATTTTATTAAGCTCATTTTCTTCTGTCAAATCCATCCACAATTCCATTTAAAATACATTGTTTGGTATTCAAGGACTCTCCCCCTGATAATGTCGCCTTATGGTGGCGGATTAAAAGAGGCGGCTTCAGCTTCACGGTTAAGGCAGTTTAACTTGTTTAGCTTTTCTCTGACAGCCCACGAGATCAAATATCTGTGCATATATCTCTGTGTATATTTCTGTGCATGAAAGAGTCTCCACCTTTCAAGAAAGCACATTGCAATCTTTATCTAACTGTCCTCAAGGAGCATTTTAATGCTCTGGGTGAAAACAGACGTTAAATTCACACAGCCGACATTTGCACGACATCAACATATGTACCAGTGATCTAATTATGCACATCCTATAGAGAGATATACGATAAACACAGCCAAAATTCAGAGAAAAAATTACGATACTAATGTAAGGATCGTGTAGTAAAAAATTCTTTCTGTGTTCAGTCATGTTCCCTTATTCATAACAGTAATATAATCATTCGCCTCTGAAAAGCAAAGACTAAACAAAAACATTAAAGTCTGATCCCCTACAAAACTCTCCTGAACCATTATGCTCTTTTGTACATTTCACTACAAGCTGTAATGCATTTTTTTTTTTTAAATAAAGAGGCTTTTATTCTGCCTGAGGCTCCTGCAGTAACATCTAGCCTTAAAGCCTGTATATACAGCCCACCAGAAAGAACAGAAACATTCCAATGCATGTGGCTTATATAGGTTGAAACTAAAAACAATTAATTTGGCATCTCATGCACTGTGGGAGTGCTTGGTAGTGGCCGTGTGCTGGAGAAAAATAGTACAAACAAAGCAGTGGGATTCACAGCTTGGGTCTGTGGCAAAACACGGAAAGTCTCACAGGAATGAAAACAGATATATCAGGGTTTTCCAACCCAGTCCTTGAGGACCCCCACACGGTCCACCTTTTTGCTCCCTCCCAGAAGCACTGTATGGCAGGGAGCTGGGAGGGAGCAAAAATGTCGATCGTATGGGGGTTCCCAAGGACCCGGTTAGGAACCACAGATATAAATATGTACACAGCGATGAGCCAAAACATCATGACCACCCCCACCTGAATTATTTGTAAAAATAATCAATGGTTTCATGTCAAGGTCTGGGATATAACATTCAGAACTCATAGTCGACATGTCGAATGCAGAAGAAATAGACAGGGGTAAAGATCTGAGTGACTTTGACAATCATCATGGCCAGAAGATTACACCAGGGCATCTCCAAAATGGACAGGGATATGGCACCCTCACAGTCAGCTGTCGCTCAAACTCACTCAGATCTTTACTCATGCCCATTTCTCCTTGAGAAACGTAGCAGCTACTGTGCATTTGGCCATAAATGCTATATAATTCAATCATCCTTTTAAGTAAGAATTCCGAAAATAGGTGTTAGTGAACTGAACCCTACACAGGTTGAAAAGAACCACTGATACAAAGATGCTCCCAGGACAGATTAAAGGCACATTTTTGGTTACATAATGGCCCATTCAGGTGTTGAGTTGAAGACTATAGCAGAAGATCCTCCGGTGAACTTTGAACCACTTCTGGTGAAGGATAACATGTGTTTTGCAGTTCACCACAGGAGAGGGGAAAAAAGCATTTAATTTACCGATAGCTAGGAAGGGTAACTGTTATATCCTAATGTTAAATTACCTTAATACTGTAGCTAGTGCTTTGTTAATGGTGCAATAAACTACATGGTGTTTGCTTGTTAAAAGTTGTTTTTGCTGAACATGGAGTAATTAGTCTCAGGTGAGAAAGTAGCACTCAGAGACTGACGCCTGGATTCCCCGCCAGACTTTAAAAACGGTACACAAATACTGAGAGAAACTGCCCTGCATCAGAGCACAAGAGAATTATGTGTTTGAAAATGCAGTCATGCATTTGGTGCAAGAGGCTGTAATTTGACCATTATAATTGTCACTCCACGTTAACAAAGTAGATACTATAAAAACAAAACAAAATCAAAGGCACTGTTAACACAAACCGGATTTAAATTTTAAGAATCTGAAACATGCCCTAACTGGGTGTTATTCTTTAACAAAGCTCCTCTTCATAGACTGTCATTTGTATTGTTTAGTCAGAATTATCAAACTTCCCCGTTTTCAGTGGAATGATGACAGGCTTTGTACAATTTCCTCAGTGCATTACAGAAGCAGACATAGCAGGTATAGTAATCTCCGTGTGTGATTAAAAGCTTGCATCCTCCTCAAATGGTCCCACAGCCAATTCCTGAAATCACTTCCAATTGATGCCTCATTAAAACAGCAGGAGAGGCTTAGAGATGAGAAAGGGCCATGGTACTGGGGGTTGCACGGTATCACCTTGTTTTAAGGCTCCCTCAAATATTAATGGGGGTAATAGAAAATAATTTTGCAATAATAGATATAACAGTTTCATATGATGGGAAGAATCAACTCAACTAAAGTGTTGTAGCATTATATGACATTTCGGCGTAATGTAGACCAAAATAACATGGATAACAAAATGCCTATGCTTACACTGTGCCAGAAGAGGATGTGAACCACCCAAACACTGTTACTTAATATTGTAGATTAATAAGCAAAGAGATCCCATACAATCTAGGAAATATTTGGCAGGGTGCTTGTCTACATCTGGAATAATAGGATAAACAGCCATGCAGACCCAAAGGAATTGGGCAGTTTTATTCACATCATTATGTCATAATTATACACCTCCCAGTTATGGGATAATAGCTCTTTTTGAAAGCTGTTATCTGCTTCATGAAAGGTTGGTGTACGCCCCAACAAATGAAGGTGTGGCAGGCTGACAGATCACAAACTGTACTAGGATTCCAAAGACAGAACAGGGTTGTTTCATGACCTGCAGATAGTTTAATCATAATACTTGTTTCCCACACCCATGTTCTCTCTCAGAGTGTCTAACACATGAATTAGCATTTTTTACCATGTTCTCCACACAGCCATCTGTCCACACATAAACAGCTGGCATAGTTATTTATTTGGACCTTATACTGGATACTGTGCCATAGAGAGGGCAAACCTTCAGGGAATTCTGGACATGAACCACAGGAATATGTTATATATTCCACAATTTAAACAGCTGCGAACACACAGATGGGATTTCATAAATATGCAGTGTACCTCTACTGGGTCTGGATATTTGTTAATGTGAAGTCCTCAAGCTTTCATTATCATAATCTAACAAGTAATTTTCTCTTTCTGTATTTACAGTATAGATGGTCTAAGCCATTGCAGCTAATATCCATAAAATGTATGGGATTTTCTGTGACGCTTACCACAGCATCACACGTTGTAGGGCTAGTCTTTGACTGCCTGTGCAGTGACCCACTCACTGGCACATTGGTTGTGACTCAGACTGTCCAGTGTCCTTTTAGCTCTGTAATGGGCTTTGATCTGTCACAGGTGTGAGCACTGAGGGGAAGGAAGTCTGTGCTCTTTCTTAACCCTACCCCACAAAACCAGATCAAACAGACCTCCAGTATAACCACACATCTCCCCATTTGTTCCACTGCAATAGATTAGTCCCATACAAGCTTCTGCTAGTGTTGACCTTATAGTGTATTCCTTGATTTGCCCTCACCAAAATGTTATACAAGTGGCTGTAACATGAGGGGCATGATAGGCTATGAAAGCAATTTACCAGATGGCATGAGGTGTGTGGCCAAGGAAGAGGATAAACACCACAAGTTAAAGATTACTGCAAGATGTCAAAGAGTCAAGTCAACCTTTGTTCACATCTGTGCAGTTTGAGATCACAAGAAGTTACGCACGCACAGCCATTGAGTTTGGCTACGAATCCTCTATCAAACAAACATCCTTCAGCTGGTACTGCACATAAACAAAGCAAATTCTGCCCCTGCTGTCTAAAATTAGAAGAGCTGCCATGATTAGATTTACAGTGCCTTGAAAGGTACAGTGGGACATTAATGTACAGGTGACTGATGTCTTCCAGATTCATCCACGCATGTGCACGATGAGGCTGAACATTTGAAACATGCACAGAGGGAGTTGTTGCGAGGCAAATAAAATATTATGCTGCATTATGCAGTTTATTTGCATTGAATTATATTGACGAACATGACATCTGTGCCAATAAAAAACATTTCATTAAACATGCTACGAATGGCTGAAAAGACAATTCAAACAGAGGGAATGAGTGGCCGTCTTGCCTTTTTCCAGTGGTATCCCTCCCAAACAAAGACGTTTCCACTAGCTTCCCAGTTTGATATAGAAAACAAAGCAAATGACGTTATAAAGTGAGTTCCGTCTGGAGCCACTGATCTGATGTAAAGACATACATTGTTTCAGTCTGCAAATTATGCTGTGCCTAACAGTAATGCTACCTGTAATGTAAAATGCTTTTTATGTCTCATTACAGTAGCATGTCTTGTATACCATGACACAATGTTATAGCAGCTGTATTTAGTGTAACTTCTTGGCACAATTTTTACCACAAATCATGGAGAAATGGAGCCTTTTCAAAGAGGAAGTATCAGCATTAGTTTAAATCAAAATTTAAAAATAAATGGCACTTTGTGCTTTGGACCCTTAATAATTTGTAGAAAGGATTTTATAACTTTGATCAATATAAAAATGCAATGATTTTAAGCAGTTTTTTGAAGCATTGAGTGTTGTACTTTAGATGATCTTAATGTTCACCCCAGTTATGAGGTAGGAGAAACAACGGATGTTATGACAGTTTCTCCTGAAAAACAAATATCCAAACCATAACTGTCAAACATGTGTGTACAGAAATTTATTAAGGAATCCAGCAAGGAACTCCTCTTGTAAGTGCTAAATTTTTGATGGCCTACTGTCCTCAGCATATGACAGGCAGACAGAAATGAATAGTGACTGGCCTCCATGGAAGTAAACACGGAACTCATTGCAAAATCCGTTTGGGACAACGCTATATTTCTGGGTGAATGGAGACAAATGTTTGCTTGTGGGATTGCAACTGATAGGACAGTATTCCCTTTTAAGCGGATATCTGTGCAAGTCAGAGTCCACAACACATCACCATGACTTAAGTAAGCAACATTAGCATGCTCCCAACCCATTGTGCTGCTCTAATTAGCTTTACCCTTGACTGCCATGTCCCCGTCACAGTCTGTTTTGCCTGAAGGTCCTCAGTTTTATCTCGCTAGCTTGTTCTCCAGGGAATGGGTGTTGACCAGCAACAGCTGTTAACATTATAGCAGTTTACACAAGACTTGTTTTTTTTCTGGCTGTAACCCACTTCAGGATACCAACGCAAAATGTATAAAAACAAATAATTTGGGAATTATCACAAATCCCACAATTCTTTATTGTCTCACACAGGTAGTTATTCTTAATAATCTGTCCTAATTAATTACCTGAGATGCTTGTGGGGGAAAACAATTAACAAGTGCTTAAATATTTGCTTAAGGACCCAAAACACTTTCAAGCAGCCTGTGAATGCAGACGTCACTGATGTGGGAAACCGCATGCAGGCCAAGGCTGCTCATTGGCGTCACTCTGTGACATGAACCTGAGTGACCATTTATCTATGATGAACCTGACGCATCACAGACACACTGACAAAATCAAGCTTCCATGCATTAAATGGCGTGTAATTTCTGTAGTGCGTCCACCTGCCTTTCAGCTTAACCTGGTCATGGATTTCAGTACTTCAGTTTCACTGTAGTCAAGTTGAAACTTTAATTGGGCCAGTATTTAAATAACTGAATTATCGTTTAAGGGAACAGGACAGTGGAAAGTAATCAAAGTAATTGGATTTGCTAACAGATCAGGGGTGTTTTGTGAGGTCTGTGTGTGTGTGTGTGTGTGTGTGTGTGTGTGTGTGTGTGTGTGTGTGTCTGTGTGTGTGTGTGTGTGTGAGA
>JAODKE010000101.1:26905064-26925607 GCA_026779605.1 Mormyrus hasselquistii | reverse complement strand
AGGGGAAAGTAATCAAAGTAATTGGATGTGCTAACAGATCAGGGGTGTGTTGTGGGGTCTGTGTGTGTGTGTGTGTGTGTGTGTGTGTGTGTGTGTGTGTGTGTGTGTGTCTGTGTGTGTGTGTGTGTGTGAGATTCTTTCTATGAAGTGATACAGCAGTTTAGTGGGTGCTCAAGGTTCCGGTGGAGACAAAATAACCCATAATACACATATTGAAGCTGCAGGAAAGCTCCCTGCCCTGTAGGCCTTGCAGATCCAGGTCAACCATCCATCTCCATCTTCAAGCTGCTTTTCCTGGGAAGGGTGACGAAGATCAACAGGAACAGCACTATTTATGAAATACAGGAAAGAACTTCCAGCTATTTCTAGAACATTCCTCGCTTGTATCCCATTTTATCTAGATTATAAATGTTTCTCTTCTATGCTTTCAAAGACCAGCATACCTCATTACTTAATCCTTACTCGTGTGGTATTACCTTGTACAACTGGTTTAAATACAGGTTTACTATGGATTACTGTTGTCCTGCTTGTGGATTTCACTTTATTACATTATTTGCATTATTACACTCTGAAAAAGTCGACAAACTACATTGACCACATAATAAAAGAAGTTGGTTATTGACAGTTTAGTTCCTTAAACAAATTCCGTTTTTATTTACTACTTCTGCCTTTGGATAATGTTGAATTTTATGAGACTTACCTTTTTCCGTATTCAAATATGTACCAAAGCTGTGTTTTACTAAAGAATGCAACCTATGACTTCAGTGCTGATACTTACCTACAAAAGTCATCTTGTGAGAAAATCACCCACCCATACACATTAAAAAACCATAAATATGTATGCACTTACTTATAGAATACTGGGACTGAAACCAAGTTATGTGCTAACATTCATACTATCATATTATACAATAAAGAGGAAACTAGCTGTTCTTCTGATCCCAAATGATTCAATGTGGGTTTTCAGTAAAAACTGGAGGGGGAGGGGGTGTCCTAGAGCAGGCTCGGGTTTGGCATACCCCATTCAGATCTTTTTCCTTTCACAAAATCTGTGTGGCTCCCAGGAAACCCCGATACCCGACCCCACACTCGGTGGCAGCTGCTTCCACGTTCTGCTGCCATTTTGGTGTCTTGTGTCCTTTCTCCTTGCTGATGCCGAAACAGCTACCTTTTGTCTGTCATTCTCCCTTCGCCCAGCGGCCAATAAAGTCCCTGTTCCTTCCCTCTATCCCCTCCGTCATTGGCCCTACCTGCTGACCCAATCAGAATCTTACACTGCTTGATACAGCTTGTTTTTTGACTCTACTACTAATTGGAAGATATCTAAATGTGGAAAGACAATATAGCAGAGGAACGTTGGTCAACTGTACTGCCTGTTCTACTAGGCTTTTGCCATTTGTCTTGCAAATGATCTTCGGTGTATGAAGGCATTTTCAGACTCCATAGTGTCATATGTGGTCTAACAAGTTTAATTCATTTGCAAGAGGCTTCATTTGTAACCCTTGTGCATTGTGCCAATGCAGCTGTTGCAACTTTGAGAAATGACCCGATTGGCAACATTTTACATAATCCTTTTTTTAGTCTAATTAGCTTATATAGCACATTAGCTTTTCATAGCCACTTGATATTTTGCGTTTGAAATTTTTACTTAGGGATTTCAGCAGTAAAAGCAGAGAACTGGATTTTTTTTTTTTTGCATAAATTCAGTTCTCATACCTTTCCCAATACCAGATGTTCAGAAGGAAGAGGACATAGAGATGTATGTAGGAATTATTTTCAATATAGCGGGAGTATGGGATTTCAATAACGACAACATGTTTATTATGCAAAATCAATGTTGTGGCTGGGAAGGTCTTGATTTTTTGTGTGATTCATTTTCAAGGGGTGAAATATTCTCAGGGGGAATACCCAGGGAGCCTCAGTCTCTCATTTTTCTACTTCCGCTCAACCCCTTTTCAATATTTTACTTGTGTTATGGTGCAGAAAACCTCCAAGAGAGATGCCAGCTACAACAGTAATCCTGTCGCTGTAAGCACTCTTGTATCACTGTAAATACGATTTAAAAGTGATTCTACAACAGTGTTCATGTCAAAGTCTTCAATAATTTATTCATTCATATGCATTACAAAAAAAAAATATACAGATTGTAAAAACGGTCTGCTTTCACAACTACAGATAAGAGTCCCGACGGCCACCATCTGGAACTGACACCTCGACGACCAGAAGCACTTGCTATGGTGGCTGACACAACATAAAGAGGGGCCCCTTTCACACTGGCAAACGTCCCACAGCTATTGAGCAGTGTCTTCTTCGCAAAGAGTTTGAGCTTCTGTTAATTGTGATTCTGCAAAATCATCGCCTTGCTAAGCTATGAGCCTCGATGCAGCTGTTTGGTCCTAAGAAAAATGAAAAAAGGTCTACCAACGTTCACAGAGGCCCAGACTAAAATCTTTTGATGCTACAGCTTATGACAGAAGTCACATATTCCTTGGATATAGCAGCTGCAGAGCAAACATGGAAGAAAGCAGTTTAATACTGTATGTCATGTAAATGACAGATCCATCTCTTATGGTCCTCTCTGAAAGTGTTCCTTCGTTGAGAGAGCAGTCATATATTCACTCCCTGAACCCAGTTGTGGGCCCAAAGCGAAGATGTCCATACACCGTTAGGCGGGAAGAGGCTCATCTCTTCTTTCGGCTGTGCCGGACCATCTTCTTTCGTTTCAGGATCATCTCATAGAGTTTCTCCAGACCAGGTTGGAGGCCCTGGCCATCGACGGCACTACAGCCTTGTGCGTGGTGCAAAGTGGAGGCACTCAGCTCATGGAGAGCCAGCACCTTCTCTACCTCCGTCACGGACATGGCAGAGGACAAGTCCTGTTTGTTGGCCAGTACGAGCACAGGTACGCCCTGGTTCTCTGAGGTGCGGGAGATCTTGTGCAGCTCCACCTTGGCCTCCTCCATGCGCTCCGATTCGGTGGAGTCCACTACGTAGACGATGCCGTCGGTGCGCCGGGTATATGACTTCCACAGGGGTCGGAGCTTCTCCTGGCCACCGACATCCCACACCTGGAAGGTGATGGCGCGAGAGCCCCCCACCGCCACTTTGATCTTCTCCGTATTGAAGCCCTTGGTGGGGATGGTTTTGACAAACTCGCGCAGCTTTAGTCGGTACAACAGGGAGGTCTTCCCAGCAGAGTCAAGGCCAATGACCACCACGTGGAGAGACTGGAAGTTTGGCAAAAAAGGTGTATTGGGGGCAATCTCTGTCAACTGGTTCCCCATGGCAACAGGATCTTCTCTCCTTGTTAGTGACAAGGTGGTGAATTCTTCAGATGCTTGTCTTTATAGGTGCATGATGTTCACACCTACTTCAAAGATAACAGCGGCAGACTGGAGGAAGATAGTCGGTGACAACCTATCCAGAAAATAAACAAACTCTGGTTAGAAATCATTGGTGGCAAACTGCTTGAAATAAAAAACACCTTCAAACAGTTTGCCTTAAATCAATGAAACACTCAAATGAGCCAAACAGATAAGATAAATAAGTGCTAGTGAGAGATTTTAGGCACAGGCACTGAAACAATGGACCCTTCCCAAATCTCAGTTCTGATGCGACAGCCAGCCTCCAGTACTTCAGCAATAAAATAAGCATAAACTGCCAGAATTGTAAATCACTGCGACAGTGTAACCTCCGCCCCCACGCCCAGTATCGACTGTTCAAAAGTTCACCGCCTGACACACAGCATTGCACCATTTCGAGCACAGTATTCGTTTATTATAAAATATTTCGCATCACTGCTCCTGTACGGACCTCCATTTCGTATTATCTACACTTTAAATCATCCGATTTTAACAGTAAAGGCTACTGGCTGTTGTTGCAGTCTGACCGCAGTGGATAATCCCTTTCTAATCCTAAAAAAAATTCCGACTCTTTTCGATATTCAGATAAATATCCAGTATTGTAAAGCGGGATACATACATGTCTTAAATTCTTAAACAGCGACCCGGACTATTAAAAAAATACTGTATACATCTTATTTTATGTATACGTATTTTTTAATGGTTGGTTCGTTTTCACGGCTAGACTTCTCACTCCATTAAATGCATTAATTTGGCAAATCGGAAAAAAACGTCTAATTCCCAGATTTAAATGCATCTACACATATAACGAATCCATTCCTCAATAAACTAGGCAACAGCAGTTCTTCCATTACTATGATCTTCTGATGACGACCGGATCAGTTCAACATATCCATTTAAGTGTCCGAGAAAAGCCTAAAATCAAATGATTTAATCCCAGTCAGGAGCATTATTGGTTCGAGCAACAAGCGTTCGCTTTCCAACACAGCACAAAAATTACCAGAATTTTAAAGCTGGTATTAAAACAAATCTCATAATTATCAACCCCGGTCCAGAAACCCTCGGTACCCCACACCGTAACGTTTTCCGAAAAAAAGCATATTTAAAATGAAGAAAAAAAAATAATAAATACTTAAAAATATATACGTATTATTAACATCGGCAGCGTTTTCACGAAGCGGTCTGTATATAACGCACCTGCTCACAGTTTCCTTTATGTTGACCGAAAGCATATAGCACTTGCAGTGCGGCTTGGTTAACGATCCACGCAAATGTACGTGACACCGGTAATCCCAGGTGCTGCGTGCTGCGCAGCCGGGTAGCTCTGACGACCGCCAGCTCTGAGTGCGGAGAGGAGAGCGCCGGGCACGACTTTTAGGGCACGGCGTTCAGGGCACAGCCCTCGAGTGACGCAACTCAAACACAGAAAGGATCGTCGGCTCCGCTGGAGGATCTTAAAGGGGCCGTGTACTGTTTACGCCAGCCGACCAATCTAATCTGAAACAGAGGTTTTATACTTTATGTATGACGCAGAAATATAGATCCAGTAAAGAGAATTTACATGAAATGCATGCATGACAACCGACAGTCTTGTCTATTTAATAGCTTGTTAAAGCTATGAAGTATAATATGAGCTATATACTTGCTATTCCAGATTTCCACAGCGCTATCACGAGCGATGGTGATTTAACTGTTCATTCAACGACCAAAAGGGACACTGGAATATTAATCTCGTTTGTAGAAGTTATCTGGAAATATTTTTCGTGATTCTGAAATGCAATAAAATATCCGCCTGGAAAAAGTGGAGCGTCATTAATCGGAAACCATCGTCAGTAAAAGGTGTACAGCTGGCATAGATCCCGATAGTGTCATCGCACTTATCAGTTGCTATATTTTGCTGGAACTCGTTTGAATAGTGTATATACCCAAAAGTGATAAGAAACACATTTAGGAATTCTACATTTTATATTTAAATATTACATTTTGCACTTAAGTGCAAGTTGGATGAGATGTTGATTTTAATTCAGGCGCATTTCCCGTAAACCATCTCATCTATCTTTCAAGGTCATATTGCGCTTATTACATTAAAACCCACAATAGATTTTTAAAATAAAAAGGTTTTGATTATTAATGCATTTTATTAAACGCCGCAGTTCGGATAATTACTGATCAGACACGGTACATGTTATTACGTGTATGTAGTATTGGCGCGCCATCTTGCGTTTTACGACAAGAAGACAGGTCTCACGATTTATACTGCAAAAATACTGCAAAAATAAAAGCAGTTTTACATTACAAATAATCATGGTGTCATCCTACACACGTTACAGAGAGAGAAAATCAAAATCGTATTCATATATTGTTATTTCAAAAAGGCACTGTCTTACATATGCTACTTGGCAAGTCGATTAGTGTTAAATTAAAAGGATATTCTAAATGACAGGTCACGTGGACAATATTATACCCTGCATGTGTCTTTGTCCATAATGTTTTTTTTTTGGTTCCTATTAAAAAGTATAGTGCATACTTGCAGAAGCAACCAAACCTTGTATTATCGGGACTCCTAAAGGAAAAGGGACATCCCACATTCTTCAAATTCTCTAGATACCACAACCATCTTGTTGACAATGACGTTGGTGGAGGGTGGGATGCTTAACTTCTGCAGAGAAACGAATTGAATGTTTCATGCATATTCATGCATATGACATAACGCCGGCAATATACCTCCGGGCTTAGCGTAGAAAATCTAACAGTGTTTCAGGACAAAGTGCCACCCCCACGTTATCCTTCTTCACACAGGGAGAACCAAATGAGAACGCTTATTAGTGGACTGGTGATAATCATGTATATGTTGCTTAGAAAACCATCTTAATTTTCATCCAGGGATATGTAACTGATGTAAAAGTATCGAATTAGCAGTCAGGTATGTTTGGTATATATAACGAAAAATATTAGCCTAAAAGTCATATCTTTTAATTAACTAGGTGGCAGGGCCAGTTCTACCCGACCGGTCAACTGCACGCCTGGTTACCTAGCAACACGCGAAGCTGCAGCCGCGCGAGCCAGCGTGTCGTTCGTGTCGCCTTCGGCAAGGAGAAGATCGCCGGGCGCTTCGCTAGGTCTGCAGTGAGTTATTTTTAATACCAGTTATTAGTATTGCGTTGTTATACGGTGTTTGTTGTCTCTAAATTTATCATCATCACAGCTGATTTATCAAAGTGAGATCAGTGCTGAGTGTTTGGCGGTTACTTTTGAGCTGATGCAAATATTAAAATTATCTAGCTGGCAGTAAAGGTTAAATGTTGTAAGCTTGATCATTGTGCTGCAGTGTTCTACCAAGCAATATATTTAGAGTGTAAAAATTATTTTATATGGGTTTATATAGGTATAACCGATTTTGAGGTACCGCTCCATGTATTGTGATTTGTTTTCTTAAAATAATAAAGTATTAAGCTCTCTCTTAATTAATGAAATGTGATTAAGTCTGTTAAGAAGTTATAAACTAGATACAAGTACATACAAGTAAGTTGTGAGTTAGATATACTTTTAGGTCGTTATATATGTGAACTGTATTTGA
This sequence comes from Mormyrus hasselquistii, assembly GCA_026779605.1. Taxonomy (NCBI): domain Eukaryota; kingdom Metazoa; phylum Chordata; class Actinopteri; order Osteoglossiformes; family Mormyridae; genus Mormyrus; species Mormyrus hasselquistii. The sequence goes on along the minus strand of JAODKE010000101.1, from coordinate 26,918,668 downwards.
AATGTATTACCGTAAACCTCGTAGATTTTTTCTAAATTTCTCACAATAGTAAAGTTGTATATTATTTAGGATTAGAATAAATTACTTAGTTACTATGTATCATTAAGCAAAGTATTCAATTAAATAAAGCAAAGAATTGTGAGGGAACTTACATTGTTATGTTGATAATAATATATTATTTTAATATTTCTCTTTTTGCTTTCTTAAGCTGCAAAATCACGAGAAATTTCTCAAAAAATTTGGAAATGTTAAGATATGTAAAATGATGCAGCAGACTTTTCCACTGGATTTGTATTTCAAACCAGTTTTTATTATGATACTTGTCAACCAATCTGTCCATCTACCCACCCATCCATCGTTTTATTTATAGCAATTTTATTTGCATTGGTCTTGAGACAAGAGTACAACCATAGATCTACTATACTATTTGGGTGTCATATTGGATGCCAAATATTTGCAAAGTGTTCCCTTTACATTTGGAAACAGACAAGAAGAAATTTGTTGGTATCTTAAAACAGTCTGATTGCAGTACATTTACTTTTTTGATATATTGAGATGAATTGCAGACATCTCTGAAACATTCAGAGATATCTATAAACTATTTAATTAATTTAATAATTCAGATATCTATAAATCAGTTACTCTTATCTTGCCTTATGTTTAAATGTGATTTTGAAAGATTTGCATTTTACTTGCCTTATAGTGCTTTTATGTAGTGTCTTAACCACAGTCAAGGTCTCACTGTGCCTCATAGTTAGTTATCAGACAGGTAAAACATTTCATTGGGATCTCTCAGGTTACACTGCTTCCTGAGTGACTCTGGTTTAATGATAAATCCTGCACTGCACAGATGGTGGTTTGAGATGTCAGCAATGCACTGGGAGGCTCGACGCCGGCAGGCTGTGTTGGATCGCCGGCTATCCATAGCTGAACAGGTAAGGCCTCTTACATTATTCATCTTCCCGGTGAAACATGAGCATGACATGCAACATAAATAAGAAAGATAACACTACATCCTGTCCTGCTCCCTTCAGTCCTGCCAAATTACTGATAGGTAAAAGTCTTTGTCTTCCTTTTTTATAGTGAGGTGACAAGAGATGACTGGTCCAGCTAGCTAGATGTGCTGCGTTTTCAGTTGAGTGGATTTAGCATGACCTGTCAAAGATTCTTTCCATTGGGCTCATAGGCAATGATGCACATTGGAGAAAATATGTATTTCAACACATTAGCATAAGAGTCACCAATGTCACCGCTGTAAATGTTTGTAGGCAAACTAGTCTAGCAAAACAGGATTGTCACCATTGCGAATCCATTATCTATTGTAATTGGAGGAAGCACTTTTGATATTTCGATTTTTTTTTTTAAGACTGTGAGTTGTTGAACTTGTTGGCGTAAAGGCAGGGCTTAAAGATTTTGACATGCTGAGGCTGACTGGAGATACCAAATTGCGCATAGGGGTGCATGTGTGAGTGAACGGTGTGTGAGTGCGCCCTGTGATGAGTTGGCGTCTCTTCCTGGGTTGTTCCCTGCCTTGCGCCTGTAGGTTCTGGACCACCTGCAACCCTGAATAGGACCAGAGCTTACAGACAATGGATGGATGGATTTATGTTGTACCTTTGACCAAGCGTGCACCTTGGACATAGCTGGTTCTTAGAACTGTAAAATAAATATATCATTAATAATTATATGTTGCATGATAAGGTTCAGTGTACCTCGCTGGTCAGGGATTCAAACCTGCAAACCTTCAATTACAAGTGCGCCTCCCTAACCATCAAGCCACCCCTGCCCAACTTCTTAGCCATTTGGCAAACATCAAGTGCAGTATAATTAATCAGCTCAGTCATTTTGCTGTTTTATGTGATTCAAAATGTTTATATACTATTTATTTATATATAGGGTACAATTACTGAAGTATAACGTGTTCAGTGTTTGGTTCTTGAAAGGGTATTGGCCAGATTCAGTGACTTTTCCTTTAGGATACATCCTAAATTTATTTAAAATGTTGCTGTACAAGAGATATTTAATACTGAGCTGTAAATGTGGTCTCATTGCAGGCATCGTGCGTCATGTTTTCTCTTATAGCAAAGCCTGTAGCGTTATAGCATTATAGTGCACCTACATCTTTTCAGTTGGTTACAACCACTGGCTACTGGAGACTGGTTGAATTCTTAAGGATACAGATATTTATTGATGTTCATCATAATGACTTTATTTGAAACAAAAACATAAAGTCTATGTGAACATTGTCTAAACAGGTTTTAGCTGAGTGACTAATGCACTTCTTTTCCCCAAACAGGCTCTGGGATATTAAACACTGAGCTTCTTGTTAATCCTGAAAACCAGGACTTTCTCTGCAATCAACACATTATAGGGATTTTATAGGTTTTGGCGGGAGGTGATATGTACAAAAATGAGTTGGCTTCTGATACAACAGATTCAATGCTGCGCCTCATTGAAAATCCGGCATCATTTGAAATATTTCAGCCTTGCCTTAGACATGTACGCTGGCGCTTTAAAAGTTTTAAAGCAGATTTTCATCATTGTGTTTTGTGCAGATGCAGAAAGACCCACCAAAACCAAATGCAGAGGAACAGAGTCAACTCAATATGCCTGAAGCACCTCCAGGTACATTTAATACCCATCAGGGGTCACTGTTGAGCAGCAAGTATCTAAGAGGTATTAGTCCTTCCACCTTAGGGTTGTGGTGGGGTCCTGGATCCTTTCCTGGCAGCATAGGGAACAAGGCTGCCATGCACCTTGGAAGGGATGCCAGTTCGTTGTAGGGCGCACACACACACACACACACACACACACAAATTTGCCCAATGAATGTCTTTAAACTGTGGGATTAAACTGAAAGCGAGATTCAAACCCTCTCAGTCCTGGTGGTGTGAGGCAGAGGTGCCCATTGACCCATAATGTCAAATATACCTCAGTCCTCTTTGATATTGCGAAACACTAATGAATTTTTGGGTAGTAATGGGAAATAAACAAAGATGCGCATCTCCTGTGTTAGCAATGTCTAAAACCAAGTCATTAATACAATAAAATATTCCAGCACTTTGGGAGCAATAGTGTGTGTGTTTTTAAAATCCTGCTATGGTCTATTTGCTAGGACAGCAATCTAGCAAGAGTCAATGGCTACCGGTTTATAATCCCTTGAGCGATTTTCCCATTAACAGAAACAACACTGCTTCTCGTCTGAAAGCAGGACCTAAATCTCTTAGTTAAACCTGCCATGCAGCAGTCAGGCAGAGCTTAACTATGTTGTAGACAGAATCCATCACAGTCCATTGGCCACCAGTAGGGGGGAAGTGGATTAAATATTAATGGCTGCAACTTGGCTTTAATTAGCAGTGATTCAGCTTTCATGGCAGATGGATATTGGGATCAGAATCCTCAGGATGGAAACAGCAGGCACATCATGAATGACATGAAACGTTACTTAGGCTCCTGGATTACTTGCTTATCTGGAACATACTGCCACACTTTTTTCAGGCCAAACCAGGGTCCTAAGAACTATGTCAACTGTGTCAACAGCTTGCGTACGCTTCACTGCATGGATTACACGACTGACAAGAGTGTCCACATTTCAGCGAACTGCTCTCACCCCACCTACTGGCTTTTATCCTGGCTCTGAGCCACATCCTGCTCCTTGGCCTTCCTCTGAAACCTTCCCTTCTCTCTTTGTGACTGATCCGTCTTCCTTTTTGTCCGGCAGTGACCGAGTGCGTTCACTGCAAAAACATCAGAAGCAGCAATGACAGAGGCGCCAAGCTTGGGAGAAGATACACCGTGAGTGTGATGTGCCAAATATTGTGCTTCAAGGCAAAGTCCCCCATTTTACATATTGTGCACCTGAATATGCTTATTATGTGCTCCCATAACTGCTCATACTCGTTAAAAATTATTTATGTGAGGGAGCAAAAATGTGCACTGTCTGGGGGCCCCTGAAGGTTGGGAAACACTGCACTACAAAACGCAGAATCTACTGCATTAATGTGTAAACAAAATATGTGATCACGACCCTTAACATAATCCAAAGAGAGTAAATACATTTGGGAGGTAAATTCACGGTGCATTTTGGAGACTCCAGAGTGAGATAACAAAATGTTACAATAAAATATCAGCAATTAAAAAAAAAAAGTATTGATGAGAGATATAAAATGCACTCTCCCCCCCCCCTTTTCAGTCCATAGAATACTCCCAGCAGTGGTGAGAAGCCAGGAGCAGAACCTGGAACAGGAGAGCAAGCGGTATCACATGAACCATCTCTGCATAGCATCAACAACACTACTGTAGCAGATGTAAATGAAATAAATGGAAAGTAGCTGATCCCCAGAGCTTTTTGTTTGTGACGGAGCAGAAAAGCCAAGGTCCTTCGGGGACACTTCATATTTTCTGAGAAGTGGAGGCACCGTGACCTGCTGTCTTAAGGTCACCTGAAGGTCGTCAAGCAAAACCAATGAGGGTGGGGGAGGTGGCAAGGAAGGAATTACTGTGCGATTTTGGAAACAGTTTAGCATTTTGGAGAGGCAGCCCTCAGTTTCCATTCAGCTCCTTCAGACCCCATTTGCAGATTTCCATCAAACCAGTAATCCCTGGTTAGGCGCATGGAAATCTATTCATTTATCTGAAGCGTTATTCTATCTGAGCAGCATTTCCTCTGAATTAAGAAGCACCCCTCAGGATTCAAACCCCCCCCCCAAACATGACGCAGCCACATCCCAGCTCCATCTGGACCACGTATACCTCTGCCCCCCGTTTGCCTGTAACCGAGTTTCCGGGTGCTTCAGTCAGGCCAGAAATAGAAAGTAGAATCGCTTGGTTTCCCTTCCAGCGGACATCTGTCCAGTGAGGGAGATATTTGTTTGGACTCTGAGCTGTAAATGGACGGAGAATCTGTAAGAGCTAAAAACGGGCAAAAGCAGCCTGGGGGCAGAAAGCTAGACAGAGTCAAACATTCAGTTTACATTCAGTTTATTGACAGGTAACAGAGGAAGTTAGTCTTATAGCCAGGAAGAAACAAAATAACATTTCCCTCATAGCATCATTGGGATCATTACTGATGTGAAAATGTGTTAAAAAAAATAACTGACGGAAAAAATAATTTCAGCAACTAACCATATAAAGGGGCTCGGCTATGATGATGTTACATGGAAAACACAGAAAATTTAAACAGACACCACCAGACAATCACTGTATATTTAAAATCATTCAAAATGGTAACCAGTGACAAAGGAAAAAAGGAGATGGCTCCACCTTGTGGCTGGCATGATAAACTGCAAAATTCAGCACAAAAACAAAGGGTAACTGTCAGTCACACAACGACGACACTGCACTTGGTTCTTTTGGTTTCTCCTAAACACACTTTTACAACACAGTATACTTGGTTCTTTTAGTCTCTCCTACATCCACTCTTAAAACACTATATACTTGGTCCTTTTAGTCTTTTCTAAACAAATGTAAGTAGCAGTAATCTGCACCACAGTCATCATTTTCACTTCCCTATATGAAAAAAAAGGAAATCAAACTTTTCAAACAAAAATGTATCACTTCAATTTATGCTTCATGAATGAGAATATTAGCAGATATAACAAAGGACAGCAGAAATAGGAAATGGTGTTAAAGCGGAACTTATCGAAGGATGAAGGACCCAGGTGCTGATATATCAGTTCATGTTTACATTAATGGCTTGGAAAGGCTACCAATATATAATAGACATAACTTAATGATATATTGGACATACATATAACTGCTATGGAGGCAGTACCAGGTATATTTCAGTTACTTCAGAGCAATTTGCTCCCTAATCAAACACACTATGTCAACAAGCCATCTTGACATGAAAAGTCAGATGTTTCCTGCCCTGGTTTAAAAACACAATCTTTGCTTTTAAAATTCCCTTACAAGGCAAAAATTCTTTTGCGCTTTGAGTCCAGAGTACAGTTCGGTATTACTGCCTGAAACAGGGGGTGTCACTAGCTCCCCCCCACAGCCGCTGTTTTCCCAACCTGAAGGTCACAAGGCCTGAATAATGTGGGGGACAGTTGTGTTTGTTCCACAGTCAACATATTCATAGGTGTCCAAGGACAGCTCCTCAGAATGGGCGAGATAGTACACAGTCATTTTGATTCTGTGGGAGAGAGACAAACAATTAATTATTAGCCAAAACAGCCGGTTGTTAAAGCACTTAGACAATACTTTGAAATAAAAAATACATTCAGTTATCCTACCATTTATGTTGACATTTTTGTACTACAGGAACATCACATTACAATCACAAGGTGTAAAGATCCACTCATTTGCTCTTTTACAAGTGTTTGCTTAAGGCCACTGAGTCACACAACAAAGAAACTCTGCCCATTGGCAAAAATTAACATGCAACCATAACTAAGCTCCTTTTACACAGATCAGTAACATTTAACCTTAATGGAGCCTGTATCTATGGCGGCCCTGGGTACAGTATTCGTTAAGAGCATGTGTGAGCGAACGGTGTGTGAGTGTGTCCCGCGATGGGTTGGCGCCCCATCCAGGACTGTCCCCTGCCTTGTGCCCGTAGCATCCAGGATAGGCTCTGGGCCCCCCCTGAATAGGACAAGCGGGTACAGAAGATGGATGGATGGAGATTGTATCCCACAGTAACGGCGCTCCTAAAAGGTGGGTTTTCCCCAAGATTTCCTCCCACAGTGTGAAAACACACAGTGAACTCCCTCTTTAAAGCACGCTAAGTGCATGAGTGATCTCCTCTGCGGCAGTAACGCCACCTCCGAAATGGTTCCCAGGTTTTGATTTATGAAACTGCCAATGCAGAAACTGCCTTTATTTTTAATCCTACCACCACAGCACAGAAGCAGAACTGTCTAAGTGACGCACAGCAGGACGGTGAGTGATGTTCCTCAAGTGAGTCGATGACCTGCATGAACCACACAAGGATACAGCAGCAGCTGAGGGTACAGGAACAGACCAGAAACAGCCTGACAAAGAAGAAGAGCGATACTCACTGCAGATGCAAAAACAAGGTGTGGATTCGGATGGATGTTTTTTTGCAATATTCACTGCATGACATGAAAAAACAGCCCATGAGTAAAACTGTGATTTTGCTGATTTCTTACTAAGCCGTGTTACTGATTCCGACTTCAGACTAATACCTCAGTCATTAAGGATTTTAGCAGTAATATCAGTAATAACAGACATTTTAACTTACTTCAGTCCAGGGTCGTCAAATGAGACAAGGATGTCATACTCATACTGAAAAAGAATATTTTTTAGAAGAAGATTAGTTAAAGAACCATTCGATATTTTGCAACTGAAATACACCCACAAATACACACAGAAAGACATACATCATATACCCAGAAAACATCTGTTTTAAGAAAAAATTGATATTCGTTTCGGGTGTTTCAGTATCAAAGTGTTCAGTTACTGTTTTTTCAGCCAGATTTACTTCATAAAAATAAGGATTTGTTAGATTCAAATGACAGCCATTTTATTAATAGCCAGTGTCTTGCCAATACTGAATGATACGATAATCCTCCAAGCCTTCAAAACAATCAAATGGTATTACTAAGAACATGATACAATAAAGGGGGCGACATGGTGGTGCAGTGGTTGCCTCACACCTCTGGGACCCGGGTTCAAGTCTCTGCCGGGGTGTGTGGAATTTGCATGTTGCATGGAGTTAATAAATTGGCCATAGGATAGGATGAATGAATGAAACAGTCAGCATGATTAGACACAGATGTCAACAGGAGTATAGAACCCTGTCCCAGTCGTCGTCTTTAAAAATTACAGAGCTGGTTTTACAGCTTTTCCCCAGTGTTCTATACTCCTGTGCCATATTCATTATTTCCGTTAAAATTAGAGATTTTAACCTATTAGATCCTATTTGACAGGTCGGGTATCGGCCATGTGTGACCGATCCACGTCCTATACTTACTTATTTAGTTTTTGGCAATCCGTCGCATGACAGCTCCTTCCCATTTTACATGTGTTTTTTGCGGCATTCAAATCAAACGCTATCACTGTCACTCAGACTTTAACGCTACTCAGTGGGTGTGAGTACAGTGACTTCCACCTGCTGTGATGTCATGCGCATACCCTTTGTAGTACGAGGAGTGTAAGATAAGACGTGACGATCTGGGAGTATGATACGCTTTTAAAAGAAACCAGTAGTATAGCGATTTGCAATCTGTGTAAATTAAAGTTTTGAGGCGGGAATAGCGTTTAATGGACAATCCCATTTAACAAAGCTAACGCAACTGCTAAACAAAACAAAGCAATGGATAATTTGGGAGTCGCTAACTTGGACTGTCTTGCGAACTCGCTGCAGCTTGTGACACAAGAGGGGCTGCCATCGCAACAAAAGTGTAACTGCGCTGACGCCAATGGGAGAAAACTTAAAATTTTAAACATTCGCCACTTGTTTACTTGCTTTGAAGATATTCATATTGAACTGCAAATGCTTCAAAAAACGCTTAAAACAAACAAGGTGCAACAGTAAGTTATGTATGTTTGTAGTAGCCTAATTAAATATTTTTTGTCATACATGTTTTCCATCTGTATCTACTAGCTTAAAATTATATATATATATAATGTGGGTCGCCCATCTCTAGTTAAAATACTTCAGGTCTGTTTGGTACACCCCTCTCAGTTGATGGGTTCTGACTATGGTCCTCATATACTTGATTTATTTAACCATTAATCATCTATTGATGACTTTATGATTGTTAAAAGCAAAATGCTAACAATTAAACGCCATGTAGACAAGGCTGGGACTCACCAGCTTAACCGAGCGTGGTTTCACTGTAGTAACATTGCTAATCTTGGATTTTCCAACAATGGTGTCGAGCATCAAAACCTGCAAGTCCATATTGCGGGCCTCCACGGCGACAAAGTTCTCATTGCTGATGTTAATAAGGTTCTGGAAATAACCAGATGAACAGGTCTAATTGAGGCACAACACATCGCAAATACCAGAGTGACTGAGACTGAGTGACTGTGAATGCTTAGTCAGCACAGCGGTGCCAAATGTACTCACTTTCACAGTCATATTGACCGTGGCTGGAGAGAAGTACACCAGGACTGATTGGATGGCCATAGGGGAAAGTGAAACAGTCCGCGGAAAGAGGAAGAAGAGGACTAACACACAGACTATGAGGCAGAGCAGCATGGATATGCACACGTAGCGTTTCCTGGGGAGGAGACAACACATGACACCTTTGAACAACAGCAGCGGCAAAATGTATCACCAAGAACTACTATTTTTAATACATTGACACAATTAATCACCTCTTACAATGTATGTCGCCTCTGCTGTTTTAACACTAAAGTTTATCAGATATTCAAATGTGCTTATACAGCCTCAAGCGAACATGTCAAAGACACTGCAGACGGCCCTTGAAATGAGATCCAGCCAACTCCTCTCCGGGTTGACTTTGTAGAACCACCACAGTTCTAATGTATCTAGCTCATAAAAAGGAATATTATATATTTACTATTGAAAGTTCACCTAGCAAGAACAGAACTATTAAAAAGGCATGGATTATGTCTTTAAAGAAATACCATCATTAAAAAAAACGAACATACATTCGACTTCATGTATATGCTACAAATACTTAAGCTGGAACCTGGTGAATTTTGAATATTAACAGTCACACAAGGCAGGGATTTAAGTAGTATGCAAAAAAAATAAATAAGGTAATTTAACATTTGAGTGATTTCCACTGACCTGACTGCAAAACACTCAAGTTCAGAAGAAACACTGATTAAGTAACATGATAGCAATGGCTGTCTGCAGGAGTATTGTTGAATGGGCATGTCTCCTGCATGCTACTCTTTGTGCAGGAGCTATTACCAACGGACTCTTACGTCTGTGGCGGCTTCAGCCTCTGGTCACTGCATGGGATGACTGCCACCAGTTTTCTTTCCAGGCCTGTGGAGACCCGGAGGGGATGTAAAACACTGTGGTGGTGGATCAGCCCAAGTACAACACAGACACAACCATGACACAAGGCATGGGGCTTCTTTATGCATACAAAAGTATACGGTGGGAGGACCTGGCCGGTAGGACAAACCAGAAGACCCACCTCGTGGGATGCGTCCTGTCCCCTGACAAGTGGGGCAGTCCAAGGAGTCCTCCCCACCAATGCTGCCGTAACACTTTCGAGATGCTCTCCTCGTCTTGTCCAGCACTGGAACATCCTTCTCCTCCTCTTGGGAACTATGCTTTTGCCCAAAGGACACCCCCATGTTTGTGTCCTTTTTATATAGTGCCTAGCCAAATCAGGATCTGTCCATTCTGCAGTCACAGAACAAACTGGTTGCTTGAGATCATAAGTAAGAGCATCATCTTTGCATGAACTTTGAGTTCCAGGGCAACGGATGGATTTATGACCAAAAGACTGCGAGTTCAGAATGCTGCTTTAAGTTTTAGGTAAGTATTTAACCCGAATTACTTCAGTAAAATTCTCAGATTTATAAAAGTATTTGAAAACGGTTTCGAATAAATGCATTGAATACGCAACTAATCGTACTCTAATTGAGGTCTCAAAAGAATCATGACACCAGCTCTGAACATTCAAACCGATGCTAAAATAAGTGTCCCTAAACTTCAAATCGTGCGACTTGACCGAAAATCGGCTCGAGGAATGATTTACTGCAGCATAAAGCAGTAAAGCCTGACGCCCATATGCGGTAGTAGAAGTTGTAAAGCTTGTTCTGCTTGGCACGGAAATAGAGATTTTGAATCCCCTCTGCCTATTTCAAAGTTATTTTCTAAATTATTTTCAAACTCACCCGTCTGTTCTGCCAACAAATATTAACACGCGGATGTCCTTCTTTACTTTCACTCTCTCTAAAACTTTGAACTTGTAAGCAATTTTTTACATAAAAATAACACGCAAAAATCACAATCACGCAACACTCCCGTGTTAGGGAAAAACAGGATTAAACATCTGACTGATTACCAAACAGCAGATTGCAAAATTTGGTATATAGAACAGAAAATAAACAACGCAACATCTGTTTAATCGCTATGATCTCCTCAAAATAGCCCGCTGAAAAAAGTATGCGTGAAATTAAACGTCTTACCCCACGGAAAGACTACTGAGGTTATCCGTCATCATGCTGAAAGGATCACACAGATTATGATCATGAGATGACAAGTACGACGATGGTTACAAAATCGTCAAACGACCTCTTTCCTTTTCCTCAGAGCACTCGTCGGGTTACACCCAGTGTCAGCTTGCAGTACTGCATGCATATCGGCGCCAGGGGAATTTTTAGCTTCTTTCAACGGTAAAAAAAAAAAACTACTAAGCCGAACCTAATCTTTTAATACAGCGGTTACAAAAACAACGGTAAGACTGGCAAATAGATATTTCCTGGCTAAACAAGCAATCGCCCCGCAATACATCACTTTTATATAAACATGCCAGTCATTCCTACACTGTACATTTTCCTGTGCCCGAATGTGGCTTAATATACCACTAAAATGTCTCCAAAAGTGTTGTTTTCGTCTAAAAACAAAAATAAATGGATTTTAAATATTTGTCCTATTGATACCTCGCTCTCGATTCTTCACTACAATGGCTTAAGTAACCTCTCAGCTTTTGTGATATACTGTATGTGGAACAGCATGGAAACATCTTCCAAACCAAAATGGTGAAACCACTTAAAATTGACCAATAGGTAAATTTATTTGCGATTTCATGATACAATGTACGAAACGAAAATACGAAAACCATCTCAATTTTTAGAATATTATTGTACCAGACTATTAAAACATATTTGACTGAGACAAGAAGAGACACTACCTAGCAGGAATGAGTTTGACCCATGTCTGCTGTAATAAATTAAGTGGAAATAGGCACTGGGTCATTACAGCGGTGTACAAAGAACTGAGCCGTCTCTGAACCAACACACTTCAGCATGGTGAAGAGAACCACTGATTGAAAGGCTATTTAATGCAGGCCTGGACTATGGTTATTAATGTTGTAGCCAGGTGTTTATGAGCCAGGTCTGAAGCCTCTGTGGTCAATCATAATCAGTAATAATTCAACTACTTACCTGGGAGAACTGAAAACAAGGCCTGGATTTGAAATTGAGGGACAGATTTGAAGAACCCTGCTGTAGCCTCACACCTAAGCGCCAGGGGTCCTATCCAACTTCTGCTTCTGTGTGTTTGGAGTTTACATGCGTTTCCTTCATGCATTCGTGTTTTCCACTCATAGTCCAAAAGCATGTAGCTAGATGAACTGTTCGAACTCCTCATAGTGCGTGAGCCTTGTGATAGGCTGGCACCCCATCTGGGGCACACCCAGCCTTGTGATAGGCTGGCACACCCAGCCTTGTGATAGGCTGGCACACCCAGCCTTGCGCCTTGTTCTTTCTGGGATGGGCACCTGTGACCCTGTATCACACAGGCTGTATGAAAGATGGATGACTTAAAACACTGGAACGCCAAGCAAGGAAAAAGATGTTTGTATAGTTAAACCAAACATTCCAAATTCCTCCTTCAGGTCAGTAAATTAATTTGGAGAAAAAGGCAGTGATATTATAATTAACTTTATTAAATCATATCAGCAACAAACATGATTTTAGAACAGGTGCATTTCTGTAAAGTGCTTATCCAACATAAAACAAAAAGCATGAAAGCAATCCCCCTAAGATCCCATGCTCAGCTCATGCAACGGAGCCTTCAGTGAAACCAGCTCCGGACCTTCAGCAGCAGGGCGATTCCACACTCCATCCAATCATCAGGGGAACAGTCGTACTGCCATACCTAGTCATTAAAATCACTAATGAGTGGAGGAGAGGTTCCACTGAAGGCTGCGACATCACCATGAAGGAAAAAAGGATTCCTATTAAGACAACTATGAACTGAACCTGCACAGCAATTCCACCTCAAGCCTCACCATTTCTCAATAACACCTAAGAGTATGAACCAAACACTCAGCACTGACGCAGGTACTCAGTAATAAATACCATAAACCTAGACTTCACTTTCCCTAAGGAAAAACACGATGATTATCAAATGCTAAATTTTATTATCTCTTTTCCTCATCTATAAGCTGAAAAAAATAGTGTTTGCCTCCAATTTGCGACCACAAGCCTAGGAAAACTGCGATGACAGTATGACAAAAAAACACAAACCTGTGCTACAGACATACAATCTCTCTGTTCTCCCCCAACCTTAATAAACAATTGACACCGCTAACTTACGCCCCCTGCTGGCCACCACTTAGAAAAGTTAACTCTATTGGTTTGTACTTCAGTCTCCCCCCCACCTGGAATGTACCCTGGGACCCAACACTGAAAACCCTTGTTACACATATGCCTTGTTGAACCCATCACAATTTTTCCCAGCAATGCGTTGCCACTGAATTTCAGGCAGACAGTTTCAGATCTCACATCCCTCATCTTGGTCATGCTGGGTCGAGGCTCTTCAAGATTAAAAAATTAAAAGCACATTGAACTCTGCTCACTTTCACTTGAAATTTTCATTAAACGTTCTAACCCTCTATATTTTCCTTCCACACGCATATTGTAAAAGTTCAAATGCACAGCACTCGAATCACTTATTTGGGTTGCTTTGAACAATT
>JAODKE010000101.1:26884629-26904294 GCA_026779605.1 Mormyrus hasselquistii | reverse complement strand
ATAGCTCTAGTCTAGTAAAGACAAAAACATTCTCTGCTGTACCACTTCGTTCTTGAGGAGCATTTTAGCATGTCAGCCTTCAGGGAAAATGAATCTTGCACTTGCAGTTTTCACACAGCTAATTTCACACAGTTGCCCCTTATTTACCAGCAAAGCATGAGCCAAACGTATCACTGGTTCACTTGAGACTGACAGAGCCAGCCCCCCTCCCTTTACAAAAAAGTGTAGCACAGAAGAAAAATAAGACGTCAGAGCGTCTAAACCCAGATTGTACTTCTAAACAGAAATTTCTAGCCATGGGAGAGAGGACATACAACAGCAAAACAAAAAACAAGGCTTAAAGCATTATCTGTCAAGTCACATCAGAAACACATGCCAACTACTATGAGAATCCTGTAATGAATTCTTAAAAACAAAGAAATGAAGAGGATGTTATTCTATACCAGCATGGACTGGAGACTAATCCAAAGTGTATCCTGCTCTGAGACAGAGAACCAGATGAGAAGAAGGAGAGAGTGAGTCCTGCTTTCACTTATATAACACAACTAAACTGATCTGAACTAACAAAAGCGTCAACTCTGCATCCATCCACACAAGCACAAGCACAGCACCATAATAATACAACGTGCTCTCGACAAATCAGACAAGTGAGATTCGGAAAGAGCATCTTTCTCCTTAGGTTCACTTCATTTAATCCACGAATCACCCAGGTTAAAACTGGGCTCACCTAAGGTTAAGGAATATTTTGAAATGAAACTGAAACGTTACCAAGTCTATCGACATTTACTGCACAAAAAGGCCAGTGACATCACAACGCGTCTCACTGACGGACACAGGAATGTTCGTTGCCCCTCCCCAGCCCTCTCGCTCTTTTCTCTCAAGCACTGAGCACTCTGAAGCTCCTAGACCACCACCTTGGTCCTCCATGGAAAAGAAACGGTGACATTTTGCGTCGCATTGTTAACATGACATTCAGCAGTGCATTCCAAACCTCCGAAGCGTCTGGTATCCACCTCTTAATATGGCGGTTTGTTTGATCCTAGCCTGTCACAAAAAATGGGTTGTACTCTTCACAGAGACAGTCATGCATGTCATTTGTACAAAGTTTCAATACATATCTACACGTTTGAGCTATAACAACTGTCTTAAAGTCGCACAAAAGCCCAGATTAATTTAGCACTACCGTATTATGTTCTAGCAGGTACACTAGAAGATTCGTTAGGCAGGAGGTTATATTGTGTGTTTACTGTTAGACTGCTGTTCTCCATGTATGCTGACCTTATTCCCTGTTTTGTTTGTTTACCCTGGTAATAGCACAAGTGTCCCAGCTACGTTAGAGATAATATATCACCAAACACAGAGGCCTTTACCTAACAATTTTACTTATATGCCACTTTCACTGTGAAGTTTAATACAAAGAAATGGGGAAACCACTCTAGCGCCCTCACGCAGGAATCGGCAAGCGGTGTCTGGCCGCCACGTGTGGGGTTGATCTACGCAGCGACGGGAGCACTGTCCTACGAGAGAGAGGAGGAGGAGCGGCAGGAGCAGGAGCAGGAAGCTGGCCTCGGCTGCGGGAGGCCCTGTCCTCAGTAACGCGTGGCGTACCACTCGTTGTCAGCCATCTGCACCAGCTCGTTGACCACGTCCAGCAGGTTGTGGTTGTGTTTCCGCAGCAGCCGCCGGTTGAGCTGCCGGTCTCCGAAGCCCATTTCCAGCAGCACCGCCATCATGGTGGCATCCTGGCTGGCCGCGTCCCCGGGCGGCTGCGAGGCCAGGCAGGAGGTCAGGGACAGGGGTCACAGTTTGGACTCAGGCATTATTTCTGACATACTAAACATGGAAATGAGAGAACTGACCAATGGCGGACCAGGCTGGCCAGTGAAGAGGGCCTTGTAGGCTGAGGCTGCTACAGACAGAGCTCCCTTGACAAGCCCGCCAGCAATTCCTCCGTGTGCCCTGCAGGGAAGGAGTACAGTGAAGAGGGAGTTTGCAGGAGGAGCAGGGAAGGAGGGAGTCAATGAAGATGGGGTCTGCAGGAGGAACAGGGAAGGAGGGAGGCAGTAAAGATGGGGTTTGCAGGAGGAGCAGGGAAGGAGGGAGGCAGTGAAGATGGGGTTTGCAGGAGGAGCAGGGAAGGAGGGTTTACACTCGGACTACTTACCTGGGGTCCTGTGAGTCCTGCTGACTGGAGTCAGCGCTGTCGGGTGGGGTCGCTGCGACTGGGGAGGGCTCCCTACTGCTCCCTGATACATGACCGTAAAGAGAAGGTCAAATGCTGACCAGCAGAAAAAGCAGAATGCAAAAAGACAGCGCATCTGAATCGGGCTGCAGAAACATCAAACCAGAGCCCTAGACTTCACAGACGACAAAATGGCTGCAACCTCTGAGGATTCTCCTCTGATTAGACAATTACCTTCAAAATGGGTCAAAATGAAAAGCAGGCTTATCACAACTTGCTAGGTACCACAGTAACATCTTGCTCAGCTATTTTAAGAACCCAGATAACACGTCCTTCCTCTTCAAGCCACAAAACATACAGTCCATGCCGCAAAAGAAAGATGTTTCTCAACACTCGATTTCATACCATTTTTTAAAATTCCTTGTCATGAAGACATAACAGGACAAAATGGGGACAGCCAGGAAAGGAGACAGACAGGTCTCACCGTCCATGGGATCGTCACTCTGATACAGCTTGTCATTCGCGATGGCCCCCGATTCCACCATACAGGACAACTGTGACCTGAAGCAACATTCAGGTTCAAAGGTCAGGCCACTTGAGGCAGTATGTTAATCAGACCACAGTTAGTCTTGCATTAAACAGGCTGGGGCACCAATTAGCACTATCATTAATAGCGCCATCTCTGGTGTAAATGTGTATTACACATCAATTGTCTTGCCTGGTAGGTGACAGCGGAGCTGCAGGACCTGGGGAAGTTACGACTACCGGCGTGAGGGGCACAGCGTCCAGTGTCTGGGAGGTACACAGCATGTCGTTGACGGCGCCGTCGCCGCCGTTGGCACATAGGGCCTCCTCCTTGCGCTCGCCTTCCGGTGTGGACCGATCCAGGGGCCCCGGGCCACCCTCCGTGCTGCCGGCCTGCGACAGCGCCGAGCTGTACATGGACTCGGCCAGTGGGCGACTGGTGTCGAAGCAGTCGGGCAGGATGACGATGTAATCCTCGGAAGAGACGGAAGATGCCTGGCTGCGCACCTCGTCCCTGTCGCCGTCGTCCTCGGCTTCTGATTGGCTGCCGGGCTCCATGCCGATCTTGCTGACCTCGCCGTCCGCGCAGGCCTCTGAGAACAGGACACAATGCAGTCCACTGCAATTAGCCATCTCACCAGCAGTTCCTGATCTCACAGCAGCCGTTCCCTCTACAACAGCGATTTTGTACCCGACATGGGATATATGCAACTACATGCAAAAACTGCTACATACAAGAGAACAATTACTAATTACAATTACAAATACTAATTACTAGTTTTTTTTTTCCAAGTCAATGGCAACTGCTGCACGTCGTGCCCCTTTACCCGGCTCCGCCTGCTCATCCTGCATGGCTTCAGGGGGGGCTTGGGCTGGCCCTTCACTCTTCCCGACTGCTGGGCCCACAGAAGGCGCCCCTCTTCCTTCTGCCTGCTCCTGACCAGCTCTCTCACAGTGCAAAGGAGGCTCCTGGGCTGCAAGACAGCAAGCAAGCAAGGACCAATCAGAGTACAGAGGTTTGGACAGCAGGCAGTATAGTGAAGTGGTCCTCGACCCAATTTTTACCATCCCAGCTCAGTCATAACCCTATATTTTGTACAAGTTGCAGTGCACTCTGCAATTTATGCCAATCAATGCAGATCGCACAAACCTGATTGGATGTGCCAGTGAATTTTAAGTTAAGGATCTGTGTTTTTGGCTTTTTGGATTGGTTGAGTGCTCACTAGTCTTGCGCTAAGCATTTGCAGACCTAAGACCCGTTTATATAGGTTGATTCAAGGATCAAGGTTGGGAAATCTGATCGTGGATCAGCGTAGGAGTTTGCCAGTTCTAAAATGCTTTAATTTCCAACTCGTGATCTGCTTCGTGATCCTTCCAGACCTTGCCACCACCCAAACTTAGATTGCGACCTATGGGTTGAAAATGGCTGGTACAGTGGTTTATCAGCAGGATTGTGTTTACATGATTTTTCTACAACATTTTTGTGCATGTTACTACAATTCAGTAAAAGGAACCCATTCCTAAAAGCAATACAGGGGAAGAATAAGGAACCCTAAAATTAAGGCGAGGCGCTGGGTCTTTAAGAAGTCTGCTTGAACACACTCATACCCATTATGGCCTGACATGAGCCCCACATTCCAAGAGCGTGCTCTCCACAACGCATTGTGGGTACACTGCAAACCCACCTCTGCTGCAGTCAGCCTGCACACGGCGAAGAGGTCTGCGGTCCGGAGCTTCTTCCAAGGTCAGCGAGCGAATGACGGTCTCGCACACGAACTGCGTCCCGCTAATTTCCTCTTCGCCCTCCTCCTGGGCTGGAACGGCCATCAGCTGCTTGGGAGCCCCCTTTGCCGCCCCTGGCAGGAAATCCCGATGCAAGCGTTAATAGCAGAAGCTTCTGGTAGGAAGGTGCTACATCTATTTCTGGGAAATGCACCTTTGGGTGTTGTTTCTGTGAAAGCCCAATGCATCGAGCACTGTCCTTAACACAGGTTCCATTACCACTGAAGATCACGCGCTATATGTCATATCTGCTAGATCAACAATATATATTCAGATGGGCTCATGTGTAAACTAGTAATAAGGGTATGTAAGTTTTGGAATGACATGCATAAAGGGGGAGACTGAGAGACCAAGGTGAAAATAGCAGACCCCTGTATAATTTGTGCAGGACAAGAATTCCCATTTTCCACCAAAGAGAACAAACCCCGGAAAATTTTACATGACAGGTCCTTGTTTACCTGCATGCTAAATCTCCACATTTCCTCTAAAGCCTCAGAATGCCATGAGTGTTTCTTCCCCATAGAGGAGCAGCCTGTAACTAGGGGCCTTAGTGGGTGTGAAATTCCAGTCCCTTTCTGTCCCCTTGGCCTTTCAGATGCTGATTCCATACTGCTGTGGAAGCCATGATGGCACCAGCCACATCTTCAGCATGGAATATGCTAAAACCCTGACACTGGGGGGAACTTCCTCAGGACCGATCTAGGCTCCAGGTTCCCTTGGCCCTGACAGCCCAAAGCAGAGCAACACCTTGGATGGGGATGCCAGACATTAATTAATATTATGCATATGGTGCACCTGAGCCGGAAGGAGACAGTCAGACTGTTACAAAAGCTGTGTCTGGACCAGTGCTTGTTACCATGGAAATGTACCGCCAACCTCAGGCATACAAATGCCCCAGCTGGCCATTAGAGGGATAATTCCAGTGTTATGATTTAAAAAGACCAGCTGAACTGGTTTGGAAAAGCAGCGGAATCTGAGTCCCAAATGAATGTGCACTGACATGCAGCCTGAGGCCCCTTCTCTGTTTGCCAGTTTGTTACTGCCAGTTAAAACTGCCCATCGTAACTGATCCAGTGCTGTCATATTCTGTGAGGATGCTGAGTATGAGCCCTGTCACCTGGCACTTCAGCACTGTCCATGCTGCACACTGCTAAAATACCTCTAATATATATCACAAGTAAAATATCCACTATAACTCAGTGATGGTTTTGCTTAGCTTAAAGGCAAAAAAACAATTCTCATATTACCGAAAAACTCCTTCCCAGCAACAGTGCATCCCAAAAACATGAAGCAGGACCACCTTTACAGAGGTCTACCTGATAGTGTCCCACTGCGTGCGAGACTGCAATCCAACCATGTCACTGCATCTTTTTAAGCACAACTTAACACAATTGTAATACTGCAAGCCTAAAATTAGTCTACTCTACATCTTAAAAATATTCTATTGAACATTAATTTCTATCTTGTAGTTCCTTAAAAATTAAAAACTAAAATTGGGGGGGAGGGGTTATGGAAAGACCAACTGCATTGCTGACCACGTAATCTCGACTGCAAGATCAGCCAAAATTTACCCTGCTAGACTGGAAAAGCAGACAGACCACGACAGCTCCACAGTGGGTGTGCAAGCAGCCATAGTTGAGAGATTAGCTTTTGCATACTCTTTGACATGCAATTATTTGCTCTAAGAGCCAGACATTTGATGTTTCGCTGTACAGAGCGATCACTGCACTGTACGCGGCTGACCAACAGGAACACCCGAGCACAAGACCGTCAGGGAGAGCCCTTACCCAGAAGGCTTTTCACCCCCTCTGCTTCGGCCTCAACCTTGATCAAGGCCAGATTACGCTTCTCCGATAGGGGGCCGTCGTTCGGAACAGGGGACATGCATGGAGTCATGTCTATGGATTCAGACGACACAAATGCAGCCAGGTGGTTCATCGTAACGACTTGCTGAGGTACACAAACACCGCAGCCGTCCCTAGAGAAAGAGCGTTAGGGTCGCGGGCTGCTCGCCCGAGGCCTTACCTGCCGGTGTGTTGTGGGGCACCCTCTCCAGCTCCTGGACGATGTTGATGTCGAGCAGCTCGAAAGACAGGAGGTCCTGAGGCAAAGGGAGCAAAATCTTCAGGGAGGGCTACTAGGCGGTGTCGCCGTACCGCTGGATCGGCCGCGACTGCCATACCTGTGCTGTGAGCAGGTCCACAGAGGGAATGTAGTACTCCCTATCAGAGCCCGTAGACACAGGCGTGCGATCCCGGGTGGGGGCACAGCAAGCCCCATCCTTATCCGCCGTGCTGTGCTCCTTCTCCTGTAACGACAATTTAATGCCCATTGACTCACGATAACAGCGAGGCGGGTCACAGGGCATTGCCCCGGCCTCACGCCTCCAGGGCTATCGGCTAAATTCAAACCCAGGGTGCGAATGTGCTCCACATGTTTGCGAGAGATTCCTCCATGAGGTCCAAAAACAGATGGTTAAAGCTGACTCGCACTTCTGCATGGAATCTGTGCCATCAGGTAAGGCGTAGCCGGGTAACCTACACCGTGGCCAGTTTCCCACCTCCCCAGCAATGCAGCTACAAGTGTCAGGTTACAGTATTCCACAGAGAAGTACACAGTGAATCAGCCTTTAAGTGCAGCGGTGTCTTTAAATTGCCAATAATGTGTGTTTGTACGGCCTGTGATGGACTGGCATCCCATCTAACATGTCCCCTGCCCTGCACTTCCAGGGATGAGCTCTAGCCTTACTGAGACCTGGCACTTGATAAGTAAGGGATGGGGGGAGGGATGGATGGATGGATGGATGGATGGATGGATGGCACACACAGACGATGGGCATTGTCGGGGATGTCAGCTCGAACTTGCCTGGGCAGTGCTGTATGGTGAGGTATTCTCCTGTCGGGCATCAGCGTCCACCACGATGCTACACCACACCCGTGGGCCAAACTGCTCCCCGCGGTGGGCGAGGCGCCAGTGAGAGGTGTAGGTGCCCTCCATGACCGGTGCCACGAAGGCCACGTTCACCACGCCCACCTGGCCAGGCTGCAGGAAGGGCACGGCCACCTCCTTCTCCTTCTCCTTCTCCCGGGAGGCCAGGGACAAGTTGCCCCACATGAATTTCAGCTGCAGGCACATAGATATTGTCACATTCCTGATCAAGCCCCTTTCCGCAAGGCCTAGAAACCCCCCCACCCCCATTTAGATTTCAACTCTGTAGCAATCTCAGGGATTAAGGACCCCTACATTGAGACGGAAAGGCTGCCTGTTTGAAATTAAAAGGAGCCCTGATGGTTTATCCTTGAACAAAACTATGAACCAAAAAATAATAATCAACCAGCAAGCAAGCTGCAGTGGACAGAAGCACCTACTAACCAAACAGTAAGTCATTCCGGAGAAGAGTGTCAGCTAAATGTATATCTTCTTATATGAGATGTAAGGTGTACTGTGTAAGGAAAAGATAAGGCACAAAAACAGATGGTGCTATCATTTGGCTTTGGCTAACAGTGAGTCAGAGAGTGCGAGCACATCAGCACTTCCCCATTTCACGTTTACTGCTACCATTGCATCATTCATGATGAATGGATTAAGTCAGGCACCAGAGTGTGCAGCCACCGCTCGATCACCTTGCTGGGACGAGTGAGAATGTCTTGGTTGAAAAAAACCATCTAATGAAATTGCAGCTGCACAAATTTAATTTAAATGTGTAATTTGCTAAAGCCACTCTGCACTTTGGCCAAGTGACAGAGATGTTCTCTTGGTGGTTGCTATGTTACCTTGGTCTCCGTGGTCCAGGACACGGATCCGGTGTTCCTCATCTTCCAGTATTTTATGAACTTGGTGCCGGGCTGCATACGGGTCCCGTCGGGCAGGTTCTCATCGAGGAACAGCGCAGTCATGGCAGGAACCACGGTGGGGCAGGCGATCTTAGGCCTGCTACCAAAGACCGCGCATAGCTATGTAAGATCCACACCCATCTTGGAGGGCTCTGATCCCTAACCAAAGCCACACTGACAAAACTGTATCAGTGATGGTAAGTGGTAAATGGACTGCATTTATATAGCGCTTTTCTACTCCTACAAGGACTCAAAGCGCTTTACAATATGTGCTTCACATTCACCCATCCACACACACATTCACACACCAGTGGCAATCATAGGCAACATATTCAAGTAGAAGAGCTTTTATACCAGGGGTCTTCAACTCCAGTCCTGGAGACCTGCTATCCAGTAGGTTTTCTATCCTACCTGGCTTCTGATGAGTCACACCTGGCCCTGGTATTTACCTGAGAACAGGTGTGGCTCATTAGAAGCCAGGTAGGATTGAAAACCGACTGGATAGTAGCTCTCCAGGACCGGAGTCGGAGACCCCTGTTTTACACTGTGGCTATAGATTTGTTTCCCCTGCACAAAAATGTACAAAAACACTAACGTAGCACAGCAGAAGGGTCTAGCACGCTTACAACACCAACAACAAACAATCTGGAGTCTCACCACCGTTTTGTTTTTACAAGGAAACAAGAAGCGGTGACTGCTTAAAATTAGACACATTCCTTATGGTTAGACAAACAGGAATATGAAGTGTGACGCATCCATTTCCTCATTCTCCATCGCAGAGCATAGAGGCACACGATAAGTGCTTCAAGGTCAGCTAAAACGCAGCTTGCTGCTGACTTACTGCTGCATACAACTTCTCATTCCCAGAAACGGAGACTGGCAGAGAAAAAAAGAATTTGAAACCAAAACACGACAGAAACATTTCTGCTTTTCGCAGGATCTCTAATGGCGCATAAACCACGCAGTAGATCCTGGAGCAAACAACAGAGAACCCAATCGATGGCTATGGGGGAGAAAAACTTAGGTCCCCAGGTCAAGATGCACAATCAATGCCAGCAAACGTGCTGAGAAGCCACAATACAAGAATCCACCTTCCACTCCTTAGGTGACAGTGGATTGACATCATGAACACAGCAGTTTGCAGTTGAGTGGTTCAGCGTTTAGCACCGCAGCCTCATATTTCCAGGGTTCTCCTTGTATCACCTGGACTTCCTCCAGGTTCACAGGCTTCCTCCCACAGTCCAGACACAGAGTCTGGTGAACTGCAGCTTCTCAGCTGTGCATAGTGGAAGACTGTGTGCGTACCCTGTGACAGACTGGCATCCCTTCCAGCGTGTTGCCTGCCTTTTACTCTGTTTCCTGGAACAGACTCCAGGATCAACATGACCCTGCTCCGAGTAAGAGGTGGATGGACAGTTCATGTAAACAAATATGTGTGTTAATTACATTAAAATGCTTGCTGGATGTTGTACACACAAAATGTAGATTAGGGATGTCAACCTGGGGTGAGGTACAGGAAGAGGCAGCAAATGCAAGAAGCCCAAATAACCTTTGTCCTTTAACCTTCAGCCTTTAACCTCTGACCCCAAGCTGCCCCTGGAGCACCCTGCAGTTAGAAAGACTGGCTGACTCTTACTCTGGACTGGCGATCTGGGTGCCCCGGGGGACGAGCAGCACAGGCTGAGGGCTGCGGTCACAGGCCGAGCTCAGCTGCAGGCCCCTCTTCTCCATCCTCAGCTGCTTCCTGATCTCCTTCACCTCCGCCTTCAGCTGCCGCTTCTCCGCCTTCAGGCGCTGCTTCTCGGCCTTGCGGAAGCTCCGCTCGCCTTGCCTCTGGAGCCTAGATACCCGGGGCCGGGGTGAAAGTGAAACACGTGAAGCTGAGGCGAGGGTGTCTAGGGAGGGCCACTCAACTGCCCAGAGGAGCTACAGAAACAGACATGCATCTCTGTTATTACTGTCTGCTGTTATTAAGCAGTTACCATATAATGGGCTGCGACGCAGAAGGAGCATATGACGCCCAGAACATAAGCAGTATTTCATTAGAAGAAAGAAAGGGTATCCGTAAACAGCAGACCTCCAAAAGCAACACACGTGACCTTTGATAAATATGTCCTTTTTGTGAAGGGGTTCTCAAACTGATACTTTTAATAAAATCCTTTCACATTTAATGAAACAAAAAACACTTAATCCAACAGTACTGACTACTAATCGACTCATTATCCAGCATGTTACAAATCAGACATCTCTGCCGAGTGCCACATTCCAGGCTGAGCTGAATTACCAAGCACTGCTCTGAAAAATGTGTAACCTTCAGCAGCGGAAAAAAAACGGACCTTTCCCCCACGGGGAGGCCCTTGCAGTATCAAGGTTTATATATACACACATATACAGACATTTTTTTCAGGACAGTCCATGATCCAGTTTCCCCAACCATTTTATATTTAATTTGCCTTGTGTTGATTAATACCAGCAACTTCTGCCACACTTCACGTTTGAGAAACAATGAGCAGCATTTTGTCAATCCCTTTTCATGTGGGTTTTTCCAGCAATCACAAGGCCCTCAACATCTCAAGCTGGTTCCAGGAACATGGCCATATGTTCATGAAGCTCTACTGGCCTCTACCAGCCTGATGCCTCTCCATGTTCCCTGAATGTTCTAAAGTCACATGTCTGGTCGCTGAATAGTCTTATTAGGTTCTTGCCTTGTTAGATGTTGCTGTGTAGTTCCAGCTTCAATGGTGTTCACACTTTTACCTGGACATTCATTGGAAGCTCCGCCTAGGTGCACTAACGTCTAGTTGACTCCATGACAGCGCGTACGTTTATAATGTTCTATTTGCCTCACTTGCAAGTCGCATGGACAAATGCTTCGGTTAATATGTGAAATGTAAATAAGGTTGCAGTCAGAGGAAGAAAGTTCAGGTTCAGCAAGTATAAATCTAGACCAAGGTTTTGTTTAAACCAACCAGTTGAGCACACTGTAGCTCGATACTCAACTGGTTGGTTGAAACAAAACCTTGGTCTGGATTTGTACTTTCCGGACCTGAACTTTCCACCTCTGGTTGCAGTGTTCTCACTGTGCATTTCCAGACATTCTCGATAACCACAGTGAACCACAAGCACGGTGCAGTCCTGCTAACTGGCTGCCTTAAAGCATGACTCACGCACCTGTAGTGTTCCCCGGGCACCCCGTACTCGGGGATGGAGAGGGGAGTTCCAGCTCTCAGCAGGTGGTGGCTGGGGTCATGGGCGTAGCTACACTGCTCACAAAGGGTGTAGGCTGGACACACACTGCACCAGGAACAGAAAATCAGCTGACATGAGCCAGCACAGGCTGAGAAGCCTAGTTGGCACACAGCAAACAAGCAGAAAATGCGAGCTCATGGGTACAGGAAAAGAGCCAAGGAGGAAAGGGGGGGAGACTGGGGCTCATGAGTGCAGGGGAGGGGTGACAAGGGCTAGTCGTCGGTGTCAGGAAATGCTACAGTACACCCGGGGGCTGGAAATATGCCAGAGAATGCTCACTGCCTGACATCCCCCTCCCTGGTATGTACACTCCCCATCTCCCAGCCAGCAAAAATTAAGATGGATGCATCACTGTGACCCTGCACTAGACAATGTGTGGAAGGTGGATGCATGCACGCACATCTTTGACAAGTGGGTTAAATATCTGTTTGCTGTTGTAACAAGTTAGAAAAATTTCCAATGTTGTGTTTCTAAGGTTATGCTGCTATACAGCAGATGTGTTCTGTATTGATGAGTTACAATATGCATTCAGTGGCCACACTAGGCACACCTGCTTGTTAACGGAAACAGCCAACTCAAAGTACACAGCACAAAGGTAGGATCACGAGTGCCAGTTACTGATTGAGTAGGCATTAAAATAGGCATGACGTGATTTAAGTTTGTTATCAAGGTCAGACATGGTGGGAACAACATCTCTGAAATAGTCCTATCTTGGAAGTTTCACATGGAACAGGGTCTAGAATTCACAGTGAAGGGACTGATGAAGAGAAAACATCCTGTCTGCAAAAGTCATGTGGAGAACAGTCAGCCTTGTTAAAGCTAACAGGTCACAAGTGTACAATGAACAGCTCAGTACAACAGTGGTGTGCACCTCTAACAGGCAGAAAAGCATCGTCTCTGTACCAAAAGAGGACACAGAGTTACACTCCTGGACAACTAAAAAGAAAGGATGATGAAACTGCAGCTGGCATATGATGACCAAAACAGGCTGACTGAAGAGCTGAGGAACCCACCAGATCTCATAAATCTATTGTGAATTTGGCATGAACTTTGTGAATCCTTGGATTCATCTTGACTTGTATCGAAGGTGCAGGCTACTGCTGGTAACATAACGGTGTGTGGAATGTTCTTGTAGTGAGCATTATTTGTATGCCACAGCGTACCTAAGTGTGCTTCATAGCCACATCTACCCCTTTCACATGCATACCTCCTGCCACGTGCCTTACGTCAAAGCCCACATCTTCTTAAGGTGCTTCTGGATCTAACAGGCATTCACAAGCAACTTCACCTCAAGTTTCGTGGAATATTTTACTGAAAACCTATCTAGACCCGAGTCTATCACTTACTACAGGAGGGGAACAGATAGCTGAGCACGCACCTACACTGGTATCCACCCCCTGACATCTGGCCCTGGCAGCTGCTGCAGGAAGTCGTGGAGCCGGCAGCCCCCTGCACAGTGGAGCTGACTTCGGGAACCTGGACGCTGGGCCCGGCTGGGTCCGTGGATGCCAGGTGAGGGAGCTTGTGAATGCAGCACTGACCGGAAAACTCATGACAGATCCTGTCCACTGCTTCCTTCACCACCTGGTCTTTGAACTGAAAAGAAGGACATCGGTACACAGACAACCAGCAGCGAAACCAAAAAAAATCTATTTCACAAGCGTCCTCATAATTATATATTGTTTCACCTACAAGGAACAATGACAACTCATGTCTTTTTTTTTTTTGGTTTTCAAACTCCGGGTTTGCATGACCAGCGACGGATAAGCGATAAGAGCCTTGTGAAAATAAACCTGTCGAAGGCCTTGTGGTGTTAAAAAACAAATGCAGAATTTCACCCAAAACTGCATGCAGTGTTGACAAAGATTGCATGTACTCACATCCAACAAATGACACATATGAAAAAATGAACATAATTACGACCAAAAGCTAAACTAATATAGCTAGCAATCATATGAACTACATTAACCAAAAATAAAGGGCTATGTACTGACAATGTACAGGGTGATCTGTATTGACCATATTCTGTTAGCCCTGTGTCAGTCATTCTAATGGATGCTGGGTACTGGTCGTATCTCGCACCATCCACTGCCAGCTTCATCACACTTTCATGCGAGCCAAACAGCACAGACAGACATGCCACCACAAAAAGCCATCTTCATTTCAACATAGTAGCATGTGCTCTTGTGGGAGCCTGATAGGAACAGTCAGTGATGACAAGCCAGTCTCAAAATAATTTGTCACAGTTATGAGCTCGGCGCCCCTGCTGACCAAACCTGTAATGGACAGGACATTTTCTTTTTGCTACAGTCCTTATTTAATACACTCATTTTCCTAGGTTCGTTTTTAAGTCACCCACCTTCTCCATGTAAGACGTAAACCACTGTGGAGGGGCTTCATTGTCTTCTTTGCTATCCTTTACCTCTGACAACACCTAGGGGCCAAAAAAAAGCACTATCTCAATAGTACAAAAATGTCTTCTCTGCCTAAAAACAAGGCACCAACACTCACAAGTGTCATCTGTCTCCAAAAGACCACCCCCCCCCTCGCAAAAAATAAAATAATAATAATAATAATAATAATTCTCTTTCCAACACACGTTTATGAATTAGTCCAGGTGGTGCAGATATACACTAAATAAATGGCAATTTTTTGATTAAAAAAACCCATCAAATTTAACACACATAGTCGCCACAAAAAATATCTGAACACTTAATCTAGACTTAATAAAAACAGTTTTACTAAGCAGCATAACAAAATGTCAAACTATACTATATATATGTTAAAGGTAGATACTTTAAGTGTCCAAATAACTTTGTTTCAATTTTGAACAGTATGTCTCTTGTTTTATTATTTACAACAAAATAAAATTCCGATATTTATATGCATGGCTTAAGTGTCCAAATACTTTTTTGTTTTTGTGCCACTTTAGAGATTCTGAACACTGTAAAGTTTTTTATTACTGATGACTTAAAAACATCTCTTGAGTTTTTGAACAAAGCACTTGTACTTTTCTTTAGAACCTGTGTTTTGGCCCAGCTAGCTGCAAGCCTTTCTGTTCTGTCATTTCATTAAGTAGTTAGGGTGTCCGCACCACCTGACTGGACATCTTACCCCATCCTGCTCCAGGATTGGCACCTGCGTCTCTCGGTCCACAGTCTTGATCATGGATGGGTAAGGTGGTGCCGGCCTGGCACGGGTCTTCACATCTTTGCCCTTCCCCTTCACCACTCTGTCCACTGGAGCTTTCGTCTTGTACAAATTCATGTTGAGCTGGTAGCCCTGCTTCACTGCACTCTGTGACAAGGTTGTTTAAGGTGGGGTGGGTCACAGAATATTTAATCTCAACACTGATAGGTTCCCTTTTATTTGCAGGTTTTGCTCCGATGGGCATCATGTTTGAATATTTTTTAAACTTCAGACGTCAAGAAGTACTGCTCAGAAACAAGCTAATTCCTTACCAAATATCCAGTGTTAGCAATTAAAATCTGACATTTATATTTAATATGGTGTAATTACTGTTATGAGTAATGCAATATACACAGCAAGACCAATTTATTGCATTTATATAAAAGCTTAAGTAAATTAAAACATTGTGCATATATTCAAAAAAATCCAATACCTTTAGAGCTTCTTGATACTCTTCTGTAACAAAATAAAATAATACTGTCAGATACACTGATACTCTTCTGTAACAGAATAAAATAACTGTCAGATACACTGATACTCTTCTGTAACAGAATAATACTGTCAGATACACTGATACTCTTCTGTAACAGAATAATACTGTCAGATACACTGCACCCTAATTTTTTAAATATTTGTCTTCATCTATTGTACTCTTAGACATGTAATTTCACATAGACTGTAAATATTTATTAGTTCATAAAAATTTTATAGAAATGAGTTGTATTATTCACTGCTATACTAATCACTTACCTTGAGAGTTTATGAAAACCTGAAATATAGAAAGAAGTTTTATAAAGCTAGAGTAATGTTTATTAGTATATTTTAATGTTTAAAGTAAAGGTGCTTAAACACACATAGCTACAGCATCAGGTTAACTAACCTCCTCTTTGTCCTCATCCAAATATTTAACTTGCAAGCCGGTCAAACCAAATGACGTCTTCATCTGTCAAAATCAGAACAACACAAAACATGTGAACACCTGTGCTTTGAATGCCACTGGAATTGTTTTCCAAAGTAAATGTCATGCTTTTAAAAAAAAAGTAAAAGATGAAGCGAAAGCAGCCCTGAATTGTCTACAGCAGTGTTTCCCAATGGTGTCTTCGGGACCCAGAGACAGTCCACGTTTCTGCTCCCTTCCAGCTCCTGGTAAGAATGTGGACTGATAGGGAGCTCGGAGGGAGCAAAAACATGTACTGACTGTGGGTCACTGAGGACTGAATTGGGAAACACTGATCTACACAGATAAGTGATGCGTTCTCTTGCCTGGATGGAAGTAAGGCCATCACCAGGAGGCAGAAGAAAACAGAAGCATGATGAATAAAAAGATCTCCACCAGAATATAGTAAGCCTAGGGTTGCGTCTGACATTCTCAGAGCCATTTATGTTTCAAAACTTGTGCGCAGGAATTAATTACGAGGTACGAGTCCACAGTTGGATGGTGGGCAGTTAAGGTGCAGGTGAAGTAAGTGAAAATAGTAACAGGGCTCCTTCCCAGCAGGACCCCCCCCCCTGCAGCATTCAGATTGGATGCTGCAACTTGATCCTGAGACACTCTCACCAGCAGCATTTCCAATTAAACAGTTAACTAATGGTTTTTAAAGATGATCAGGGGGTGATGTCTGTAGGTCAGCAGGTTAGGAATCTACATCTGTGTCCAGAAGGGTCATGGGTTTGAATCCTGTGGCCAGGAGAGTAACCATGTCCAGCTTCTTCAAGGGTGTGTGATGCTGTCTGACTCGGGGCTCTGAGTACGTCTACCTACCAATCAAACCAGCTAGTCAGAGAAGCTAAAGAGTATCTCATTTAAATAAATAAAAACATATGAATGGATCCTAAGGGCATGCACACTGGAAACCAGTTTTCCAGAAGAAAGTCACACCAAACAACAAGGAATATGCAAATTCCATTTAATTGCAGGAAATCCTCTGTGAGATGGAAGCCCACAGAGAGTTTAAGTAAATCTAGAAAGGGGTTTCTGCCTAACATGACTTTCTAAATTGTGATATAACATGACATTGTGAAAGATCCTTAGAGGTTTTCCCAATTTAGGTTTCCGCTAATTTCTTCATGAAGTCTCGAGAAAAACTAAGATCTTCAAACCTTTTAGAAGTGGCCCTCATCACAGGCGGTAAAAGAACAAAGAAAATGACGCTGGACTGAGCGTGGTGACGTGGGTGCCACCCGGTGACGTAGCCAGTAGGGACACGTAAACAACATACACTCTACTGTGATACCTGGTATCCTGCTGCTGCACCCGTCTCTAAATAATATCATCTGAATTTATCTAATATTAAGGGGTAAACTATGAAACCGTAAAATACGGATATAAGCTACGATAGGCAGATAAATATATAAATTAATAAATAACCAAGCAAACAAGACAAGCGGTTTAAAGCAGACGCGCATTAATCCGGCAACATAATAATCCTGCCATCTTCGACTGCAAATACATCATTTTTAAAAAGCCTCTCCCTAGACGTGTCACTGACTAGAAATGAAGACGTGATCATTTAGCTTTGTTCCCGTATACGACGACAGCAATATTATCCGTTAAAAGGGCACTGGCAGTTTATTAAATAACGCCTACATGCCAGCTAGTTGCCCGTGTTTCAAAGCTGGCTAACGAATTAGCGTTACAGAGGTCCCGAAATTAGATATTTATGTTAAATTTCATACAGGAAACTGTTCGGAAATTATAGATAATGTAGTTAACAATTCTTGCGCAAATAAATTACACGACCCTCCAGGGGGCCCACAGGGTAGCTGTGTTTACATGCAGGCTCCAGGCCAAGCTCTCCCGGCAGCGAAGTCCTCACCATGGCCTCCATGGACTCCCAGCTCGACCTTTTCCAGTCCGAAACAAGGAAGCTCTCCACCCTGCCCCTGAAATTCACCCTCAGATTCACAGGGACGTCCATGGCCATCGATCGACAGTGGTCGACCTGTCATGAATAGCTGTCCGGCTGATGTCGGCCGTGCAGAGATATTGTTTAAAGGTACTGCCTATCGGGTAACAATTCGGGGCAAATCTCGGTCCGACGATGTTTACATGAAGCGTACATCTCTCCCAAACACATACACACCCCCGATGTCATGTGACCGGAAGTCGATTTACCGTAAATGCATGACGACAGTCCGTCCCGATTTGTGAAATACTACCTGGGCTGAAACATTAAAGTGCGATTTTTATTTTCCTTTCGTGGCTTAGTTGAATGTCAGCGTAATTGTCTCCGTAGTCGAGTTTAAATTTGCAACACCTCATTTACCTTTGATTATTTTTGTCACAGGAGACGCAGCCCCCCTCCATGTAAGAAGTACATGGTTTCCGCCAGCTTAGAACCGATTTTTTTTTGTTGTTGTTGTAACAATAACAAAGAAACATACGAAATAATACATTAACATTCGGGGTGTGTGGGAGAGATGTGAAACAAGTGATGTTCCGTCTTTTTCATCTGAAGAAGTAAGGAAGTAAAAAAAAATTCTGACGAACATAAATTGCAGGCACCTTAGAGTAGGAGAAGTTTCCGTTTTGTTGGTAAAGAGATTCGCCGCATGCAAAGGAGAAAAGCTATGATTTACAAATCAACTTACATTTTGACACCTTTTCTGCGACCTGCACAATATCACCAGGTGTTCCTTATTGTTTCTTGATACCTCGTCTCCGGCCTGCAGTCTTCCAAGGCCATTCAGTACTATTTTCCCTTATTTTATGCAAAGACTTTCTGACAACCTACTCGGAGAAAAACCACGTGTTGCAAGATATTATGTTATACAATGCATTTCTTTGTCAGTTTTACGACTTTGTGCCCCAGACTCTATTTCATTTTAAGTATACTGTGTATCTGCTGGCACGTTCCAAACTAAATCTCATTGTACTTACGTTGATGATAAAGCATCTTTATAGCTTTATCTTGTGTGGTACATATTTGCAGTGCCTAATCACATTCACAATGAACAAGACCCGGGCATTGACAGCAATCCCAACAGGCCTCAACTCTTTTACTTCACATCCACATAAGATAGAGGAGATATATTGTGAAAGAATGTGCTCTAAAGAATTTGCTTGGATAATAAAGAATCTTACAACTAACTTCTGTAATGTATGTGGCCCAATCCGCATTATTTTTCTTCATATTTTCATATAAAGCTCTTCAGCTACCCTAGAAATACTACTGTAAAGTGAAATTAAAGTCTTCCTACTAAGTTAATTATTACATTTAGCTAATTCATCCATTTCTAATATGCTGAGCCTACAAATTAAATGTGAAGGTATGTATTTTCACAGTCATGGTTTAAGTACAGGACTAATTAAACTTTAAAATTAATACTGACGCTCCATATGACTCATAATTAATGAAATAATGAAACATTTCATTCCAAATGTTTTCTGTGCTACAAAATCAAATGGGTGTAAGTCCCATTGTTGATTCAGAAAATGTAAAAATATGGTTTTGTTCAACAGACTTTTATGAACAGTGACCTGCTGGTCGATAAAACAAGTTTGTTATACCATGTAGGTGTGAAGGGAGAAATTATGCTTGAATGCGATCTTCCTGGAATCAAGTGATCGCTAGTGAAAATTAAAACATTTACAGTACTACATTTATAACTACATATGAGTGCAACATTCAAAGATCAAATATGGACCCAATACCAAGGTAAGTCAGAATTACAAAGGAACAACTTTTCCAGTTTAATTTGAAAACATAATTAATTGACCACCCAAATACATGAAAACCTCTCTCATTGTGATCAACAGGGTACACTAACTGTGATATTCCCCTGCTTGTAAAGAGAACTTTTCCATAAATTGTTTGATCTGTTCACTGAATATGTTTTTTGCTGTATTCTGTTTATATATATATATATATATATATATATATATATATATATATATATATAGAT
>JAODKE010000101.1:26863340-26884529 GCA_026779605.1 Mormyrus hasselquistii | reverse complement strand
ATATATATATATATATATATATATATATAGAGTCCCTTAATACTGTTGTCATCTGATTGATGCACACACATGATATTTAATTGTTGTTGACATTCACAGGAAAATCAGTTACTATACAGTGGCCTAGGCTGTATAAAACCACTAAGACTTGAGACACATCTCTGAAAGTCAGGTATCTTCTGTCAGCTGGCTGATAATCAGTGCTACTGTAAATTTTCCTACCTTCAGTATTGGAGCAATGAATTATATGCAAATTGGACAGTTCATCCACAAAAACAGAAGGCTGGGTAGTACTGACATATCTCAATTGAAAACTATCTATGGCGAAGTAATTATTGTAAAAATATAATAATAATAATAATAATAATAATAATAATCATAATAATGACAACTTTATTGATCCCCGTGGGGAAATTCCTTTTTTGGGGAAATTCTTTAAAAAATAATGGGTTATACAGTATTACAGGAATTGCAGAAGTCAAGAAAAACATTTATTGTCTTAATTTATAAATTATAAATCAAATAAATGTATACATTATAAATATTGATTTATAAATAAAACAATTTTCCCCTGGGATCAATAAAGTTTATTTAATCTAATCTAAATTTTGGGTAGTCTAGGATCTCTATAACACTATACAGAATAAAT
Source organism: Mormyrus hasselquistii (assembly GCA_026779605.1). Classification (NCBI taxonomy): domain Eukaryota; kingdom Metazoa; phylum Chordata; class Actinopteri; order Osteoglossiformes; family Mormyridae; genus Mormyrus; species Mormyrus hasselquistii. The sequence continues at coordinate 26,883,880 of JAODKE010000101.1, read as the reverse complement.
ATAGTTTTAAGTAAACAACATAGGACATGTGTGCAATTAAAATTGCAGGACTAGAGGATTGATAATGTATAATGCAGAAGAGGTCTCTACAGTATTGCAAACACAACATACCTCAAATGTGCAATAAGTTGCACACTGAGTGCGAAATAGCTGCTCTGTAAACATAAACATAAACTTTTGACAGTGTAAATGAAATACCACTTAAATATCACCATAAAACAGGATATACAGCACATCAGTAATTAGAAAAGGAGGAGTGGCACTGCAATTGTTGAGTATCTTACAACATTTGGGAACAATCTGTTCTTAAACCATGAAAACATTGAAGCAGATGTGAGTAATCTAAAATGTCTACTAGAGGGGAACAGCTGAAGTCACGTGCAGAGTGTGATGAATCTGCCATGATTATATTTCTGCAAGTTGTGGTACATTGCGTGTACAGAAATTCAATTGTGTGAAGCGCAATACCAGTTTTACTAAAGGCCTTACCCATGTTAAGGTATTCGTGCCACCAAACCGTACAAAAATCAATCACCCTATTTACCTTGACAGAGTACCATCTGCATGACAAGTCAAGCAGGAGCACATGTCAGTGCTTATGCACGTATCCATTAATTTATTGGTTATCTGATGTGGGTTGATATGGTAACATTTTCATTAGTATACAAGTCGAATGTACAAAAGGAACACGCAAAATCATAAACAACCCATAATCTGAAGTCATTACCGAAAAAGCATAAACTGATTACTAAGGAAAAATCGCAAAAAGAGGTTAGGTAAATGTTGAAGCCAAGAACAATAAAAAAAATAATAAAATCCAACACATGTACACTAAAGCAAAATAACAAAGGCATGAAAAAAAAAAATACAACCACGTGCAAAAGCTGAAACTCGCGCAGTCGTCATCCATGTTTTGAAGAATGACAGGAAGCCGGGAACCGGAAACAGTCACAGGAATGGATCACACGTGGGACTGGAATATACCGGCTAAAGGAAAGGCAAGGTTGATTTAAAAATGGTCCGTTAGTCTTATTTAATAAAGCATTATATCTAAACATATATGTTCAAGAATGAACATCTTGTTTATTTATTTTTACGCCCCAATCACCGACACTGTTACAGAAACAGTTACATATGAACTTTTCTTGATTGCGAAACAAATAAGGATAAATAAAGATAGAGCTGCGACTAATTCTTATTATTAAATTATTATTTAATTTTGTTTCGTTAATGGAAAAATGAGACAGGGATCTTTTCTGAAAGCGCTACTGGGACCGTTTCCTGTTTTGTCGCACGATTTGTATGTAATTTCCGGTTTCACCTCCCAGCACCTTGTGGCTAATACAGGTGGTAAATAGAAGCCACACGCTAAGGCTTTTCTGTGTAGAACAGTACATCGGCTCAGTTTCAATTTGCATCAGAATAGAATGTCTTCACTTCTCAAAGTGGACAATGAAATTAAAACCAAGGTAGGGCTACGGGCGTAGAGAGATATTCAGCAGATACGTGAACGGCACGTGAAAAGGAAAGATTGAGACACCAAGTCAAGGCCGGTGTGTCACGCTAGCTAGCTAACACCTTTGCTTTCCCGCCTGGCAAAAAGCGGTACCGGTCTTTGGGAATTTGAATATGGGTTGTCTGCCTATATTTATACGAATGTTTAGCTTAGTGTAGTGAAGTAACTGGGCGTTTATCTTCACCGGTGAGGTTTTGCTTATCTCAGAAATTGACTCGTTAGCTGGCCGGCTGATCATTTTTATTTTTTTTTTTTTACCTTTTTTGATTTGCGGCTTTAATCTGGAATAAAGAGACGGATTCTAAATGGTTCACGTACTTACCTAGATGCATTAGCACAGTTAAAAATCACGAAAGCTACCTATGAAATTGTCCTGCTAACACGTGTCACACTTTTCGACTGGTCGTGGCTGCAGTTGATCTGAATTCCGCGTGTTCCACGAACTAGAAATGTGACCCAAGGTTACTGCAACTGAATGGACTTTATGGTTTCGGTGTCCAGTGAGCACGACTTCGTTATTCGTTTACAAATACGTGGTCTCCGTTAGCGTTAGCCTGCCGTGACAGCACTAAGCTTGAGAAGTTGCTGCTTGCTGGGTCATCTGGTAGTTTGGTATGGATAGCAGGCCCAATATGGAGTGCTGTATCGCCCATCTTTGCGTCTGGTGGGACAAAATCGCGCATTAACGTTGTGTGATACACGATAAATACGGATATGCGATTGGTATTTATTCTGGTGACTAAATATAGAGTAGCACGAAAAACTATCACGTAATATAATATGCCGGTGTAGCTTTGGTATGCTCATCAGTGCCCACTAACCCTAACCTCCACATTAGCTGTCCGCTTCTGTGCATAATAAGTCGATGACTGCTACACGTCTTATGGCCTCATTTGTTTAAATATATTTTCTCGGCCCCTTTAGTCTTTATCGATTTTGTTTCAGTTGTTGAACTGTTAGTTTTGAAGTATTTAGTTTTCGGTTCCACATGAATGGCGGCTATAACACGATTAGTCAGTACTTAAACCTTTTTTTGTTCTCATTCAGGTTGATGCTTTCAGAGAACGAATTACCGGTGAAGTGAGTATTTTCATGACCATTCATAAAAATGTCAATCCTTTGAAGTGCCGTCAAAGAATTCGCTGAGTTTCATTTGTATTTTTTAGGCAGAAGACTTAGTCGCAAATTTTTTCCCAAAGAAGTTGTTAGAACTAGACCATTTTCTCAAGGTAAGCTGCTGTTTTTCTTTGGCGAAAATGTTAAGAGTGGTTTCTGGCTGTTCCGAAAGTTTTGAGCAGGCAGTTTCTAATTTTTTTTTTATTGAATAACCATTGCTGTGGTTTGTCCAAAAATTGTTTAAGTAAAAATTTAAGGACTGCAGATTGTAAATTTCCGGTTAAGCAGTGTAGATTCAGTGCGAAATCTTCTCAGGAATGCAGCTGCTTAGCTTCTAAGTACAATAGTTAAGAGATTGGGCTGTGTGGAAAGAGAAGCCCTAGTATGAACCTTTGAGCATTAGGGCCCCTAATGTCTATCTTGACTAAGTAAATGCGTTTCAAGAAGAGAGGGAATATGGAAGCAAAGATCTCGCTGCTGCAGTTCCTACCAAGTTTACTTGAGGTGTTTTCCGGGATTCCTGCAGGACCCAATCCTAAATATACAGGAGCTGAAGGAGATACATTCTGAGATCAACCTGACGGTGCCTGATCCCATTCTTCTCACCAACAGCCACGATGGGCTTGAGGTGGTAAGTGTCCTAGCGTCAACTAGAGGCAGCACCCTGGGATGTCAGCAGTTCTCTCAGTAAATAAGTACTCGTTGATTAGTTTAAGTGTCACTTGATGCTGTCCAAGTTAAAGTGCCTGTTTATATTCTGAAGTGTAGTTTGATCTGTCAAGTTGGGCATTAGCCAGTACTGAGGCTTGTGATTATGGCTAAATAAACTGAAAACACATTTTGAACTTGTAGCATGGTAATGATCATTTACCCTTCCTGAATGAAATGATTTAATAATAATAATAATAATAATAACAATTGAACCCTTTATTGTCCCCGTGGGGAAATTCTTTTTTACGCCTCCCTCAACTTGCTCTTAGTCTTGATGTGTAGTCTTAGTTGTACAAGCATAAGGGATAGACCTCCAATATCTGCAGCCGACTGTTTAATCGGCTTCAAAGTACCAGTACACACTGCCTCTGAGTCCTATATCTGAACAGTTTTCTTACTCTTATTTTTAATAGAGTACAATGTGAAAAATGAAATGTGTTCTGCGTTTGATAATATCTGCCTTCCCAAGTCCAAGGCCTTGTTTTACTCCATGCATCGCTTGTATTTTGGTTTCACTAACAGGTTTGTGCACCTAATAATCAGGCATTTCTGCAGTAATGCTCAGAACAAATTTTCTGGTCTCTTTTACAGCCAAATGCTAAAAAGAGGCGACTGGAAGATGAAACAGGGGACGACAACTGCCAAGGTGCGTTTCTGAACCGCCCCATAACCTTTTACTTCTGTACTTCTATCATTAAACGGTGTAACTGGTTACATGACAATTCAACACTTCTGTGGAAACTAGGTGTTAGATTCTGTGATTAATACCAAAGGACGGGTGGGTGTGTGTTATTAAAGAGTACCATGTTATATACATTTTTCACAAGGCATTATTGGTTTACATCATGCCTCTGACAGGCACCATGGTCCAAATGAGCCTGTTCAGAGCAGCCACAGAGTAGCCTGCAGTCGAGACGTTTTGTGGCTCCATTGTTCCTTGGGATGGGCCGATCCACATTTTTTCAATTCCGATCTTATTCCGATAAACTGCCAATACGATACAGATTTCCACACAGCAACTCTTTTTACTTTAATATTTAAAAAATATATGATGTATAAATATCAATACTTTGTTTTAAATTAGTTTTTAATTCATATTTTTAAATTAGTAAATGCAAATGGAGAAAATGTATCCAAAAAAAATGTACTACTAGAAACATAGATAATATACTGTTCCACGTTGGTTGTTTGTACATCTTGCTTAAAGCATTTGAGGCATTTGCAGTTCAGTTTGAATATCCTCCAAGAAAGCATACGCAAGTGGTGAATGCTTAAAATGTCCCACAATGTTTCTCCCACTGGCCACAGCATCACTTCATTGCGACAGCAGCCCCTCGTGTATCACAAGCTGCAGCGAGTGCGCGTAACAGCCCAAGCGACTCCCAAGTCATCCATTGCTTTTTTCATATTATTCTTTGTTTCACACAGTTGTGTGCGCTTTGTTTAGTTAGATTTGCTACTAAACATTGCTTCCACCTCTCAAAACTTTGTTTTTACAAAGGCTGCGAATCCCAGTGCTACCGGTTGATGTTAAAAGCATAAAGTACTTTCAGGCCGTCACTCTCTCATTTGATTTTCTTACGTTCCTCCTGCCACAAAGGTTATGCGTATGACCTCACAGCAAGCAGAAGTGATCAACTAGTGGGAGGCAAAACTGAGTGGCAGTGTTAAAAACATTTCTGAAATGAGAAAGTGCTGTTGTGTAATTGTACAAATATCTCCCATTTCTTGTTAAATCTATCTTTTTACAGACTGCCTAAAACTAAATAAGTAAGCATTGGTATTGAATCGGTCACATGTGGCCAATGCCTGATGTATCTAATGGGCATGGATCTGTGTTAATACTGATCCGTTTGGATGCTATATTTGGTGTCCTAAGAGTTATTGATGCTCAGTGACGGTTGATGTGTGTCCCATGACTCTTCAGGCCAGTTTGTGGTCCTGTGGTTGCAGCTACTGGGATATGTATGTATATGCAGCATCTTGCTGTTTTGGATGTCCACTAAAGCTGGACTGACTGAAAGAGAACGGCGACTTCTCACATTTATTAGATTTTGAGTTGCCCCCCCCCTCCCAATAGGTTTTTACTTTGTTACATGTTATACATTTGACACTTGATCTGCACTTATCTCAAGCAGTGTAGATACAGCCAATTTTCTCCAATATCATTTTTTTCTTTGATAGTGACTGGAACCAAGGTGTTTGTGATGCCTGGTGGAATGATGAAGAGCAACAATAAGTTGGTTGACCTTATTGAGAAGGTCAAGCCGGAGATCCGGACGCTGATAGAAAAGTGTAACACCGTAAGTCTGCAAACGCCAGTCCTGTATAGCCAAAAAGAGATTGTGGTTTCGGTTCTGTAGTCGCCCTGCAGTTGGTCATTCTTTTGTATCTGTTGTTTGGCATTACAGTGGAGTTTTGGAAGCGCATTAGTAAGCATCCAATTGATACAACTCATTGTTTGTATTTATCCATACAAATCTATCCTTACACTGAGTCTAATTGGTTAATGGGGCCTTCTGATGACATTTTTTTAAGTCAGGTATAATGGTCATATATGTGTTGATCAGTTTTTTTTCAACTCTCTAAATTTCCATTTAATCCTAATGAGAAGCTACATCCGTGTCTCACCTAAACACCTGATGACTGGTGTTTCTGAAATTTCTCCCTTTTTTCCATTTCTTCCCCCCCCCCCCCCCCTAGGTAAAAATGTGGGTTCAGCTGTTAATCCCGAGAATAGAAGATGGAAACAATTTTGGTGTATCAATCCAGGTGACATTTATGTGTCCTTCATTGTTATTTAAAAACCATACAATCGTACATTCCAATCCATAGAGGTTTTCTGTTTGCTTGGGTGATTTACTGAATGGTATAATGTGAAATCATATGTCCTTATTACTCAGACACTAGGATTTAGACTTTTTAAGATCTTCATTGAGCTTTATCGTGTCCAGGGCCATGAGAAATGTTGGTTTTCAACCCACCTACCCTATGCAGGGCTTTCTTCTCAGTTTGAGATTCTTATTAGCTTCCATATCATTACAAGCATATAAGCAGTAGTTTTAATTTCACTTCTGCTGGCTGTAGCTATTTGTGAGGTAGTTTGCTAGTAAAATCTAGCTTCCTACTCAAATAATCACTGGTACAGAAGCAGTCTTTGTTGCCCCTGGACACTAAGTTCTCTATGGAATTTCTACAAAACTAATTGAATTTATAGCTAATGTGGTTTCACATTGGGAGATCAAGGGCCATTGCGCACAACCATTTTCCCAAGCAGCCAGAAAGTCTTCTGTAACTGGTAACCAAGGATATTTTAAAGTAATTCTACACCGCAAATTAATTGACCTTTCATTACTAATTATACCCATCGGCTGTGGATGTTAGCTGTTATGGACACTGTAGAGGAATCCTCTTTCCTTGCTTGTAAGTCATGCTTATCCATTTTTTCTTTCCCTTGAGCTTATATCTGTGTTCTCATGGTTATAATCACATGTAAACACAAGATTGAAATCATGTCCAATGCTCCCTAACCTAAAGTTCATGTGGGCTCAAGAAAATTGACATCGGTGAAGGAAAACAAGGTTGACTGTCTAAGATGTCCTTAAGACATTTTGGGGTTTGTGTTTTGGTTCCCTCCTTCCTCACCAGGATGTGGTCCTTGTAGAAGAAGTGCTTTCTGTTGCTGTTCTCCTATAGTGCCTTTTATAAGAGAGGTGGGATGCTTTGGATTTGGGTGCTGACAGGTAATGGGTGAGACTGGGGCGTTCGCCGCAGTGCTAATGAGCCTTCTACACGGTATGTCTGGTACCATTGAGCTTTCCAAAATTAACCTGTTTTTCTGCCATATGTAGGAGGAAACTGTAGCAGAGCTCAGGACCGTTGAAGGAGAAGCTGCTTCTTATCTGGACCAGATCTCAAGGTACGACTTTCAAGTCTTTTTTTTTTTTTAAATAACTAATGTGCATTATTGACGGGTTGTTTGTATGGTGCTGCTTTCTTACTGCTGTGTTTTTCATATTTGCTCCAAGGTACTACATAACGAGGGCAAAGCTCGTTTCCAAAATTGCTAAATACCCTCATGTTGTAAGTATCAGTCTATACTGAACGTGTGGGGGGGGCAGTTTCCACAGTTCCCTGAATTTACAGCTTCTGGTGCTGCTTTCTGCATCAGGTTTCCCAGGTTCTGTTTGGTCCCCTGATCCCACTTTTGTTCTGTTACAGGAAGACTATCGACGCACGGTAACAGAAATTGACGAAAAGGAGTACATCAGTCTCAAGATCATTGTCTCAGAGTTGAGGAATCAATACGTGAGTCAAATTTCGCCTCATGGAATGCAATTAAGCCATGTCATTTTTAAAAAAAAATCTGGGACTTCCCAGAGACATCCTTTAAAATGAACGAATGTTTCATCCATGACTTAATGGATGGTTATGGCATAGTGCAGCCCTGCATAGATGGATGGGTAGATAGATGGATGGAAAAGCATGGTAATGTTCACAGGTCTCCACCCTTGTCTGCCGCAGGTAACATTACATGACATGATTTTGAAGAACATCGAGAAGATCAAGAGGCCACGCAGCAGCAATGCTGATGCGCTGTATTAACACCCCCGCCCCGTTCCACATCACCTGCCATCCCCGTCACCACCTATAGTGCTGCCGACACAGTTGGAGTCTTAGTTCCAGTTCTGATGGAGTGGACTGTTACAACTGGATCAAGACGGACCTTCGAGTGTCGCAAAGCACAAACTCATCGCATGATTCGTTTTAGGTTTATGAAAAATGACCCTTTTAAACCTCGTGAAAAATGGGCAGCGAAACTTTCAGTGGTCATAGAACATCCTGCTAGCCCAGAGGGAATCGGGGTTCCGAGTGCATCCATGAAATGTCTCCAAATTTTGCTTTTAATTTGTGATATTTATCCTTTCTCAATACACAATTAAATCTAGATGCTGGATTTCCCGATACAGTCAAGGCTTGAATTACCTTGAATAGCTCTTAAATTACAGAAGTCTGAGTCTTTCAGTAGAATTTCATTGCATTACCAGGCTGCTGTAATTGACCCCTGTTTCTGTGCACCTGTCTTTGGACTACAAATCATCAAGTAAATGTTTTGGTTTTTTTTTTTTGTTTGTTTTTTTAATGATTTAATGTAAGACAATGAATTTGACCCATTTCGTCATTTGTCTGTTGTGGATGTGCATTTTAGTTCATATTTCTCAAATTAGACCTCTTTCCAGAAAAGCATCCTTTGAATTGAATGTATAAACATTTTAATATTGCTTACTCAAAAAAAGTGTATGTGCAGAAGGAACAGTTTGCATGGTTGATGTATTAGAATGAATCGACAACCAGTTGGTTTTGAACATCTGATTCCTTTGCTTCTTCCCCTAACAGCATCTGTTCCTTTCCAGAGCTGTTTAAATGGTTCTTGAAAGCATTTGTTTTAAAGGTGTTATTTTACATAATAAAACCTTGAAATGTTACTTAATATTTTATCTTCACATGCTTAAGTTCCCAAATAGTACTAAAATGTTGGAGAGTCATTTCTGCCGCTTAGAATATCTGGACTGGAATGATTGCCAGGATCTTACCAAGTAATGCTGCGATTGGTCGCACATGTATTCCCTCTTTCTGTCCGAATAATGATTTTTTTAAAAATTATTCTTTACACCCCCTCGGATCATAGCCTGTTTTACAGGAAATTTTGAGAATCATTTGGGATATACATGGTGTAATCCATGTGTATGCTTGTTCTGCAACAGAAACTCAGATATACATTTTTTTTTTTTTTTACCAAGCATGTGTAACTTTTCCTGATATTTCAAGAATGAACTGACTCAGTGAGAATCAATCAGAGCTGTGTTGTATGTTTTTCCTCTGCTTTTTTGTGTTTCATTGAGCCCGGTTGGCTCCAGGACTGTAGATTTCATCTTGTGGTTGGTGTATAATGTCCCCCAAAGGAAAGTGTATTTTATGTATATATTTTTAAATCTCACTACTGCGTACTATTTGTATGAAGTTACTGCCAGTGTGGCTTTCTCCTCAACTCGCAAACTTTAAACTGTCTTAATCCAAGACCTGAGTTTGTAGTTTCAGACCAGAGAGGGGTGAAGTCCTCTGTTGGTCCTTGGATCTTCTGACCTTCTCACACAGCAGACAGTTCAGTTTCCGTTGATTACTTATTTTGCAAAGTTGGCCATGTGTTCGTCATGGCTACCTGGGTTTTAAAAGTATATATTTACCCAGGAGAAGCTGAGGTTTAATGTATGGATAAGCTATATGCTTACTGTCAATTAGCTTAATTGGACCAACCAAGAAATTCCACATCAAAACATCTTATCGGTTCTGGTCAGGGATGACTGACCCTCTCCCTGAATGGTACCTGCACACACTTCATGGCCACCATTACCATCATTTCACAAAGGTTGGCCTTTGGATGTTTTGGGCTAGTATTGCCTATTAATATTGTGGTCAATGGACAACAGAATACTGTATTAGAAAGCAAAACAATGTGGAACAGTAAGTGTCTGTTGCTTCTTATAGTACAAAATGTTGATATTGATGGGCAGGGGTGGATTGTGTACAGCTACTTGCATCTTGGAACAGTTGTGTGTCTATAAATTGTTGTGTATGCACCTCCCAGCTATTTGAAATGGTGAACTTGGCAGAATGTCATGAAAATAAATCAATGTATTAATAAAGTCTTCCTTTGTGGCTCCTTAGTAATTGCTCATCCATACTTACCCTTTCTGTGGTGTTGGGGTCGGCACCGACCCCTTTTTAAGTTTAAGATGCATAAAAGCCCCACATAGATTTGTGTACTGCATCAAGGCTTTTTGACTTTGTCAGGAATCTCTATTTTAACAAAATAGATTAAAACAAAATCAAGGCAAGGCATGCCCATACATGTAAGGCAAGATAAGACTAATTCAGTTTATTAATATTATTCTCTTGAGGCTTATTTTACCATTATTTTTTTATTGAAAACAAGAGGTATGCTGTCAATAGAATGGTCCAGAAAGCCACACCAAAAATATTTATACCAATCTTATCATGGATAAGGAAGCTTAACAAGGTAACCAAGAGGTAAGAAACAAATCGGTTGATAATTGTTTTGAGGGTATTTTTGGCTGATGTAAGACACGGGTTGGCATTGACTGGTTTAACATAAGAGACAGGAACAGAAAGCTAACACGATCCAAAGGTTACACACGTCTTCCATTTGTCAAATTTGTTAGTAATACCCATTGCTTTGTCAGAAGTGAAGTATTAAGTAATTCCAATTTTAAAGCTATATTAATTCAGCTGAGAAAGTAACACTCAACAAAGTAAACAGGAATTATAATGAAATGCCGTTTTGTTGGTGGTAAAACAAACTGTCAGCTTCAGTTGCCATCTACAGCTTTCAAAGGATCTTTTTTCTTTCCTCGGTTGACTTAGTGGAACACCTGGCAGTGTTTGTTTGCCACAATCTTTTTCAGGTCTGATTTGTTGTGGCCACTGTAAGCAACTCATTCACATGTGTATCCGTCAGGGATGCACATCTCCATCAGTTTATGTGATACGGATCTGTATGCATTCACAACAATCCAATACTGTACATTAAAGACACATATGAAATGTATAATACGATTCATCCCCAGTGCGACGCAGTGCGATTTGCGGGCAAGCTTTAACTTTCTGGCTGATGTCTTGAGATGTTGCTTCAATATGTCCACATAATGTTTTTTCCTATTTTGTGAAGTGCACCAGTCCCTCCTGCAGCAAAACACCCCCACAACATGATGCTGCCACTGAAACTCCGGGAACAGAACATGGGAGGCGTCGTCCTGAGGGGAGTCACTGAAACACCGGGGACAGAGCAGGGGAGGGGTCCTGCAGCTGGGACAGGGGAGGCGTCGTCCTGAGGGGAGCCACTGAAACTCCGGGGACAGAACATGGGAGGCGTCGTACTGAGGGGAGTCGCTGAAACTCCGGGGACAGAGCAGGGGAGGGGTCCTGCAGGATCCTACACGCTGTTTTTAGAGTTTGCTGCTCACTCAGAGATGAAAGTGCTCTGACCAGGAGTCCGATGATCTTAGAGCAGACTTTCACTGTGTTGTGCAGGTGGGTCCTGTGCTGTAGGCTGGTGTAGTGATACTAGCATGTGATGGAGAAACAGAGGACACTATCACTGTTTTTTAATATTTGCAAATTTATCAGTATGTGGTTTGCAAGCCACAGGGTCCAACCCTGGCTTTACTCACAGCATTTACTCACAGCATGGCCTGTCGTTTAAATTAGTCTGTGCAAAATCTTGAATGTTTAATATTTTTTTAGAAAATGTTCTAGTCTTGACTTTTTTTTCATACGTTTCCAGCAGCTATGTTCTTCTGAAAAAAAAGCTGCTTCTTGTAGTGCAGCTGTGTGTGACTGCAGCATCTTAAAACCATTAAGCGCTTTTGGGAAACGATTTGGCAGCAGAGACCCGTTAGCAATATGGTGGCCACATGAACAGGAACAAAATTCAAACAATCATTCGGACCTGCATGTGTGCGGTACAGAAAAGGGAAAGAGAACTAACCTTTTTTGTAATTTGTAATAAATGGCAGGCATATATAAATAACAACAATATATTATGTTTACAAAATATTTTCTTGGGTTAATGTTTGCCGCCCCATGATAAATTTTGGCTAGCTGGCTATAGGGTATGGGGTGAAATGTCGGCTAATTTATGCAATTTCTTACATATAAATAATAACAGCCCCTCGCGTGCTCCTAATAGAACTGCGGAGTTTGCTTTGCAAATGAGAGGCGGGGAAACTGTGTTTGCGTGTGCATTTTAAGTGAAGGCTGAATAACAATAATTATTTAAACAAGTAATTACTCATTACTAATCCATATTACGGACGGTATCTGAAATTCCTTTTATGCATTTTATGCTAATTATGATGTTTTCTAAATTTTACAGATGCTTGTCATACACATTACTTTTACCAGCAAAAGTAAAATGGGGGTGGCCAAAGGGGTGGGTGCGTTTTTTTTTTTTTTTTTGGCTGGAGTTATGCGGGGCTTAATTTATCAGATCCTTACTGCATTCTTACCCCTCTTGGAGGAAGGATACCACCTTTAAACAATGAATTCATGCGTAAAATACACATTTATTTTTATAGCAATTGTTTCCATAATTATTAACATCATCTTCATATGTTTATGCCTACAAAAAACGCCCAAATGCATTTCAAAATCTGCAAAACACATGGAGCACAACGACCACAGTCTGGTTTTTGCGGATTTGTCTGCTGAGGAATACAAACAGGTTAGAGATTATATGTGGAAACAGCCTAATTTAAACATTTCCAAGTCGGCAACTGCATCTCCGTCCGAAAACTTTATTTTTCTGATAGATCTCCGCCTTCCAAAGAAATCGGATGTGCTTCGTTATTTGGATATGAACGAAAAGAAGCCTGTTAGGGAAGCCTTGGTAGTGGTTTTCTATGGCTCTCTTGGAAAGATTGAGGAGTATGTCGTGGGTCCCCTCCCGCAGCTGACATACCATAAGACTTTGCAAAAATACAAAACTCAACCGCCCATCACCGCAAGACCAGTTACAGTCGGGGAATATATGCAACTCTTTGCATTTATTCATAAGCAGGTATTTAAAAATCTGATGAAACTGCTCGTTGAAAGTTTTAATGTGTCGATGGAAAATATTCTGCATCCATTTGAGGGCATGCCCAGAGGCGTCAAATCTGGTGACAGGCGGACCTGGATTGCATTCTTCCGAGATTATAGTGGTATGTACATACACCCTGTCGGATTTGAGGTCCTGATTAATCACAGCAACACAAACTGTGAGTATTGGACTGTAGATAAGCTGATGTACAACGGCCAGTATTTTGATACCGTGGAAGAACTTAAAAACAAGTATGAAGCAGGAAACATTATTAAAATAGTTTATACTCCTATAGAAAATTATGCATCATTGAAACCAAGAGTGAAACCTGCAGAAATAAGCCCTCAGCAGTATTATCCCCAAGGTCAACGCTTTAGTGTACATAAAAATCAGGTTTTGTACCTAAACTGGAGTTTTGCATTCGGTCTCAGCTCCCTCACTGGCATGCGAGTGTTTGATGTGCGCTTTAATGGTGAAAGAATTGCCTACGAGATCAGTGTTCAAGAGGCCATGTCAGTGTACGGCTCCATCACTCCTGCGATGATGCTCACAAAATTCCTGGACTCTAGCATTGGGATCGGTCGGTTTGCGCATGAACTGGTGCGCGGCATTGATTGTCCATACACCGCCACCTATGTAGACACCTATCGCTACATCGATTTCAATGCGAGCCAAAGGTTTCGAAACTCCATCTGCATTTTCGAGCATGACACCGGCCGCCCTCTCAGGAGACACTATTTCGATTTTTTCCATTCCGGTTATGGCGGCATGCCAAACACTGCGTTGGTTTTGAGGACTATCACATCTATAGGCAACTATGATTACCTATGGGACTTCATTTTCTACCAGAGTGGATCTATTGAAGCTAAAGTACACGCAACTGGCTATATATCTTCTTCTTACTTTGTAAAAGGTAATCTGCAGTTTGGCCACCAGGTGGCAAACCACACCATTGGCAATATTCACACTCACTTTGTGAACTTCAAAGTTGACCTGGATGTCTTAGGTAAGATTTTTTTTTATTTAAAAAATAGACATTTAATTTTAGCGATTGTTTCAATGCATTGATAGAAATGAGCTCAGAATCAATTCTATTTTGGGTTACTTTAATTCTTTATTACTTGAAACAACCATTTCTTTAAAACGATGTTTTAGTATGAGAGGTTGAAATCAGCAGTGCTTGCTTTGCTCAATCGTAGTACTTTGATTTATAGTGGAATTGTGTGAAACATTTTATACACATTATACATTATGTAATTATTAATGTTGGACAAGCTGCATGTTTCATAGTATATTGTATGTTGTCTAAGGGCCAAAGAACATTTTTCAAGTAAAAGATATGGAATTTAAGGAAGTGGAGATACCGTGGGTCCCTGGGAAAAAAGCAAAAATCCCTCATCTTGTGGAGAGGCAAATAAACACGGAGAAGGAGGCTGCCATGCGCTATGATGAAAAAACACCGCGCTACTTACATATCGCTAGCAACCGCACCAACCGCTGGGGCCACCATCGATCCTACAGGCTTCAGGTGTTCAGCTTCACCGGAGACCACTTACCACAATCTGAGCCGGAGGAGAAGTCCATGTCTTGGGCCAGGTGAGTATGGTGAAAACACCCCTGTAAGAACCCAAATGTCGCGTGACGTTAGTTCTGGAAGACCACTATTGATGTTGCTCCTTTGGACACAACAGCTTAATTTATCTAATGAATTATTGTCTAACTAGTCTGATGTTTACGTGAAGCAGAGTTGGGAAACTTTTGGATGGGGGCCCATCAAGATGTGGATTTGCAATCGTTGCTTTCTCTCCATAAACGAAGTTCTTGTACACCAGTAGTGGAATAATATATTTTTGTGGTATTTGCTTGAAAATGGTCATTGGCTTTTAACAGCAGACATGTTAATAAATCAATATAAATATAAATTGCTACAATAAAAGTACTACATGCCATATAAATCAAATAGGCACAGGATGCCCTGTAAACTGCTGCATATCCCAGCAGGAGCTCAGCATCATGCCCTGACAGTTTCGTCATGGCCTGTGTGAACATGTGTATTCCGTTTTTAGGTACAAAGTGGCTGTTACAAAGTACAAAGACGAGGAACTGACCAGCAGCAGCCTATACAGCCAAAATGATATGTGGTCCCCAGCTGTGGACTTCAGCACATTCATTGAAGATAACGAGAACATTGTCCAGCAGGTCAGATGTCATGACTCTTGTGGAATGACTTTATTCATCTTTAAGCTACTGATTGGATCGTTCTGGGGGCAGGTTAATTCTGGGATTGTATGCACACTGTAAGCAGGGCTGTAGGTGGTGCTTACTGCGGGTGGTGCTTACTGCGGCTGGTGCTACGTCCAGTGGTTGTTTCGGTTCATTTTATATGATTCCATAATACAGTATCGTTATACATACTTAGTTATGTTTATTATTACATTGCTTATTTGATGCTGGCACTCAAAGTGGCATTGATTTCATTGACTGCCATCTTGTTCCCTAACTAGTGCTCTGTGTTTTTTGGGTAAGACTCCCGGCTCGTCGTGCCCCAATACTGGATAAGCAATTATGTGATGGTTCGATTTTATTTTGTTTTCCAGGATCTGGTTGCCTGGGTTACCACCGGCTTTCTACATATACCTCACGCAGAGGATATACCCAACACTGTAACCGTCGGCAATGGAGGCGGAGTCATTTTAAGACCCCATAACTACTTTGATGAAGATCCATCTATCAACTCTCCGGACGCGGTGTACATCACTCCAAAAGCGGAGCAGAGCTGTGAGACCAACAGGATGGCCTGCTTCGATCAAGGAACATGTAGCCCAACTGTACCTCCCTTTACATATAATGGCTTTGAAGGGTCCTTGAAATTTGAGGAATGAAGTCCCGTTGAAGGCTGATACAGTAGATTCCATCCAGAAGTAAAAATCAAATACTAATTTGCAGCTTATTACACACACAGGCTGCAGAGAGAAAATTTTGCATTTTATTTAGATAATTTTTTATAAAAATTAATTAGCCTTATTACTTATTACTAATACAAAATACACTATTTTCTACATAGACACAATTTTTTGGCAAAGTGATTTTATTGATTTAAAATTTTGAGAAAAATTTTAACATGTAGTCTGTTAGCACGTGGGGCATTTCATATTATAACAAATGAATAATTACTTCACAAATACACTTTTATGTGGAAATTACTTTTGAGTTTGACAGGTGCCCTCATACACACTGTCTCCATCAAGAAATAGATTCTGGAAATGCATCATTTATACATTCTTTGCAAATATTATATAATCTGTGTAAGATTTGTGCAGGGCAGGTTAGCAAGAGAATCATGAGACACTGGGAAGGGGTGAAGGAGTATGGACTTTGAGTTGTATGGGAAGGTTTCACAGAAGCACTGAGGAAAACAAAAACAGGAAAAAAAAAATTCAGCATCTGCAGGAAGTGAAGAGAAAACAATACAGGCATCAGGTTACAGAACTGGCTGCGCCAGGGTGTGGGATCAGGCGTCGCAGTCTGGGTGAAAACATTTAAGGTTACATTTATATTGTTTAGCAAAGTGACATAAAGGTGAGGTAAAAGCACATTACACACATATGTGCTGTCAAGGGGGCGGTAGGGTGAGCTTACAATGAATGAGTTACAAGTGTAATCAAGATTGGAGAAGAAGCCCAAGAAGCACAAACCTAATAAGACTACCATTCGATCACCAGAAAGTGCATCATTAAGAAGTCATTTCTGTATGCTCACAATAAGACACTAGGGGAGTGAACAAGCTTGTGCATCTTCACCTCCTTTCCCCCCCTCCCTCATCATCATCATGCAATGTATGTAGAATAATGTAGGGTGGTAAGGTAGACTTTTGGAAATATTACTCTAAAAACAGCGGAAAGTATAATCTGCTGAGCAGGCCATTGGAACAGACACTGGGTTTTACTCAGGTATATAGTATCACCAGCATAACCCACATCTACATATGGGTTTTACTGAATCTTTTGCACAGGGTTCTCTGTAGCCTGAACTGGATCTGTAAACATGTTAAGTTTTACAACCACAGATGAATTACAAAAAACCAAGACTACTGCTTGTTAGCTGCTTCAGATAAACGTGATTGCTAAGCAACTACAACAACTGGCAATGAAATAAACAACACAAAGTTACACTGGAGGTTGATTGCATTTTTGATGGAATGCTGTGTGATGTTGCTATTGTTCACAGTATAATGAATATTCACATTTTTTTCCAACGAAGAAAATTACAATGGACAATACCGTTGAGAAAAATATTATTAAATTGAAAATAATTGTGCAAATCTTAAATACAGAGGAGTTCAGAACTGACAGTTATTCCAATGTATCTGCAGAATTTTAAATAATTCCTCCCTTTGTTTGCTGTCCCTGTGGTGCTGCTTTGGGAAGGATTTCTACTTAAATCTCTTAATTTCTTAGTCTAGTGTTTCGATATCGGGGCAAAAAATATTCTTTAGTGATATTGCCCTGCTGACCTCCCCTATCTGTGACTATGACACTGACACTAACGTGTAGTTAAGATAGAATCCAAAAAAAACAGGAACCTAGGGGGAAAAAGCAAAACAAGCAGATTAATATGTAACACTTGCTTTTCGTCATCAAGTCAGTAGCAGCCTTGAAAGTTTCTGGGAACAAAAAAACCTGAAACTAAGAAAACATCAGGAAAGGAAAAAAAAAATGCTGGCTCTCTTCCAGGAAAAAAACTGATTCATGCCTGAAAAAAATAAATCTTTCTGTTTACAGGAAAAAAACAGCCTCAGTGAACTTCTCTACTCCCCTCATTATACATATACAACATATACATTTGTAATAACAAAATCACCGTAATTTGTATCACATTAAAATATATTTCAGATGTATATTTTTCACTGAGATCAATTCATGCAATCTGTGTATACATATTGTCTTATTAACCTATCGCACATATAAACAAGAACTTTCATGTGTTCCACTGCAGTTTTATGAAAAATACTCATAATTGAGGGTGTGGTAGCAGTTCAAATGCAAGGGATTATGATGCGAAATCAGCTTTATTAGAAGAGGCAGTGCATAACATTCAGGAGCAGTATTTTAGCCACTCCTCTCTGTTGTTATGGCGTAACCTCTGAATACGTCACTGTAGAAAAGAGACTTATTAAGTTTGAATGTATAACGAATGCCATCGATTGCTGCAGTAGAAACCGTCAAAACTAGTAACAGATCAGGGTGTCTAGCTTACAACGGACACCAAACTCTTTCATTTTATGAGTCTCCAACAGTACTGAACTAAAATGTTCACGATTTATTATTAAATAACAGTTTCGTAGACCTAAAGTGCTAGGATTTGAGAGAGCCCAGCTTCTGGATGACCCAACACAAATCACATTTTATTGATCCCAGGGGGAAATTTATGAATAACAACATGTCTAATCCAGATGGGACCCGAGCCCCTCAACTGCAGAGGTCGATGTCTTAACTTTTATACCATGAAGTCCTTTTTGAGGTTAACTGACTTATCAACCAGCCACATTGCCTATTACCCATACAATATTTAAGACATCATCCTTTCACTACTCTGCCTCAGACAGAACATGACCCCAGTTATAGCTAATTTAACATATTTTAAGAGCAATTTTGCATTCTGGGTTGCAGGCTAACACTGTAGCCCCAGTTCACATCGTATCGATCTCTCCCTCCAGCTCTGAGTATGCAATATTTGCATGAGTTTTCTCCAGGTACTAAGATGTCCCCCTACTCTCCAAAAACATTGTTTATGTGAATTGGTGTAAATCAATCAATGTGTCACTGTGTGCATTAGTGTGCTTCCTGTCTCATGCCTTGAATTTCACAATATAAGTGGATCAGCAGTTATGAATGAATGGAGGAGTAGTTTTCTTTCACTGCTTATAATACGATTCAGCTAAATTGTTTCGTACAACGATATTGCAGGCTCCTTGATAACTCCCCCAGTAACGCTATTAATGCAAGGTTCAGAGATAAAGAGCAATGCTGCTGTGATTCTGTTTACCTTAGCATTGCCTTGCTTTTATGTGCTTATGTAAGTCCCTTGCTGCATCAGGTTCTGCCTCTGGCTTCACCGTAACTGCACCGTGCTTCCTCTGATCAGCACCATTTGCTTTGCACGTCCTGAGTGCTTTTAAGGTTTCTGTACATAATCAATTTTTAGATGTGGACACAACGAAGGGGCCGCTGTGTGGAATCTGATGGGTTACTTGGAGTCATGTGACCCACGGCACACAGTCACCCTCCCTCACATCCAAGTACAGAACATGCAGTCTATGCCCTCAGCTCAGAGGTCAGCAGAATAACTTTTGCCCGAGGCCGTCATGGAACAAGTCATGCACTTCACGTGAACAGATTACTGTCAAACCAGAGAGATAGAGAAGAGGACAACAAAGGTTCCACTTCTGTCATTTGTAGCAGACTTGCAACATCAAGTTGATGGACATGGCATCAAAGAGGGTATATTTCTTAAGCATGGCCCACAAAGATCAAGCTGCCTCTAATTAGCTGCCACCTTTTCAACAAAGGGCCAGCATATCCGAAGCATAACATAATGCATTGTGTGAGTACTACAAGCCATAGTAACTGGACCAGCAAATCATGTTTAACCAGTATTTCATGACACAACCATGTTTGAGTCCAAAGCATTACCAGATTAGGAGGTATTATTTATAAAGAGTCAAGATTTATTTATTTTATTTGAAATAAAAGTTAATCCAAAAAGAACATTTTGACCTCTCAACCTTTCAAGAGTAAACAAAAATTTAAAATCAATTTTATTCTTGTGAATGTTGTACTTATGAGGGACATTTTAAACAAGTACAGTGAAATCACAATTACACATGATGGGGTATTTACAAGATTCGAAACCCTGGAGGGCATGTTACTGGGGAGATGTGCAAACAAACTGAACTCACTCTTTTGAATACCATGACCTTAACTTCCCCAGTAAGTTCTGAAACATTCAGCAGGAGCAACTATAAGCTTAACTGAGTACTTGAAAGTATAGCTGAAGGCACTCAGTTCACAACCATTAACTTCTTGGAGTTTTTGTCTGGGCAGTCTTGAAAAGAAGAACCCAAGTGTAAAGACTACCTAACTGTCAGTGACAGCAGACTGAGATTTTTATCCTTGGAAGCTAGCCCCCATAATCCACCTGAGGACTAACATGTTTGCTTCCTCATTGTCATAAGTTCCTCTGAACATTATTGCTTAGGAAGAGGACTGAGAGGCAGCCTGGCACCAGGGCAGCAGTGATGAAGGGTGCGGCAGCGCTCTTACAGAAGGACAACAGGTAGAACAAAATATTACTCTTAGAAGGGAGGATAACGGTATCCAGCAGCTGCAAAAGCAACAGTGAGAATATGATACAGCCCAGCCTGAAGGAGGCGCTCTTGCTTTTCTTCTTCTGCTTGCACAGTGGAGAGTGCAGGCCCAAACCGAGGCCGAACAAGGTGCCCATGTTGCGGAGGAGGCTGGCGAATGGCGTCGTGTCCAT
>JAODKE010000101.1:26789294-26810376 GCA_026779605.1 Mormyrus hasselquistii | reverse complement strand
AGACACAAAAACCCGGAGAAACTCAAATAAAACACTAGGGATCAAAATACAAAAACTGGGGAGGTGGGATTCAAACATAAGACAAAGGTTCACAGACAACCACATGGCTCAACGCCTTGAGCCACATGGCCAGACAGGAAACAGGGAACAAAGACAGAACACAAAGAACGGGATGACCAGCATCACCTGCTGGCCACACGGGGAAGGGACACAGTGAGACCGACACTGACAGTGTCCTCATTTGCCCTCGTTATAAGGGTATATATGTACTTACCTTTGCCCTACTTCTTTGTCAGTAATTATGGATGTACAGTCATAGCCAGAAGTTTTGAGTGTTGTTTTTCCACAAAATTTGCTTCTTCAGTGTCTGTAGATCTTTTTCTCAGATGTTTCTATGGTAACTGAAGTATAATTACAAACATTTAAGTGTCAAAGGCTTTTATTGACAGTTTTTGAGAAGAGTCAATATTTGTAGTGCTGGCCCTTCTTTTTCAAGACCTGTACAATTCGCCCTGGCTGCTGTCAATCAACTTCTGGGCCAAATCCTGACTGACGGCAGCCTATTGTTGCAAAATCAATGCTTGAAGTTAGTCAGAATTTATGGGTTGTTGTTTGTCCAACCACCTCTTGAGGATTGACCACAAGTTTACAGAGAGATTAGTGTCTGGGGAGTTTCCTGGCCATGGACCGAAAATGTCGATGTTTTGTTCCCCAGGCCACTTAGTTATCATTTTTGCCCTATGGCTCCATCATGCTGGAAGTGTCATTGTTCATCACCAAACTGTTCTTGGATGGCTGGGAGAAGTTGGATGTTGGATCAGAGGATGTTTTGGTACCATTCTTCATTCCTTTCTGTGCTCTTAGGTAAAACTGTGAGTGAGCCCACTCCCTTGGTTTAGAAGCAACCCCACACATGAATGGTCTCACAATGCATTACTGTTGGCATGACACAGGACTGATGGTAGCGCTCACCTTTTCCTCTCCGGACAATCTTTTTTTCTGGATGGCACCAACAAATGGAAAGGAGATTACTTTTGGCCACACAGAAACAACTGAACCATGAGGAATTAAAACGAAGAGAAAGGAGGCTAAACAAGAAAGCAGAAGGACTAAGGTTGCGGGGACTGGGACAGAGAACACCAGAAAGCCACAAGCAGGAATTATCAGACAGCACTAATAAACCTACAGCTGTGGCCAAAGGTTTTGAGAATGTTGGAGTTCGCTGTCTCCACCAGGGTCCGTTGATGAGAAGAGATTCACGACAGAGACGAGGAGTAGTTGCAAGTCACCGCTTTATTCTCTGACAGATTGCAATCGGGAGCGACCACTGACATACATTCAGCATGTACAGAAAGAGGCTCAACAATAGTTGTCAGGTCTGTCCTCTTATAGCCCCAAGGGGCGTCTCCCCCCCTCTTCTGGTGTTTTCCATCTGCATATTTTGACATTTGCTCCAGTTAATCCGTTAGTACATGTCCACCCACCCAGCATTTTTATTGCATTCATAACCCTCCTTGTGTTAAGCTAAAGACAAGCAAGAATCGCTTACGCCATCTGATTCAACTTCAGTCTGGGTCAGGTCACCCTGCCCTGTCAGCGCACTGGTCAGTTCCTGTTTCGGTTAATTGCATTGTTAGATAATCACCCCCTCAAGAATGACTCAAAATGGTCTTTTGGCCACAGCTGTATGTGTATATATATACTACACTATATTGTCAAAAATATTAGGACATCCCTCCAAATCATTAAATTCAGGGGTTCCAATCACTTCCATAGCCACAGGTGTATAAAAGCAAGCACTTAGGCATGCAGACTGCTTCTACAAACATTTGCAAAAGAATGGGTCGCTCTCAGGAGCTCAGTGAATTCAAGCATAGTACTATGATGGCTCCCAAACGTCCTGCATCTTCTAAGCCTTCTGGTAGTAGTGAGCCTAAGCGCCAGAGGAAGACCTTGAACATTCAGGAGAAGGTAAAACTCCTGGATATGCTTCGGGAAGGAAAGCGTTACTTGGACGTCACTCGCCATTATGAAAATGTTCTTATTTTTACACATTACAGACAACAGCCAACAAACAAGTTTCTCCTACGGAAACATGATGATTCTGAGAGCAAGCAAGCTTGGGAATGCTCCTGTCAGGATATTAAAAAAATATATATATCAGGCAAACGATTGTGTGTAGTAGGCAGTGATGGAGAGAGGAGAACAGCCTGTGCACATATGTGTGGGCTTGAGTCACAGAAAGTAGGGGCGTATGATGGCAGCCCCATGAGGAAAGCATTCATGGAGATTTTGTGGTTTGACTACGAGAGGGACAGGTACAGGGGATCTCCCTAATTAGGAAACATGAGAGGCATGACACCAGAAATTTTGTACAATCCAGAGGGTGACATACATTCGGACCTGGCAGGTACAGCACAAAATATTTTATTGCTAGAATATTTAATATTTTATTGAATATTTTAAACTGAAAGTGCACAAAACTACAGAGGTGGAAATTTCAGGTCCAGAAAGTACAAATCCAGACCAAGATTTTGTTTCAACTAACCAGTTGAGTACTCTGTGACTATGACTCTTTATGCTCAACTGATTGATTGAAAGTAAATCATGATATGGATTTTTACTTTCTGGACCTGAAATTGCCACCTCTGCAAAACTATGCTGTTAAAAAGTTAAGATCAACAAATGGGTACTGAGTATGGACTCCAAGGACCACATGAGTTTCCCACGGACCTGTTCTAAAAACAGCACAACTCTCCAGTGAGCAGCGTCTAAAATTTAATTTCTGCTATTCTTCTTTATTCACATTTACATATATATAGATTTGAAAATGGCAATATCTTTTAAAAAAAGCATTTAAAACATGTTTATTAGACGTGAAGTTTAGATAAGTTCAGGATAGTGTTTCAAACTGGTAGTTCTTCATATGTACCTGAGAAGTAGCCCTGTTTGCTGGAACAATGTATAATTTTATGTCTGGAATCTATGCACCAATGCCATCATCCATTCTGACCATGAGGTCTTTCTCCAGGCAGTCCCACATGATGTCCCTGCTCGGCATGGGGTCTGAGACCCGTTCAATGTCTTCCTTGGAGTTCACGGTGGTCTCGGGCAGCCCACTCAGATCCATGTTTTCAACCTTGTTCTCTGTAGCCTGCAGAGAAGTGGCACAGAGGAGCTCTCTCAATACAAAACTTGCCCTATGTTCATTTGAGAGGAAGAGCCTCCCCGCACATTCCCCACGCCCCCGCAAAAAAGTTTCAGCCTGAAACAGACAATTATCCACACTTTTAATGTACATGTAATAATTAACATTATGCTGTTCCGATAAGGCGCCCCCTGCTGGTGATGTTTGTGTGAAACTTGATACCCATGATTATGATATTCATTTGGACTTTTGGCATTTCATCAGCAGTTACTTAGTGCATTAAAGTAACAGCAAACATATGCTGGGAAATCTTTCTTTGCAAAACGAGAAAGGCAGTCCTGGATTAAGTGAAAAGGTTTCCCTTGATACCAAATGTCACCCAATGGACACTGGACAGCAATCAATCTTCCGAAAAGAAACTTTTACTGGACACATACACAATACAGCTAGGTGGTGTTGGTGGCTTTTATTTTCCATAGCAACTGCAACTGCTTCCACGTGCAGATATTGGGAAGACTTTCTCCCCAGAAAATCGGTTCGAATGATCCGTTTGGATTAAATGATTGTAGCGAGTGCCTTGTATAGAGGTTACAGTGACAATGCTGTGATATCCAAGTACAAAATGCAAATTATGATGGAGTCTAGAATGAAATGCTTAGCAAAATTATTCAAAATTATTATTTGGGGACTGAGATTATCTGAGATTAGCACTTTAAGGATCCTTTAAAGAGGTTGGAAATACCTTTGTCGATTTCCAACTTGTCATTATTATTCGGAGATGTCGAGTCGGTTTAGATGCCTGCTGACCAAATTGATGGCACTCCTCCAGAATGTCCTGTTTTCTGTCTGATTCCTCAGTTTTCTCTGTGGTATGGCCATTATTGTAACGATCACACACAACGTGCACCAGCTGCTGTAACCTCTTGTGAGGCATTTCCGATGCTTCTCACAGCAGGATGAGGTTGGCACATACTTTGCTGCCTTGACAATGTTCCAGGATCCTTTAAAAGGAGGAATCAGCACCAGAAGTGGGATCAAGAAAGTAACCAAATGTTCCTATTGAAGAACAATGCAGCACAATGGCTGACCGTAAAGAATACGGGTAAATACGGATGGAAGTCGCCTGTAGCGTGTGTGCATGCCAAGGAAAGACTAGCACCACACTTCACTTGGAAATGACTTACTGCGATTTCTTTAAGAGTGCATTCTGATTTTTAACTCTCACTGGAGAATCATGGATCCATTCTTAAGGAGACCCGTTATGACAGTTTGACATTATAAAAGTACATCATGTTGAAAAGTAAACTGAACATTCTGGGTTAGTGAAAGAAAAATATAAAGTGATCAATATTGTAATGTTTAATGTACTTATTCTGTGACTGCTGCTGTGTGTCCCACTGCTCAAAGATACGTCTAAATGACATCTTTTAGACGTCCCCTGAGTATGGAAGGCCATTTGGGACTTAACATCTACTTTGACGTCCGTGTCAACATGTCAACACGCAAACAAGCAACGTCCTAACACTTCCATTATTTACATGTTAAGCCGTTCGGCGTTTGGGGCGCGCTAAAACTATGTGCTAACACACCCAATGTGAACGTCTGAAGAAGTTTGTACGCATCGATGCTATTGGTTGGCATAAATGCACACACCCCTTTTGACGCAGGAGCTATACACATGCAGTGTGTGCCCTGTACGTTGTAGTCACATGGACTCTACATTCAGCCATGTTAGTCCTAATTTGTGGTTATATATAGGCAACATATGTAAAACGTGTCAAACGTGACTGTGATGTTGTATTCGGCACCGTCCATTTGTTAGAGGGGTGAATCACGGGTTTATTTAAACTGGCAAAACAGAGGAGATGGATGTCAGATATCCAAAAGGAAAAAAAACATTCCAGATATATATATATATATATATATAATGTAATTTTGAATATCCAAAAATACATTGCGAATAGTAAAAATGTCATTACAGATATCCACAATTCATATTATGACTAGGAACAATGCAGTTGCAGATATCTGCAATTGTATTGTGGTTATCTGTTGACGAGTAGATAGGACACCGTTTTAACATAAAATGGGTCCATTGACTATCCACAATTAGCGTCACCTCGTCACTCGCTCCGTCTCGCCCCACTTTCGTATACCAGTGCTGTAGCAGGCCAGCTCTCACCCTGTGTCTGAAGCATGACTGACCCAGAAATACACTATTTCTACTTGAATGTGGATTTGACTGCTCATTTATTTTGATGCCAGGCTAAACTCTAAGCTAAAATTAAAATAGATGCAGAATGTTTTCGTTTTTGGAGACAGCGGTGAGCGATTTCCTTCGAGCGGGATTAAAATTGATCCGAGAGGAGGGCGATAATGAGCGAAATGACTGTGAGTGGGGGGAGCTAGAGGAGCATAGAGCTCCATGAGGGAAGAGCTCCACTTACATACTGGTCAAAATTGTGCATTTTGTGAATGGATGACTGTCCCATGCACTGACTGCGAACAGCTGACAGCCCCTCAACATGCCACTTGTGCTAGCTGTCTGTCTGCCAGCAGACCCTCTGGGTGACCAAATCAAACATGAAACAGGAGCAAAACTGGTAAATCTGGTTAATATTGATTTAATTGCACTGGAGTCTGTATTTGTGCTGAACAGTGCAGATGAGCTAAAGGTATCATGCTGATCACTTTCTGTCCTGCTGTATTAACAGCAAAAACTATATATTGAGCAAAGTGAGGCTTAAGACGTCTAAAGACGTTCAAATTGGCCGTATTAACACGCAGTTTTAAGACGTGTGACTGTAACACGTCCGAACGGCTTAACACGTAAATAATGTAAGACCTTGTTTGTTTGCATGTTGTTTGCATGTTGACACAGACATAACAGTAGATGCTAAGTGCCAAATGGCCTTCCGTACCTGAGGAGCCAGAATGAAAGTTTTTATGACGTCTTCTGAAACTCGAATGCCGACGTTCGCTGGACCATTATACAAGGTTTCAAATGAGTTCGAATGTGGTCATCATGGATGTATTTTCAACATCTTAGAATATCAAAAGCAGACTAATTTTAGACATCGTGTATATCGTACCTCTTGGCTAAATTCATTTATAAATAAACAGTCCCACCATGCATTTAATGAAAACTTTTATTTAAGTAACGTATATACAACAGAACAGTACAGAGCTAAAGCTGCTAAGTGCTGCGCAGAGAGCAGATGAACTGGGCAAATTGGACGTTTGGAAATCTTAGCCTATTTTTAATTTATTTATAATTGACTCTGTCCACCTCTTCCCTTCCTAGCTAGCTATCGTTAGCTTAGCGGTGGACTCAGTCACAGTTAGCAAGTTAACTAGCTACAGAAGGTTGAAGTTGGTTATAAAAAATAACATTAAATAATAACCTACTGCAACAAGCTGGTAATGTTTGTTCGGCCGCGCATCAAGCTGCTGTCGAGGGGCGTGGCTATGGAAATACAAAGCAAAACACTCAATGGTTGGAATTTAGAGGCTGTTCAATTTCTGAATGTGATGAGACAGTTTACGCCATATACAAGTGCAATCGTAGATGCATAAATGTGATCATGATTACATTTACTATTTCAGAAAATGATGCGAGGGAGCATATATGTTTTTTTTTTATTATTTCCGTTTAATTTAATTGAATTCATGAGCATTAAATCGAATTGACAGTGCCCAAAAACCTAGGCGTTCAGATATTAAACTACATATCAACATTGAAGAGAGATTATAGTCATACGTCCAGATACTGAACCTGATTTGCACGTCGTGCAGACATACAGATATAGTCCTGGACGGACCTACCCCATATAGCCATGATCATATAGCACGTCTGGGAGACGTCTCATGTTTGCTGGGATTGTACAGGTGACATGATTATATAACTGTTAAAACCAGAGAGTAGTGGCAGTTTTCTTTTATTTATTCAAATATCATCACCAGTACCACTTGGTGCTACAGTACCCCCTGCAACCCCTGACCAGGATAAGTAGTCAGAAGAATGTTTGAGTAGTTTTAGTAGAAGCAATTCACCCTTCAGACCTCGGACTGCTTTTCTTAAATGTGTAATTAGTCTTGCTGATTTTTTTCCTAAAAACAATCACTCTTAAACCATGAAACCATCAGGATAATTGGTAGGTGTTTTTGTAATAGTCCTTTCTTGTGCAAAATATGGAAATTAATTTTTTGCATCTCGATGGGATGCTTATGTCATTTCTGCTATATAACACGCACAAACTACAAAACGACAGTGCTAACGTAGTTATATGTTCCCGAGTAGTAACGGGGAATTTACGCTTGTGGAGGCGACGATAACCGGCTGTTTACCTTTAGTACCCGTTTCTGGATGGCAGTCCAGTCTGCGCATGCTCTGTGCATCCATCCAAGACACGTCAGGGGAGCTCAGAAGAAGATGCTCAACGCCATGGGTCGGCGGAGCCTAAAAACCTGACGAAAGTGATCATCGCTGCTACATATAATCATACATATACGCATAGGGAGGAAGAAGGAAAAGCTTAGAGAAAGCCAATAAGTTAGGACAGATCTTTCAGTTTAAATATCGGATTACAGTCCAATTGATACCAACTATGGAACTAAAGAAATTCATTACAGACAGTGAGCGGGCGATGAAGAGCTACGGCACCGTGCAGGACACGAAGTGGCAGACAGACAAAGGTAAGCATTCTTAACATGCTCAGTATTTCTGCGTATTTTACAGAAGATGAGTTTATTCAGTGGGATATTTAAGATGTTTCATGTAGTCCGAAAGCAAGCACTGAAAAACATCAGTGTCAATAGCCTACAGCCGAACTGCCTCCACAACGTCAGTTTTATTATTAATCCTGTAATCTTGCATAAGTTAAACGCTTCAAAAATTTGATCTTCCTACTTACCGCAAACGAAAGAAAGTAAAACCAATTTCCGTGACCATAATATAAAAAGCTAGTTGTAAATTTAGACGGGTCGAACGCGCTTGTGACATTCCTTGCAATAAGATGATGCAAATGTGCAAGTAAAGTGTCTGCTTGTACGGCGGGGGAGGCTGGTGCGGATTAGCCCGCTTTCGGTAGATCGCTGTGGTTTGATTACACACTTGATAATCATACCAAGCAGTACTAGTACTTTCATTTCTTTTGGCCACTTTCTCTCTCTATGTAAATAATTTAAGAAGCCTATGAACAAGCAAATTAGTAGCCAAAACAATAAATAATTCATAAATCAACCCCCCCTCCCCGACGATCCTGTCTAGGAAAAGCAGTTTAAAGATGGATGGATGGGTTAAGATAGCCTGAATATCATATAGATGTGGAGAAAAAGCGGGATATATCACAAATATCATTCATGTGTAAAGCTGGTGGAATTCTCTCTGACATCTCCTATGGATTAAGTTTCTTAAGCTGTAAATCTATTTCATTAGTAAAAGATGTAACCAAAGATGATGTTACATATAATAACAGAATAAGAAATATCCCAGAATGTGGTGTATGGTATGGCTAAACATTAATACAAAAATAGACACAGTAACATTATCAAGCTGTAATAAAGGCTTTGGGCACCAGAGTAACTGAAGACCACTTATGTTGTTATCAAAACATGTACCTGTTCATTCGAGTACCATAACACTTTTTTCCTCTAAGGAGTAAAAGATTTGAAAAGCCCCTTTGCCCTAGAATAACACAGTATATAGGCTAAGAAGAGAAGCTTTTTCATTCAGGCAAAAATAGAGCAGCATTGTGGCATCAGAGGGCAAGAGGCAGCAGTAAGAATTGAACCTCGATTCCCCCACCAAGGGCCCTTGGCTACCTCCCCACCACTGCTGCCCTACACCCTCCTATGAGCTGCGACCATGTGCTGTAACCTTCCAATCTGTCGAACTGAAGGGTTTGTGCCAGGCCTGGCTTGAGCTCTGAGAGGTCGGGTGGGCCACAGGAAGGCCAGGGAGAGGCGTGGCCTTTGGATGTAATCATCCTTGTGGTGGGCCAATCCTGTGATTGGGTAGGTCAGACCTGGCCTGTACAGTGAAGTATGCTGGGAGATTTAGCTCCCATCTGCGAGGCTTCCAGGTGTGGCTTTGTCTAATGTGTCCCTCATTTCGAGGTGAAGCTCAGTGGTCACCTAACCTAAGGGCACTGACTCTAGTTTGATGAGCTGCAGTAGAAGCAGGCCTTGTTGCTTCTAGGGCACTAGGCTCTGTGTTTGCTACTGCTGAACCCCAATCATACGAAGGCGCTCGGATCATTCATGAACGTAAAAAGGAATTGTTTTTTGAAACAAAGGAAATTTCCAGCAGGGGATTTCTGCTCATCTGTCACCCGCTGTTAATCAATAACTGAGGAATGGCTCCCTGAGTCGTGACCACTAAGCAGCAACATGAATCAGTTTAAAGATAGGCCTCTTGCTTCACCCAAGATACCATATTTATTCTTAATTGTCCTCTAAAAGACTCTGTTACACCTGCTGGGAGAGAGAATTTGGGTGATGACAAAAACCCTTGCAGACTTATTCAGTTTAGCAGTATTAATAGGGATGTCAGTGCCTAATTTTAGCTACTTCTGTGTTGCTGTTCTCTCTCAGACCAGCGGGGAGATTTTGCTGGCTTTGGTACCAAATGAAACCAGAGGGATATTTATACAAACGACGATAACCTGTGATGAATGTGTAGATTCCGGATTCTCCTGGAGCTGACACAGTGTGCCATATTTGACACCCCCCAGGTGGTGGGAGGATATGTGTGGGTGTGCAGCTAATGGGGAGGGGGTTCTATAAAAAGTAATTTAATTCAAAACCAGGATTAAAGGCAGAATTATGGGTGGAATATTAGTACTGAAGTTTTGTTGTTTCCTAGATAAATCAATGTGGCTGTAACCAACTAAAGATCAGACATGTATATGATCTATTAACCAAGCCTCTCCTTCAATAAAGTACAAGCTTTGTATTCCCACCAAGCTCCTGGGCTGTAAAGATGTAGTATACAGATGTACAGTTTATGCTTGTCCCTTTGTCTCATTGTCCCTTTAATCAGTTACAGATGTAAAAGATTATCTGGAATTGTCCTCACCGTGATACTGAAATATGATAACGCTAAATCAGTAATGTTAAATTTGAACTTTTTCAAAGATTCTTAGATTTCCACATCATTGCCCAGTTTCACCATGTCTTCAATCTTGAATAAAAACTGCCGGTCGTGGCATTTAGGAAATATTACAGCTCAAGGTAAAGTGTGTGTCACAAGTCAGCCTCTTAGAATCCTTTCCCTAACATTCCCCTGTGTATCTGTGTGAGGTCACTATCCCCTTAAATGTCAGTGTGTCAATATTTCATTGGACTTTTGACTCCAGAGAGCATATTCCTTTTATTGTATTTGCTATTTTAGGCGAGATGGAAACAGGACTCAAAAACGTTGGAAGAAAATCAATCATGAATATTATTCCTGATCCGCAGGACTAAAGTTTCACAGCATGGAGGTTAAGTCTTGCCAGGTTGTGTTGTTTTCCAGACCCTCCTAGCATCTACACACATATTTTTCAGATGTAGTTTTGAAAGGGAACTTTTTCATTCATAAACTAAAAACCATATCAAAAGGAAAAACTCTGGTCCTGTTGTGGTTGTACTAAAATGCGGCTGCTCATTCAGAGTGAAAAAAAGTTTGG
The DNA here is from genome assembly GCA_026779605.1 of Mormyrus hasselquistii. NCBI lineage: Eukaryota > Metazoa > Chordata > Actinopteri > Osteoglossiformes > Mormyridae > Mormyrus > Mormyrus hasselquistii. The sequence continues at coordinate 26,799,558 of JAODKE010000101.1, read as the reverse complement.
CAGTGGAGATTATGACTGCAAAAGAGACACAAAGCCTTTTCAGGGGCTGTAAGAGTGTTATGCTCGCACACCTAGTGGGTTTGTTCAGTTGGGGAAATAATAGAAGAATAAGTAAAAACTGCTGCTGCATGAAGAGAAACTCTTAAAATATAAATAATACAATATACATTTTTGCAGTTGCAGATATTACAAGTTTTTCTCCAGCTGTTTGTAAGAGTATAATTTCACTAAAAGATTTTGCGACTGTACTAAATATAGTGAAACACATCCAGTAAGAGCCGACCAAACAGGATTTCGGAGTTATCATGACCTTCTCAGTTCAATACATTGGAAAATAGTAATTTTATGTTTGGTCTACAAAAGACTAGCATTATGTAGAAATGCTTTGAATTAATTTTTATATTTTCATTTGTTAAATCAACTTCTTCTGATTGATTAGTGATCAGCGGATGGATTTCCAGTGACTTTTTGTGTGGCTTTAATGGATGGATTTCCAGTGACTTTTTGTGTGGCTTTAATGGATAGATTTCCAGTGACTTTTTGTGTGGCTTTAATGGATGGATTTCCAGTGACGTTTTGTTTGGCTTTAATGGATGGATTTCCAGTGACTTTTTGTGTGGCTTTAATGGGTGGATTTCCAGTGACTTTTTGTGTGACTTTAAATCCTTTCGCTATTTAATCCCTATTCTGCTTCTTGTTCAGCCAGAGGCCTCTTCTTTACAGACCCACTGCTGAATTTTAATTGAAATGGTATTTAAACCCACCAGACAGAGTGAGGACTTCTGCGGGGGGCCATAATTAGTCCAACAACCAAGACCAGGGATCATTCTTGCCACATATATTTGTCTTAGATGTCACTGATAATTTTGTAATAGACTTGCTATTTTTGTAATAGACAAGCAGGACCTTGTGCAGAACCAGCCAATGAGAGACCATGGCTGGGACATGCAGACCTTATATTTGACATTATAGAACATTTTTCAGATAAGCTATATATGAGGCCTAGAGGTGTAATGCATTTATCATTATTGCTGGTGACAGAATGGGAAGTAAGAAACTAGGAGAGAATAATTAATGCTAGCAGAATGTAAACAACCGTTCTGATGCGTTTTTAAAGACCGGAGAGAATCATTGGTTGCCAACAGTGTTACATATATCCCCTGAGAGTAGGGTCTGTCCTTCCCAGTTCACTTTGCAGTTGTTCTTCATTACCTTGTGCACTGGTATCTTTACTGAAAGCAGCTTGGAGTTTTACCCCAAATGGATGCTTTCCGGGAGCAAATGAAACTCAACAGCTTTGCCAGCGAACAGCAAGACTTGTCTTACAAGTCTGTGTCCCTAGAGTGTAGTAAGGTGTGTTTTTCAAAAGAATTATGTTGCAGTCAAAGGTGGGTAATTCAGGTCCAGAGAGTAAAAGTGAAGACCAAGATTTTGTTTTAACCAACCAGTTCAGCATAGTATGTCACAGTAGTACTGAACTGGTTGGTTGAAACAAAACCCTGTTCTGGACTTTTACTCTTTGGACCTGAATTACCCACCTCTGGTTGCAATAGACTGCACCACTGAGAAGAATGATGAGAGTCTCTTCAGCTGCAGTGAGATGTGTGAGATGAGGTTGGTTCAAGAGCTTTTTTTCCCCCCTTCATCAAGGTGTTACTGTGGGGGTGGTGTGTGGCTCAGTGGGTTATAACACTATGCCTGTGAGTGAATAGAAGCTCACTACTTCAAATCCAAAGCCAAAAGTGAGGTTACATATAATGACTTTTATGACTCCCCCCAAAAGTTTGGCCTGAAGGAATCTCACTTTCTCCTGTCGGCATGCTTCCCGGAAAATCTCTCCGGGTGTTTTTGCTCATGGTTCCACGTTTTTTGCCAGAGTAGATATCAGACCGAAAGATGGGTCCCGTCATCAAAAAGAGCTTTTTTTGCTGACTGGTAAAATGCTGCTAATGCTCTCTAAGGATCACAACCATCCAACAGCCAGCAAGGGTTACTTTGTTGTGGATAAGGTAGGGAAACTATTCACATAGCACCATGAAATAAATAATTATATATTTATTATATTTATATAAATAAAGGAAAACAAGGAGAAGTACTGGCCTGCAATTGCAAATTGGACAAAAGAACCCAAAACTGAGCTGGGACTGTGGCAGAACCAGGAACAGGTATCGGGACTGTCAGGGTTACTAGGAGCGATAAGATCAGCGGAAAACAACAAGGGACTGGTGGGAACAGGTGGGATACTCTTGGTCGCCTGATCATTGTGATAAGTACGTTCTGTCAGCTCTGCCTTACAGGCCAAACTATCTCGATTGTCAGCTTCAGCTCTATGATCCATGGGTCAAACGCTGAGAAACACTGAAATTGTGGTCTCGTTGATCATAGTGCAAGAAAAACAGTGATAAATAGAATATAAATGACATTTTAGCACTGACAGTTTGACAATTTAAACATACTGACACGAGACAGATAGCAAAATACAATCAAAAATAGTAAAATATATATATGTGTGTGTATGTATATATATATATATATATATATATATTATATATTTATATTTATATTACACACACACACACACACTTTCGACAGAATTTTTGATTGTATTTTTCCATCTATGTCATTCTCTTATGTCAGTGAAACGGTGAAATTTATATTACAAACAGCCAGGAATCATACGGCTGCAATGTGCAATTGTTGGTTAGGCTCTGCACCAGATATAATTCTGTATGCAAGGTATCCCATATACTGTACAATTCAATTCAAATTAGTTTTCTCAATATTAAATTGTCTCGAAACACTTTACATTGTCCCTGCCAAATGCAACCTGAGAGGAAGCTAGAGTTGATAGTGGCAAGGATTAAACTCCCTATAGTAGGAAGAAACCAGACTCAAAAGGGGAGTAAAGTCCCAAATCATAAAGCGGGAGTCTGTGGCTTGTACTTGGGACTTACTCATGCTAATCCACATTAGCTAGATGTGTTCTTAACTACAGTAGCGTGTGACGGAGTTCCTCTGTCCTCTATTCGTCCTCGCTGATGGTTACTGAACGCCGATGCCCTTCACACTGTCCCTTCCACAGCTCAGCCCGACGTCTCCATGGCGGACGGCACCATGTCCCCCGACGAGATCGAGATGGAAATGGCACGCATCCAGCGTCTGCGTGAGGTGCTGGTACGTCGTGAGTCTGAGCTGCGATTCATGTGAGTATCTCAGTGTCGGCATTGCGCTGGCCTGCCATTCCAGGCTTTTCTCTCGAGAATGGGAAAGGCCTCCCGGATCGGGCAGCACAGGTGTCCGAGCGCATGATTGTTCCAGTAACGTGGTGGAGTCAGAGGTCAGCAGATGACCAGCGATTAAGATCACTCAGACATTTACAGCAGGATGGGTCTGTGGAGCGGAGCAGCTGCTGCATTATTACTGGGACCTAATAAGGCATTTTGTATTCTGTACATTTTTGGTGGGGGGTCATAAGCTCATGTTTATACTGCAGGGGAGGTGTGAAGTCAAACATCTGAAACATAAGCTTTGGAATTTCAGTCCAGAGATTGGGGAAATCTGTTTCGCCAAGACTGCTGCGCTCTAGTCTGAACCAATTAAACCACACAGTTACCAAGAGACAAACAGCAGCTCTGTGTGACAATCTGCCTCCTGCCAGTACTCTTCTCCAAAAGGATAAACAAGAACAGCTGCTCCAGCCTGATCTGGTACTGAATGGCAGTCGAGCATTATGATTCCTTCTCGGTCTCCATTGCAGTCATTAGCCAAAAAAAACTTCCTGTACCCTGTCAGACTGGCATATTTTAAAATCTCTCAGGAGTCTTCGTTTTTGGCCACCGACACCAAGGTAGGGTGCTTATCAAGCACACTGCAATCACAATGTGATTGACTGGGCATTTAGGGCCCTAGTTTGACCTTTACATGGAACGTGAGTGGTGTTTATTTCCAGGGAAATGATTTATGAATATTGGGCCAGGTGAATAGATCAGTAATAAGCAAACCCGACTCCTTGATGCGCACATGCAAAGAGCTTACTGTCAGACCCTCGCAGCAGACACAAGGCAGCACACCGCCCTACTGCCCTCTGCTGGGGGGAGCTTGGAATGACTCATCGCTCAGCATTTACAGCTTTATTGCACAGTGACTGAAGCCCCAGCAGCCTGACAGGCATTGTCTTTGCTTGTGGTAGAGGGTGGGAATTAATGGATGGTCGGGGGCGGGGGGAGATCAGTACCCACCCACCCTCCTGAACGATTATCTGCTAACCACTTTCATATGCCTGCTTTTTTGTAAGAAATCACTTGGTATAAAAGAGAGCCTTTAATTTTCAAGCGTATGTAAATTCTCACCTCATATGCAGGGCTGTGCAGAGACCTTGAGGGGCAGGTGCTCCCAGCTTAAAAACCTTTAGAGTTCATGTATAAATTGAAGTAGTTCAGGAAAAACACAGCTCACCTGACGGCTCCCCCTACTGGACGTGTCTGTTAATAGGCTTATAGAAGTGGAATGGTTCCGTTAAGGGCACCAGTATGAATACTAGACAGTTAGGTGACTGGAAGGTAGCTGACACATTTTAACTGTTTGAATACAATATGCCAAAATCAGCACAGCCTTGCCCATCCGACGTCTGAATGTGGCTGATTGACGAGGCTGAGCCGCAAGGTTCAGATTTAAGGACGCGGCCTGTCGTCTTGCTCTGTTAGGATGGACGACATTCAGCTGTGCAAGGACATCATGAAGCTGAAGCAGGAGCTGAGGAAGATCGTGACAGTACCCGGTAAGACAGACAGGCCCCGGAAGCCCAAGCGACACGCTGACAGCTGGAGCGCTGCCAGCCCGACCATCTGTATGGCTGCACGTTTCACTTGGATTAAGAACATCCTCAGTTTAAAGGGGAAAGGAGGGAGGAAAAAAAAAAAAAAAAACGCCGTAATAACGAGTTGATTGAAGTACAGGTGAAAACTAATGAACTCCTTTTCCTGGATAGAACCCAGATAGATTCCCAGTAAATTAGCAAGCCGTCCTTTAAATATTACGTAAATGTCTAAATAAACCTGTCTAATGTCGGGGGGGGGGGGGGGGGGGTTGAGGTAACGGACATGCATTTAAGCTGTTTTATGTTATTTTGAGCAAGGAAACAGAATGTGCTCTTTGGGTGATGTCCTACTGTAACAGACAAAAACAGCCCCTTCAGACTCTGGCTGATGCAAGTTTAACTGCACGGTTATACATATCCAAACTGACAGATGCATTGGTGACAGAGGCAGGAGTTTGAGAGCATATTAAACGAAGCAGTTTAACAGGGTTTTTTTTTTTTTTGTGGCCAATGTCATACCATCAGAGCAGGAAAAGACCAATAAGCACAGGCAGAGAGAGGAGGAGCTCATTCTAAAGATTCACAAACTGGTCCAGAAGAGGGATTTCTTGGTGGACGACGCAGAGGTGGAAAGATTAAGGTAACCATCGTCCGTGACTCAGACTGATATTAGATTGAAAGCCAGCCCAGACCTCAACAAAGTGTTACTTGACCAATTAAATAATTAACGTAGCTGAAGTGATGAATGATGTGTAGCGACTTAATACCCAAAGGCACCTGACAGAGATATTCACACCCAATGGAGAGGCCCAAAGCGAGTAAGCATCCTGTTCTTTGTTTAGTTTGGAAATCAAATGTATTGCCAAAGCTGGTGGTAGATGAGTGCCGGACTTGTCGCCTCATAGGGAACAGGAGGAAGATAAGGAGATGGCAGAATTCCTGAGGCTCAAACTGCTGCCGCTGGAGAAGCAGACCAAAGCCAAAGAAGGTATTGTTCAGAACCCTTAACGCCTTCAAAAGGCACTAGTGTTCAGCCTAATAATCCATATAGTACAGTCAAGTGTCACTATTCACCATGCAGCTGAAATACTGTGCAATTTTTTTTTTGTGTTAAATTTTTCTTCAAGGCCCCCCAAAGTTAAAGACTACCCCCCCACCACCTCCAGGCAAGCCCTCGATTGCCAAATCAGGAGCTGCGATCATCAAAGACTGCTGTGGGGCTGCCCAGTGTGTCGTCATGTGATCATCCTTCCACCATCCATTTCAGACACTATACTGTGACTTATGTTACCAAACTCCCCACGCAAATATGACAGCCCAAAACAGCTACTGAGCATACACCACACAGTCAACTTTAAAGTAACAGTTGACAACTCATACACACTGGACAAAGATGACACCTTAATTCTGTTGTGCACAGAGGCTTCAAAAAAAAAAAAAAAAAAAAAAAAAAAAAAAACACACCCCGGAAAAATACAATATCGTGGTTCCAAGATTTATTTGGTTCATTTTGCCAAAACTGAACCACATTGTAGCCCGGTCCAGTCTAAGATAAAGTGCCAAACATGCGTTAATCATAACACAGGAGGGGGAAATGAAATTGCCGACTATTGTAATGACTGTAGATTTATAACCAAGACTATATTTGCCTTACAGATAATACACATAACTACCAGATTTCTAAAAACCAGGTCGTTAGAGCTTTGGTAATCAGGAAAATCAGGAGAATTATATGGTTCATGGAAAAATATATGCCGCAATATTGCAATATACTGATAATCTGTTACCAACTGATGGCTACATGCCACATCCAGCAACACTTGTACAGCTAAGGGATAACTACGTACCTGCATGTTGAAACGCTACATGCTTTAGACACTTAGAGATTAACACCAGGGGACAATGAGATTAATGCAAACAGACCCAACACACCAAACTCTACAAAGGTATGTGGAACAGACAGGTGATGCAAATTAAACACGATTTACCTGAACAAAATGACATCAAAACCAGACCAAAAACAGCCCAGTAACATTCAGCATGGCCCCCCCAAGATCAAACACTTTTGTTTGTGATAAAGTAGGTAGGTGTGTCCAATCTTGGGTGATAATTTAAGAGTCCCTCTGGTTATGTACTGTGCTGACATCATACTTGTATATAATATTAATAAATGCATCTGAGTGTTTGCTTTCCAAATCACCATAATCAAAATGAGAGAAAGTCAAAAACAAAACAGGAGGTCAGAATTATGCTTGTGAAAGATTTATTGACAAATCATTTGGTCCCTTCACAAAAAACTATTATGATGGGATTGGGTGTGTGTGCCGGGGGGGGGGGGGGGGGGGGGGGGGGGGGGGGGGAGAAGGAGATGGGCAAAAATCAAGAAATGTGTAGGAGAGGGAAGCAAGGGATACAGGAAAACAAGCAACACAGCACTGTGGTAAGGCTTCCAGACTATTTGGGGGGCGGGGGGGCAGCTTGACATGCACCCCACCCCCCAGCACAGGTTGGTGACACACAGGCCCACCAGAGAACTGGGAGCACACACACATCAGCTCATTTCAGGAGAGGCATCCTGGATCATTAGACAAACGACTTTCTGCTACTAAAAACAAGGCAGGAAATATACCAACCAAAATTATGCAGCTGTGCATATCTAGACCATTGGCAGTAAGGGTAAAAAAAAGAAGCTGTGAGTAAATCGGAACTGCAATAAATCAGAATTTCAGGGGGTTTTCCCCAAAATAGGGGCAGTCTGAGGTAGGCTGAGGGTTTTCTGGCTCTGAACTGATTATCAAAAGAAAAGACACAAGTCTTTTTCTTACATACCCATCTGAATTCATCTCATTCTCATGTGATTTTCTGCCTAAAGCTCAGAGTTCAATTACTGGCGAGAATCGAAGCGCACACACAGCAGACCATAGACATTCAGAGCCACACCGGGAAATGCAGCATCAACACCACTACAGAGGAGCCACAGCAAGGCTAAAGACTACAACCAAGACCAAGGAGACCTGGAGGAGGAAGAAGAGGGAGATCGACCACACGGGCCTGTGCGTGTGTATACGACTGCAGCACCTCAGACAGTGGCTCTAGGTGATCACCATAAACGTTTCAAGACACGCTCCAACATAGGACCCACAACCGGCTCTGTGAAAACTAACCTAGACGAAACAAGACTACCTCAAGTAAAATTCATTGGACACCAGGTGGAGAAATACTCCTGTTGCTCTCATGTGCCATGGCTGATACAAGCCATTGTAAAAGCCAGGTTCTAGTCCAGAGATCCTCTTGGTGTGAGAGGGAAGGTCTCTGTACCGCTTCTCTGCTTCCAGGGGCACCGAGGCCCCTGTGCAGTTTCACTGCCGAGCAATTAAACCTCCACTCCACTCAGGATTACAGCACTAAAAACACTTATTAAAAATAAAGCAAGGCTTCAGCTTCCCCACAAACAAGCCACGTGTCACAAACATAGGCTCTCGATTATTTTTGTACCATTTTTTTAAAAAAAAAAAGGAAGCAAAGGAACAAGGTTAACGAAAACAACCTTGACATTTCCACAGGAACTATAAAGGAGATGTATAGAACATACAACCTCAGGCCAGCTTTTAAGGCAGCGGAAATGACTGGACACTTAAAACCCGGTTTCCCCACACTGCATTTCCCATTTCAGTAGCGGGCTTTCCATTTTCCTGACCGCACAGTGATTTATGCATCGCGTGCATATTTCACAGCACCCGCTGAAATGTAAGCCACCATCCAAGCGAATGGAGACGGCTCACCTGACGGCAATGAAAGGGCTGCCACGCCGGGACCCTGGAGGTGTCGTTTTTCCTGCACTCCCTGTGTAAAGTGGCTCGTCGCAGGCGTCAGCCTTGCCGAGGGCTTGGGTGCGAACACGCGGTGCCTCCACACGATCCCATATATTGGAGCAGAGCCAGTCGCAGTAAATCGCTTCACACGTACAGAAACAGCTGTCGCTCAAGCCTCACTGTTTGCACATGACGCATGCTTACATAAGCACTCCCTCCTGACTACCAAAATCTTTGAGTGGACTCAAGTCAATTAACTATATAAAACCAAGTCAGGGAAGAAAGCGACAAATGCAGAAGTCACTGGATTCCCCTCTGTAACCAAAAAAGTTATTTTTATGGGGGATTTTTAATTCAGCGACCCTGCCCATCCTCCCCACCTCTGTGTCCCAGCCTACTCAGGTTCAGCATAGCTCTAAAAGTCATCAGTGAATGCAATTTTGAACCAAGTTTTAAAGAGAACATTTCAGGTTTTCAATAATGTTTCAACTTATCTACTGGCTAAGTTGGGAGCTGCGCAGGGGACACAAATCAGCTCTGAAAACACAAATACCTCTGCCCCCTCCTGGACACATCTACACCTTCCTCCATCCAGTTTCAGCTAACCCATTGGTATCATACTCACAGCACTAGTTTACAGACTTCTACACTATTATTTCCATTCACTCAACTCAGAAAAGCAGACTTTCTACTGACGTCTCACACTCAATCATCGAACAGATTCACATTGCGTACATAGCTGGGGACCATCAACCAGAACTTATTCATCACACGGGAGTCCCATAAAACAAAACAAGGTGAGAGGATATGAAATATGGCCACACAGGAGTAATGAAATGAACAGCAGCGCATCGCTGGCGGAGCACAGTCAGCCATGGTGGGACGATAAAGTGCGGACATGGGCAGTGGGTGTGCTGGGGGAGAGGGGGCGGTTAGCAGAGACAGACGCGGGCACCTCAGAGGCGAGTGACGGGCGTGACAGAGAAGTTCGCCGCCAGCTTGACTTTGTTGCGAGATGCCCGCTTGGGGCTTTCTGACATGGGGCAGCGGGGCTTGGACCCTGGAGAGGCTGCCCCTGGCTTCAGGGGCTGGTCATGCTGCAACACTGCAGGACTTTCACATACATCTGGTGCAGCTGGGTCGAGGTCTGGCTTCTCCATGTTCACTGGGGAGGTCAGGAGAGCAGCATCAGCCAGTAGTAAGATCACAAAACAGCACCAGAAGGGGGGGGGGGGCTTTGCAGAACAAACATAATACCAGAGTTCTCAGGCTCCGGGTGAAAAAGCTGAGCCAGGAAGTCAGTGTTCGTATCGGCACATATACACTCACGACATGGAAGCGGATACTTGCTCAATTTCCCCAAGCTGATTACCTTAGGAGGAACTACCTCTGCTGCAGAACTGGCAGTAAATGACAGCATAGTCAGCAGTCAGATGATATCCTGCATAGCACCATACACATTTTACTAGCAAAAACTTCCAGGTACTGAAAATTACATTGGCCCCTTTCCGCTGTTGCGGGAGATCGACACGGCAGGGTCCCACCTCGCCTGCCCAGCACTTGGCAGCAGCGATCTAACATTTGCCTGGCCCCCCAACTGGCAAGAGGGTAGCATTTAAAAAAAAAGCTGCCTGCT
>JAODKE010000101.1:26746527-26789194 GCA_026779605.1 Mormyrus hasselquistii | reverse complement strand
GGGGGGGTAGGGTGTCCAAGGAGGGGGCCCTGGTGGGAGGGGCTGCATGCCATGTTGGTCCAGTTCAAGTAATTTTGTCCCAAGCACAGGAAGTGTGTGGTGGGTCTACACAGACACTACTGCCTCCATAAGTATTTCATGGGGGCAGTAACAGAATAAGACACACATGGTCTAAAGCTGATCAGGGTGGGATGGATATGGACAGACAAGCCTCACATGCACCCCACCAATGGAGGGCCAGGTTTTTAGAAGACAGTAAGATCACTCTCAGGAGACCAGACTAACTTCCCAGTCAAGTGGTAAGCAACCAGCTTTAAGGCAGGTCTGTGTTAAAGAGTGCACCGGTCAAAAGATCGGACACACCTACTGAAAATCACTCTTTTTTGATTGTTTTCAAACAAGATAACAACCCTAAGCACACCGAGGTTATATAGTAAGTACAGTCAAACCTCAGATTGCGAGCAACTTGGTTTGCAAATGTTTTGCAAGATGAGCAAAATTTTATCAAGTCCAACTTGATAAATGAACGATGTCTTCCAATACGAGTATTATGCATATGTTTTGTCTGCCTAGCGTCACATAATCACCACAGAGCCAGAATTTAGTAAAAAACCACCCGAATGAGGGTGCAGTAGAGCGAGCGATGAATCTGTTTAATGTAATGTCCACATTTCCGAGGTTTTACTGCATTATCTTTTTAACATGGAAAGAGATGGAGTACCCTGACAAATGACCTGGCCACCACAATCCTCCAACCTAAACCCAACAGAGCTGGTTTGACATGAGTTGGATCGAAGCATAAGAGCAAGCTAACCTACTTGTGCCCAGAGCTGAAAAGTGCTTTAGGACTGTTGGAAAAGCATTCCAGGCTACACCTGGAAGATGGTTGAAAGAATGGCAAGTATCTGCTCTACTGTCAGACTAAAAGGAAGCTTTTGGAGAGTCTAAAATGAAACAGATGTGGAACAGGTCTTTGTCATTGTAATATTGATATTACTTAGTCAAGACCTTTTACTGTAAGGTGAGCAACATGGCTAAAGTAGAGAGAAACAGCAGACATGTTCACACGTTTGACTGGAACTGTATGTAAATATCGGAAAGTCGTCTTCATATCCCTCCATCACACTCACACTCACACACACACACACACACACACACACACACAAAAAAAAAAGGTGTCAGTGTTCATAGGTTTGGTACACTGCACATAAGACAGGCTTGGGCAATAGAGAAATACAGAATACAGCGGCATTTAGAAATCTCGGCGGCAAATCAGGATTTAATATTTTCGAAACTGGTTGCTTTTCAAAGTTCCACCAAAACATGTCTGATTTTATAACCGTATGAAAAATTAGACATTGGTCAAGCCTAATGCAGGGTCACTTCAGAGAACCCACCACTCAACCAGCACATGGAGAATGACACAGAACAACTACCGTGCAGCACACTGACCGAGGTTCAACGCAGGCTGCTCCTCAAATCGGATCAGGTCTGTCTGCTGCAGCAGAACTGGGTCAGGGTGAAGCTGCGGGGAGGGCAGACAGGAGGGGACCGGCCCACAGAGGAGGTCCACCGGTGACCCCAAGCTCAGACAGAGCAGCTCCTTCTCCACAGTACTGGAGGCTGGAAGAGGAGCCCAAGTCAGCACGCACACACACAGTCCTACTTCAATGCGACTAATGTGCTCCCGAAAAACCACATGCTCAGTAAAATCACGTACTAAAATACACATCCAATGGGAAAAGTAGGGTTACGGGAATGAGACTCAAACATAGCAACTTGCGTCAAACACCATAAATTAAATAAAGAGTGCTGCCAGTAGCTGATAATATATTTATATACGTATTAAACGAGAAATAATACGTTAATTCATTAATTTCTCCTATGGGTCATGAGTCTTACGAGAATTTCTTAGTAACCAACTAAACGTGCTGAACTTGACCTGTCGATTGCCAAGAGTCGGGAGTAGTGAGCCAGGCAAGCACACAGCACAGGTACAAAGGATCAGGCAATGCAGGCATGGCTACAGCTACGCAAATGAATATTGCTGTTTGTCATGTAATTTGACAAACGTTTTCAGATTTTAAGACTAACCTGTGAAGTACATGGAATTTACATAAATAATTTGATTCTTCAGTATTTATAAACCAGTTTGACCGATTCACTTCAAAGAACCAGTTCAAAAGGACAATTCATTCAAAAAAATGGGACATCACTTTTCATTTGGATAGCCGTTTTTTGCTAAAACCATATCACGTTGTAGTTGGCTTAGTGCTACTCTCCCCAACTGAAAATTGCGCAAATACAAATGCTATACTGCGTTGTATTGGACTTGAGTAATAATATATCAATTGTGTTTGAACAGATTTGCAGTGTGATATCACATGTTGTACCGGGACTGACTGTACAGCCAAAACCTACTTTGAGTTTTTTTTTTTTTTTTTTTTCCCCCCTCAACACAGCAAGATTCTCCTGTCAGTACCAATCAGCAGTCACATCCAAAGCAGAACTTTGTTTAAAACAGACTCCAAGTCATAACAAAAACCGGGGTTCTACCAGAGCTCTGCGATTCAGGATTCTCAGCGCTGGCCCCTCCCTCTTTCTGCGAGCTCTCCGTGGTGATCGGGCTGGAGCGCACTGAGAAGGTGGCAGTGAAAAACACACGGGTGTCAGTTTCTCCTGGCATAATGTCTTTGGACTACAAACATCGTGGAGTGATTCAGAGCAAGCTAACCTTTCATGTCATTCTTGAGAACGATAATCTTTTTATGCCCGTGGCCTTTAATCCAGACTACCTGTCAGTAGAGAAGAGAACGCACCAGGGTCACGGGCACTGCAGTCATACCTCCCAAACAGAGGAGCAGTCTGAGACGTGTTGATGTCGGGCAGCCTGACCTGCGGAATGGCACCTAGAAGCTCATCCAACGTGCTGTAGCCATATGAATCTGGAAGCAGCCCTTTGCCCGTGTACTTGCCGAAGGCCCCCAGGAACTCTGTTAAGAAGATCTGGTTGTAGTGGTAGGTGTGCAGCAGAGCGCGCACACTGCGAGCGAACTGGTAGAGCGGCGTCAGCCTGACCCGCTCCTTAGAGGCACCATCCTCAGCCTCAAACAGCTGTAGAGCATCAGTTAGAAACAGATGAAACCACTTAACAGACCATTTAACACCCTCATTAACGACTTATTGAAATACCATAAAATCCGAACTGGCTATGGGTACCAGCACAAGAAAGATGGGGGTGGGGTGGACCCTGAAGGTACCTCAACTAGGTAGGGTAGACTCTTGAGTAGCTCGCCAAGGGAGACAAAGCCATACTCGCAGGGGTTGAGGGGCGTGCCATGCGTGGCCTCATATTGTTGACTCAGCTCCTCCACTGTGAGAGAGTCCTGCTCCGCTGGCAGGGACATCAGCAGGGACAGGAGCTGGGTGGTCAGTGAGCGCAGGGACTTCCGGCTGATCAGTTGCACCTCTCGCCCTCGGACTCCGTCGACCACCTGGAGAGAGAGAGAGAGAGAGAGAGAGAGAGAGAGAGAGAGAGAGAGAGAGAGATGCAGGTGAGGATCGATTAGATAGTAAAAACAACGGGCAGTGCCTAAGGAGACCCCTGGAAGTTGACAAAAAGGGACATCTTTGCATCTACATTTATTTAGAAGAGATTTTCCCCCCCCCAATGCAAGGCACACAATACAGTAGCATAAAGCTGTCGAGAGGCTAACAGAGCACTTTTCCACTACACCTGGTACCGTACTTTTGGTAAAATTTCCTTTTCCATTGACTTCCGGTCAAGTACCAGTACTTTACTTCTTGGGGGGTGTGACTTGGAAAAGTGTTCATTAGCAATTGGTTATGCAAATAGCTAGCCACTAAAAAATTCAACCATGGTCTGGAAAAAGTGTTGCAAACTATCGTTTAAGAAAAACAAGGCCTAGAAAACCGAGAGAGACAAACGGCTTTAATTGTGAACTGACTGGAAGAAGCAGAAAATGATCTGGATGACAAGAAAAGCATTCGCTATAATAAACTAGGGGTGCACAAATAGTGATATTTATAAAGCAAAAAGTTAAAAATAAAACTGCTTACAAATCCGTGTAGGAGTGGTTTGAACAAGGATGAAAATGATTGGCATGGAGAGTGCATACAGCACTCATGCAAAAGCACATTTAAAAAAAAAAAAAAAAAAAAAAAAGTGTAAAGTTTCAGAATACTAGATAATCTTGAAATTGAACTATTATAAAAATTGCAATGTAACATTGTGATGTCATTCAATGTAACATTGTGATGTCATTCAATGTAACATTGTGATGTCATTCAATGGTGGTAGTTATGTTAGAAGGGGTAATGTTAGAAGAATTAGTCAAAAGTTGCTGGACACCTTGACCACGTGGCAGAGCTTCTGCAGAAGCCCTGGAACAGAGCTGACGTCGAAATCCTGCAGCCTGAGCCCATAGCCGAAGGTCTTGCTGTACTCTGTCAGGAGCTCAGTCAAGGGGAGCCTGCTGTCCTTCTGAGAGCGCAGGAGTTTCACAAACTGAGCTGCCAGAGCCTTCAGCTTCTCCATCTCCGTCAGACTCAGGATCTTCTCTCCCCCGCATTCGAGCACCTGAAACACGCAGACACACAGTGAGTGAACCATGCATTGGTGCTTGTATGGTGATCCAACACAAAGTCAAACACACACTATAATCAACTTAAAAATTGAGATTGCACGATAATTTTTACTGGTCTGAGCCAATACTAAAATGCAGAGCGTCTTCTGATAGATACCAATCCCATATTTATTCCCCTTTATGAATTATTAAGCGTTAACGAGATACATGTATCAATTCATTTCAATTAACATGGCAAACTATCTGCATTTAGTGTTGTAGCAGCACAGCGAGTATATTGCAATAACTTGCAATAAATTCAGCTTTTAAAAGAGCCTGAAGACATCGTCTGTATGTTACTGTGTTATAGATTTAAAATCATCACTAGCATTACATAGATCGCACTCTGCAGTTTTGCCTTCATCTTACTTCAACGTAGTTACGTTTTTTTCCCATGCAGTCGACATGACAGCTCCAACACACGTTCATTACTCAACAACTAGCCATCACGTGACCCTCACTTCTGTTTACGGTATGTCACACTTACAAGAATTATGATTTTTCAAGCTAGAACCATCAAGTTAGATTACAGAGCATGTAATGGTACAGCCCGTAGCCTGCTAGACCCACCACCTCTTACGAAATACCATCTCTATACATCAAGAATAAGGCCTATAACACAATTAGCCTGGGCATTAGGGGTGTGTGGGGGGGGAAAAAATCGATTCGCAAAAGAATCGCGATTCTCTCTCTACAGATTCAAAATCGATTCATACAGGACACAAAATCGATATTTCCAATTTTGTAACGTGTGAGTTTAATTGGTTTTCCGGATAGGAGTTTGCCAATCTTATAGATGGTGCAATGTCAGTTTCTGCTCAAATAGTAACCCTTGGTGTGAGCAAGAAGAAAGTGAGTGTGCACACACGCGAGCAATTCATGCATATGAGCAACGGAAAACATGGATAAGAACATTAAACCTGCCCCATCCTTATTTAAGGCAGACGTTTGGGCACATTTTGGATTCTACAACTCATGTCATATGCAAGCTTTGTAAAGCTAGTCAAATTTTTTGGAAACACTACAAACCTCAGGACTCACATGGCACACCATCCAGAGGATGCAAACATACAGCTAAATGCAGCAGAACTTATGTAATTCTAATAATGGCACTTTACAACCAATTATAGCAGCTTTTATTTGGTTTTATTTAATCTACTTTTATGTAGTGTTAATTTAAGTTGAAGGTACACAGTTTATATTTGTAATAGATTCTTTTTGTAATGCGACTTCTCAGGGCTGTATTTCCTATCAGACTGATGGAAAATAAAAATAATGGACATTTTGAATTGAGAATCAGTTTTGAATCGAATCATGAGCCCAAGAATCTAAATCGAATTGAACCGTGGAGTTCAATCATGCACCCCTACTGGACACCTTTTCGCAAGAAGGTGCAGGATGACAAGCACAGACACAGTAAATCAAACGGCATCAGCGATCTCAGAACCCACCAGAAGCACTTCAGGAATAGCCTCAAAGAGCTCAATAAGCTTGGTGAAGCCATAGTAGGAGAGCTTGCACTGGCGGCCAAAGTGATGGTGGTATGAGGGGATGAACTTGCTGAAGGGCATGCGGCAGTGTGGCTGGTGCCGGAGAAGGTCCACCACCTCCTTTGCAAACTGTTTGGTTCGCTCCACCTCTTCTGGGGTCCTCTCTGCATGGGCAAGGCAATCAAGGCATCCAAAAGGATATACAGACCAGCGACCGGTAAACTGCCGACAAAAAGCCATAGGACCTCTGTTCTGACCTCTCTTGGGAATGGAGATGATGGTTTCTGTGTCTTGCTGGGTGATGGTTATCGTTGTATCAGGTATTTCAGACAGAAGGTCCATCAGGTCACACATGCCATACTCAACCACACTCCAGTCTCTAGAGAAACACCTGAACGTAGAAGAATCACACATCTCAAAACTGGCTAGCACCATGCACCACCCTTCCAAGTTGTCCAAACCAACCGTACCAAAAGGCAATTGATGCTTAAAATGGAGCCACACTTCACATCCCACCCAGAAAAATTCTATTCAACAGTCCCATCTCACACATATGAATATGACACTCATTAGAAGATCATGTCGGTGACCACAAAAGGACTATTCAGACCACACAGACCAACATGGACAGGACCACTGACAGTCCAGACGTCTTGCCCCATGACACTAACCAGTGGTAGGCTTGCATGAAGTCCCGGATGACTACTTGCTTGCTGACTTGAAACTTAAGCAGCTTGAGCAAATCCTGCGTGAAGCGCTTGACCTGTGCGCGGTGAGTCAAGGTGAGCAGCCGTTTGGAACCCATGCCAAGGATCTGCAAACCACCACACATCCGCGTCCCATCAGTATTGCCGCAACACCCGCATGCTTGTCCCATCACTCACCAAATGCCTTCAGGCAATCCATACAGTGTGTACAAGGCCAGTACTGACAGCAGCCATAAACAGTACCCTGTCCAGAAAACCTGGAGCGTGTGCATCGAGGCACAGACATCACTTGCCGAGCCACCTGAGGAGCAGCGGCTCTAACCTGCAGAACGTGGGGCACGGCCTCCAGAAGCTCCAGCAGCTTGGAGTAACCGTAGTCAGAGACGCGACACTGCTTGCCAAAATGGTGGTGGTAGCAGGGGATGAACTTGCTGACAGGCATGATGCAGTGGGGCTGGTTCTTTATGAGGTCGACCACCTCCCGGCTGAACTGGATCAGCTGCGGGTTCCCCACAGGGCTCTTACAGCGCTGTACCCAGGTGTCTGTGTGCAGGGGGGGGGGGGGGGGGGGTACATGTTAGCAGGTCAACACTATCATTCATGAATACTGCAAAGCACAAACTTACAGATCACTGTAGAAAATCACCCATGTCACATCCGGCTGCAACGGAGTGTTCCACAAGTGCTATGCTCTGAAGCGTGATCAGAAGGGCACGCCGTGTAATGGTGTAACCTGGGAATACCTGCATTAGGAGGGGGTGGTTTGTTGTGGATCCACTTGACGACCTTGAATCCATTCTGTGCTGTGACAATGTTGACACCAGGGATACAGGTAATCAGGTGCTCCAGAGGAATACCTCCCTCCAGCTCTCCTTCACCCAGCGCTATTGGGTGAAACTCTGCTGCGTAGCACTCTGGAAAGCTGATCAGACGGCATAAAGGTGGCCAGTTATAACTGGGTACAGGAGATCCACAAGACCGGAGAGCCGTCATCTAGTGCGGGTTACCTGAGCAATGGCACCGTGCCCTCGTGTGTCTGCAACAGACTGTGCACCTGGGCAGCAAATGGCTTGAGGGACAGCATCACGAATGGGATCTTGTAGGAATCCGGGTCAAAGTCAGACTCGCTGTCAAGACAGATGACAAATAAGGTGGCAGAAAAGTCTCCGAAAGTGACCGCTGAGGGAGGTGACCCTAAGAGCCCGTACCTGAAGACGCGCTGACAGTGGTGCTGCCTGCAAACGGGCTCATGGTACTCGAGCTCCTCAAACACCACAGGGCTGCCACTGGCTGAAGACCCATCGTGGGACTGCGATGAGCCCAGGGGGCTCTGGCGGGCCTGGCCGCTGGGGAGGAGGCAGACCAACCGAGAACCGCCCTGGTCCCTCACCGCCAGGACCTCGCTCAGCTTGTACAGGTCGCTCACTGCCAGCTTTCGGCTGAACCTTTGTGTGTAGTAGAGTACGCAAGATGCAACGTGACGAAACTCAAAGCAACACCATGGAGGCTATTTATTTATGCCTCCATTTGTTCATCAGCAGCATTTGAATACAAAAGTCCACAATACATTTATAGTTATTTCCTTCAGTTCTTTGGGGAAATCTTTGTTGTGGTACTTTGGGAGTTTGTCGTGCTGACCCAAAGGGGATAGGATATACCCAAATAGAGATAGTCTGGCCATGAAAAGCAGTCTGGATTTACAGGTAAAATTACCAGACATTTCCTAAATAAAACATACATATTTTGTTAAGCCCACAGAAAATACGGCTGAACAGATTTCAACAAGGAAAACTGACGTGACCATGCAGTACCCAGCGTTTCCCCTAAGCAGTACTGACAAATTTCCTAGTACAAGGGTAGGCAATCTTATCCAGAAGGGCCGTCGGGTTTGTGGACTTTAATTAAAGGACTGACTGGCTGAAGAGTCCTCACACCAGCCGACCTATGATCGCTTACCCCTGCCCTAGTACATAGAGAGAACCGTAACACCAAAAGCATTTAAAAACCCATATAAAACTAAAAGCAGGAAGGCATCTTACTTTTTCTCATAGATCTCAGTCAGTTTGAAGAGGGGCAGACAGCACGCTGGCGAGTCGTGGAGAATGCTGATTATTTCTGAGCTAAATGCAAGACAGCCTCGATTACAGGATGCAGATGCAGAGCATGGGGGGGGGTGTAAAGCGGCGGGCGCATACCCGAGAGGTGCCAGTGACCTACTGCTGGTCCCGGTGAGGAGGGAGACGTGCACGCGCTTGGTGCCGATCTTGTGGCGATGCAGGTTGCTGACGGCGGTGACCGCTTGCTGCAGGGAGCGCATCTGCACGGTGGCCCTCAGCTGGTAGTCAGTGTGAGGGCTCAGCTCCACACTCCGCACCTGCTCCAAGGACAAACATCTAGCGCCATGCAAGCGGGCATCGCGCATGCACCCGCCCACCCCGCTGGCAGCACAGGAGGTGCCTACCCGGCCGTATTTGGAGAAGGTGCCGTGCAGGGCCTGCTGCAGCTCCTTCCGGGACATCCTGTAGTCCATGTTGCCCACCAGGATGTCCACGCCGTCAGAAAAGGGTTCTGGGGAGGCATCTGGATGGGGGCTGCAGGATGGCACCATCAGGGGGGAGGAGCGGCTGGACAGGCAGGGGGACGCGCTCCTGAAGGCAGGGGGTGACAGTGAGGGAACGGGACCGGATTAGGAAGGACGACCGAGGAGTGGGAATGTGCAGACTGACAGTAACCCATAAGCCATTGTACTTACATAGCGGCTGAAAACCCACCTGGACGACCAAGAGCCTTGGGACAGAATAAGAGGGCTGAAGGTTTTCTGCAGACTGAGCTTGCTGAAGGCCGAAGGTGTGCTGACCTGGAACTCGGCACCGCTGCGGTCCACTGGAGTGTCACACATGCTGTGCCTCCTGTGGTCAAGGGGGTGAAACCGTCACCAACAGAAGCTCAGAACCTCCCAGGAAAACAGCAGCCTTCACTTACCTGCGACCTCGCTCTCCCACACCGTCTGATTTTGATGAAAGCTGGATTGGGATGTCATTGTTATTCAGAGGGGAAACCGATTCGCCACGGATCTTTTTCTCCAGATGGAAAACTTTGGGTTTGGGCTCAGTTCTGCACAGATCCTGGGTAAGAACACAGGACACAATAATACTGAGTACCTCATGGAGGGAGTATTACTGCCCAGGTACTAGAGCATGGAGCAACAAATCAGCCTACCCAGCTCAAAAAGAAAGAAAACACTCGACATGAAGAAGACATACAAGGAGAATATTAGACAATCAGGATAAAACAGGCCACCAACACACATCACAATGATCTTAACATGCTTCGCATAACCGGGGGCTTGCTTTTACTATTCTTCAAAAACTACAACCAGAAAAAAAATAAAAAGGAAAAGATGAGGGGCAGATGAATGAGAAGCAGAAGGATGAGGCAGCATTCAGCAGTGTGGCCCACGGACGGAGGGGGCACAAGCGGATGAGCTGGGATGAGGCAGGGTGGCGCGAAGCAAATGGTAATGGGCTGCTGCTGGCAGGCTGCTGACCTGAAGGCTCCGTCCCACAGGGCCTCCAGGCGCACCCCCCACCTTCCTGGAGGCACCGCTGAGCTCGGGGGGGCCCTGGCACAGCCGGGCGATGCGGCCCAGCCGCCTGGGTGAACGTGGCTTCTCTACGGGGACGAAGACAGAGGGAGGAGGCCCAGAGGCCTCTTCGGCGCGGGGGCAGAGCGACACGCTGATGCGGCTGCCGAAGACATCCTCGTTCTCCATGCGCTTGCTGGCGCGCTCCGCCGCCTCCCGGCTGCCGAAGCGCAGCACGGCGCAGCCGGCCGAGATGCTCAGCACCTTGCCGCCGCAGTTATCGGACAGGCGCCGCAGCCTGTTGGCCAGGCTCTTCCCATCACGGTTGGTGGGCAGGTTGGACACGTACAGCAGGGTGAAACAGGGCTGGTGAGAGCAAGAAAGACAGGGACCGCCGATTCGCTGCCATCCAAGACCCGCCAGGAGACGTCAGGAGGAACCCATCTGTTGCTTTCGGGTGGAAGGCTCACCAAGGTCGCCAAATATCCCAATGAACTGGCCCCACCGGCCACCGGCTCACAGGCCACAAGGCGGGAGAACACGGAACGACCCTAAAATTCCCCACATTTCTTAATCACCACCAACCTCAACCGTAAATGATGTCTCAAGTTGGGAAAAACAGAACGCCAAACTAGAGGGCAGGTAGAAGAGGTTTGTCGTTGTCGTCATCATCATTATACATGTATTGCTTGGCGGAGGACAAGTGTGTAAAAATTTCATCGACTGACATTAAGAAAAATTCCAGTGTTGTCTGCCCTCTCTCCAATGATTCCAGGAAGTTAGGAAAAGGATACATCAACACAAACACAAAACGCATCTTTCGAATTAGGGAAGAGTGCAGCTTGGGGTCAGAGCAGAATGGGGGCCTACCTGTGGTTTCAGGGGCACTCGTGAGGGCAAGTCGGCCACCAAGTCTTCGAAGGCCACATGTTGGTGCGCATGCTGCAGGAGAGCTTCAGATGCCTGGTTCTTGTGCACTAGGATCACGCGAAAGCCGTGCCTGTGCCGCAGGTCACTCAGTTCACTGCCGAAGTTCACGTCGGCTGCGGGGACAAGCGGGGGTCAGCAGGGCGGCCCACGATCCCGGTCCTCACACCCAGAACGGAACAGCGCACTCACAGGAGACGAGCACCACGGTGGCCGGAGCCGTGTGCGTATCAGCGAAGCGCCGCAGGCTCTGCCTCAGCTTGTCATCCGCCGCATTCTTGGCTGTGGCGTTGATGTGAGCCACCGTCACCTAGACAAACAGAGCGCACACTGAGCAAAGTGACGGAGGCCCCGATGGTCACCAACGCCAACGGGTCAGGTGGACGCCAGGGCAGCACCTGACAGTTGTTCAGCTCCTGGATGACCTCTTTGCTCTCCTTGCTGATGTCGCAGACGCAGATAAACTCAGCCTCGCGATGACCCAGAAAAAAGCAGCTGCGGATCCTCTGCACCACGGCCACGGCAGAGCGGCCACTGGGCACCGAGCAGTTCTCGATGTCCCAGAAGACGCCTACGGGTGGGAGATTCTCCTGCAGTCCACTCTCTGGGGAGCCTAGGCCACGAAAGTGGACAAGATAGGATGTCAGAACTCGTAGCAGGAACCGTAGGGCTCTCAACCTCTGAGCATAAGGGCTAAACCGGCCGGACCTACCATGTCTCTGACCGCTTTTGCCAAGGCTCGTTCCCACCAACAAAAAGCTATCAGCTGAGGTCCCAGTGACACCACAGCCATTGCACATAGGAACAGGCACGGGGGCAGACTTGGCAGGTGGAGGGGGGACGTGGGGCCATGTTTTTTTTGTGTCTTTAGCTACACTCATGGCTGACTGGAAGGAAAGGGCAAAGAAAGTTTATAGCAGCGACCTGAAAACAAATAATGACTGCAGAGCGAGCGCCAGAACTAGCAAGTAAAGACATGAGAAAAAGCAGTCAAGAGATTCAGTGCTGGGAAACTGGGCATTTTTAAAATTACACATCCTATTATTCATCCAAACATGAAAATGCAGCACTGAAATCTGCCAGATGGACCCAAGCATAAAACACATGGAGGGAATCACAACCCGGCCAGACAAGTCAGAGAAAAATACGAAAAACAGTACAAACCTTAGACAGACATTCACCGCAGTAGTGAGCGCCCTTCAGACAAATTGTGTGCTCGACATTTAGGTGCAAAGGATTGGTGCAAAGGTGCGTCGAGGTGGAGACATCACCATGTGTCGGGAAGTGCTGGTCCCCTCTAGTTCCAAGGCCGCACTCCACGTAATACCCAGAGGAGGCCATACAGCTCCCGTGCAAGGGTGTGGAGACAGTGGGAGCAGGGGGGAGGACCTTGGGCTGGCCACAGCCCAGAGGAAAGGTGGAGTAAGGATGCAGGGGCTGCAGCAGCCCCGTGCAGCATGGCAGGTGCTGGTGGGATGCCAGGGGCTGTGAGGTGGCCACCAAAGGCAGAGGCAGTTCGCAGCCTTCCAGGGGGTGGGCCTGGGTACAGGCGTCAGCCACGCTGTGGTAAGGGTGCAGCAGGGGGGGTCCCACTGGGCAGCTCGTCCCGGCACCAGCATCTTCAGCTTTGGCGATGAGCTGAGAGGGCACCCCTACACTGCCACCAACACCGACACACCCCGGTGCCCCACCAGAGTGCCGTATGTCGGACCCCAGCCGCAGCCCACTGTCGCAGTGGCTACACGCGCTTACTTTGGGGCCACCAGTCGGCTGCTGCTGCAAGGATTCCTGCGGCGGGAGGCACGGACGGGGTGGAGGAAAGGAAGCCGCGTGGAAGGTTTTTGAGGAATTGTGGTGTGGAGGAGGGGGCACGTCCTTCAGCTCCAGTACAGGCTTCCTGTTTTCCATGTAAACTTTCTGTGGGAGACAAACCAAAATCAAAAAGGGGCTCCGTCGTTAGCACTGCAGCATCACCCAGAGCTGGGGGTTTGCATCCCCCATCCTGACTCCATGCAGGAATCTCTGGTGTCTCTAAAATCACCCTTAACATGCGACTGAATGTGATTGAGATGGACAAGAATCCTGTGCAGGACCCCCAGTTATGAAACAAACACAGTTTTGTAGCTTAAGACTACAGCAATATTATTTGGAAAGTTTGCCTATTTCTGACAGCAACCTGCAGCCAAAAAAGACCATCAACTGTCATATCTGAGCCTTAACACCAGCTTCCTTTCCCTTCAATGTATTACAGGCAGTCCAAACAAGTTGAGGTTACTTCAGTTTGTGTAATGACAGTGTGATTTTCTCTTACAGAAAACAGAGGCAGTGCAAACACACCCTTCCCATCAAATCGGATACACTGCACTTCATAAATTATCACATGAAACTATTCTTGTTCTTCTGTTCCTTATTACATATAGATAACATATTTGTAAATTATGTCTGCTGACGCAAACATTTCAGCACTCAAGGCACCAATCTTGTGAACTGAAAGTGAAACCACCCTGATTTATGATTCCCAGCTAATTGGACAGATTGAAGGTGAAGAAACCAACCTTCTGGGAGACAAAAAGCTTCATCCCGTAAACCCTACAAAAAGGGGGTAAGCTTGGTAGGCCCCTGAAGGAGAACTTCACTGCAGAGTTAGGGCGACGTTCTTTGAAAGCAAGTGAAACAAAAGCCCAGCAGCAAAATTAAACTAAAATCCTGAAGGAACTGCTCTCAGGCATACAGCTAAGGTACAGGAAAATCATCATCATCATCAAAACTCAAATTAACTCCAAGGACTTGTCAGGTCTTACCTGTTTATCTTTGAGGGGGGTGGTTTGTTCAAAGGAAGAGAAGCAATTGGAGAGATTCCAGAGCCTGGAGGGGGCCTCATTCTCTGAGTTAAGCCATTTGAAAGGCCTAGAACTGCAAAAGGAACTTTCTTTTCCCAAACTTTCCATTGTCCAACCTCACTGGAGAACTCACCATCCTCTCATCCAGGTTGTTACTCATACTTCCCTGAAAAAAGTATATAAAAATCCCATGAACATCACTTAGCAAGGGCTAATTTATAAGTGACATACAGCACAGTATACGACAGCAAAATTACACTTAAACATTTAACCTTATATCAGTCTGTAGTATAAATTTAGTTACTGAGGTAAGAATCTCCTACACATAAAGAATACTTAAAACGCACCAAACAATAACTCCCCATAATCCCTACTACATCTTGGCCTGATATAATAGTTAGAAATCCGTTAGAAATCGAAACCATTAAGTCAAAAAGCAAACTTCCCATCCCAATTAGTCGGTTTACCGTCACGCAGAAGAAAACAACTAGTAGGCGTCCGTGTTATTTTAATACCAAACATTTCACAAAACAGCCGAGTTCCTGGTAGTTATAGCTATCGAAATGACCTAACCAGCCCACATATCTGGTCACCGAAAAATCTCTTAGAAACTCATAAAGGAAATTAACACGGCTGCCGGCTCCCGCGAACTTGTGAAGCCTAACAAACGCTGCTCGTCGGCTATCTTCCGCGTCCGATACTCGGCCGACGTGCCATCAACACAAACACATTACCTCACAGCTGACAACAGCACCCACTTTCGAGTTGCTCGATGGCTAAGCGCGCAAATCGTGTTTTCAGTCACCAGCCTGTCAACAATACCTCTCTATGGCTCGATAACGTCCTTAGTTTTTAGCAACGCTAGTTCAACGACAAATGACTTCTTTTGGCTTAGTTAATATTGGGATAATAACACAAACCTTTTTTTCTATTTCTTCACATCCCCCTCCAGGGACTCCTGCTTTCTCCTTTCTATTTCCTTGGAAACTGGAGCCGTTTTCTAACCTACATATGCCACCAAGCGAACACTAAGTGTCGTAAATCGCGAATACACTGCCGCAAATCCTAAGATGCCGTAGTCTGGTCACATCGTAATCTTCTCAGTGGAAATCACATCTAGTTGCTCACTTTCAAACACAGGTTTGATTTGTCGGCCTTGGAGTTAATATCCCGACTGAACTGTCAAAGTCATTAAATGACCAGTCACTTATCTGCAGTTTTCACAAACAGACCTTGCCCAAGCGATAACGTCATGTTTGACTACACCTGCTTTAAAACTGTAAGTCGACGCCATATACATCCCATCCGTAATTATTATCAGATTTTAACTTATCTGGTTGTGCTCTATACATTCATTCAATACTGAAACTGCATCAGTAATGGTTACAAATGTGAATCTTCAATTACGTTCAACTACCCGACCTCTCAGTGCACCGTCGAGCAAATCGCTCACTCCACGCAACTGAACGTTACACACACACACACACATATATATGTGTGTATGTGTGAGAACAGAGCGAAACGCATTCCTTCCTAATTTTCGTATTTAAATGCTTAACTAAAATCGCTTGATGCATATATTTGAAAATGAAAATTACAATATTGCAGGATTTCTGCCAGTATTTCAACAGCAAGTACTTCCGCCTTTTTCACAATGCACGAGTCGTTTTCTGTTTTGGAAAGTTCGTTTATGGTAAAAGTCCTTCGGTTTATGATAAAAGTAAAGGGATTAGTTTTGGACCACACAGACATTCCTACTTGGTATACAACGCTAGGCGTGGAGATCCTCGGTGCTGATAGGCCCATGGTGCCTCCGCGGGCCGTCTCGTCACTGCCGCTCAGCCAATCGTGTGGCTTCCTGTTCCGCCTGCGACGGTTTGGATTCGGACGGAGAAGGCTGGGTGGCTGGCAGCTCTTTTCGGTGTCCGGTCGTGTACTTTTACGTATATTGGCCATCAAAAGAGTAAGTATAAAGCAAAATATTCTCTTGCCGTGTGCTTTCGTTGTAATTTAGTGCAGTAAAATCGCTACGTTTGCGCGTCGAATATACCTCGGATGGGCTGTTCCGCGGCTCTCGCTGGTTGGCTAGTTAGCCGGGTTTTCGTAGATTGGCTAAACGGCTGGTTTATAGCGGTTTTAAAATGTTAGTCACGTCGGTAATATAACGGTACTCCGTTCGTCGAGTGAAATTATATATCGGCTAGTTATTTGTTTACGCGTCCTTGAAGGGTAGTTCGACATTGTCAGCCGGTTGCTAGTTAACAGAAGTTTACATTTTACTCCGTTGACAACTTACTGGCTAGGCTAACTGGGTGCTATGTGCTGATGAAAATATCTGTCAGCTGTGGTGTTATCCTGTGTTTTATGATCATAAAAGCATAGATTTACGGTCCAAGGGTGCCGTGTAACACCGTATAATATTAACAAGAATTTTATAAAACATTTTTCCAGTCTTGTTTTGAATAACTTCTCGTTGTTTCTTCCTTTCAGTCAGTACAGTCGTCCCTGCAGTAACGATTTCCTACCTTAAATGGACGACTCCAAGTCGCTAAAGTTTTCCTCCATACAGGAGGAATTGTCTTACTGGAAAGAGCAGGCATCTCAACACAAGCAGAGGTGGGGAGGAGCATCC
The DNA here is from genome assembly GCA_026779605.1 of Mormyrus hasselquistii. Classification (NCBI taxonomy): domain Eukaryota; kingdom Metazoa; phylum Chordata; class Actinopteri; order Osteoglossiformes; family Mormyridae; genus Mormyrus; species Mormyrus hasselquistii. Next base: position 26,772,369 of record JAODKE010000101.1, on the reverse strand, counting down.
TGATTTTCAGAGCATGCACACAGATTCCTGGATAATTTTCTGATTCTGTTCAATTGTAAAGGGAAGTCTTCTCTGTGGCTATGAGGTGCATGATTTATTTGCAAAACTGGTTAACAAGGCAGCCATCAACATGTAGTGCAACAATACAATAAACAGTAAATGTCACACTCTGTATCTAATGTATTGTTACACTACATGTTGATTTTTGCCTGTATAGTCAGCAAGAAGGCATGCAAGTAAGAATTTCATTAATTTTTGTGCCAGTACACTTTTCATGTGACAATAAACGTTTGAACCGTGGAAGTTTAGGCACATGGTTCTCCTGCTCAGAGGCATTACATTACTCAGTAGCAGTGTGTGATCACTGACCTCTGTATGCCCAGTGCTGAGGAGGCGCAGGAGGAGCTGCAGGAGTTCCAGCAGATGAGCCGTGACTATGAGGCGGAGCTGGAGACCGAGCTGAGACAGTCCGAGGCCAGGAACCGCGAGCTGCTGTCACACAACAACCGCCTGCGCATGGAACTGGAAAGCTACAAGGTCAGCCCTTCTGTATATGCAGCCTGTCATTGTTATTGCTGATTTGGCTCAGCCTGACAGCATCTTTGGTTTAAAGCCCTGCTCTGCTTTACTTAAATGCTTTGACCCATGTGTAATGTTCCCATTTATGTGTCAAATATATATGTATCAATACATGGATCATATCAACTCCTTGAAAAACATTCGACACTACTAAGCATTTAAGATTATGCTAACTGTTTAAGATCTTTTTTCAGCATTAGTGAAAGGCCTTACAACCAACAGCCATGCTGTAATGACCGGTTTGTCTAGAATTACAGGTCACTTCAGTTAATATTTTATTGAAATATGTAAGGAGTGTGTTTTGTTGTGGTGAGATTCCCAAAATCAGCAGTGAGCGGGACAGCGTGGGTTGTGTGGGGCCAGTCAGCCGCTGAGTGCCCAACTCAGACACAAACAGTGGCTGTTCATAGGCACAGCCAACAACAGAGGCCTAGTTGAGACCCGCGGAGGCAGCTGATAGTTATTTCTGTTCTGGTGTCTGGAGGGGAAATGCTGGAATATTGAAACTGGTGAATGTGCGATTGTGTTCCCTGTCCTGGCGGTCCTACTCATGGCCGAGATTCATTTAAATTTTTCTAGAACGTAAGTCTTGAATTGAGAGTGATGATGGAATGGTTTCTTCTGCTAGTGCAACAATAGGCTGTAGATTTAATTCAGACTTACTTTGTCTCCCAAAAACTCACCCTTGGATGTTTTCAAAACTGTTTTCTTTTATGCGTTGATAAGACAGCAGTGCTTTATCTGTATTTTCATTGGAACTTTCAGGAAAAATATGAGGCCCAGCACTCTGAGGCTTTCAGACAGATCACCACATTGGAAGGGGACCTGGCCGAGACCACAGCCATGAGGGACCATCTGCAGAAGTACATTCGTGAATTGGAGCAAGCCAATGATGACCTAGAGAGGACCAAAAGGTCAGCATGTCTTTGCAAGCTTCTTATCGTCCATAGAGATTTGTGTTTTGGGTCATAATCTAAAGCTATATTACCTCCTGGTTCATCAAATTGCTTTCCTCAGGGCCACTATCATGTCTTTGGAGGACTTTGAGCAGAGGATGAACCATGTGATTGAAAGGAATGCCTTCCTGGAGAGTGAACTGGATGAGAAGGAGAACCTGCTTGAGTCAGTACAGCGGTTGAAGGATGAAGCCAGAGGTTGGTAGCATGGTACTAGGCTCATGCTATAAGGGTTTTACCCCCCCCATTGTGAGGAGCCTAAGGACTTCTTGGAGCTCATTCTAAACTCGTACAGTAGCCACAATTGCTGACTGCACCTCACTTGGTGTATGAACCTCCTTTTAAATAGGGTTGCTATAATGCTGGCATGAGTATGCAGGCCCATTGATGTGGTTGACGGAAGATCGCAGTTCTCTCAGGCAGTGCCGCCAGATGGCTCTGCTGAGCAGCTTATCCGACAGTGTACGTGTGCGTCCTCTCTGCAGACCTCCGTCAGGAGCTGGCAGTGCAGCAGAGGCAGGACCGGCGCCCATCCCTCGGTCTGTCCAAGGATGCAGAGAAGAGCGAGTCGCTGTCACGCCCCCCCTCTGCAGTTCCCGCCACCCCGTCGGGTGTACGTGGCTCTGCCAGCACCTTTACTACACCCCCGGCTTCTTACCGCCGAGGTCAGAGCCCACGGGCAGCTGCCTGCTTACTGAGGTGACATAGGAAGATAAATGCTGAGCCGCAGAGTTTGAGCGGTTTTTCTCCTCCCGCGGTACATTTGAGCTAATTGGTAATAAGTGAACTACAGGCTGCTAGATGTTCTGTAGTGACCATGTCTTCTGTATGCAGGTGATGGCCTGACAGGAACCCCCCTTACCACATCTGCCCGCATATCAGCACTTAACATTGTTGGGGAACTGCTGCGGAAGGTCGGGGTAAGAGCAGCTAGGCCTGGGCTCGATCAGACTTTTATGCATTACCATTGAAACAGAAACAGGCTGGTCATTCTACCATTGTAATGTTAAATGCATTAAGATCTGATCATTCGTTATTGCTTTTCATGCTTGTTTATAAATGTCATCCATTCAACACATTCCTGGTAAATTCACCACAAAGGGCAGCGTGTGGCTGACTTTGCTTTTAGAAATCAGATTGTTTTTGTGCCGGAGGGTTCAACACAGCAGTTTATATTTTCAGAACTTGGAGTCCAAGCTGGCTTCCTGCCGAGATTTTGTGTATGACCAGTCACCAGGCCGCATGTCACTCACAACGGGCCCCGGGACAGCTACTGCTCTGCGGGAGCCTCAGGAGAGCTCACCCAGTGCCAGCAGCCTGCCTCTGTTTGACAAGGGGTGAGTCACCTCTCTTACAGTGGGTTTGTGCTACATGTGAGGTTGGGATAGTGTGTGATTTACAGGGAGAGTCTTGGCTTAGGCACATATACAATGTGCTTATAAAGCCTGAAAGAAGTAAAGGAGCAGTACAGCTTTCCATGAACCTTTAACAATACATTTGATCTAGCTTGGATCCTCGCACACTGGTGATAATTGAGCTGTCAAAGAACTTTGCTTAATCATTCCCTTGTGAAAAAAGTGCCTGTTACAACAGCTGTTTCCTTTACAGTTACAGTTTTTGGCAGGAACTCAGAGGTCCCTCAGCTTTCGCACATTGAGGAAATAATACTCACTGTATTTCCTGGGGTATTTTAATGAATTTGTTTTGAGATTAGTGGCACTTATGATCTCTTGCCTTCACGCTGTGTGATGGGGAGAGAGCTTTATTTTGCGCAATTTGTACTCTTGTGTTTTCAGCTTGGTGAAGCGGTTGGATTTTGGAGCAGCGCCCTCTAGTGTTGCATCCCAGGCAGCGCAGTCTCCACAGGGTGTGGTGAAGATCTTGCTGTGAGAGCGTGCGTGCCGCCCTGCCACAGAAGGAATCTGCTGCATTACTCTTTTTAACATCCTCATGCTTTCATCAAAGCTGTGGTTCATCCAGTTAGTGTCTCCATGGGGCTGATGGCGGGTACTAAACTACTAAACCCACAAACATTGGAATGTGCTAGAAGACCTGTCGTTTCACTGCTCCGCAATAATCCTGTGTTCAGCCGCGCCCCCCTCCAGGACCCACTGGAGTGTATTGAAGATCTGCTTTCTGCCACTGCTGCCTTTGCTTTAATGACTCTGGACCCCAAAGCTGTCAACCTCAGTCCCTCTGGCCATCTCTCTGACTCTGCAGAGGCTGATGTCAGCACAGAGAGCCAGGATACCTCCAAGGTCATCCAACAATGCCTGAGGAGGATAAGTTCTGGCTGATGGAAACATTCCTCCTGTTTTAGTGAATGTCCTGGTCTGTACTGAAACACAGCATAAGGTGTCGAAACAGGAGGAAGTCAGGCTGTCTGGATATTAAGCACAGGCTCTGCCCTTTAATCTCTGCTCACTTCATTGTGAGTCTCAAACTGCCTGTCAAGGCTGCTTCTAAAGCCTTTCTCTTGCATGTAGCCTAGATTATTAACTACTGATCAGATTTTCACAGCCAAATGGTGATGTCAGAGAATACAGTAGTTTTACAAGCAGTAGTGACCGTTTTGTTAACTTAGCTTGTGTTTCTTATGGAACAGAATAGCCAAGCAACGTAGTGTTTTAGTACGAGTTATTCCATTTGCACAGAGCAGCTCGATTGCCATATCATGACCAGGTCCTGTGTAAACTGGTAAATGCTTGGTGTCAATAAACCCACGTATATACAATGCAGACACTCGGCTGTGACCACCAGCTGCAAGTTAGAGCTTGAAATTTTGACCTGGTTAATGTTGATGCTGTGTGACCCGAACCACTTACCTGGCTGCCCTTTCATAGAAGACATCGGCCTGCCTTTAAACACTGAGTTAGGCTTACTGGGGTATTTCTGGTGTGAGACCATTTTGCACTGCTTATGATAGATCTCTCCTTGGGACCAGCATCTGTTTTTTTTTTTTTCTTTTCCTCCTTATTTGTTCTAATGTGTAGGCACAGTTGTGGATCAGGCAGTACATGCTAAGTGGTAGATCCTGATTTAAGAATATATAATGGATTAAAATCATGTGGCAAAGCAATTCACTAGGCAGTACATGTTTTAATAAAATATATCACCCTTGTACAGTTTTGAAGGGGGATATTAAGGGGCAACACTGCTTAGTTCAATAAATAGCCATGAGATGTATTGGAATATTTCACTATGGCCACAGTTTTGATTTAAAAGGATTATCTTTTGTTACTGTTATACATTATAAGGCATTTATGTGTACTTTAGTATCACATGGTGCACTAAAAATAAGGACACCAGTAACTGACTAAGCAGAATCCATTTTGATCTCTCTTTAACCCACAAGTAGATGACCTCAGAAAACATGTCTGTGTGACTCAAAGCTGGACAAAGTTTCTTTTCTATACAAAAATGGCCATACGCCACATGTCTAGTTCGACATTTGAACAATTTATTGTGAAGATTACTGGGAGTTTTGTGTGCTAATTGTGTTTCTTTTCCTGAAGAACATTGTACTGACAGAGGTTTTAGGTAGCAATACATCGATGTTCCGGAGCCAATATATTTTTTATTTTCTACTGGAAAAGGTTTTTAAATGGCGGTTCTTTTATAATTTTAGACATCTAACTGCTTAGTCAGAGAATGTCATGTTTTGGTTAAAATTACATTTGCTTCTTACTGAAGGTACTAACAGAAAGTACATATAGCATGTAGAACAGGCTGGGTGGTTACAGTCCACAGCTCAGGGGCACAGTTGATCTTTGCACTTTTAGCAATGTCTGCACAAGTAACAATAATTTGAGGTTTAAGTAGGGAATTATTTTTCTACAGATTTGGCTGTTCAAGAACAAGGAAGACTAAATAGCTCTTATGTGTGTCCTTTGTGCATCTTTAGGTGATAATGCCATTTTAGGAATCACCAGATAAAAATTAAATTTGGTTATAGAGTGAGTGTGGCATCCACACCATCACGCATAAAGGATTCCTGCTTTTCTCTATGTACCTGAGGTGCTGTATCTAGTAACAGCAGTTTGGTTTGCAAACATTTTTATACCAAAATGTGTACATTAAAAAAAAACACTCCACAATCTGTGAGCTATAGTGTCATTCTTTATGGAGGAAAATGGCTGAGTAGGGTATGGGTGTGAGACTGGGACACACAGGTGAGAGATGAAGCGGCTGGGTTGTGTTGACACACTTTATTTTACGTGCAAGTGGTTCACAAATACATTGCGATAAGTGACATGTTAATGTCAGTTTAATTGAAGGAAAATTGGGGTAATCAACTGGAATAGTGATCAGTACGTGAATCTGTGTTATATCTGAACAAATACATTTTAAAATATTAATGTTCTAATAAGGTTGCATTGATTATTTGGTAGTTACATTTTTTGAAATGTCTGGCCAAATAAGAGGACCAGACTTTTGTGAAATTCAAAGCCTAGATTACTAAATTTACAACATAGTAATGTATTCTTTGAAAGAATATTTTGTTCCTAACCATTGCAACATAAGCTTTTTAAGGCACACAAAATACAGCCTAATTGTTATGAATTTAATGGAATATTGTGAAAATAACATTACGATGGACATTTGCATGAACCAGTGTTTGAGATCGTATGTTGCTATATTTCAAAACCACTCATTCGAACAGGTCTCGTTACACTGAGTGGAATCTCTGGTAGCTCTTTACAAACAGGCTTAGACATTGACGATGCACTCACAGGAATAAAATTATGCAATGTGACAGCCTCTTAAACTCCTTCAGCACACCTGGTTGGGCCATCAGAGGTTTATGGTGTTTTCCAAGCCGATACTTCACAAAATGTAGGTAAGATTCTCAATGAGAAACCTGTTTATGTTTTCTAGTTATCAAGTATAACTATTCAGAAGAACCCTACAATTATTTTCAAAATGCAGGTCCAATGTTGAGTAGTTAGATGTGGATGAAAGTTTTCTGAGTTTATTAAACACAACACTGAAAATGAGGGATATATATCTCTTATGTGAACCAGTCAGAATTCATTTAAGTAGTCAAAGCAGTTGTGGTAAGTGGGGGCTTATATTACACTACATGTTTTTCTAAGTTTTTCTTTTTAAATATTTTACTAAGTTATTTATTACATTAAAACTGAGCAGGAGGACCTTTGTTTAATTTGATCAGTCCTCAACTATACATAAGTACAGTTAACCAAGATTCTGATATTTTGTGGAAAGTTACCTGAGTGATTTTATCTATCGTGTTATATAAGGTGCCGTTCCAAAAGCAAATGAAGTGTTACCTGCAGAAAACGGGGACTAACAGCAGCACTGCATCTGGAGGCTGTAATGTTTTGCGTTTGCAGAGAAGGAATGTAATGATTTAAGAGCACAGAATAGAAAAGTGCAGCACAGGACAGAAAATCAAACAAGATGCAAACAACTCAAACCTCAATTTGAATCTTTTGCATTTTCCACGAGAATGCACACATTTCTGGCACTCAGTAGTAGTGCCATACGATGTTCCAAATGATTCAGGCATCTGCCTGGTTGAGAGTTTGCAGTGAGGAACTGTGGTTAAAAATGCAACATTGTTAAATGCCTGGTTTGATCTGTGTTAACTGGTAAGCACATTTGTCTGAGAAAATAGCAATGAACTGGGAATGAAATACTGAAGGTGAAGCGTGGGCTCTTCTAGTCAGCACTCTTGGTTCCATTGAGGTCCCCCTGTAGGTCTGCATCCTCCTCAGAAGCTTCCATGTTGTCAATCACTGCCCTACGACTGCCCCCCCCAGAGCGCCGTGGCACGCTGCTGAACGAGGGCTCGTTTCCCCGTCTGGAAAGCCACAAAAATGAAAGATGAGAACCAGAGCAGATGAATGGTGTAGAAAAAACAGCCCTGTCCATTCAGAGAGCCCTCTGTTTGGTTTCTGAGATATAGGCTTTGGATCTGTTTGTTACTGTTCAAGTTGGCTCTGGGACAATTTATGCCTAATATAATGCTCTATCAGCGTCTTAGTTGAACAATGAAAAGAAAGTGCTATGCATCATTTTACACAGGACTTCTCAGAACACCTTTATGTCTTTAAGTATTTTTCATGAATTTTTATTATGCTGAGCAGGACTATAGAGTGCATATCCTATAAAAATGTTATGTGGGTCTTAAGTAAGTCCCTGCATGGAGGGTGATACCTTCTAGTCAACAGTATTTTAGGTGTTACTCCTGCATGAAACATTACTTGGCCCGAACTGTGTCTATGTATATTATGTGATGTTGGGTCTACCTAAAAACTAAAGATGAAGTTCCAAATCAAATTTTATTACTGTTGTTTTCCAGCTTTCAGCTAGAAAGCGCCTCATTATTTAAACATCCAACCTGCATCTTTACAAAAGTTGCAGCTCAAACTCTAATGGGACACACACAGCCACAGATCACTTACCTATTGATTATAACAACAAAAAACTAAACAGAGGCAGAGTTAAAGGAGATGCTGCTGCAGTGAAGTGGCAGGCAAGTTAACTCTAAAACTCATTTCACTCCCAAGACAAGAGAAATGAGTTTTGTTTAGAGAACTAAACAAAGCTCTCAGAATAGAGAGAAACATGGTCACATAGCAGAAGGCCTCATAGCTTTTGTAGGTGGAAGCATTCTGTGTTACGCTTAAGGGGGAATATTGGTATAGGTTTAGATGGCTTTGATATGTCAGCACTAGATGTACAGTATTTACAGTATGGTATCTGTAAACCATATTTCAACTCCACTCTTCTAGGCGTAAGCATGAAAGACACAGGGGATGGTCAGGGTGAGGGCGGAAGGTATTATGAGGCAGTTTCTGAAGACTCGAGTACCTGCTAAGTCACTGCGAAGGTTCCTGATTGCCTCTGTAATAAAGACAGACAGGGCTTTGATTTCAAGTGGAACAGACATGTTTAGGCAGGGCCCATACTGGGCCGACAGACTTACGAAATAATCACTAACCCCGTTCCATAGTGCTCGGTTGCGATCTGTTTAATTCACTCTGTCTTGAGTCATATATGAATATTAAAAGGCAATTTTCAACTAATGGCTAATCCGTAGCAAGAAAAATCATAGTCATTCTTTTTTGATTTCTGGATATAGCAGATTTTGGGCAGTCTATGGTGGGTTTTTAGGGGACTCAAATTTGTGAATGACATGTAAGTCTGGGAAAGACTACCAGAAGAGAGTACTGGAGATATCTGATGACAGAGAATTTATAGAAGGTTTGGAAGAGAGTGCCAACAGAGGGAGCCATTGTCCTTGGTCATGTGCTCATTATCCTACCTGAGTTTGTTCTTCAGTGCATTGATCTCTCGGGTCAGGCCGTCATTGGCTTCTGTGGCCTCGTCCAGCTCCCTCTGGAGCTTTCTGCGAGCAGCAGTTATACGCTGAGACTCCTCCTCTGACTCCTCCAGCTGCCTCTTTAGCTGTTTCAGCCGTGTGTTGGTCTTTTCTCCCTGTGGAGAAAAGTTAACATGAATCATCTGACTGAAGATCATAGTGGTTAAAACCTGCATAACAATATTATAATGCTGTGTTTTGCATTGTACATTTCTAGTTATTGACAGAAAGGAAGTGGCTGACATATCCATCATACCTACTGTGTATACCGAGGAAATGGTCGACTTACCTGGTCTTTGTACTGCTCTGCCTGTTTCCGCTCCTCCTCTACTTGGATCATCAAATCCTTCAGCTTCTTGTCTTTCTGCTTCATACCCTTGGCAGCTGCCTGTTTCTCTCTATGTGAAGCATCAATACCCAAAAGAAAAATAAATTGTTCAAGTAGAATTTTGCAGCATGCTGCTGAGCTGACATTTCCACTGAGACCAGGAATTTAGGTGTCTCTTGATGGTTCGTATTCACCTGTTTTCTTGCTCCAGCTGTTCCTCCAGCTGCTGCACCTTGGATTCCAGAGCAGTGATAGAGGCCTTGAACTTGGATTTGACCTGGTTTTCCATCTCCTGCAGCTTGGCTTTCAGGTCCTTGTTCTGCCTCTCCAGCTGCTGCCGTGAACTCTCATTCTTCTGAGCAGTAGTACGCTCAGCCTGAAGCTCATTGTTCAGCTGTTCTGCCTAAACAGAAAGACGAGTAGAGTTCAGCAGGCTTGACATTTTGCATGAACCTTTCCATGGCCACTGTTTTCCTTGCCAACCTGTTGCACGCTCTTCCTTAGCCTGTCGTTGAGCATCTCCATGTTGCCTTGTTCCTCCTCAAGTTCCTCCTCCAACTGGGAAATTTTCGCCTCCAGCCGGCGCTTCTCATCAGACAAGGCTGACCTTTGCACACAGGAAAGACCATGTGGCTGTGCCAGATCTATGAGGATCTACCTGAATTTCATTCCTGCTTCTCTGGTAGCACTCACTTTCCAGACGTGTTGCTAGATAGTTCATCAGCCAGCTCATCTCTCTCAGCTTCAGCCTGCTTACGGGCTCGCTCCGCTGCAGCTAGGTCCTGCAGATAAAAGCATTTGCACAGCTTAACTCCTCATGTCTCAAATTAACTGTGTTGAAGAAGCATGAATGTGACATCGTACCTCTTGTAACTGCATAAGTTCAGCTTCCAGACTCTTGTTCTTCTTCTCGCTTTCTTTGGCAGAGGTCAGCACATCTTCCCTGGCTGCACGAGCATCATCTAGTTCTCTCTGGAAGTCTTTCATCTGGGCCTACAACACAGAAGGAAGTCAGCCAATGAGGACACCATCTAGAGTTGATGTAAAAATCAAGTCTATGAGTTTCTGTGCACTGTACTTTATTATTTTTATAATAAAATGTCTGTGATGGGTTAGCCCCCCATCCTGAGTTGTTTCCCCTCCTCGTGCCCGTATCTTCCGGGATAGGCTCTGGACCCCTCGCGACCCAGAAGAATAATAGGTTTGGAAAACGGATGGATGGATAATAAAATGCATCCCTAGAGCCATTTTTGGGGATGTGGGGCTAGGGGAATGGCCCATCACTGATATTATTACTCTACTGGCCACACAAGAGCTTTATACGTCATTTTGGACAAAAACGTCTCTACATCAGTACACTCAACTCACCTGGATCTTGCGCAACTGTTTGATAGCCTCATCTTTTCCTTTGTTGGATGCCTCAATCTGACCCTCAAGATCCTTGATGTCTCCTTCCAGCTTCTTCTTGGCAGCTGAAACCGTGGCTTTCTGCTTGCGCTCGTCCTCAAGCTCTGTCTCCATCTCTCGCAGCTGAAACAGACACAAACTCGGCACGCTGCTGATTCAATTTTAAACTATTCCCATCTCTGAGCATTGCAATAGTCAGAAATGCTGGTTTCTACAAAGCTTGTTGTAAATTTTAAAAAAGGCTTAATTAGCCAATGATAAAAATCCATATTGGGGTACGAAAGAGTAATCTTCCTGTTTGTTGTTTTCTAGGTCTTTAATATCTATATTAATTGTCAAACAGACCATGTCAGTATGCTTGAGATCAGAGTTATGGAATTACTACTTTAGGGAAACAGCTTTACTTAGAACACCGGTATAATGTGTTCCCATACTTATTGCTAATGCAGGCAACATATACACAGCGAAAGGCATTACTCGGAAACTATTAAAAGCATGTCACAGCCCAGCAATTTTTCTCTCTTGTGATAACAAAGTCTCTGCCAGAATACTGTTTAATAGACTTGTATGAACCAACATCTATCAACATATCATTAAAACTCCTGGGTAGTCTGTCCTGATTCCTTTTGAAATATCTAATGTGTAAGAATTCAGATTGCACCTGTTTGACCAGCTGTCGCTTCTTCTCCTCGCCTTGCTCATCTCGGCCCTGCAGATCCCTTTCGAACTGAGCTTTGAGAGCCTGCATGTTGACCTCCAACCTAAGCTTGGCATCTTCAGCCGCCTGGAGTTCATCCTCCAGCTCTTCCAGCTGGGTCTTCATCTCTTCTACTTGTGCCTCCAGTCCGCGCTTTGACTTCTCTAGCTCATGTACCTATTTGGAAGCAATGATTTACACAATGCAAATATGGGATTTTAAAAAAGGTTAGCGAAGGAAATAACTGCTGACATTGCATTTTTTTCCTATTATAGAATATGTTTGGCTTTAAATATTACTAAATTGGAACATTACTCACACTCTTGCCCACATCATCCTTGGAGCTGACCAGGTCTTCCATCTCTGTGCGTAGGGCCTTATTGACCCTCTCCAGTTCTTCACGTGACTCCTGAGCTTCCTCCAGGGCCCGAGCTAGGGACAATGCCTTGGTCTCTTTCTCACGGGCCTCAGCCTCAGCACGGTCACGCTCATCTGCATACTTGCTGGAAATACTCTTTTCCTCAGCAAGCATCTGTCATTGAAGAATGGATAGAGACCAACAGATAAGCATTAGACAACCTTTTATATATTTGGTACCACAACACAATTGAATTCTTCATGAAGATCATAATTAACCTGGTCAAACTTCTTTTGTTTCTTCTCCAAGTTGGACACTAGCTGCCTCTGGTTGTCTAGGTCTACCAGAAGATCCTCCAACTCTTGCTGCAAGCGGTTCTTTGTCTTCTCCAGCTTTTCATGGGCTGAGGCCTTCTCATCAAACTGTGTGTTGGCTGCCTCCAAGTCTCTCTGTAGACGCTTTTTACTTTCCTCTAGAAGTTCCACATTGCTGACAAACTCCTCCAGCTTCTTTTTTGTGTCTGACAACTGGGATCAAAGGCGTCATTATAAGAAAACTACCGATTAGCCACAGTAGGTTAAATAATGCTGGCAGTGTTTTCTTGGATATCTCCCCTAAACAATCCATAGGATTACTGGAACTGTTTGCATTCATAAATTGTAGTGATCCGTGACTAACCTGTATATTGAGGGTGGAGACATGCCTTTCCACAGTCCTCTTGGCCTCCACCTCCTCATCCAACTGTTCCTGAAGTGAGTTTCGTTCATCTTCTGTCTGACGGAGCCGAGTTGAAAAGCTCAACTTCTGCCGTGTCTCCTCTGCAAGCAGCTCCTGAGAAGACACAGGGAGGTCAGCACCAAGTTTGACTTGCTCGTGAGAGAAATATGTTGTGAATTTAAAGGGCAGAAATTGGGGTAAACTGGAATACTGAATCACCTGTACATCTTGAACTTGGGAGGTCAGACTTGCCACGTCTTTGCTTAACTTAATGTTCTTGCCTTCTGCTTCATTGAGAAGATTCGTCACGCTGTCGAGTTCCACCTGTGAACAGCATACACGATGCGTGCATTTTCTGAGCCATGATATTAAAGGTTACAAGCCATCTTGTTTTTCTTCATCATTTTTTGACTGTCAAACGCACTGAGATGACATCAGCAATAAAGCGCAGTGCGGAGGGGCACTTACAGTGACCTTGGAGACGCGCTCGCCAAGCTCTGCCTTTTGCCTCTCACTGTCATTGAAGCGCGACTGCAGGTCAGACAGCTGTCCTTCCACCTTCTTCCTCTTGTGCTCCAGGTCCTGCTTTGCTTGGGTCAGTGAGCGCACCTCCACGCTCAGTTCCGAGGACTCCTTTTCCAATGCCTGTTTTGCCTTCTCTAGGTTAGATTTAACCTGCAGTGAGGTGAAAGGGAGAGGACACATGGAGAATGAACTCATCCCCGTTCCAGAGCAGTTTCTTAAACTGGGTGAAATCTGATCAGGAAAATGTAAGCGACTTGGATGAAATCTATCTATTCTTTCGTAGACAGAGGCTTGTACCTGCTTGGACTTAAGTTTCTGAATAGTCTTTCACAGTCAGAGGCTTATACCCATTTGGACTTAAGTTTCAGATTAGGCTTTCACGGATAAAGCCTTGCACTCAATTGGACTAAAGTTTCAGATTGTTTTTTTTTTTTTTGCAGAAAGAAAGTCCTATCTACTTGGATTGAAGTCTCAGATTAGGCTTTCGCAGATAGAGGCTTATACCCATTTGGACTTAAGTCTCAGATTAGGCTTTCACAGATAGAGTCTTGCACTTAGGCTTCCATAGGCAGAGGCCCATACACGCATAAACTGAAGTTTCTTACCCGCTTGGACTGCTCGAGTTGTTCAGTGAGCTCCTCCACAGCCTGTGTATGCTTCTGCCGCATCTCCTGCACTTGTGCCTCATGTGAACGGCCTTCTTCTTCCATCGCCCTCTTTAGCAGCGTCACTTCCTGCTCTCGTTTTGCCCTGTACGAGGTCACCCAGGTCATTGACAAAAATTTTCAAAGTCTGCTCTCTTAAAGGTAGAAAATAGATACTTCATAGTTGACTGCGTGTCAAATTTAACTCAATTAACTTATCTAACAATGTCGCTGAAGACCAGTAAATATTTGATAGTGGTATGAAACAGCAGTCCAGTGCTGGTCCAGTACTCACCGAAGCTCCTGCTGCGTGGCTGTGCTGTCCAGCGTGTCCTCCAGCTCAGATCTGAGGGCCTCCAGCTCTTCTCCCAAGTCGCGTTTGGTCTTCTCTGCTTTGTTGCGAGCAGCGCGCTCCGATTCCAGGTCCTCCTGCAGGTCTGAGATGTGTCCCTCCAGCTCCCGGATCTTCTTCAGGGCATTGTTCTTCTGGGTTGTCTCATCCTCGAGCCTGCAGTGGAGAGACACTCACAGCTATGGTCTGCTGCAGAGGGTGAGCTGAACTACCTCAATGCTAAACGTGGTCTATTTCACGCAAAGCTTTTAAAACTGTATGAACACACTCTTTCATGTCTTGTTTAGCAACGATTTTTGCCATGCATATAAGGAAAACAACAAAAACAATGATGTCAATGTGGTGAATTAAATTAATTACGATTAAAACAAACAGAATAATAATACAAAATGACCCGATGGCTGAAAGATGTACCTTCCTAGGGTGGCCTGCAGTTCCTCCTCCTTCTTGGCCAGCTGTGCTTTGAGCTCAGCAATTTGGGCTTGCAGATCAGCAAGCTGCTCTTGCAGGTCATTGGATTCAGCTTCCAGCTTGCGCTTGGTTTTTTCCAGCTCTTGGCGGCCTTTCTCCTCTTTCTTTAAACGCACTGCAGAGACATTGAGTATTTATGACTAAACCCATTTAATTTTTATCCATAGTGTAGAACATCTGATGTGTATCCACATCTAACGGGGTAAACAGACTGTGTTACTAATGAATGCTGAATACTTACCTTCCAGCTCGGATATCATAGACTCGTGTTTGTTCTTCAGCTTCGTCAGGTTCTTTGATTTTTCTTCTTCCTCTGCCAGGTTGGTGCTGAAATCTGCTACCCGCTCCTCCAGAAGCTTCCTCTCCTAAAGTCACAGGTGGATGACACGCAGATGTCAACGTTTCAGCCCTTGCTGAATTCACCAGTGAATGATCCTCCATTCTTCTGGTTGACGCCTACCTTGAGCAGTTTATTGTTATGGTCCTCCATGATCAAGATGTCATCCTCCAGCTTTTTGATCTTTCCATCTGCAGTGACTCTCTCAAGCTGAAGCTTCTGACGGGCATCCTCCTCCTCCTCCAGATGTTCTTCCAGTTCCTAGAAACGGGAGCTCATTTCAATGCCTGTATCTATGAAGTGTATCAGTATCACTCCTTGGAATGGCGCTACGAGTCTCACTAAGAATTTGTCCTACCTCAAAGTAGTCCAAGTCATTAAGAAGCATCCTACACCCACTCTCGGCAAGAAGTAGGACTTTTAGATTGAGAATTAATGATGATGTTTTGTAGTTTCTGATACTACCGCTAAAGCATCAGCATGCAGAGAAGGCAGAAGAGGATCTAAGATGCACAAATAATAATAATAATAATAATAATAATAATAATAATAATAATAGCACCAACAACAATAATCAATTTATAGTATAACGATATCTGGAAATCCAAGGGATGTTGCTTGCTTTTGTTGCAAGATATTACAGCTGGAAAACTAATAAAGCTAACTACTGTGGTGTCAGTGCTAAGGTTTCAATTTGAACATGATTTCGGGAAAGACCTCCCTGGTATTGTTGTTTGAAGATTTATGTGGCGATTATTAATTATTAACTAATTATTAACTATTTATTATTAATTATTATTCACTACCATCTGGTTTTCCACATTTCCGTATGGGTGAATTTTAACTGATATTTCAATGTTTGCACTTCAGATTGTCTCATTTACAGTCACTGGTGTTGAATGGGCACAGCGCAATTATAAATGAATATGTTTAAAAATACATAATCTGAAATTTAAATGGTGTTTATTGTCCCCCAAGATTTTGTGATTAAAACACTTTACTGGGCATGTCTGTGTTATTTGTTTTTTATACTTATTAGTCCATTCTGTCCATTGTACTTTGACTAGACACACCACAGTCATTAATAATTAGGCAAAAGTTTTGCGAGATCTCACAAAAGCATTCATTGTTTTTTTTTCTTGTGTTATTCTTTTTCTCCTCCTGTGACCCCTTAAGGACACTTGTATTACATCCAAGGCTGGCAGCAAACACTATCCCGTCCTTGTCATGTCGATATCTTTTTAGAATTTCATTACTGTCCAGCATTTCCAAAACATTCTTCCTTTCCCGGAATGTGCACGCCTATCTGTGTCTGACTGCTGTCTTTTCCCAACTCCTAATGATCATGAATCCTGGCAGAGTTAGGAGAACTTTCTTAGGATAAGAAAATTAATAAAATGCTCCTTACTCTTACTTCTAAAAGTAGGACCAAAATTGTACTACTCAGAGACTTTTGAGCCACTTAAGGCCACTTTCCTAATCTGAGATGCTTTATAAATACGGCACAGATCAGTATTCCCGGAACTTATTTGAAAAGCATGTACATCTACGTATCTGCATGTGCTCACAATCCTGCCCAGCAGAATTGGGTAGGATGATGGATGGGTATCTGTGCATGAGTTGGACAGGATGAAGGAGAAATTAAAATATCACACCTGTATCTGCTGCTGCATCTTTTTTTTCTCCACTTGTATGGCTTGGCTACGATCCTCCTCCTCCTCCAGTCGTGCCTCCATCTCATGCAAGATCTCCTCCAGCTCTTGCTTCTTGGCAGACAGACGTACCCTCATCTCCTCAGCCTCTGCATACAATTCTGTCTCAGCCTGTAGCTGCTCCTGCAACTGGTTTCTCTCCTCCAGCACCTAACACAGGCCCCAAAGAAAGTTAGAAAAGTATTTGAAGTTTTTTAAAAAACTATAAACGTATCACTAACGCTACCTCTCAAATACAGACAAATGTATGGCATCAAATGCCAGGTCAGAATGTCTCGACGTCAATTAAGATTTGAGCTACAGTAGCAGGACGAGATCCGTGTGCCCATGGACAGTTTTATGTACCTGTGTGTGCTTCAGGGTGATCTCCTTCAGTTCCGTTTCTGACTTTTGTGCCTGTTCTTTGATCCTGTTGAGTTCTTCCTCTTTCAGGCTCATCTCCTCTTCCTGGCGCGTCACTTGCAGTAGTGGCTTGACCTGAATATTAACCCAAGAAATGAAATTAATGCAGTGTCTAAGATACAAATCCAAGCAAAGACTGATACAGGTACTGTTATATACAACAGAGATGCATCTTAAACAAGTGTGTTAAAGCCTTGCCTTAGTGAAGAGTCTCCACCACTGCCAGTTGCGTAGTTTGAGGTAGGCTGCACAGTTCCTCTGGATGACCTTCATCGCTGTCAGCTGCTGTTGTCTCTTAGCGAAGGCCCTGCAAGTGAATAAGAGATGGAAGACTGCTTTAAGGAGGTGCATTGAAAGGCAAAGCCCTAACACTACTGTAATGTATCACACTTCAAGGGAAAACGGGCCCCTCAACAGACATGGGGAAGACTGAGACTCACTTTCTGGCCAGGAAGCCTCTGGCTTGTGCCTGGAAGGCAATGATGATGACTGTGATCTTCATGTCACGCTCTTCTTCTAGCTGGGCCAGCACTCCAGTACGGAAGAAGATCTTGCTTTGACCAATGCGGTAGAGGTTTGGGTCCAGATCCAGATGCTTAATCTGATGGAAAAGAGCAGGATAACCTGTAGCTGACTCACTGGAAGTGTAGATAACTGATAGACATTATAATTCAATAAGAAAATCAGCAACTATAATATCAGTGGCGCAGCTCACCATGAGGATGCAGGCTTGTTTGCCATCCATGAAGCCTCTTGGGATAGCACTTGCAGCCAAGATTTCGTAACTACATTAAAAGAAAAGAGGGTGGCACAAAATCACTCAAAATCTGAACTCTGTTGTATGTAGAAATTAGAACTCAGTTGTGCTGAGAGTTAAAACTGAATGCTCCCTGTATGAATAGACATTGTTCGAAGTGCTGAGAACGATGGCCCTTGCTTCCCCGTATTGCTTACCGCTGTCTAAATTCCTGGAAGACAATACGGTTAGGGAATCCCTGCCGGCAAATGCGAATGCCCTCAAGCACACCGTTGCATCTCAGCTGCTCCAGAACTAGGTGAGCATCCAATTTCCCTGCCTGAGCGATACAGGAAATGGTTGTGTTTGATGAGATTTGCACTTCTGCACTCTTAGATGATTTTAGACACAGAATAGTGGAAGGCAGTTCAGACCTTTTTTGGCTAATTAATTACGCCCCAATAATTATTAAGCTGAATGAATTTGCACCTTTAAAGTTAAATCAATAACATTAACTGGAGGTTCCTCTTCAGTCTTGAGTACAAGCTCTAGCTAAAAACCTGTTGTATACCCCTTCTGTTCCAAAAGTAGAATTTCCCACTTCTGACATATTAACTATATAACAGAATAAATGCACAGATGCTAATAATACCCCTATGTAGCATATTAGTAAGTCTTGTAACACAAAGCTCCCATTGACTACAACTCATTAAATATATGCTATAAGGGACATTCACACAGCACCAGCATTTAGAGTTAATCTGCGCACCCTCTTCTCGTGGTTGGGAATAATGCATCGGACAAAGTTGGGTTGGGTGTTATGTAGGGTGGTCATCAGCTTAGCCAGAGATTCCTTGTAGAGCTGGCCCACTGTGCGGAACATCCCCTTCTTGGTTTTGGACGAACTGGGCATGGAGCTGTCTGACATCTTGGCTATTGTCTCCAGTCCTACCACTCGGTCCACTTTTAGTTAAGAAGACACAGTTACACAGTTAACTTAGGCTGTTTAGTCACAGTCAAGCTCAGCTGGACTGAGAAACAGAATCAGAAACACACTCATACTTTTTTCAGCTTTAGGATGCATCAACACTTACCATCTTTCCATAGCTCTTGTATAAACATGCTGGAGGAGTTATTAAGCAGTGCAGTCACATTGTCATTAAGAGGGTCCATGTTCTTGGTCAGCCAAGCAGTGGCATTATAGTCGACCTAATGAGGAACATCCAATCACTCAATTCACATCAAGTATACTTACAGAACATCATACTGGATACTTTCCAAACGTATCACCTTAATTTCTTATTTAATGTAATTAGCAAAATGACAGTAATGAGTTGCTTGTTCATTCTAGATTCAGAGTACGATCTAGATCAGATTTTGGAATAAAGGTTCTCTGTTTTTTCTGTGGATTGTCAGTCTTCTTACCCTGCCAGCATAGTGGAGAATGGAGAACTCAGTCTTGTCCTTCAGCTGCTTTGGTTTGGCAAACTTGGTGTGGTTGCCCTGTGTGCTAAAGAGCTTCTCCACAAATGAGATATCTGTGGCTTTTGGGAACCAACACTCCTCATCCAGTAGGGCAAGGATGCCTGGTGGGTTATTCTGCAGGGATAAATATCAACTGAAAACTACATGGAAAGAGAGTTTAGTCTGTTCATTGTTGTAAGGATTATACTTGATGTCCACACGCACTATGGAATCTAATGCAAGTATAGGTGGTCTCAAGAAAGCACACCAATGTACATGATCAGTACACTGACAGGCGATGTACAGTGGAAGGCAAGTTCACTGACCGGTCTTTCAATCAACTCAATACAGGGCTGCAGGTCTAGGCCAAAATCAATGAAGTTCCACTCAATGCCTTCCCTCTGATACTCTTCCTGCTCCAGGATGAACATGGTGTGATTGAACAGCTGCTGTAGCTTCTCATTAGTGTAGTTGATGCACAGCTGTTCAAAGGAATTGTCCTGTGGGAGATCACATATGTAACCATGTGCTGAAACGGAAACACTGCTTTTCGTCACAGCACCACTATGGACCGTGTTCCTCACCTCAAAGATCTCAAATCCAGCAATGTCCAAGATACCCAAGAAGGATGCCCCTTGGCGTTTTGTCTTATCGAGGGCCTTGTTGACACGTGTCAAGATCCAGCGGAAGAGTCGTTCATACATTGCCTTGGCAAGAGCCTCTATAGCGAAATCAGCCTGTGAAAAAAAGCAAAGACACCCTGTTTATTCATTATTATACATGTTAAAATTGTTTTATTTAAATTAATAATTCAGCTATATTATGAAGCAGTTCAGGCAAAATGCTTTGATCAACATCATAACTTCTGCATTTGAGTATAATTACTATGGTAAATTCAGTCTGCTATAGTTTGTGATAAAAACATTTTAGTTAGCGATATAGCACTAGACCTGTGATATTTGGAAGATGTAAAAGATTTTGGAAGATGTAAAAGATGCTACAGGAATAGCTGGATAGCTGCATTGCAGGTCCCATCTAGTCATTGTCAAAGGTCCAATGGGCCATTACCTGTTCTTTAGTCTGTGCCTTCTGCACCACCTCTCGGCCTACTTTGATGCGTGGTGTGAGGATGGCACGGGTAAAATCGGTCACATTGATGCCCTGAAGGTGGCACACTTTCTGGGCAGCTGGATATAGATAAAATGGTCATTAGCAGAACGGCTCCAGAAGAAATCTATTCTTATGCCAGCAACAGAGCTAAATGTTTTTCCAGTAATCAAAATCAAATTTTCAGCCTAAAGTGTCTCAAAACACACAATTTGTTTACATGACCAAATGTCCACCAGGGTCGCAACAGCAATATGTTTGTGTTACGGTTAGGGATTCCTCTCACCTGTGTTATCTGGCATTGTTGCCTGCTCTTGGTTCCTCTCTTTCTTGAATTCAATGTTCCCAAGTTGTAACACACTAGAGACCACCTTCAGAACACCTGAGGAAAATGTGTGGATTTAAAGAAAACTTCATTAAGATAAAGGAACTTCAGTCAAACAATCCTAATACAGAGTTCACAGATAAAATTCACCAGTCTGCTCTTCCTCTGTGAAGCCCATGATGTTCATGGCCTCCATCGTCTCATCGTACATCTCGTCATCCTGCTGCCCTGGGATTTGCACATGTCCAGCCACCAGGAAGCGGTAGTTGTTGAAGCTCTCCAGCAGCAACTCCTCTGTAAAGAGAAATAACAAATCAGGCTAACAGAGGGTAATTTTTATCAGTGAACGAGTGATGATTATTCATTGACACAAAGCCGAGTTCGTACCGCGCAGCTTGTCTTTCGCTCCAGCCACCATGTAGTAGAAGATGTGGAAGGACCTCTCAGTCCTAGCCTGCCGGATACAGCGGGACTTCTCCAGCAAGTCTGTGGTGGTGACCATGTCAAGGAGGCCTTCTTCCTATAAAGGCTCATTGGCACCTTCACCTGTTCAGGATCTCTTTGCCGACATGTTATCCAGAAGCACACACTGTAGGAGTGTCTGCATGATCACAGCTGAACCACTGCACACACTGTAGGAGTGTCTGCATGATCACAGCTCTGAAACACTGCTACCTTGAGCTATGGACGGGCAAGTAATTCTAATGTAACCATGTGAGATAATGGTCTACTGTACTGTTTCTCAGCCTGATCTTTGGACCCCCCCCAGTCCACATTTTTGCTTTACCAAATGCTGGGAGGGAAAATAAAAATGTCGACTGTCTGACAGGGAGCTGGGAGTGAGCAAAACCGTGGGCTGTCTGGGGTCCCCAAGGAGCAGGATGGGAAACACTGGTCTACTCCATGTAAATAAAGAAGCAGCTTAAACCCTTTCTTTGCCTGCTTTCCTGTCAGGATACACGTCTCGATGTTGGCTCCCACAATGTAGCCTGTCACATCAAAGTTAATGCGGATAAACTTGCCCTGTGGGGAGATAACATCAAATGCATATGAATACTGATATACCTGCAATCCTGACAATTAACACAGCACAATATGACTCAACCTTTAGCAGCAATGTTAAATGTTTTCCTATGTATTATTATCTAATGATTATTTTATTCAAATATTATAGCAAAGGATTACAAAAGCTGAGAGAGAATATGTATGCTCACGAATCGAGAGGAGTTGTCATTCTTGATGGTCTTAGCGTTTCCAAAGGCTTCCAGAATAGGGTTGGCCTGCAAAAGCTGCTTTTCCAGCTCCCCCTAAAGCATCCATGCAATAAGTTAATGACGAGTCTGTACCCACAAAAACCATGGCTGACCTCATACTGGCCGCAGTGAGCACTGCAGGGGTCTGAACCAAGAAGCTACCGCATGTTCATAAAGGGAAACGAGAAGAAGAGGAGGAACTCATTAAAAGGCAACATGCAGAGGTCACTGGTGACAAGACCAATTTATGGGAGAGATTATGAAAATAGATTAGGGGAGAAGGAAACAGATCTTTAACAAACATGAGAGTGGTACCTTTCTCTGGGGTACAATAAGTACAACATGTTCTGGAGCAATTTTACCTCCTAAAATACTCTGATTGCGCTTCACAAAATTTGGCTCAATTAAAGACCTTTTAGGAGGTTTGACAATAAAAATAAGCATATGGACGACTCATCCTCCAGAAAGAGTATTTATGTGTCAATGTGCAAGATCTGTAAGAAGCTGAGATTCATTAAGTTACCAAGAGGCTCTAAGCAGCCCTGATCCCTGGGATCAAAGGCAGGAAGTCAGTTGACCGATGGGGCATGGAGGAGGGAAACTGTCCAGCCAGGGCATTTTGAGCAGCTAGATGCTTGGATGTCATTCTCAGAAATAATTAAACTAATTGTGTTTATATAGTAATGCAGCAAGTCAAAATCCCCTATGCTTGTATACATACTTCTGTCTCAAGCGCTTACAAACAAAACACGGATTTGTGTGAATCAATTCAGGATGTTAGATTGCATGTTACATACTCTGGTGGTATAACAGTAATGTTTTACAAAATTGTATGCATACATTTATATCAGTCTGCTTTAAAGATGCGCGTGGGAAGAGAAGAGGCAGATAGCTACCAGAAAGTTCAGCGTTGAGGATGAAATCACATCCCTGATTGCTGCAGCAGCTAGAGAGACAGGAACACAGTGGGGAAGCAGAGAGAAATACAAGCAGACAGGAAACAAGGTGGAGTGCAACGCTGAGAAAAGAGTAATGAAAGGCAGGCCGTACTCAGACACATCTTTGGAACCAAAGGTTGCGTTAAAGGTTTACAATCGTGCGACCACTACTTTACAGCCCTCCTGAGGTCAGGGCCTGGGCATGAGAAAATGGCAAAAATGGAATTTAATGGCTTGAAGGGGGCACTCTGATACTCTGTGCCTTAGTGCTAGGTTAAGGAGTGTCCTTCAGGAGAGCTGCTTTTCGTGAACGAGTTTCACCTCGGCTACGGGTCGGTGTGAGCAAACTCCGAGACCTTCCACGTGGTGAGAAAAGTGGGTCAGAACTCCACACTGTGCAAAGGCGCACTACGGCGCGCAAGGCCTACTCTACGGATGATTGGCGAGTGGGTAAGGATAAGAAAGGGGTAGTCGGTGATAGGAAACGTCCCTTGTCCAGGAGGAAAGGAGACGGGCATGCTCACACTGTGCTCAAAGTTCTGTGACGGGCCTTTTCACTATCGGATTCAAGCTCTGACAGTGAAAGGGTTGAGTACATGAATTATCACTCTCAGATAGGGATAACAATTTTACATCACCTATCATTCTAAATTAAAAAAAAAATCACGATAGTGGTATGACAGTGACATCAATGAAGCTGCACTGCTTGCCGAATATGAGAGTGGCTGGACGTGATATCAGAGCTCGGGTATGAAAACCGCAGTTTCTCACATCAGGTCTGTTTTTGTCGTGTACGAAGGTTCACAAGAGTGTCACTTCACACAATGACGTTGCACTATTTCATTTTGGTGAGACACTGTAGCATGCAATTCCGAGCCTTGGAAAAACACACACAAAAAAAGGAAATGACTAGTCATTCTGTTTTTACTCACGTAGGCATATAGAGATCCTCCTTGTGGCTATTTGGAGGAAATTGTGGTAGGAGTTAACCTTAGAAGACTTAGAACCGTGGATAAGGGGCATTAGGGAAATGAAGAGGATTCAAATCTGGCAGAACTCTCTGCCATTTATACCAAAGCACGTTTTCTTTTTGTAGAGCTTTGGAACATAACCTCTATATCCGACTGGTAGAATTGGTTTTCAATATCAATGTCTAATTTTACTAAAAAAATGCAATTTTGCCCCATATCAGCAATAAGTGTTGCTTATATCAGAATGTGACAGATGTTAATAGCTAGCAAGACTTTCATCAGCTGTAGTAAGGTTGAAAATCATATGTCACACTTAACTGAATTGAGTTATGGAGGTGATTTTCCTATCTTTATGAAAAATGCATAAATTTACTTAATTTAAAAAAAATGATTACTATTCCATCATTTAATAGCTAACATGGTTCGAATTCACATAGATTCTCACAATAACATTACTAGCTTATTTGTATACATGGTAAAATATGAAATTGTTAAGGTAGTCCGTATTACTAAATAACTTGCATTTCATGCCTCTATAGCGCCCTCCCAAAAGGCCAAGGACAAAGAAGGTACTACTCACAACGCTGGAGTCCTTCTTCCCCTTGTGAGAGGAGGCCACTGTGGCCAGGTACTGGATGACCTTCTTGGTGTTCTCAGTCTTTCCAGCCCCAGACTCCCCTCTGTGGGTTAGCAGGACAGCGGGATGAGGAATGAATCTCAGATCTACATGAGGTCAGTTTATTCAGCACGCAGATTTTGCTTCCATGTCTGACTGCAGTGAAACACATTCTCGGCCCACTCTCTGGAATCATTAAGCATCCATTGCTGTGCATCCATCAGACAGGATTTACTACTTAAATTTAATGTGCCGTCACTGCGTCTCACCAAGACTGCCGTGACCCATGGACAGTTAAATGTGACACTAAGACCTTCACATCTCCTCTTGCACATTGCACGTTCCTTTTATCTCTAATACACCAGACAAAGTGATGAAGGGCTCCAGCCTTTCTGCAAACCCTAACAACTCCATAAAAGGCAAAACATGTCTAATTCAGCAGGCCCCGTAATGGGCTTGTTTAGCAGACACAGGAATCCTGCACGTCCTGTTGTAAAGCCCTCCCTCCAACAGAGCTGAACCCTTCCCTTCCCGTGGCACAGAAGCCTTCATGGGAGCACTATGAATAAAAAAATAACATCTCAAACATTAAAAGTGTCACCAAACAAAATCCACCCCTATAAAACCAGAGAGGTCCACTTGTGCTCTTCGTAGATGCTTATCTAAAGCACAATGTGTCTAGAGTACAGTGTGTACACAACATGTTTTATTTCAGGTTATTATCACAAAACTGAATTACTTCCCATTGTAAAGAAATTTGTGCATCCATTTGCCTAGTGAGGCAGTAATTAGCATAACTCATATAAATCATTATCTATCCCTTGCTCTAGTCATTTTAATGGCATCCCTCGTAAGTTTTGCATTTATTGCAGTATTTCCCCAAAGAGAAACCCTCCCGTAAACTCGTCCGGAAATGTTTGTGTCTCTGCTGGAAATTCCTCTTCATTTATTTTTATTTATGAGTGACCAGTGGCATCGGAAGGAGTTTAACATGGGTGTATGTATATTGAACCACTGCAATGGGCATACATCATGCAACACAAATTTTTAAATTATTTTTCAAATAATACAGATCTCATCATTTAAAATAAGACTAACAGTTTAGGATGCAGTTGCACAATGAAAAATATTTTTTAAAACTTAACTGCTCCATATGATAAATTGCTTTTGTGTGATATGGGACTATAGTGTTCGTTAGAAATACGTTTTGCCCTTGTGCTCTGCATGCACAGCAAACTGATCTCAGTGATGCACAGATTCATAACGAAACACAAGTCACTCTCAATTCGTCATGCTTCATCTGCATCATGACAGAAACGCATTAAGTCGCAAAAGGTGCCACTATGATCGGTTTTCGCAAAACCCAAAAACATCGCACTGTGATTTTTCCCAATATTGTTCAGCCCTAAACAGATATCTCTTCATGTGACATTACTGATGATGTGATAAACGCTGTAGAGGGTATGGGTCAGACAGAAGCTTTTTTTTTTGGGGGGGGGGGGGGGGGGGGGGGGGGGAGGTTCCCCCTTCCCCCCCCTTTTTTTTTAAAAACTCAAAAATTAAAATTTAAAATTTAAAAAATTTTTTTCGGTTCAAAAC
>JAODKE010000101.1:26726267-26739243 GCA_026779605.1 Mormyrus hasselquistii | reverse complement strand
CTTCTCTCAAACAGCACCCCCCTCACAACTCCCTCCTCCCCTGACCCTCGCCCCCCCCCCCCCCCCCCCCACCCCCGCCAGTATGCGAAAAGCCCACAGGGGAGAGAATCCCTATTTAGCCCTGTGGAGAACATACGGGAATTGATATATGTCACAATACCCGACCACCTAAAACACCATTTGAAAAATGGACATATGTACCATGACCACATGCAGAGATGAGGAACACCACAGCCATTAATATATAGTGGAAGAATAACGGCGACAACAAGGATAACAGTTAGATGGTGATGCGGGGCGGCGGTGGCATGCGGTGATGACCATATAAGGGCACCTTCACTGCTGCGGCCTCCTTTCTGAAGACCCAAACAGCAGAGCCAGTGAAATCCCAAACAAAGCCCTTATAGGGAATAATATGTCTGTAGCCTGACTCACGGTTTACCCCAAAGCGATAACATAGAACTTGAGCTGTGAAGGCCGGCCGTTCGGATCCTGAGTACGCATACGTCTCCACACACAGCACATGAATATTCAGATGATATGGCAGTAAGTATTTACTACATAAACTAGATAAATGCTTCACTAATGACAGGGGTATTTGTGGATGGCTTTGGCACTAAGATGAGTACGAATGAGCTTCTAGCCACATCACTGCCAGTCCTGCTGTCCTGTACCATAAAAACACCATCATGTGACCACTGTACTGAACTTTTGGGTAGAACCTCTGATACATTGAATTTTACATTTCTGGGTGTGCAAGCGTGGCGGAGAGCTGCTTTTTCCAAAGACTCAATCCTCACTGAAGGAGGGTTTAGGGCCCCGCAGCAGAGTCCGGACCCCCAGGGGCCCTTAAGAGCGCAAGAACGAAGTACGTCCACCCCTGTGCACATTACTCACCAATCTGGCACAGGACACACAACCGTCCATAGCCCTGTTTACAAACAGCTTAACATGCAGCACAACAAATCACGTCTGTTTGGCCCTACAGACTATAATGTCGGCAATTTTATTACGAGGATAAGCGATTGAGAAAAGAAAAAGCTGTAAAAACATCTGAAGGATCTCAGAGATCACACAGCAGCATGTTTACTGAAATCACTTAGTGTCATCTCCCTTCCTGAACACTGTTTTAATTTGATAAATATGTGTGGGGTTAACGTTAGGGTTGGGAATGCCGCCCCCCAAAGGCATAAATTATGGAGAAGATGGCGGGGTTGTTACCCACCCCCCCAATAATCAAAACCAGCCTATACAACCCCTGGACCCCCTTAAATGGGTGGAGACCACAACCCCTTCTCCCCCGAATGCTCAGCCCAAAGTTACAGTATACCCTTGCTGCTTCTCCTGCATCCCAACTGCGCAGGCTGGAAGCAGATGTATGCATGATCCCAACTGCGCAGGCTGGAAGCAGATGTATGCATGCTGCTGACAGTGTGACACTGAGCTCAGCAGAGGCCCAGTCTGCATCTGGCCAACCAGTGGAAGCAGTGGAGGCGAAGTCCGATTGCATCACTGAAGATGACAGTGAACGTCCAGTCCGCACCATATCCAAAAAAACAAACAAAAAAAAAAAAAAGACCAAATAGAGGCTAAATGTAAGGAACTGCCAAATGTGTCCCATGCAGAGAATAAACACATGGGATACTGGTACTTTAAATAAACGAGAGTGATCTCTCAGCAGAAGCTGTGCTCTGCTTTAATTTCACCGAGTTCAGTTTAGAAGTGGTGATGGTGTCATACTTAGGGGCAGGCAGACTGAGCTAGTGACTGCTACGCACGTGAGAATGGCAAGTCAGACCACCAAGGCGACAGACATAATGTCAACTTAAACATTTTACATAAAACTCCACCACAAGCAAAAAAATCCACTGCAAGTAGGGAAGTACTCTAATCACAGGCATGCTGATATTAACGTTAACATCTGCCATAAATCCTACAGGAAAGTTAGAACTTCCTCATTATTATTACTTTTATTAGTGGTATTAGTATCAATAATAATAATAATAATAATAATATGCTGTATTCGTTAAACTTTTTTGCAGTTACTGAGAGCAATAGAATATGGTTTCATATGTCAACTGTATAGATAAGCAACAGACCACAAGTTCTTAATTTGTACTTATATTCATATTAACTACTAGCATTGGGGCACTAAAGGCCCTGGCCATTCTATAGAATGCTTAACTGCAGAAGCAGCTGGACAGTTTCACATTTGCGGTTTTCCCTTACGGAAAACTGTACAAGAACTAGCAGAAGCTCTGCATTAGAATCACACCACCACCCTAAAGCATGTGACCTGCAGCCATGACCCCTTGTTCTCTGCAAGACTTCATAACTCCCCACCTCTCTCTTTCTTAAAGCATTTCTTAATTTTTTTTTCCCAAAAATTTTGATTTGATGTAAGAAACTGCATACAGCCTAAATGCAACCAAGGCACTTAGACCTAATCACACATTACAGCAAGCAGGGCAGATAGTTATGGCAATTTTATGCATGAAACATCGCCAAATTCTCAATCGACTGTGAAGATTAAAAGCACACAGGAGAAACTGCTGTAGGGTATCAAATACCAATCCATTTCAAAAGAGCACTTTGAAACTTTCTCCAACAATTACTGCAGTTTAGGGTGCAATTCAGCAACTCCAGTTACCTTTTTCGATTACTCGCTGACCCCATTTTCCGTTGATGAAAATCTGTGTAACATTTCTAATTCCCTGCTTCAATTTCCCGCCACTGTTGCATCTTTACATGCAAACTCAGCTCGCAGGTTTTTTCAGTAAAGATATAACTTCACCAAGAACCAAAGACCCAAGCGGCAGGTGACTTTTAAAAACCATGTTTGGAGAACAGGAAATCCTTTGGTTAGCTTTAATTCACAAATTCTTTCTTCTCCGCTGCAAGTTGACTTCCTCTAATTTCTATGCCATTGTTCAAAGCAATAAAAGGAACAGGCTTTGGAAACGTGAATCCTATTTGAACTTACAACATGTTTTTTTTCCACCTACAAGTGAACTTTTAGCACAAAATGTTCTACTTGAACTGCTCACAGCTGAGATATACAGTTGAAGAAAATTGTTTCCAACGTAAACTCAACACATTCCTAAAAGTAAAATTAGCAATTTCTTGCAGAAAATACAATAATCAACATAACAATCATATGATAAGATGACAGGGAGACATCAGCATGCTTTTCAAAGGATCAACCTTAAGTTTTACTCCCCCGTAAAAACTGCCCATAATTATTACTGCAGCAACTCAAATATGCCCTGTACGCTTTCTATTAGACAAAATGTATGTTTGTAGATGTACAAATGACAGGCACCGTGTATGAAACTTTTCAGACATTTCTAAATAATAATAAAACGCATAACGTGCGTGCATATATACTTTTTCGTTAAAAAATGCTTCTCACGGAGTAAGGAGTACGTTGAGACTAATCTCCTTTGCATTCCAGGTGTGAGACAGCAAAACTATCATATATTTTAATACATCACACCCCACTGCAGTGAGACATTTTGGCTTAAAGCGCCTGAGAAATATGTCAGGGAACGATACTCACAAGCTGACAGATGCTTTTCACCTGGAGGCTGGGATCTGAAGAGTACTCCAATCAGAGGGACTGTCCAAATTATCCTGACCAGGGCTCGCTAGAGTATTTAAACAAAACCGCCCTATGGGGGGAGGAGCTCAGATCCTCCTCTCTTCTTTGCTCCGCTATTTCGTTTCCAGCACTTGTCTGTTTGTAGGATGCATTGCAGAGCGAATGCTCTTCTGTGTTTATGGGCCGCTATTTTAGACACGCCAGACGCTCTTCTGTGCGCATTGTGCGCTGATGCTGCACGCGCCCGGCGCAGCGCTCGGCTCTTGGCGTCGGCTGCCTTGGGTATTACTATCAATGTGACACCCGTCCCTAGGCGAGATTCAACCGAGAATCGTATTAAAACACATCAATAGCACAAGATATCTGGCTGCTAACTAACTGGTTTTCTGTGTTTCACAAGAAAAGTAGTTAAATATTACAACACGTGTAAATAACTGTAATGTCACTAAATGCAACCAGTGGTATTTCTGATGGTTTTTCTTTACTAGATAACCAAATGGTCGATCGTCTGTGTCGCCTTTAGGGCGGGCCCTGATGATACGATCGCCATTCTGTCAATAAAACATTGATCGTATGGGTATTGATCTGTCACACAGTGCTCTCCTAACAGATCTAACAGATACTCTACTACAGTTGGCTTGCGTCTGTTGAGTCGTTTGGATCAAGAGCTTTAAATTACATGTTAATTACTTAAATACCATTGGTTCCGTTTTTCTAAATTATTGCGGAAAAGCTGCATCTCATCTGCAGAACATAAACTGTGGCTGGTGTGTTCTTAATTCCTTTTAAACTGACACGCATACGTCCACCTGCATTTATTTCATTCTTTGGCAACTTTGAGTACCCTATCAAAGAAAACAAAAAAATCTGTTATAGAAACACAAAATCTGAGCTATAGAAATGTGTGATACTGACAGCCAACTCTGTGTTTCAGATTGTCACATTCGATCACTGGCAAAGGTATGACTTTTGAATTATTTGATAGCATAATTGCACACCTGGCATAATTATAACTAGTTGGTAGGACAGTGGAGTTGGTAGGAAATACAGTGCACTGGAGTCTCAGTTACCCTCCCTGCCATCTCCCATCCCCAAAAAGGTAGACGCACTGCTGTAACTAGAGGAATCCCTTCTTCCGTCACACAGGTGTTTCCCCGGAATTGTCACGGATCTTGGCGTGGGCTCCCAACCATCACATACGCCACATTCCTGTGTATCCCAACCCCTCAACCCCCCTGGCCACCTTGCCATCTCCGATGGAACTTTCTTTATAAGGAAACGCTCATAATCCACTCAGTTAATCACATGTGGCCCGGCCGGCTTTTCCAGGACCAGAGATAGCTAGGTATGCAGGGGAGAGAGCGACGTGTGTTGCCAACTGAGGGAACGCCAGTGACTGGAAGTCGCAGCATAGCCTCTGGTCATCATCACAGAGGAGGATGGTGCGCAGCGAGGGGGCTGGGAGACTGAGAATCTGGGAACGGATGGCAATAGGAGGGGGTCACAGGGGGCCCCGAGGGCCGAGGTGCCATATAAGGATAGGGGGGTCTGTGAGGAATCTCGGCGGTGCTTGGTGTTTGAAAGCGCAGCACGAGTAGCTCTGGCCGCTGACTAAATATGGTGTAGCAGGAATGGCACCGCTGACACAAACATTGCAGCTTGCATGGAAACAGCTTTAGGTTATTTACTGGCTAACATCAGCCCCATGCTCATTCTGTAGTTCTCCAGTGAACTGAGAGAGATGTGAGAAGTGAGGGAAGATCCATCATAAGTAAAAGTGCTTGTTTCTTCTGTAAGCATTGAAATGTGGGCCTTTAACTGTGGACATTTCAGGCTTGTTGTCACAATTTAAGGGCAATTAACAGAGCACTTATGGTCTATACTATCTATGGATTGATGTTCATACAAGGCAACATGCAGGATGTTGATGGTGGCGTGCCTGTTCAAGAAGATTTAAAATCGGAAAGAGATCAAAAGTTTGGGAAGGGGGAATTTTATTGGGTTGTACACTGTCTTGTGGTGGATGGAAAAACCTCAGTGTGCCAAGTGTAGAACACCATCCACTCCAGCCTGGACACAGGCCTGCCTCCCGGAGGCTGGACACAGCCCATCTTCCCAGAGTTTTTCTTATTCCTAAGTCCTCTGTGAAATATATCCCTCCTCACGGGGAGCAGCAAAGTTGTATGAGTCAGTATTTTTGCAGTAGTTTTTATCCGGAAGACCGATGTTCTCTCCCAAGCCCAGGTCACTCCTACATGAAGTGGATTCTCTCCACAAACATACATCGCGATTTTGCACATGCTGTTTGATTTTCCCAAAACCTCCATGCTGACCTGGAAAGCATATTGTTCATCCACATCTTCATCTAATTCAGAGCTGTCATTTATGTTTTTTTTTTTTAACCACAACTCCCTAATTAAACTACAGATCTACAGACGTTCTGTAGAAGACTAATTGACCGAAGAGTTCTCACACATGGTTTTGAACAGCTGACCTAAAGGTTATCCCAAAAACCTGCATACACACTGGCACTTTGTATATATGATTGGCCATCCCTGATCTAATCCAATATTTCCCACATGCAAAAAAATCTTGCATCTATCTTCCATAACTGCTTCAACACTACAAGGTCATGGTGTTGAGACTGTTTGGATTAAAATGCGCACAAATAAATGCTTTAAATAGACTGCAACATCTAAGTGATTTAATGCAAAAGAAAATTGCACGCTATAGTTATACTTGTCCTAGTGAACAGGGGCCTTTAATTTTAAGGGATCTGAGAACTTTTCATCTAGATAAGAATGTCAAGTTCCCTTTTATGGTGCGGAAGGAAATGACATCGAGAGGCTGCCTACGGCAGACTGGCTGGGGTGTCCTGCGTGGGCCTGACCCACAGGGACATTTTTCCAATGCCCCCACTTTGTTGCGCACATCCAAGGAATGCGGGGAAAAGGATTTCTCGTTAAATATTGCAAAATCGACTGGCATTTAACTTTTCAGCCATACATCCATATTAAGATGAAAGTTCAAAAGATTGCATTATAATGCACTTAATTGACTGGTCTCAGATAAAAGTACTCTCATATAAGGCTAAAATAACGAATTATCTTATTTAGGAACTGCATTTTCTAAAAGCACAGTCCATCATTTTGAGGTAAAGCTTCAGAACAATTTATTCTAGAAATAGTTCGCTTTCTGTATGAGTGAGTGTGATACCGCACACTTTGCCAGCCTGAAGAGCCTGCCGGTCCAGCAGCAGCCACACAGAACCTCAGACGGTTCTGGATAATATTCCAAGGTGTTGTTTTGGCGAAGCCGCAACACAGACGGCAAATTCCCTTATACAGTCAACAGTAATGTTTGGTTCTGCAATGTCATCCCAGGCTGAAGACCTGGGTACAAAAGACTAAACGATATTCCTCGTAAAAACCCATCTAGTGTCCATATAAGTGAAAGGCTGTCGCCCTCTATATATAGTGACATGTTTTGTCAAATTTCTCCCTTTACAAAAGCTGCTATTGACCTCAGGTATTAACTATCATCTCCCTGAATATTTCAGCATGACATTCAGAATAATTCATACAGAATCTGGTTGTAGTGAAGCTAATTCAAACAGAGATCACATGTGAATTCAAGCACCCGAAGACGTTAGCGATTGCAGGTATGTGTGGTGTGTCTCCCCACTTAACCGAATCGCAAACCCTAAACATGGGCACACACTTGTCTAACAGCGGCAGAGTGGCTAACATGGTGTCTGACTTTCATGTAAAGAAAACAGATCTTAGCATTTGTTTCAGGTAGCCGAACTTTCAGATGTTGTCAACTGGATTGCAGTTTTCATCATGCATGGGTTAAAAAAATATTCTTCTCCATTACTTTATATTTAATTCTCATTTATTTCTCTATTACTTCTACAATAGGCCACATTTTGAACTTCATTCTGTGTTTCCAAAACAATTTCACCTCTGAGCTTAAATGATGAAAACATTAATTATATGATGATCATATGATTAGCAGTTTATGTACTGCTGCCATCATGTGGTGTGGAGCAAAACAGCACCCAAAAATATACCCTGCAATAGCGCTGTAATCGGGCCTTAAAAGTTAGGCCAACTAATGATACAATTAACCAGGTTAAGGACCCTTAAAATGCTAATATGTATAAAAATCATTAAGGTAAAGGGGGATAAATCGGCAGTTAGAAAAATGCGTTACATGAAAAATTATATGAATTCAGTTTTGCTCTCTAGGTTGTCAAAATGTACCCATAAGAAATCCATAAATAGTACAGAATACTGCTGCTAGAGTTCTTAGGTGAACTGAAATTCACGGAAGTCACTAGATCCTGCCTTGTAATCAGCAAATGCCTCGTCGAACCTACACTGTAAAAATGTTGAGCTGAGAACGAATCCCAAGCTGTTACTGTGTTCAGATTTTTCTTGCTGCTGTACAAATATCCTCTTTATATCTGCCCACATGAACTCTGGATTCGTTCTGTGACATTGGGTCGTCTGTGCTTCTTCATGACCAGTTATGATCAAACTGTAATTTGGAAAAATGACCTTCTTTCTCCTCCCTTCCGCTCAGGGCCATCTGTCCCCAGACCCCGGGATCGTGACAAGGCGCAGACATCCGGCTTGCGTGAGGAGGGAGGACCTGAATCAGCCTGATTAAGTCAGTCACCAGCCCCCACTGCTGGTGCTGGTCAGCATCACAAATGATGGAGGTGCTAATATTTACCATTGTGTTTGTCAAGCCTGACTGAACACCGATTGATTAAGATCCATCTATGATTTAAAAAAATAATAATTTAAATCCCCATTTGCACTGGAGTTTCTCCATTACTACCATATAGGCGTCATCGCTTAAAAAAAGTCACCTTGGAGCCTCTGTTAGGGCCTCTACTGTGTAAAGTGCTGGGCCCTTCTCGCACCCTTGCCTGTATTCTTTCCTATGAAAATGGAAAATAAATTATCATTTCATTTCAACGTACTAGAAAGATAAGAAAAAAAAATAAGAATTGATCACTGAATCGTTTATTAAACTTACACAATAGGACAAAACGTGAAAAGAAATATAAAAAATGTAAAATATATAAAAAGCTGTAAGACAAGTGGTACACAGTAGTACTCTTGGCAAACACTACAGGTTACACCCTAATGACTACAGTTTCAGTTACAGTCAAACAGGATGTAAAGCCCACTGATGAGAGTGTGGGGGCGGCAAATCAGAACCAGCTCGCTCTCTTAACTGTAACTGCAGAAAGATGCTGTCATCTGCATCCTCCCTGAAGGAGAAAGGGCTCTGCGCCACTCTTCTCGGTTGGGTGCATTTCAGGGACACCTAGTGGCAGAAGAGTGTAATAGTACAAAACAGCCATCAATCTTGCAAGGGCTAAATCTGTGGAGGGTCATGGGGACCATGCAAAACATCTCAAAGTGAAAGTACAGTGCCCTGGAAAGCATGATTAACTAGGAAACAATTTGCACACAATTTTGGTTTAGATGAAAAGAGCAGCTCCTTTGTGTGTTTAAGCAGCCGGAGGTTTTTAAATGGTACAGTATCTTGCCCCAAACAAAAACTTGTAATGAAAGAATTACTAATGAATGTAATGAGGAGAAGGATATCCTATGTCTTATTAAAGTTAGCCCTGGAAATTCCCAGTAACACAGTTCACTACATTTCATGGCACAGTTACACCAGGGCTGCTACTTTAAAGAAAGAAATTTTTCACCAGTTCAAGACCAAACGGAGAGATGGAGCGGAGCCATGTATGCTGGACCTAAGTCAGCAAAAAGGTATAAAACGTTAAAGGGTCTCGAAATCAGTCTTAGAGGGCAATGGTTTTGAGTACCGGTCTTTAAAAAAAAAACAGTCCTGTTCGAGTTAACAGGAAACACGCTGATGCTGAATTCTGCACTTACTGTAGTTGGTCAGTGACATTTTCAGAAACTGTTGTGTAGTGAACCCTGGTCCCCTGGACAAAGAATCATTCCATACATCTACAAGGGCTCGACAATGGGCTTCATCTGCAGCCCCGGTCTCAAACCCCGGCGGACAGCTCACCCGGCCTCCGGGCTGCACCAGCGGGACGGACGGCTCGATCCATTGGCTCAGATTCACCGGAGCTCTTCAGGAATACCTTCCCCCCCTTCTCTCCGCTGCTCAGAAAATGTGACAGCAAGCCGTACAAGAGAGGTCTGGAGAGAAGGACAGTGTCTGCGTGTCAGGACCATGGGAGACTGTCAGCTAATCACAGGCTGGTGATTCCTGATAACATCCCATCGATTTGAAATTGTTCCCTTTATCTTGAGAAGTACACTGAACCTTACCTAAAAGGAAATTACTTAAAAATGACCTAACCAATGTTACATCACCCAATAGAGTCTTAAGTGCTGCATTAAAGGACTGCTGATTTTAATGTTATTCATTATTATGCATTATAGTCTAAACTTTTTTCACAAATGGACTTAAAACAGATTTACTGAAGATTAACAGAATGTGCTGTCATAGTATTTTAGCATGATAGTTGCACTGATATTCCTTAATTCCTTGCGTTCAGTATTTAAATTCTACACAAAACCTAATGCATAAATACACTCACACGCTGGAGGCGCTGGCATCTTCCACCACGTTCAGCTCGTTGGTTATGAACTGCCTGTCCAGAGGCACCTCTGGCTGCCCAGACTCTGTGCAGAGCACATCCATAGCCATGCATATACACAATAACAGTATCAAAGTACTTCTGCCGACCCCCCAAAAAGTAATTTTCCATAACTGAACGGCGACGGTGAGCGCCTCATGAAACCCAAAAGATACATACAGTACAGGTTATAAGGCATTGACCACGCATGCAAACCGAGCATCTGCAGGGCAGTGAGCGTCGCCCCCTTGCGGCCGGTGACAGGACCCCTCACCCGCGGTCAGCACGGACGCTGTGTAGCGGTACTTGTTGAACTCCAGGTACTCGCGGATCAGCTCGTTGATCAGCAGGTTTTCCCGGGACAGCGGCGGTCGCGGCTCCGACTTGTCGTCCAGGGCGTTGAACACCTCCGCCCGGATCCGAGCCTTCAGCTGGGCCAGGGCTCCCCGAGACTCCAGCGCCTCTTTGAGGGCTACCGAGCAGCGAAAACAGAGAGGCCGTCCGTAAGGATGCCGGACCGCAGCGGGTCTCATGGTGCCCATGTATTATAATTATACCTCCCCTGCATGACTGCTTTAGCCTTTATCACCCACTTCCTTACACAACTGCATATATGGCAACTGTTTTTACTGCAATCAATAGCAAATAAGCCATGGAGTTACCGCTCTTCAGCTCCGTGACGGTCGCCATAGTGATGCTGTCTAACTTCCGAGTTTAAAGGTCGATTCTTCCCCAAGTTCCTGCCCCCTGCCGGGTTATTTCAAACGGCTATGTGCCTGCAGTTTATATAGTTTTGAGTTTATCAGGGGTATTATTCCACATTATTAAAGGGTTTAATCACAGGGCGCTGCAGTCTGCCGTGAGTCAGGAGAAACGCTGCAGATTTTGTTTCACCCGCATTATCCAAACGGAATGAAGCGCAAGTTTGTATATGACAATTAATCATTTAAATGTGTTGTTAAGTAGTTATTTTGCAGCTGCTTCCGGGAGGTCTGCGAAAAGTAATGTGCACAGGGCTCTCAAGTGTCACGCATTGAGCGTGACAGTCACTCTTTTCAGTATTTTGTCACGCACTCCCGCCACACATTGTATTTCTCACGCGGGAAAATAATTTGTACGATAATATGTCGCAGCGCCGAATATTTCTCAGACCGCGGCACAGTACCGCCTAACTATGAAATAAGCGCATTCTCCGCTGGAGTCCTAGAGCCTATCACTTACCAACCAATCAAAAAAGAAAGGGCCTACACAATAGCCAATCAGAGAATAGTAGTATTGTATCTGGGTAAAATACAACACAACAACCCAATGAAAATCATCCTGTGGAATGTCACTCTTGCCTGTCCTCAAAACTTGAGAGCCCTGTGTGCACATCAGGTTTATGAAACCTGCTATGGGTATTACGGTACTTTGGCGGCAGTTAGTTCGACCAGTTTGCTTCTTAGTTGCTCAAAAGTTGTGCGTAGTGTTACATTTCAGTACATTTTGACTTCAAAAGAAAATATATTTCGCAAAGCGTTTAAATGTGACTTCAGTTGTTTGTCGGCGCATGTTATTCCACTATCCACTAGATGGCGCCGTGTGATGTTATTAATAACGAAACGCGCAGTACGTGTATTATATCAAACGGGGATCCCTGTTTCACACTGTCTACGAAGTATCACATGGAGGAGATGTATTATAACAGTGGCTATGAATTTGAATGTGCACTTAGCCAGACTCTGGTTTGTCAAAAAAAGGATTTAATTAAAAATCCTTGCATGTTTTCTATTGTTAAAAATTACAGCTGCCATGCACATGTAAATAAACTTTATTTTTGTGAATCATATTATTTCTGCCATGTGCCACCTGAAATAAACAGAGTACAAACATCATTACAATCTTTTTATTATTATTTATGTGGGGCATAGTCCCTTGCTGGTAGAGAGAGCAAGTTTACGTTTGCTGTCAGCATTTTTGATCAGCTGAAGCCGTCTGGTGGTACAGTGAGGGAGGCCAGCCAAGCAGGGGATGCAGGAGGCCAGCTGGCACAGGATAAAGGCCCTGACCTGGAGTAAGCTAGCGTGCTATACAGAGGAGCCAGACTTCTAATAAAAAAAATGGGTTTGTTTGTTTCCCTAAATGTATGGCTCTCTCAGGCCTGGGCCCAGTTGTTCTGAAATGATCTGATTGGATGAAAAAAGGTTTCTGAAACTGGAATAGGTTATTTAATCCAGTCTTGGTATGATCTGGATCAAATCTTGAGTATGTGTTGTTTATTTTTAGTATAATTGTGACTATAAAAAAACATTTCCCCTATCCTGCACACTCCAGTGTAAAATGCAAAAATAAAATCTTGAAGAAAAATGGAGTCTATTGTGCCCTCTTGCGTTAACATTAATAAATGATTTTCTGTCACGGTGCAATGCTACAACCCTCCTGCTTGGTCCTGAACCTCAAACTTCCTGCATTAAGTGTTAAGCTTATTTATTTGGTCCTGAAAACATCTCATAAGAATAACCTTGTTGTGTCTGATAACACACTTTCACAGTGTATAGCTGTCGAAGGACTTTCATAGCAGTATATTAGAAAATAGTTAAATTCTAAGTTAAATAGTTAAGTTCTAAGTTGGGGAATTTTCATATTTATACATGTTTGTAATTCCATCCATCCATTCATCCATTGACTTCCGCTTATCCGAGGTCGGGTCGCGGGGGCAGCAGTCTCAGCAGGGAAACCCAGACTTCCCTTTC
>JAODKE010000101.1:26703733-26726167 GCA_026779605.1 Mormyrus hasselquistii | reverse complement strand
CCGGGCAACTTAGCTCCTGGGATCATTGGAACACGCAAACCCCTCCACCACGATAAGGTGTCGGCTCCAGGAGAGGTGTTTGTAATTCCATTATATATATTTTTCAAACCGTGTGGGTAATAATATGATAGTTGCCTGTATGCATACTGTACTTCCGTGTTGTCCCTCGATCAGTATCATCCCCACACACATCTGTGATATGAACTCGATGAACCCGATCGCAGTGAGTGAGTCGCTAGTACTTTGGCGTGTTTGACTGCCTGCCTAATCCATGCCGCTAAAACTTCGCAGGTATTGCGAACCCTCAGTTAGCAGTGTCTCTGTGGGCCGACTGCACGGGCTGCGGTTCCAGCAGACTGCAGACAGGCTACTATGCTACGAATGACTAGCTTGTGTGCCAAAGAATTGACACTATGTAATAAAGTCAAATTAAATTAAGATAGCCAGGAGCCTGAACACGCGGGCTAGTTCAAGCATATCATTTGGGGGTTTGGATTACTGAACCTGAAGTCTTGTGGGTTGTACAGTCTTAGGCAGATTACACCGTCTTCCACTCCTATGTTATCATTTTAATACGGTGGGAAAATGAGAGGGTGTTATGTGAACCATAGGCCTCATTAGGTCCAGCCACTTGGGACTACAGCCTGGAGAATTTTAGCCCCGATGTCAATCACTTTGCTCCTGATCTTTTCAATAGCTTGAAAGGCCCCTGATGTGTACAAACATTTTCCTGGTCTATGCTTGCCTACAACATAAGCATTGATTTGGGACAGCTGCACAATCATTACTGTTGCCCATTTATAAAAAGCATTACCATTGTTACACCTGCATACAAAACACAACAGTTACTAACACCTCGCCGGCTTCAGAAATGATGAAGACGGTCTTTGTGTATAAAAATGAGTGTGGAATTCATAGCAACAAGAGGGGGCATTGAAGTGTTATAGGTGAATGCATGTGCTTTAGGGATGGACTCATGGGGCGGCTACAGATTCTTTTATTTGTTGGACCTTGCGATTCTAACCAGGATTAGCGATTGTAAGATGGATAAATGGATGGGGTAGTTTGTTCGAGTTTATTGCTTTCAAGTGCACTTACACCGAGATTCTCAAACGATAAGCTACAAGTAAAATACAGTAAGCATAAAGTAGGGATAGAATGACCTGCACAGATCACGGTTTATTTGGCTGTTTTCAGCGTATATACAAAATATAAAAATTTGAATGTGAAAAAAAAAATCTACAATAAATATCGTAAACACAGTATTTGTGTACAATGAATAAAGTATTGAGCATATTGCATTCAAATGACTTTTCCCACATAGCAGTAAAGTCAATATAGTACAATGAACTCGATGAAAAATCAAATTTAACAGGTTAAATATAAAAAGTGAAAATATAAAACATTCTTTACATTTGTATTACAATACACATACAACACTTTATACTGTATGTAAATAACATCGTCATTACCAGTAAAACACACAAACAGAACCTTTTGGAAAATAAGTGTACTCCTCTCATGAAAATCTTGAAAATCATAATTAATATGAAGAAATCACAATTTTCACTGGCCAAGAGATTCTGCCTTTCATTACTGGTAAAAAGCCTGTTTTGAGAAACTTGAATCGGGTGTCTGAAAAGAGTGATGCGTTTGTAAAGATGAAATGACTCCGCAGAGCACCGAAGGTGAAAATCTGCGACTCGTCCTCATGAGTTTGGACGTCATATTCACTACAGCATCTGAATCTTGTATATAAGGATACTAATTAAATTTTATTTTTATATGTAATATATCATTCATCAAAAATAGTGCAAACTCTATGGTGCAGCATTCAAGTTACATGGCCACTGATCATCCAGTCTCTTATCACCCATTCGAAAATGTTTACTCTGTCCCTAAAATAAACTAACAGCACAACACAGTTGGGAGCCATTTCCCTGGCTCATTCTCATGTTTTCATCTTTTCCCAGCCCTCATACAACTGAAATGGTTTGTTAAGGGCCAGATGGTGATAACAATGAATTTTAACCCCAGTTCGTCTTTTATTGTCTTGGCACATTTTCCATATAAAGTCAGTTATGCATCCAGACAGAGACAGCAGTCACACTGCTGTCCTGCTGGGTCTCAGCCACAGCCTTACATCAGGCAGTACTGGAGTTAAGGCAGTTTGCTTTGTTCATTATTACAAATTTGGAGGGAAGTCATTCATATGCATTTACCTTGACTGAATATCAGTTCCCCCTTTCTTCATTTCACCTCCAGGCTTTAGGTAGTTTTATACAGAATATGCTGGGTTTTTCTTTAGTTATTATACTTACAGTATTTCCCTGCTTCAGGTTTCCCTACATGAGGGACAATGAAGACATGCAGGACTGGGCCCTCATGACCTGGGACTGACAATCCCGTCAGAACCTGCTGTAAGCACCATTGTTGGAGTCTTCGGCTACCGGCTGCCTTTACGTCGTGCCCTTTCTCTCTCTCTCCAAGCTCCTCTGTAGGCCTCCTGCCCCACACGCACTCAGCAGCTTGTGGCCAAAGTCATTCCTGATACCGTAATTACCCTTTGAGCTTAACTACCTGCTTGGTTTTCATAGAAATAGATAATTTTTCACATAGATTATGTAGTTCTCTTGAAGTAACACTCCCCCCACTTTAAATTGCAAAATGAATATTGCGGCTCAAGAACCCCCCCCCCGAAGACCTTGTCACACCAGCCCAGCTTCCCGGCACATCCAGTAGAACTGGCCTCTATTTGAGATGAGATTGGCTGGAGAATCCATTTCTGCAATATGGCCTTTGTCCATCACGATGACTCTGTCAGAGGAGATGAAAAGGATTATAGTGATTGAAACTCATGATGACATAGGAAATAAAAGCTTTTGTGTTTCCACTGCTTGTGTACCTGCAAAGGTGTCTTTCTGAAAGCTAGCTCAGCAGTTCAGTTAAAGAATATGATATATTCTGAAGTCCACTTGTCTTTTAAACATTTTTGGAGGTGTTTTCTTACCTTGTATA
Source organism: Mormyrus hasselquistii (assembly GCA_026779605.1). Lineage (NCBI taxonomy): Eukaryota > Metazoa > Chordata > Actinopteri > Osteoglossiformes > Mormyridae > Mormyrus > Mormyrus hasselquistii. Next base: position 26,723,149 of record JAODKE010000101.1, on the reverse strand, counting down.
GTCCATGATGGTGTTGAGTCGATGGGCAATGGTCAACACGGTGCAGTCCTCAAATTGAACACGAATTGTTGACTGAATCAGGGTGTCTGTTTCCAAATCCACAGCTGCTGTTGCCTCATCCAAGACAAGAATCTTGGTTTTGCGGAGGAGAGCACGAGCCAGACACACCAACTGACGCTGTCCCAAACTACAGAACAATGCATAGCAGCACAAAGAATGGAAACTGACCAAGATGCCAGAACAACAGGGGAATACTGGTTTGAATACTTAGGGTTAGATACAGGTCCCTCCTGGGTTCTCCATTACCTAAGGTTCTCTCCTCCTTCTGAACATTCATGATTCAGTTTGTCTGGTAGGCCTGACACAAAGTTCTTGAGGTGGGCAAGCTCCAGAACACTCCAGACCTCCTCGTCTGAGTATGCATCAAATGGATCCAGGTTCATACGCAGGGAGCCAGAGAACAGCACGGGGTCCTGTGGTTTGTGGAGCAGCACAAATATTAGAATTCTGCATAATAAATATTATCCTTGTGGGGACACAATTGTCGTACCTGTGGGATGATAGTGATGCGGGACCTCAAGTCATGAAGTCCTATCTCTGCTATGTTGATCCCATCGATATAGATTTCACCTTTGGCAGCTTCCAAGATCCGAAAAATTCCAAGAGCGAGGGAGGACTTTCCAGCTCCAGTTCTGCCCACTATCCCGACCTAAAAAAAGCCAGTTTAGAAAAGGGTGTGAGATCGTCAGGTATTCTGTCAATATCTTCTTCCAAGAAATGTGGGCTATAAATGGAACTAACCTTCTCTCGCTCTTCAATGCGTAAGGAAATTCCTTTGAGAGCCCAATCCAAGCCTTTGCGGTACTGCAGTCCATAATCATGGAATTCAATGGTCCCTGTTTGCGGCCAGGCTATGGGGAGGGGATTTTTTTCCATGGTCCAGGGTGCCTACAGGACCCCGTGATAAGTAAATTGTTATGATACTTCAGTGACCACACCATGCATTTGTGAGCTGAAGGGCGTTTAGAGAAGTGACACAGAGATACTGACCTCCTTCTGTGTGTCAGCATATTCCTTCACCCTTTCCACAGATACAATGTTGTTCTCCACATCTGTCCAGGATCTCACGATCCAGCTTAAAATTCCAGTTACCTGCAAAATTCGAAAGACCTACAATATTCTGCATGCCAGCAGTCATATTTGGCCTATTGACCACATATGAAGGAGTCAAAATAGTTCAGTAGCAGAAATATTTAAACCATTGAATGAGATGGAGAGAAAAGAAGGACAAGACGTTTTTTTTTTACCTGAAGAGAGTGGGACACGGCAAGACCCACAATGCCAGGACTCAGCGTATTCTTCCCCATTACAGAAAGGATTGCCGCAGCAAGAACCACAACATTGCCAAGGAACTCGAGATTTACAGCCAGCCACCTATAGAAATGATATGAACAGGATGCAATCCTCAGAGATTATGGCGCACATAATAGTGTGAGCTAAAGGGAAGTCCTATTGTTCCTAAGACAAGTACGGGTCATAAGAAAAACTACCAGCTAGGCTCGTCTGTTGACAGGATTACCCTGTGTTACTGTGCTACTGACTCTGACCTGGTCGCCACGAATCGGGGAAAGTAGGAGGTCTGATTGTAGTCGACCCTATAGTTGTTTTGCAGAATGAATCTTGACTGCTCTCCGAAGGCACGTATCACACTTGCACCCTGTACTGTTTCATTGAAGTGAGTGTAGATCGGCGACCGGCTGACAGACTCCAGCCTACGCAGCTGGCAGGATGTGGCCACATAGAAACTCTGCAACAAGATGCATTAAAGATGGAAAGTGCTGGTAAGCATAAGTATCCCACAATGGTTTGAGTTCTATGTATGTCAGCATCTAGATGGAACACTGCACAAAATCGGCATATGGAACAGCCCATTTGACCCCGCCCCCCCCATACCTGGATGAAGGCGTAAAGCAAAGCTAGGGGCAGGATGACCACCGCCGCGAAGGGTGTCGCCAACAGGACAATGATGCAGACCTCGAGCAGCTTGAAAAGATAGTTCAGCATCATCTTCAGCCCATCTGGGATCATGCAGTCAATGGCGTCTATCTCCTTGGAGAAGCGGTTAAGCAGGTTACCGCTTGGCGTGCACTCGAAGAAGGCCATTGGAGACCGCAAAACGTTGTTCAGGAGATCCAAGTGCAGGTGACGAGAGGCTATGATGCCTCCCACCGAGATTGCCACAGTGGTACCAAATATAGCCACACCTGAAAAAATGAAGAAAAAAAAAACAGTCAAGCTACGTTTTTAGTTGGGTGCATTGAGGGTTCCTGCTGCTCAAGTCTTTCCAGCTTTGCTAACCTTGTGCGAAACCAAGAGCCCCATAAATGCCCAACTTCATGTCTGTGTCGATCTGTGTCCCGTTCACGATGGGATCATCTGCCCACATGCTAAGCCAGTAGTTGTACGCCAGGGAGGCGGCCTGCTGGAAGGCGTACATGAAGATGATGGGCAGGATGAGCCCCAAGCCGATGGTCTTGAAATACTCCATGTATAGCTCCAGTTTTACCTGTTAGGGGTCACAGAATACAAGTTGACGCTAAAGAAACTACAATAAGAGGGATCTACATGCATGTCTCAGTACCCGTGAGAGACTGACAAAGTATAGAAGTGCTTTATCGTGGGTCTATTGTTAACAGTGTTGGAGCTGAGCTCACCCTGCCGGTACGGGCCCTGTCAGCCTCTGTCAGCTTTCCCACATCTTCTGGTACCTGGTCCTGCTCTGTGTCAGATATAGACTCCATGTTCTGTAGGCTGTTGTTACCCATGTCACCACTATGAGGGACAGAGATTGACACAAAGTGTTTAAAAAATGAGGTTTTGTGACGATTTCTAGCAGAACTGTTATACTGTTTGTTGAGAATACAGTAAGTTGATAGTATCCTATCACACTGCGTGTCATTTAATGCAACAGGGAACGTGGGGCTCCAGTTGATCGTACCTAATGAGCTGCTCCTGGGAGAGGTCTCTGGAAACAGGCATGAAGTCAGTAACACTGAGCCGTGATAAAGACTTCCTGGTACCTGAATTAGGCATACAGTCTGTTGGAAATTTTTAACATTAGCCCACAATTTTAACCTTTCTTAAAACAGGCATTTAAAAGTTAAGTAAAATAGACATCTGAGTTCTATTCTATGAAAAAACTTGAGGAAGCAGAAGTGTATGAGTAACCTTAAGTTAACCTTGAGTTAAGATTTTTTTTTTCATGTTGATGTCTGTTGGCCACAGCTGAAGGGACCGCTCACCTCTTTGGACAGAGCTCTCCTTGCGTTCTGTGCTGGCGAAGGTCTGTATGAATTCGGCGAAGGCACCATGCCGGCTTAGCAGATCCGAGTACGAGCCCATTTCTGTGACTTCACCATCGTCCAGCACAAGGACTAAGTCTGCCTGGGGCAGGAAACTCGTCCCATGTGTGACTAGAACACGGGTCTGTATGAATGACATACGTCATTAGTTCTCAATGGTGCTTCAGGTCCCAAAATATACTGAAAGGTTTTTTTGCAAAACGGTTCCTGCGGTGCCCAAGTATCGTATATAAGGCCTAAGGGTTTATTCTGGTGAGGCTGTTGAAGGTTGTAAATATTTACCTTGTCTCTCAGCACACCCTTAGGTCCAATGACTCTGTCAAATATGTGCTGTCCAACATGAGCATCCACAGCAGACAGGGGGTCATCCAGCAGGTACACGTCTGCTTTCCTGTATACGGCCCGCGCCAGACTCACCCGCTGCTTCTGTCCTCCTGACAGGTTCAAACCCTGGGCAAAAGTATGCAGAAGGATAACGGTAATTTTGCAAACTGAGGTTGCCATGGTAAATTTCAAGCAGGAGAGTGCGTAAGGTGTTTAACCTTCTCCCCGATCTCAGTGGCATCGCCAGCGGGCAGAATCTCCAGGTCAGGGAGCAGGGCGCAGGCCTCCAGCACACGCTGGTACCAGCTCTGCTTTTTCTCTCGCCCAAACATTATGTTGTCTTGCAGGGTGGCATTCTGGATCCAGGCTTGCTGGGGCACGTAGGCAACTGAGCCCTATTGAAACAAACCAGGACCCAGTGTTTGACTTGTCTGTGCAGGATGTCCTCATCTAAAGCTAAAGCTGACTCCGATTCATACTCTACAGTGTGTCCTTCATACGTCCAACTCCATACGTCCAACTCCATAGGTCTATGTGACGTTATGTGGATTCAGGTTCAATACCTTGACTGAAATACTGCCACTCCTTTTCTCTGTCTCCCCCAGGACTGCAGACAGAAGAGATGACTTCCCACTGCCGACATGACCCACCACAGCGACCAGAGACCCTCGTGGTACCCACACGCTGATCCTATACATTCACAGCAACAAGCCACGTTTTAACCACCCTTTAAGCGCCTCAACTTTGGAGTCATGGAAAGAAGGGCATGCAAATCGGCAGAGTGTCACATGAAATAGACATACTTCTTAAGACATGGAGGACCTTCTCTGGACCAGCTGAAGGTGCCATTTTCTATGGCTACTGCGTGTCCATCTGGAGGGACAAATTAAAATGGAATTATCACTCTGCTTAAATACTCTGCTGCCAGAATATTTTTTAAATATTTATAAATCCTAGAATTTAACAGCAGAATTCCTCCTGTTGCTTAATTTTGCTTAATTTTTAAATTAAAAATAACACGCTTCAGTTTTGAGACAGAGAAATGAATCAATACAATTTGAAATTCAATGACGGAATTCCCCCAAGTAAACTGAAAAATGACCACCTATCTGTGGTCTATTATAATTAGCTAAACTGTCCAGTTCTGACAGATGTCAATGTTTCTGTATTGTCATTACCACTGTTTGTAGGCTTGTCCACTGGATTTTAATGTTATATGTCTTACATGGTGTAATCGTGCATTCTGATTGGATTAAAGGCCACCTCTGTCACTACAGTGCTTACCAGGCTGGTATGGGGATTTCTCTACACTTTCAGCTTTTAGCTCCTCTTGGAAAAGAAATTTTCCAAGACGCTTCAAGGAGACTATGGCCTGAGGAAAGAAACCAGTGAAAATTCTGTCACCATTTACCAGCCGCTGTACCTACAAGGCTAAACATATTAAGTTAATTCTCAAGCTAATTAAAAGCAAAACTGCATGAGTTGTCATAGAGTTTTGGTAGCACATGCAGACAAAAAGAATGATTCTGTGGCTTGTCTCTGCACCTGCATGATCGTGCTCATTGCAAAAGGCAGCTGACTCAGCGGCGTCTTCAAGACGTTGATGAGAGCCATGGAAACAAAGACCTTCTGCGCATCCAGGACATTCTTATCATCAATCAGCACGTAGACTCCAAACATCGCAAACGCAATCTGAAGAGAACACATAGACTCAAGAAGTTAGGAGATGGAGAGTCACAGCGATTACCTCACTGTAGAAGGAACGACGGCTTGATACACACTAGAAATGATGAGGAGTTGAAGGAAGCCATGGAAACAGAGTGGAGGATCTGAGATTTCTTGAGGGCCTTCAGCTCCCTCTGCCTGTAGCCGAGCACCTGCTCCAGGAAGGCCTTCTCCCATGCATAGAACTTCAGGATCTTGATTCCATTCAGTATCTCATTCATGAGTTTGATGCGTCCGTCCATGTACTTCATTTGCACCTCCTTGTAACATATGAAATACTGTTAAAATTCTAGTAAGACCCAAACTTACCATTTAGTATGGTGCTAGTCATTAGCTTGAAAAGACTGGTGATATCTACCATATCTTTTATACTGGGCCAATTTAATTTGTGGAAATTGCCAAGTGCCAGGAAAGTGTTTAATACATTCTTAATGGCTGGTCCAATTTACACTCTAATGTTGCCAAATGTCTGCTGCTTATAGAGAAATAAGTGAAAATAGACATTTTACAGCTTTTTTTTCTGTGGTTGTTTTTCATAAGAGTAACATTTGGACATCAAAGCAATAAGGAATTGCACCCAAGCTGGACACCCACACTGCCCTCGAACGTTATCTAAACCAGCTGTAGACACCAACAAAATACACCAGAAGACACTTGGAGCTGGTGCAGCTTATGTGCAACACATGGAAAAATCAAGACACACACGCCTCCTGGGCACAGTACCTGGAGTCGACTCCTTTTCTTGGCGATGAATCCATTCAGAGGAAATATGAGGATGACTGTGGCAATGCCAGCTAGGGCAGATGGGCCTAAGTGCTAGATAGGGAGAGATGGAAAGGGAGGGGCTAAGGCTGACCAGGGGGGAAAAAGTATATCTAATATATCTATATCTAGGGAAAAAGAGAAAGAGAATGCTTCCCTGGTTCTGAAAATTCTACCAATCCAAACAAACTTGTAGGGTGCTGACCAGATTGAACCTCTGAATATCATCTGAAAACAAAATATGAAGCTGAGGCACTGCTGTAAGTTTGAAAAGCCTTTATTTGACACTGGCTGCATGCCAGGGCAGGATGAAGACGTGGGCATGTAGCCAGTGTCAAACAAAGGCTTTTTAAACTTACAGCTGGAGTGCCTCACCTTCTTGTCTATATCTATATCTATATCTATATCTATATCTATATCTATATCTATATCTGCCCCAGCTGCAATATAATATTATAATTATAATTACTGAACTGGATGCTTGTTGAACATTTTTTTAAAATGTCAAGGGGTATTTTAAACTAGTTACCATTGGTCAGTGTTGATGAATCATACTGTCTGAAGAAGTACAGACGGCCCACCTGCCACAGGAAGAACAGACAGAGCGAGATCTCGATGGGAGCCAGCCAGACTGCGTTGAAGTACACCACGAAATCCATGAGCTTTTGGGTGTCAGATGAGACCAGGTTCACTATCTCCCCGACTGTGCAGGTCCTGCGTGCAGCGCTGCTGATGACCAAAGTCTAAGGAGAATGAGCGTAGAAGAGAATGTGACCGTTGCTGCTGTGTAGTTACAGCCTAATCATTGGACGATGGCTCTGGGAGACACATACCTTCCTGTAGACAAGGCCCATGACGGCCGTTTTCACCCTCATGCCTACAGTGAAGCAGGTATACATGTACTGGTGGTTGAAGAGGGACTGTAGGCATGAGAGCAGGAACATAAGAGATGCGTAGAAATAGCCCTTCCACAAGGGGGCATCCTCATCTCTCATGAATCCCAGCAACAGACTGTAAAATTGAATAAAGGGTGTCACAATATTACCACACATATTGTCCCTGTATTCTTTCATATAGTTCAGTTTTATGCACAAATCTCTTATTCTAATTTTATATTTTGTTTTTGCTTTTTATGTAATCATCTTATTTACTCTCTAATTGCTTACCCAGTTTAGTTGCTTGTCTGTTTTTTTCCCTTATTTTTATTCTCAATGTAAAACACTCTGGCCTGCATTATATGTATGAAAGGTGCTACATAAATAAAGATTATTATTATTATTACTACTATTATTATAATTATTATTATTACAAGCTGGCTAGCATCCGCTAAAACTGTTTGAAGCTGGATATAAAAACAAAAAAATCCCTTTTTCGCTATGGATCTGTTTGCGAGAAGCAGAATTTTCAGGCTCATTCCAGCTTTAGCATTCAGTGTGTTAATATTGATGGTGCTGTATTTATTACTGAAACCTCTGCATCAGACGCCGCTGATGATTACAGGAGAGGCTTCCTGAGGCTCCGTGGCTTACGCCTGTCCCATTGTGTATATAGTCTGTTTCCCGAAGGTGGTGTCACTGCAATGGATCGAATGCCGTGAGCAACCCTAACACTTAAGTCCCATGGCCTCTGCCATGATGTTGCCTTGACACTGTCCGGTTTGACCTTCAGAGGCCGCAGGTTCAAAAACTGCCTTGTTTTGCCTTCCGCTAAAAGAGACCGAGTCGCATGCCAGATTCACAGGCCATGTTTATAGGCTTGACATGGCAGACCTGGTACATGACGCTGTAGCTCTGGGGCCCTGCTTAGCATCTCACCTCAGAATTTGGGGAACAGAGAACATGAAGGCATCATGGACCACGAGGCACAAGGTTCCTGACAGGAAGTAGGGCCCAAAGTTACGAGCCAGAGTCTTGAGCAGACAGAAGCCCGAACTCTGCTCCTTCTGCAGCTTCTGGATGAGCTGGGCCTGCTCCGCCAACCGCGAGCCCAGCACCACACCTGTACCCAAGGACCTCTCTTGCCTGACATAAGAGAAGATAGAGAGCATTTGCGTTAGGGATGGTCCTATGTGATGGTTTTGCATCTGAAGTTTTAATATGAAACAGAGGATGGAAGCACACAATACATTTCTTGTACTTAAAGGGGCAGTTTTCATATTTTTATGTTTTTTTTGCCAGCTGTCAGAAACATTTTCTGACCTTCACTATGTAAGCAACTGTTGTATGTGTAAACTTTTAAGATTTAATAATTATGCTTCAAAGCTGAAGTATAGTAACAGGCTTCTGAAATGACTGGTAGGGCTTTTGCCTCATCCCAGTGTCCTCATGGAACTAGGTTTGACTAGAATTTTTCTTTTAATGAGTATCTTACAGCTGCAGTTTCGATCACCTAGGATGAATCTTAAAGCAGCAGTAGAGGCATTAACTGAGGCACAAACAATTTGATAGGATGACCATATTTCACTTTGCAAAAAACAGGACAGGATACAAAGAGAAGCATTTTTTGGTCCGTATGGTCACCTTACAACCTGACCACTGCTATACAACAAAGGAAATCCGTGTTTCAAGCATGAAGGTAAGTGGATATTACTGTTGCATCTTTGTGCATTGTGTAGTCCACTCCTGCTCCAGATCAGTGATGATCTTTTCTGAGGTGTCTTCTTCCCTTAGAGACCAAAGATCTTCAGCCTGGAGTGGCTTGCGATACCCTTTCACAACAAGTCTATCAGGCAAAGGCAGACAAAGTGAGCCACTCATTTGCAATGTAGACAGATGTATGACCAGACTCTTCCGACATTGGGGGGAATGCCATTTTAAGGACATTCACATTTTTCACCTGAGGCTTATAACTGTAAGAAATATTTTTTACTGAAGCCTCAGGCTATTCCTGCATCGCAATCATATTCTATAAATAAGAAGATATTCATACCCACTGAACCACCAAAAGAGAATCTTTGATAAGAAGGATGCATCTTGAACAGGGCATGGGTTCTGTAAAGAGAATCAGAGCCAGCAGGTTGGAGAAGCCTTCCCACACAAGTAATCCCGCACACCTCAGGATGAAGACTAGTACAATTTTGCAGCAAGATTTGCTTCCCAATTAAACGTTTAGCACAGTTTTGCAGACGTGCTATTTACTGCCACGGACGGACTCGACAAGATGATAAGGCTGCCTTGTGCGTGGCAGTTAGACGTGTAAACAGCTGCAGACGCCAGCCTGCCAGGCTCAGAATAAACACAAGCAGATGGAGAAGGGAGGCTCTGAGGTCAGAGGCGTGCGGAAATGTGTCGTCACCGAGGCACGCTGCACACAGCAGTGGCCTGTGTCTGCCCGCTCGCCCCCTTACCGGAGTTGGGCTGAGTAACTCTGCCCAACATGTAGAGGCACACTGAGGCTAGGAGGCAGAAGCTACTGGGTGTGTCCCCGAGAACACGTCTGGCGGCCCACCGGTGCCCGTGGGCGACTGGAGCCCATCACCTTAGCATGGCACCGAACCGTTCCTCGGAATCCGGCAGATGTGAGCCCTTGTTAGTTACAGCACAGGCTTTAGTGTAGGGTTATTCATTGCCTCTGTTTCTTGCCATTTTCATTCATTGGGGGGAAAAAAGAGACCCAGGAAGCTTCTGTCTTTTTTTAAAACACTGTTTAATTGCGGCAGGAAACGCGCGACCTGAGAGCCGAGAGCAAACGGATAAGTCGCGGGCCGCATGGGATGGGGGCAGCTGAAGAAAAGCTGAAGTCAGCGAGTTCAGCCAGGGCCCCATCCCACGCAAACACGCTCGGCCCTGCGAACCACTCCCAGCAAAACCAGAGGAAGAGTGGGCAGCCGGCAGCGAGCAGCGGACCAGACGAGGACTGATGGCGCGATGCGGCTAAAAATGCACATGACTAACAAAGCAGAAAAATAAAATGACTAATGAACAGGATCTTCTCTACTCCTCAAAAGAACCACATAAAATAACAGTTTGGGCCTTAGGGCAGGCCCCATCCATTTAAGCTTGTATAAACAGAACTGTGTCTGGGGGCGACAGTGCAGTGTTCTGAGGGCGACACTGCAGTGTGACTCCCGCAGCTGAATCGGCGGAGAGGACCAGGGAAACGGGCTTGTACCTTGATCAGAGCCTCTTTCCCGCTGCTTGGGGGCCGGTCCGAGAAACAGCTGAGAAAGAGCTGCACAAGTTGCAGGGTGAAGTATGAGAAAAAGGCCAGGTAGCGCACAGCGTCGGTGACGAAGCCCTGGCACACAGAGATCAAACAGGGAAGCGTTAGCATGGGCACAGGCTAACACTCCGGTTCCTGTTAGAGTGAATCATGGCAGTTTACAAGCATGACGGCGCACTTGTCTGGTGGCATGTCAGCGGCTTACAGGGCTGTTCTGCTGCCAGCCTGTGCTTTTAACAGCTTTGGCTGGAACCTATGAGCCCAAGCCACTTAGGCTCAGAGAAAGTCAGAACGAAAATTTAATTATACATATTAACAGATCTTTTTTCAGGACGTTCAGGCCACAGATTCACCACAACAATAGAAAATGCAGGCACACATCATACACATAAAACATCACAATTCCGTTTGTTTCCTGGACATCATCATAGTGGGGGGGTTTACATGAGTTCACCCCAGCTGTAAAGGATTACCCACAATTCCCATAAGAGAGCAGCATGTGGCTCAGTGGGCTAAGTCTGTGTGCCTGTAATCACAAGGGCACAGGTTCAAACCCAGCCTCAGCATGTCTGCGGGTCCTTGAGCAAGACCCTTAATCCCCAGCTCCCTGGGCACCCCAACAGGTGGCAGCCCTTTGAGGGAGGCATAAAAAAGAATTTCAATAAAGTTGTGATTATTATTATTAATAATATTATGCAGTGAATTTCCATACCACATGAGACACTTTTAGTCCAATGTCATTCATGAACAAAACTCTCCAGATTTAAGAGCAATGGTGCAAAACATAATTAATAATCTGGGTTCTATGTAAACATCTTCTCTGTTTGTACAGCATATATTATATAGTGCAGCTCTTGCTCTCAGTGGAGGAATTACAACTCTATAAAGCTTATTTTGAATGGTTAATTCGAATAATGGCGAAAACCCAAAATCTTTAACTGTTTCGTCTCTATAAATGAATTCTGCACGTGAGAATAATAAAATCTTCTAGTCACGCTAAGGGACTTATCTGTGAATGAGGAATTCATGGTTAGGGAAGCAAAGCACGATTTAAATTGTGAAACAAGTAAACATGATAATGAATTAGCTAAAAGAAGTATATGGGTCATAAGGTATATGGGCTTCTAGAATAATCTCTTTATGTATGGTCATATATATACAAACACACCCTGTGCTAACTTACCAACGCAAGCAGCAATAAACAAAATCTCGGTCAGTGCATGTTGAATGTTGGGTTGGGCTTAAAGGGGCTTGGAATGGTGAACGACTGCAACCTCACATCAGCCACAGACAAAAACACAGTCGCATGGGCAGTAAATATGGGTCAGAGAGACTTGTTGAAGGAAATGGGCTTGCAGGCTTGAACTGAACCCAACGGCTTCCCAGACGACCACACGCTAGCCATAGTCGGGGTGAAGTGTTGCCCTACAAGAAGACCACAAGCACCCTGGTGCTATTTGAGGATGCATGTGGCACCCATATCAAGGTAATACCTCAGACACTGTGACAGACTAAACAAAGACCATAAAAGTTTGGAAGCTCATGGACAGTGTTTTGGCTTTTTATGGTATTGCGGCGATTCACTTTGATCCGTGAGGTCATGGGGGACAAAGATTACAGGGAACTCTGTTACAATATCTGTATTTTAGTACTTTCCTAGATTCGTCTTTGCTTTCTTAGATTAAAAGTTTGAGGCATAGCATGAAACTCATGTGTCAGTGTTCATTTAGTAATGCGCTGTACTCCACGTGTGTTAACCACTGATTTCTGGTCTCGACCAAAATGATAGTGTTACTAGAAAAGCAGCAGTGCCAGATGTTCTCCCGCCCACTTGCTTTCACTTATCAGAGTGGGGACCATGCGGTGGCCTTCGTCCTGGATTTAGCAGGCCGTGTCTAACTAAGCTTTGCCACATGCCACCCATCAACCCATTCATTCCCCACTAGAGATAAAAATGCGGGGAAAAACGTTTATAGCGACTTGTCTTTCCAGCAGCGATGACCATGTCTGCAGATACCACTGCAACAGATAAACAACCAACCAGGAAATCCACTGCGTTTGTCTCATGCGGTCTACATGCAGCCACTGATATCAGACCTACAAGCAACTCCAGTAGATTGAAGCCCTTACCAGTTGCCTGTGTCCTACTTGTGGCTGCCGTACGGGATTAGAGGGTACAGCAGACAGATAAAAATGAGACAAGAGCACAAAGGGCAGCTAACCTTAGAATTACAAGTTTGGATAAAAGTTAGATGTGCATGCTAGGGTTATGGGAAAACTGAACAGACGTAAGATATCTGATGGTCCAAAATATACAGGGTAAGGATATGAGATAAGTCAGCTTTCACATCCAGGAACTCGGTGGCAAACAGCCAAAGTAGCCCAGATACATGACCTGAACCTTCATTTTCTTGACAAACATGCCACTCTACACAAAGGAAAAGTCCTAAGTTGTGTTGCGTTGGTTTTCACACAGCCTTAAAAAAAGTAGACGTTAATGGAACATGGTTGATAAATAATTAGAATTCTATGCCGATTCACGGGGGAGTTTCCACATTATATAAGAGTCTGTATCTGAGCCTCAGTGTCCGACATCAGTGCCTGCAGTGAAGCCCCTGGGTGCGTCCTCAGGAATGAGGACGCCCAAGCAGGGCCACGCTAGTGCTAATTCTCTCACCTCATCCATAGCAAGCTGGATCTTGGCTCTGAGGGGCACGAGGGAGCACAGCACTGCCAGCATCCAGAAGAGGAAGAGGAAGACAGAGGAGCGGCAGCCTCTTTTCCTCTCCAGATGGATGATGCAGACAGCCAGCATCTGCAAGGGGAAACCTACAATGAGCTCCCAGCATGCTTGACTCACATACTTGCATTGAAATGCATTTTGGGGAAAACAAGGCTTTCTTCTTTCTGCCATCGACACATCTGTTAATGAATACAACAGCAGGTTACTTAATCCAATACAAACATTTGCTTATTTGCATAAACATATCTGCTGCTTTTGGAGAAAGGTGACCCTCCCAACCGTGAGTGCAACTGTTAGGCTTTTGTGCATTTTATGTAATAAAGATTTCTGCTTTTGATCGCTGCACTATCCTTTCTTGGAAGTGCTTTGTAGCGAGTCTAGTGGTTAATCATAGTAGTTAATGATTTTGGGATTTCAAGTCCTTGCTGCGTGTGTCAAGCCCTTGAGCAGATTTAGTAAGTAGCTTTGCCAAGCACCAACTGCATGATAAGACTATCATGTAATAATGGCCACTATAATTAAAAAAATCCTTCTAAATAGTATTTATGTTCTAAATCATTTGAAGCCTTTCAAATGAAATGACCAAGAAACTGCACAGATGTGTAATACCGTGTATGAACTGTGTACTGTATTTTCATGCACGTGGCGTTAATGTTTGTAAATATTTCTCCTCCATTTGCTGGCACTGGGTAGATACTCCCCCCTTAAATGTCACAAGTGGATGTCAATGCATTACTTCACTCCAATCATAACATGAGCCATGTAATTACATGGGAAGTTTTTGGTGTTTTAGACTAAATAGCTCTTTATGTCATGAATTGCTGGTTACTACTGATGTTGCACACATACCTCAGGACAGGAAAGACATTGACCACGGTCTGAGTCACTCAGATACTCTCGACGTATTGAGTAGATTTTAGAAAGGATAAAAGCACTGGTTGATTAAACCAGAGGAAATGCAGGGTGCTGCTTTGAATCAAACTGGAAATTACAGAGTTCTTCCTTAAGTGTGGTCCTAACCTCCAAGAATGAGAGAGGTTTGATGTAAACAGCGACAACGTATCCAGGTAGGGTTAACGTAGTATGCTAAGACTTTTCAGGGGCAGGAGAATGTTGAAGCAGACCGGACACTGGACATAAGAAGTATCTCTGTGTAAGTAGTATCCACTTTGGTGTTTTTTCTTGCCTACACAGTATCTGATATTGACTTTGGTGTCTGAGGAGACCGCAGGTTGGCTCAGTCTACTCTTGAGGTAGCTCGTCTGAACAGGAGGTCCACTAAACCTCTTAAGGGAAACTGAGTTTGTGGAAACTGTCACGAATCAACTTCGCCTGATGGCCAGAGTAGCACCGTCATAAATCTGCTATGACTCCTCCACAGAGAAAACACGGCGTCATTTCATCCTCACCGTCTACAGACCCAGCTCCCTACTGAGGATCCTGTGCGCCGTCTCACTTCAGTAGAAGGGGTGAAAGAAAACATTCACACAAGCCTGGCAGAGTACCCAAGCGAGGATGGAAAACTTTCTGTAATAACCCTCAGTGATGCATCAAGTAACCTTACGATGCACTTTGCATAGATGTAGCAAGTGGGCATCTCAAAATGAATTGTGATGTTGCAGAGGAAATATCTCTAACCTGAATCGCTTCAATGATTAGACCATAAACATTTTGCAAGAAGTTAATGAGCATGTAGAAAATATGCTGTGTTTGAAGGAACTTTGGAAAATGTTCCTACTGGCTACACAAAATAGCATTTAAGCTGCGAAAAAATGAACAGAATATTCCCTGCCCCCGGGACAACATTGTAGAGTGTCTAGCAAGGACAAAGGTCACCTACCACAGTCAAGCTGCGAATGAGGGGACTCAAGAGGAAGATCAGATGCTGATGGATCTCTTGGTTCCTCTCCAGAAGAATGTAAAAGAACTCCACAAAGCCGAAGGATGCTAAGAAGAAGCCCAGGAGCTGTGCGATTGGTGGATAAACAGTCAGTTATACCTGACATGTGTGGGCACAGCTATGCCCAGTATTATAAAGCATGCTTAGGTTCTATGGGATCAATCCTTTTACACTGAAAAGCACCGAAGCTTTGAAGTTGTGCCAAATTCAACATTTGGACTGAATTTATATAGTGCTGTATTATTTTACACGTGACGTCATCACTGCATTCAGTGGTCTAATATGGTACTAATTGGTAATCAACTAACAGTTTTACTTCGCTTGGGGTGGCTCACCGTTTTGGCACTGCAGAGACAGGAGATTTGGATGTGTCCATGGTCACAGCAGCAGAGATACATGCAGTAGATGGGCGAACACAGCCAGAGGTAGACGCAAGGGACCCACACCAGGATAGTGTTCTGGAAACACTGGGTCAGGTCTGGGTTGGGGGTGTACCATGTTCGGTTCCAGTCCTTTGGGAGCAAGTGGGTGGAATCAGATATACTCCTAACCATGTGGCTACACGGATATATCGCTGTCTTTATGTTTACTGTAACTTATGGCTGAGTTTTAAGTACTAAGAAATGTTGGTAAAAGCACTCCATGACCTTGTACTGAATGAGCAAATGTAGGTGGATGGCAGACTAGATGGATGGTAAAAAAATAGGCCCTTTCTTTCACAGATATTCATTCATCAGATCCCAGTTTCACATGTGTCTCCATATAGCACTGCATACATTTTTTCAACAACCCTCAAGTGTGACAAATCGCACCAAATGAGTTTTAGTTTAAAGTATACATGTATGCCTTTGATTAGGAAGGATTTTGGGAGGATACGTCTCGAGTTCTATCAACTACTGTGGACATTCTGGGCATCAGATTTGTGGTTCGTTTTGCTGATTTTGAAGTCAGTACTGGAAAATTTCTGAAAATCTTGCTGAAAAGAGGTTTTTGGAGGATGATATTTAGTCCATTGTGGGGTCAGGAAAACCTTGAAATGTGGCACCTAAGCCCCAAGAAGAATGAACAGTTTGTGCATTGAGGGTGGTGCCTGGGTTTAAGATTTGTAAGATAGCAGAAGAGCGGTGTCAGGGAAAATCTAAATTCCCCTGAGAATACCGAAGATCCTGATGCTGCCTCTTGCTTTTGTTTATATCAGCGAATCCGAGGCGCCGGCCTGTGAGCAGAGGCACAGAGCTGGCAGCCCTGCAGCTTGGACAGGAAGTAGTGGAAGTCGCAGAGGCTCCTAGACAGGCACCCATGGGAAAAGGTGAGCCAGCTCCAATTTACGGAACAGCACGTCCACCTGCAAACCAGCGGTTCTGCCCCGGGCAGGTGAGGCCTGCCTGCTCCACCCTGTCCGGCCCTAACAGAGGCACAGTCTCTGTTAACACGAGGCACAATTCTGCTGACAAATGACATTGTGAACTGAGAGTGTATTTGTTAAAAACTTGCAGTTGCTCCTGTTATTTTTTTCCTAGGAGTAAAAATTAAAAATAAAAAAGCATAAATAGAGTACTAATGGCAAATGAAGGTAAACAGTTTACGGGCATAATTTCCTTTCTAATGGATCTGATCCCAGTAACAAATTACAGGCTCAGCATTACTCAACCGCATTATTCAAAAAGAGAAAAGTCATTTCAGAATGAGTACAGCATGATAATGAATCATATGTTTAATCTAATTCTGTTATCTTTCAATGCACAAAACAGCTGATTAGCAAAATATGAAACAGCATGAAAACTCAAAACAGTGAACACCAGGTATCGAAATCGCAGCCGCACAAGAGCCCATTAAACTCACTCTATGGGCTTTCCTTCCCTCACTTGGATCAGCTACTTGCCTGTGGTAAAGGTAGCATTTCTGTCCTTGCCTGGTTAACCCACTCAAACTGTCGAGCAGCTGGCATGTAGCTGAAGCGCAGATTGAGCAGAGCTGCTGCACAGGCTTGGAAAGGGTGCTTTCGCTCTCTAAACTTCGAATGTGAAACGCCGGCAAGACCAAACTTCTCTAACCGGGGCTATTTTCTATCAATTCAGTCAGACATTCAGAATCGCTAAACTTAATTTGCACTATGACAAGGAAAAGAGTATGTTCGGTTAAGTGATCCAAGTTGCACCTGTCAATCATAACATATCTGTATTTATGGCATGTTTTGACAATCAAAACCTCAGATGCTTTTTTTAATGTAACGCTGTTAAAACATTCCGAAACAAATTGTGGATTTTTAGTAAAAGCAAAGAGCCTGACAACACATCTTCATTCATAAAATGCTATCTGCTTTCAACAGCTCTGAATCTAAATGTTCCGGTATGTTCTAGTGATAACTGCAAAAGTTTTGTTTTTCAATTCTGAACACTACGTCCCATCATAAGGTAGGTACACAAAGACTTACACAGGGTGCCAGTATACAATGTGGTATGAATCAGGACTTTGACACTGAAACAGGCAGCATTTGTGGCTTGTGTTGCTGAACCGGTATTTTTTAATTGCTGTTTATTTGCGATGTTTTTCAGTGTTCTTTAATATTCTCCTTCTCCTCATTCTGCAAACGGTTGTCAGAATGTCTTCTTTATTTCTGCAATAACCTTGAGCTGAGGGAACACTTTGACTGTATACCATCTACTAAGCCATTGAACTAATACTTACTATCTCAGAATATCAATCCTCCAGAATAAACCTCAGAAGAGCTTCAGGGAAATGGGTGGGGTCGGCCCATAGGCCAGATTCCTAGCTCACGGATAGCTGCTCTATGTCTCCCGGCCTGACATCAGGGACAGCATCATTTTTTGGCTAAAAGTGGCAACTTTTTAGGCCATTTAGCTCACAGATAAACTTTAGAATCTATATGTCAAGGAGATGTTGTGTTCTGCCCCAAACTTATGGCGATCAGCTATGGTGTCACTGTGTCCCCCCCCCCCCCCGTTCACTAACTGCTTGCAGCTGAAATCTTTGTGCACTTGTACGACACTGAAAGCTTTCTCTTCTAAAGCAGAAATGCATTACGTCTAAGATCAGACTGGTCAAAAACAGAGTTTGCTGCATTTTTAAAGCCATGTAGTTTCTGGTCAGCCTACTGAGTTTCCATGAATATATTTACATCATATGTTTACGATAAAGCTGTTTGAGTCATCTCCATGCCTCCTACTGCTGAGAAAAAGAATTACAGTGTCCATGGTACATCAAGACACAAAGGGAACTGGGAGCAATTACAGTCATCGGTCTGGACAGTATTTATGACAGAGAGAAAATTACTACATAGAATGGTGCCTGTCCCTCCATCTTTCCAATCGAATGTTCGCTACCTCAAATTGGCCCAACAAAATTACTTTGCGTAGCCACTCTGGCTCTGTGGCTGCAGCGGATTTCAGGAGTTTGATGATGATTATGGTCATTCGTGGTCATCGTGCTCGTAAGCAGAGGCAGGCCTGAGCGAAGCCTACTGTAAGATAAATTAATGAAGCTGAAGGTGTAGATGGGTAATTTTGTCTGGGACAGTCATGCCATGTGAAGGGAATCGGCCTGTCTCAATACTGGAGGAGGCACAGAATGTAGATGCTTGTTTCTGTGCCCTGAGCACGGGCATGCCGACATCCTGCCATTGGGTTCTGCAATGACTCCAACAGTCCTTGGCCCCTAATGACTGGCATTCCCTGGAGGCGGCAGCTAAGGTTTTACAGGATAATCACACTGGTATAACAGATGCCACCAGATTTTTGCCTTTAGCTAAGATAAATCACCATTGGTGCATAGTGGTATAACAGTAAACGATTTTGGTTTAAATATTGATTACTCATTAAAAATCTTTTCTTAGTGGAACAGAAAATACATTTACCACCTAACATAACTTTTGGTATAATTCTGTGAATGATTTTGACTTCAGTGATCCATGTCTTCATGTTGGCTTGGGTCATGACCTTCGCTTTATGTTCCCAGTAATTTAGCATACTCTGCTTCTTAACAGAAATGGCGAGAGAGGGATAAAACTTCAGCTGTTGCGGAAAAGTAGGAGTGTTTCAATGAGAGCTACAATACTAAAAAGAAATACCTAATCACTTTAAATAGGTCTTGCAATTAAAGAAACATCTGTTAATCATTGAACAAAAATAGCCCTTTAATTTAACATTGCTCCAGTAGTTCTTCAGAGATAGCGCTGGGTTAATTAAAAAATGACCTGTATCACACATTCACTATAATTTCTATGATAATTCGATTAATGTTAGAGACCCTTACCCATTAAGGGTTATGGTTAGAGACCCTTACCCATAAAAGTTATGTTTAGAGACACTCACCTGTAAAAGGTGAGAGAGCCTTATCCATATAAGGGTTATGGTTAGAGACCCTTACCCATGACGAATTTTAGTTAAAGACGCTTGCCCATAAAGGGTTAGAGATCTTTA
>JAODKE010000101.1:26663598-26703633 GCA_026779605.1 Mormyrus hasselquistii | reverse complement strand
TAGTTAAAGACGCTTGCCCATAAAGGGTTAGAGATCTTTACCCATCAAGGGTTATGGTTAGAGACCCTTACCCATGAAAAATTTTAGTTAAAGACGCTTGCCCATAAAGGATTAGAGATCTTTACCCATCGAGGGTTATGGTTAGAGACCCTTACCCATGACGAATTTTAGTTAAAGACGCTTGCCCATAAAGGGTTAGAGATCTTTATCCATCAAGGGTTATGGTTAGAGACCCTTACCCATGAAAAATTTTAGTTAAAGACGCTTGCCCATAAAGGGTTAGAGATCTTTACCCATCGAGGGTTATGGTTAGAGACCCTTACCCGTGAAGGTTTAGGGACACTCACCCATAAAGGGTCCAGGCCACTGAGGCTGCAAAAGGCATCCATCCACTCTTGGGTGCCTTTGTTCACAGGTCCCGGTGTTTTCTCTGTAATCCGCACTCTTCAGGCAGCTCTGCAGGGTGACGTCGTGTGTGTCCCTGCTCTCAGGGAGTTCTTGTGCCCGGTGGCCTTCCCACCTCTTGTGCACTGCCTCTCTGAGCCACACTCTGTCTCGCTGCCCGCTTTATGAATGCTGCCTGCCAGCTTGTCTCCCCTTTTTAGGTGGGTGGGAAGATCTGCATGCTCCCCCTCCCTTTCCCTGCTTTCTCCCACGTGTGCTAAATTTTTGTCAATGCACTGCTGTGACTCCCCTGAAGAAGATGACAACAACCCACCTAAAACTTCCACCCTCCCTCCCTCCCCTGAATGCCCCCCCCCCGAAAACACCATCCACAGTATAGTCTGGCAATCTTTCTTCTGTGACCAAAAGGACTGTCTGTGTCGGAGCCAGAAAGTGTTTACACAATTTGAGTATGAGACATCTGGCTCTGTGTAACATTCGATTTTACATATTTTTAATGTTGTAATAAATTCACATAAAAGTGCTGAATTTAACAAGTTGCAGTTAAATTGTGTGTAGACAGGACTTGTTTTTCTGCAACAAATGTTGACGTATAAAATGTTGCTGGATGTTCAGAATATGGTTTATCCTGTGACTCTTTATGGATGTACTGTAAGATGCTGGACAGTGAAGAATCAGGACAGGATGAGTATTGGCACCTTTGCACTTTGAAGTCAGTGGAAGCTGATAGTATAAGAATACTGTTGACCAGAAGGAAACATAATCAGACCTAAGCTATCTGACATATTGAGAGGAGACCCGGTGTGTTGGAGAAGACCACAATCCTTGGAAAATGTAAAAAAGGAAGAGGACGATCCACAACAACATGGATGAAATGAATCAGGGCCAGGTTAAGAGTATTAAGTGCCGCTGAGCAACAAAACATAAAACATCACATTAGAAAGAAACAGAGCTGATTGGTGGCTCATGGAATTCAGAAATGCATCTAACACAGGTAAATCGTTACATAGACTTCCCAGTGAGTGCCATATTAAAAGAACAATATACAATCATATTATATATATATAGGATGTTGCAGAAAAGTACTTTCTTAGTGGCTTCCAGGAATGAGCAGCTGCATGCAGCATTAACAGTAAATGTTGACACGTCACAACATGAAGACACATCATCCTTCTAGTTTAAAGATTTCAGAAATATATAAAACTATTCTAACATTATTTGAATAGCTGCAAAGAACAGTAAAAACAGTCAGTATTTCCTTTGTAGTCTACCCAGGGGTACCACCAGACAAATTGAGGACAGTCATCATGGTCAGGAGTCAGGGAAATTCATGGGCTTGATGGAACATATTACTCCAACCGGTCATTTCAAAGGTCTTCTGCTAAGGAACATGGAAAGAAGTGTGACATGACATCCCGGCTTCACCTTTGTACTTTAGTAAAAAGGGAAAATGCTTCACTTATGCTAACGTAACGTGTCCAATCTACATATAGTCCTCACTTACCATTAATCTCTTTGTGAGCTTTCTGCTCAGGACATATTGTCATCTTAAGACCTATGATTAAAGTGTAGAGAATGGACTTGGTCATTGGTCTAGCGAAGACAAGGCTGTACAGAAATACATTCTGGGTAAAAAACACAGCCGTAACCACCAAGGATGATATCCCACACACAAATTGGAAGAGCATGGTGGAGGGGAAAAGCCAGCAGTGAGCATAACAAATAGCTGCAGTGAGGTAAATAATGAAGAATAAAAAAAAAAAAAAATGGAATCTCATGCAGGGTGCTGCCTACCTTGCGCCCTGTGCTCCAAGGTCACTGTGACCCTGTTGGAAGGTGGATGGATGAATGGATGGACAGATCACCAGTGACACAGTTCCCATTCATTAAAAAACTCTCATTTGACAATAATGATATTAAATATGCATCAAAAATCGTGCAAAATCTGTTCTGGATGCCAAATCTGTTAATTTTGTTAAAAAGAATAACACTTTTCAGAACCTAATCTCACTGTCCACACACTTCATGGGTGATTCATACGGTTATTAAAAATTGAGAAAAGGAACAATTTGCAGTAAGCACACAAAGACTTTAAAGGTTCTACATTTAACTAATAGCAATAATTACATCTTTATCAGAAGAAAATAAGACTCGATAGCAGAGTTAGTGAATGACATGTTATGTTATTATTTTAGTGGCTGACTTGAGTGCCCTTCAATGGCTGAATTTTGCTGTTTAATCCATTCTGACTGGATGCATGTAAACTTATTCAATTACATTTTAAATATTTAATAATAATTGAAAGGGTTTTACTAAAATGATTAATAATCTTTATTAAATCAAACAGTCCTTATTTTTCTGGGAGAAATGGGTTGTATCTACAAATTGTGTTTAGACAAACTGATGCACATGAGAAAGGCTAGCTAAATAAGTATGAACTCGTGTGTAAATTACACATGACTCCTCATCTCATGTAACAAAATAAATATCAGCTGGCACTCAGTTATCCAATCAAATAGCTAATCATGCAGACTCTCTCTACACATGCTAGTGTACTAAGTCAGAGGACCATAGGACAGTTCCATCAATCTGGAGGGGTCGATAAAACCCATAATAATCTTGTGATTTATTGATTTAGGATAAGACAAACATGTCTACAAATGAACAAAATTCAATACAGTGGCTCTACATCCTTCAAAATAATCTCCAAGAGAAACGTTAGGCAGGACGCCGAAAGGACTAATGCAGGCCTCCTTTGTGGCAAAATTAGAAGCAAAAGCATTCGAAAAAATCCCCTTCACTATCAAGAAAATAATATGCTTTATTTAGCAGGTGCTCCTGACAAAAGCAACACAAAGGCAAAAAGCACATTAGAAACATACATACTGTGAAGGAGTCAATTAGGTGTAAGTGCAGCTAGGCTGAGCTTCCAGTGTGTAAGCAGTACTGGAAAAAGAGCCACACAATGCCTTTGAAACAAAGTAAGGACCTACAGTAATAAGACAAGTATTTAAATCAGCAGAAAATGCAATACCAAGAGCATTCAAGAAACCTAGGTTAGCAGAATTAAGTTTGCAAAATACCACCAAGATAGAATTTTTGAAGGATGTTCTCTGGACAGATGTGTCTAAGACTGATCTTTTTCATTCCAACCTAAAAACTCCAGACTGCCTAGTACCAGCTATTGAGCCTGGCTCATAACAAAAGGCTCTGGATGACAATTTCAGGCCCAAAGTTAAAATTGCATACCTGAAAATTACTCTAACAATTCAGGAAATCTACCGAAAACTTCACCTTTTGTCTATACTGGGCATGAAGACACAACAGCTAGGAGTGTGTATGTCTCTGGAGATGAAATTTTGCAATATTTCATGCCAAATTCACACAATCGTTATAACCAATGGACACTCCGAAACCACTGGCAATACCATACTGTGATTAGTGTGACTAGAAAACATTATATTATCCGTGTGGTCAAACGCTCCTGAAAGGTCGGTCGTTTCAGAAACCAGCTACAAACAACAGCTCAGCCCTGCATTATGTCCATGGTCAAGCCCCAAAAAAGGTTTTTTGTGGTGGGCAAAATGGTATGAGACAGAGCAGACCCTCCTTCAGCAAAACGATGCTGTTTGGAAACCTCTGACAATAACAAGTGTGCCACAAGCAGGGAACGGTAGACAACCTGCACAATGAGTTTGCCAATCAATTTGTGTTACTTACTTTGAAAGTGTCATTATTTAGAGAGACATACATGTTCCACAGTGTGCAACACTCTGTGCCTGTTAAACCTGGGAAACCTCAAGTGGGATTCCAAGAGTCAAACGCTCATTTAAACCCATCGCTAACTGCTAATAGACCTTTCAGTGTCTTCAGATAGCAATAATGGAGCGATTTGTAGGATCATGCTGTAGCACACATTTTCAGGGGGTTGTCAGGTATAAAAGTGGGTCTGTAGCCCATCCTCTTCTCCACATCTGGCATTTGTTGATAGCGCACATTTCTCTGAATTTTAATCCACATTGAAGATCCAAGTTAATCAATGGCCTTGTGATTCCAAAACAAACTCCATTGTGTTTTCAGCATTCATGGTAAATATCAATCATTCTAACGGCGGGTGCCTCTAGCCGTTGCCATGCGGAATCAGTGCAGCGTCTCGGTGTTGCAAAAATGTGATAAAAGACCCCATAAACAAACCACAGCATCAGTTACATAATCGCCGTGTTTCACAAACAGGGGTCCAGGAGCTTTGAAGAAAACAAGCACTTGTTTATGCCAGAGGGAATGCAAGGAAGCCAGAGTGGCTTGGTGAGTCTGCTGCTTCTGGAGGGTGGCCACCCGCAGCCCGAGTCCCCCCAGGGGGGGCCTGTCGGGCTCGGCAGCCCAGGCAGGCAGCAGCCCTGCCAGCCTCAGAGCGGGAGACACGGCCGACCGGCGGTTAACCGAAGCTGGTCACCTACACTTCCGCTGGCTTCCCTCGGTGGGAAAAACAGTCTAGTCAAAATAATGGTGTCATTTTGGGTTCGTATACCCAAAGGAGGGATATACATAGTAACACTGAGAAAAGAGCCAAGACCATTAGGAATGAAGAGAGAGAGAGATAAAAAAAAAAACGTTTTTGTATTTTAACCTAGTAAAGTGATTTCTATGGTATTCTCCCAGTCTGGATTCAGACGTTTCAGTCTGCATTGAGATTTATAGCTCCCTGCTTGCTGACAGACTGGTAGAATACGGTCCCTGTCTCAGCCACCCACGCAACCTCTGTGGCCCGCAGTCTCCCTCTATCGTCTGCCTTTCCATCCATATTTTCGTTCTCTCTACGAGATGGATGGAATGCAGTTGAAGGGGGGCCTCCTTCTCTCCTCCGAAAGCCCCCCGCTGGATGAGAAGGAGAGCTACTGGAAGTCACTCTTTCTGTCGGATTTGCTATGGGATTCTGACACAGCTCTATTACATGTCTTCACATGTTCTAGTGTGGTGTGATGAATGGCCCTGCATTGTCTGATCTTAGCTACAGAGATTTTATCATATAAAAATTTAACTTAAAGACACAGCTGAGTATAGAACTCAGTTTTTAATTGTTGTATTTTTGCCACAATGGAAAACAGCAAATTGTGAGGTAACTTTAATGTATCACCAAGGTTGGAAGTCAAACCTAATCCTAACCTTCTAGTGTCACTGTTCACTAATCGATGTTTTTCATTTTTGCTGTAAGATTCAGCTGTAGCCTCATGACACAGTCGGGAATGTGGTATTTCAATCAAAGAAGGAGAGGATTTTTTTTTGACTGAAATGAGGATTTTAAAGGATGTTTAAACTACTTTCACTGAATTAGATGACTTGCGTTTTGGGATTTCAGATTTATCCCACACACACACACACACACACACACACACACACACACACACACACACCACTTACTTGTAATTATATCATTGTGGAGATTCTCCATTCATTTCTATAAGGTAAGACACGCTAATTCCAACTATGACAGCCTTAACCACTACTCAGCCCTAACCTTAACCATAAGTAACCAAACATACTACAAGACTTCTGGCATTTTTAGTTTTTTATTGCACTCACAGATTTTTATAAAATTGAGTTTCCCATTGTGAGGATATAAAAAAATGGTCCCCACAATGTCAAAATAACAGGACACACAATGGTCCCCACAATGTAACATACATACACACACACACACACACACACACGCACAAACACCCACAGTCAGATTACTTTGCAGAGCCTGAACTTTGGTGACGTTGACTCCTGGCAATCATGCAATCGACACTCCAGAATGTTTTGTCTCTGGTCTGTCTTCTCAGACTTCCCAGCGACAGTCATTGTTGTAACAGCTCAACTGGTTTTACTTACAATGCATTGTTATCTGCAGTTACTAATATGTGATTGTTGTTTTTTCGCTACCAAGCCAACTCTGTTGTCCGTTTTGGACACGGATTCAGTCTCCACAGCATTTGTAGGGTCAATCTGCTCAAGCATTTACTGGAGGCTTCAACTCAACTGGGACTCTCAATAAACATCCATTTACTTACTTTAACCCCCGTTAATAATAGGATGCTGTGGCTTCACACAAACAAGAAACAGTCCCCTTCCAAAATAGAAATTTGAAGAAACCCATGTAGCAGACTGTGCCCTCGAGTGCCCAATAATCCTGGAAACATCACTATAATGGAAGCCGCAGGCTGGTCGATGTTGTTCCCTGACGTACAGTGGCTTCATCATGAGACAGGAATCAGGGGGGTCACATTTTGTGGATCTGATGGACAGGGAGTACCAAATGGACCTTTCCTTGCGTATCCTGCACATTTAGGGAATGCCCCCACCAACTCTTCAGCTCATTTTAAAATTAATATTTCCAGCCAAACCTTTACACTGACCTACAGACTATTAATTAGCATATGACATCACAGAGGGGGTGTGTCTCCCTGCATTCTTCATTACTGTAGTCTCTTCTGATTGGTCCCCAAGGGACGCAGCCTCCCCACCTCACACCACAGCTGTTTTCCATAAGGGATCAGAAATCAGCGGCAGCTACAGGCTCTGCGTAAACATGACAATTACACTAGATTAAAGTGGCAAAATGCTGCCAAGCCATCTAGTGCCTTCACAAATTTGTTTTCGTATAGAACTCTGAGTGGCATAGCCAGAGTGCCGTTTTTCTAAATAATCGCATCCCCGCTCCCCAACCCCGCACGCAAAATCAGACTACTCCCTGCACTCTATAAAATTCCTCTTGAAAACATCAATTATTTCACTCTGTCTTTTTTCTCCTTTTATTTCTTGTGTCATTGGGCTTATTGCTCATGCTGTATATTATTCAGCTCCCTACTCCCTATAATTTGATGATAATGAAGAATCAGCTCAAAGATTTAAAAACACTAAACCCCCCCCCACACACACACACACGTGGTGTTTATCCCCAAGACGAACGCTTTGGTAACCTTCACGTAAGGCAAACATCATACTTGAGGATTCTGGAAGTCTGAGGGTATTTTAACAGCATTGGACTCACATCCTGTCAGCCACAGGAAATAGTAGGTAAATGACAGACTTGGGAGACTGGTTTCCCATCACACGTTTTAAATACAGCTCTGTCCTGGGGCAGCTTCCCCTGTCTAGCGCTGCAATGAACTAACGAATCCCCAAGCTGTATACACTTGTGTTTCAGTGAGAACACTCAAAATATATGTTGAGAACACAAAGGCAGTTCCATGTGTGTGTTTCAGGATCAAATATCAAGATCTGAATGTTCCTATTAAACAAACCCCTGCTGAATTCATATTTAACTTCATATTTGGTGAAATTTAGAGAGTTTAAGAATCATAGTGAACATAGTGTCTCGTGGTATCTATAACGTAGTTTAACACACGGAAGAAGGGCTGTCCCAATTAAAAACACTCTGGTGACAAACCAAGGTTTGGTTCAAAGCTTAGGTTTGAAGAACTATAAGCCGAGGCACAAATTCGGAGTGGTACAGTAGATGTTCATTAAATGTGAATCTGTATTTAAAAGGATGAAACAATGTTTGGATCAGAAAGTGGTAATAAATGTGGAATTAAACTTTGGACTCTCTGTCCATTTTTAATAGCTGTTTATGCATCTGGAATTCAGTAATCCAGAGTCCTTGTGTGGATGGGACATTCTGCAGTGTTCCCACAAGAGACAGTAAAAATTGCCCACACACTCAAACAAATACAAAGCACTCAGGCTTGCACTAAAAGCACAAACACACTGGCACTCAATACATTTGTTCCCGCAAAGTCTCATGTGCATGCATTCATGTTCACGGGTCACTCATGCACATCAGTAACACTGAAGGTGAAAGATCAGTCAACGGTCAATCAATGCAATTAATCAAGTTTGAACTTGAGCGCAGTACTACAGCATTTAGCAATATCAATCCAGTTTTTCCAAGACTGTTTTGTGATTGTACAGTGGATAAATACAGCTGCATTTGAAAATTAAATGTAGATTTAATTAATAAATTGATTTAAAAATCACAATCTAAATGTTGTTTATGTAAACTGTACATTTGGTTTGACTGTTACTTTTGATTACGTGATTTTTATTTATTTATTTTTATGGTGTTTTTACATTAATCCGAAGTATTTTAGGGGCGGAGTACTTGTGACTGAGACAGTCATGGAAAAATGTAAGTAGATCAAGAATACTAATAAATGTTCATTTTTCATCCTAACTGGTTTAATTGCAAGATCCCTTTGTCTGGTTAAGTAGTTCAGTGCTTCTGAAGACGTGCGTAAACCTGAAGATCACTGCATTCATCTGCTGACAGCCACAGCCTCACCAAGGTTTCTGGACAATAGTGATTAATTAATCACTGAAGTAACATATTTAGACAAACAGGCTGGGAGCACACATGTCCTCAGACACACTTTCGGTGAATCAGTTGTTCTGTGGAAAACAGATTGTTTTCAGTGCTTTAACAAGGCCTTCGAATTCAGAGAGACATTTTTCTATTGTAAACACTTAAATGAAACGGTTCAGTAATGTTGCTTTTTGCTGGTCTTATATAGGCACCTATAAAAAGGGTTGGGTAGCTTTCGGGAGACTTTGCGTATTTACCAATTTAAAACTGAAGACGAATTGTCTTTTACTAGGCTGCTTGTATTTTCCGGAAGCGTACCACTAAGCAATAAAAATGGATACGTGTTTCAAAATAGGACAAATGTTGCATAACACCACTGCTGTCAACCTTATTTCTAGGAGGGTCACACTGTGCGCTCGGAAGCCAGTCCTGATCGGGTCGAAGCGCCTTTGGTTTCACAGCTGGGAGTACTCTCTGCTGCCCCCAGCAGTGGTCCACATGAACTGCATCTATGCGGCAGAGGCACTAACCACGTCTGCAGGGAGGAATTCAACAGCATTCTCAGCTCTTGATAGCTGCCATGAGCAGACCACAAGCTCAGGCGATACCTTTTATGAGCACAACCTATTCTTTCTCTGCGGTGAAGATTTTGGGGTTTTCCTCTGTTTCGAAAAAAATGACAAACACAGTGCGATATGAAGCTGTACAGATTGCATGTCTCCATCACTTAATGAACCCAGGGAACTATGTTATGCTGCAGATTCTGTAGGGAAATCCCAAAAGTCTTCCAGCCCCATTATATAGACCATCCATCCATCCATCCATCCATCCTTCCAACTGCTAACAGAGTACAAGCCAGTGGGAGCAGACAGTATAGGGCAAAAACACGATTGTAGTCCATCACAGTCCATATATATATATATATATATATATATAGTACAGCATATAAAATGTATTGTAACCTATACTCTGTACATAGATGTAACGTATATACTACACAGATGGAATATAGATACCTGACAGTTCTAGACACGTGAAGAGATAAACATATGATAATATGATCTTGTTTGTGTCTGAACAAAGTTATTAAATTGTAACTCATGTGTTACAATTGATAACGTGCCACTGAAGAATGTGCCTAGAACAGATCACCACATTTACTGTTCACGTAAAACTATATCTACTTGTACCACTGCCACCAGTAGTCCATGACTACATAATCAGCGTAACAGCTGATAACATAACGTTCTGTTGTGTACTGTTGTCTATCACTGTTGATGAAGTCTGTGACACAGCTATGTAGGTGGTGAGATGGCAATTTAATCTTTAACATTAAAGTCCCTTATAGTTCCTGTATTGCCTCACAAGGCAGATCTTGTCCTTAAGCTGCAGACACACTGACTCATTGGCACTTGAAGGTTTCGCTTGAGTCGCACCACAAATATGCAGGAGCTGCCCAGAGCGCGGGGGTGGGGGGGAGCGCGTCATCGTACGCCGACTCGGCTTCTAGCAGTCAGCTGTCCCAAAATCAGGGGAAAAACTTCACAAAAACAAAACTGAGCTGACATATATAGAATAACAACTGTGAGGGGAGACATTCAAGGACAGAAAGTGGGTTTCGACACACAGTGGTGGCCATACAGAGACCTTCAACGTTCAAGCGGTCAGTCTTGCTAATCATGGCTTTTCCATCAACAAATTAAAAACACATTTTGCAGATGGTATTGATTTTATATTTCTGTGGCAGATTTAAAGAGTTCATATCTGTAGTGAAGAAGCTGTCAGCCCATGTAACTGACAGTACAAACCGCGGATAGTGGAAGTCCTGGCCTAGCAGCACCTCCACACTTGACTTGTTGTATTTCAATGTTGTATTTCATAACCAACTATGTTGCCATTTACCATTTTCCCAGTTTTCTCTCCCACTTGCTGCACCTGGGTCGCTCATCTGCTGTGTAACTTTTATTTTTATATAATTTTATGATTATTGTTATCATTTTTGCCCCCCGCTGCATGACCCTGAGCAGGATAAATGGGTTTATGGATGGATAGATGGATGTACATTATGTATGGATGAATGAATGGATGGATGGATGGATAGATGGATATACTATTATCTTTGTGATCCAGGTTTCACACTTGTGGTCTGAGAAAATGAGTTATGAACACATTGTTTAAACCACAGCTGGACTGAGATTACTGTCTTATGTTCACATTCCTTCACACTCCTCCATTGACATTTCAACACCAAAGCTGTAAGTCACTTGGTATGAAGGAGTCATAATAATGTAGGTAAGATTTACTCAGGTGATAAGAACTTATAACTTTGGCAACAACAGGTCTCATTCTTTTTGCGTTTAAGTAGGTGCTTCAGGAGGAATTACCCAAGAATGGCATCCTGCTGTGTCTCACTGGAGCCGACAGGACATGGAGGGTCTGTTTGGGAAACGCTGTGCCGTCATTGCCAGAGTCTCCGCGCAGTGTTCTTTCACAAATAATGGAAAAAAGGAAGTGGACAAATGAAAAGCAAATTTTAACATGACAGGATACTGTAGGCAGAAACCACCCATAATAAATACTATTTATACCATCATAAAGGCTATTTATGGATCCAGCGGTGCAAGAGACAGGAGCACTCTACTGCCAGGCCGTGGAGAAACATGATATGTGACAGATGGTCCTTCGGCGTGTTTGCAGTGACGTGTGGTCACTGCCCACGGGGCCCTTTCTAAGTGCAGGGTGCAGGCAGCCGGCTTCCCATAATCATGTGGGATGACTTTTCCGGCATTTTCAACCTGCCTCTCTTCATTCTGTCTCAGGAAAAAGATTTATTCAAAGTGTCGCGCTTCCAAAATAATGCTGGCCCAGTGCAATTACTTTTGAACAGCACAGAGGTGAATGTTCATTTTCACCGAGTCTCCTAGTGACAGAACCCGTTCATTTAATTACTGTACAATGGCTGAAGAAATTAACTCAACAGCACTCCAGTGATGTTACATCTCTGTATAACACGACATTCTCACGCATCATAAACATCACCATAAACTTATAAAAAGATTCCAATAAACAAATCACTACAGAACGACAAATGAGTTGAGCAAAAAAAAAATTAACAATACGCCGAGATAATGGTGCTGCTGCTGTGGCTGCTACTCCTACTACTAGTATTACAAGAAGATGCGAAAAGAATGAAGAAAATAATGGTCTATAAGGTAATCCATTCATCCATCAATCCATCCATCTACTATTTGTCTCAGTGAAACTCACAATTCAGTTACATGTCTAATGATTACTCCAGTTACACTACAATTTTGAATTTGTACAAGACTGCCATCTAGCTTGCAGTGTGCAGGGAATCTGGGTTGCCAGCTTTGGTCAGCTAGCTGGAATGAGATTCTCAATTCCACACAAGTCTGCACACACATTTACATGTACGTAACAGTTCAATTACCTTGTAAATAGTCTGTAGCGTTTGCAAACTACTCTGACATTTTTATGCAGTTACTTTTAGGTTTATAATGGAATGATACAGATTTTCCATAAAATTTCTTGCGTGAGAGTGACATTCTGAAACTGTGAGTGTCACACCAGATGTGTGTGACAGTTAGCAACCCTGGGGATTCATGCAGTAAGTTGCTTCATTTATTCATGAAACAAGTTAAAATACTAAATATATGTAGCTTTCCACTGATTATACCTCCACCACTTCCCAACACTAGAATCCTATAAGACACAAATGGCTACTGCCTGTATTTAAAACCTCACCCCTTACTTTCAACATTAAGTTAATAGAGGATTTTAATAATTGTCTTAATAGGTATAACTGTTTGGATTATTTAAAATGGGAAATACTAATCAGTAATCTCCCTTTTGTGTATGTTTGCATACTTCAAATCCATATCTTTAAATCCATACCTTTGATACTATGGACCATACCCGAAAGCATATTCTCTTTGTTCTACTCCCAGGAACTGAAATTAAGGCATCCATTCATATGAGGTGTATTTGCTTTTATCTATAATGCTCATTACATTTTTTCTTGGGTGTAATTAATATTTTATGTTATACGATTTGCGCTTTTAAAGAAGTGTGATATAACAGCTTGTTCCCTCAGAGCACATTTCTTCTGGACTAAAACACACTATGCCTTCAGTGGAACCTACCCCATTAAAGGATAGAAGCGCATTGCCAGGACGATCCGACCCGCTACTTCCGGCACTAGCGCACACCCGCGAATACGTCATCGGGAAGCGCCGTCCGCCAGTATGCGGCAGTAACATTTCAATGACATTTTGGTCTTAAGTTTTATTTTTAATTCAGCGTAAATGGCTTCGGCGACGCAGAAGATGACATTTAATCTCTGGGCGCGGGTTTTCAATATCACCAGAGTACGGCATTACAGAGGTAAGCAGGTGAATAAACCGCAGAAATGTGCTGTCTTTCGGACACCAACACTTGCACATAACTGTCTTTTAATAATTACAGAAAACGCGGTCTTTTACTTACCGAATATCTCTGTAGTGTGTTTGTAATGTGTCTAATATGTGGACCCAGAGGCTATGTCTGCTATGTTTGTAGACACTCGTAATCGGTACGTAAATTAGATTAATTTTGTGAACAAATCTTCAATCCGTTCACTGTGGAGTGTGTCAATAAATTACATATCGCATAGTGCAGATTTTCTAATACTTCTTTACTAGCTTGGTGGGCGGTGGTTGGTGCAGTTCTGGAGATAGTTTTTGTGGAATCCTGGGCATTTGGCTCAAATTGTCAGGTATCATTTGTTCAGTTATGTCACTGAAAAGATGTGTGGCTGACTATATCAGATAAACAATGTGTGTGTTTTTTTTTTTTGCTTTTGCAAGAAGCATCAGTGATTCCACTGAATTCCCGCGGTTACAGTGTGCTGCCACCCGTCCGTGATGCTGAGGAGAAAGCGGTTCTGGACAGAATGCTGAGGGTCGACCATGCCGGAGAGTTTGGGGCCAATCGCATATATGCTGGCCAGATGGCGGTTCTGGGGAGGACCCATTTAGGACCACTGATCCAGGTACTGAGAATGCACTAACCATAATATTTTCAGAGAGAGCGGGACAGTCCAGGAAGAATAGCCAGGACGTATACTTTGAAATCTGTCTCTATGCCATGTCTTGGCTCTGATATGTATAACTGCTTTTACCCATTTTAACTGACAGCCAAAAGTTAGTAATTTGTATAATTCTGGAAGGATTTCATGAATGGGGTGTAGAGGTCAGCTCTGGCAAAATGGTGACTATATTACGCAAAAAAGCAACATCACACCATTTTTAGGCAAAGATTGTGAGTGGGCCTTAAAGCAGACCTTTTCATTCCCTGCACACACTTCAGACAGCTGAGAATTTCTAATTGTGTCAGTAAATGTAGTGCACTACAGTACACAATGGTGCATCACTAAATTCGCTGCATCAGCCGGTTTGTAACACCAGTGTAAGTGTCAGAAAGTAAGACACTGAAACTGAGAAGCAGATCTGTCGTATTGTATCAAAACATGTTTTTCATTGAAATATGCCTTTACATATACTACATAAAATGTAAATTGGAGAAACTAAAATACATAAATATATTAAAAGCAAATGAACATGGAAATTAGATATAACATCTGCTGCAGGTTTTGCGGATCAGAAATACTCATCTATGTTCATTTAAACAAAAAAAACAAAAAACATGTAATTCTTTCTACCAGTAATTCCTGAGTAGGGTGGTTCTTAAAAATCAACTTCAGAAATTTCTTGCTCTCAAGAAATTTGCTTTGTTTTGCTTTTGTTTTTTGACATCAGAAAATGTTTTAAAAAATTTACTGGGCATTTTTTGAACAAATTTAGGAGTTGCTCAAACACCTTGTAAATTGAAGAAGTTAAGTGTGAATCTTGCCTGTAGCACATCGCATTGGTATAACCTGCTTTGTGTAGCTATGCTCAAGTTTATTTTATTTATTTTTTCATTTTGGAATAAACAGTTAAACATTCTTGGCAGTGTTTACAGTAGCCATATTGTTGTCTGCATCATTATTGCGTAATACTTTCTAATTTTCTAAAAACGTACAGTGGAAACTAATTATCTGTAAGTAGGGGTGTAACGATATACTCAGCCCACGAGACGAGACACGATATTGGGTTCATGAGAACGAGACAATATTTTAAAAATACTTTAAAGAAAACTTCAAAGACAAAATATATTACTAGAAAGCAGCCTTTTATTTGATTAATTTGAAAGTCAAATAATGCTAAATAATGCAGATGTATGGTGGAATGTGTTAAATAATCACCATCATCATATGCCGTAAAGAACAGAACAAATATCTAGCACCATAAAATATTTCACCACAAACTCAAATGACAGGCTTCTCTCCTATCTGACTTCACAGTTGAACATAAAATAGAATATAAATAAAACAATATTAATAACAAACATAAAATTTTATTTTAATGTTTTCTTAACCGGTGCAGTGGATTTAACTAAAGAGCTATGATGGTTCTGGAAACAGCTTTACGTAGTAGTAGTATTAGCCGCTGTGTACGGCATTATTTTCCTACAATGCTTACAGACAGTTTGTGTTTTGTCTGTCACCTTTTCGCTGTTTATATTTTCTGCCGGGTACCCAAAATGTTGCCACACAAAAGATTTAAAAATGTCTGGGGCATCAACTATGCTTGAATGTTGTACATGACATATGTGTTGACAATGACACAGCCGAACAGGCAGTTTCACTCATTGAGGAGTACAATGCCATACTGATAAGGAAATTCAAAAACTGCCAAATGCCTGTTTCAGGTCACGAAACAGCATCGCGAACAGTTGCCTGACTGTTCTAAACATAAACTTCCAACAACTGACTGCAAAAAGGACTCAATGACTTGCAAGATTCTCAGCAATATTTAATCATTTTCAAGTTTGTTTAGGTTGTCTTTAGAAATACAGTCGCTCCTCTACTTATGAATGAGTTCGTGAATTGAAATGTTCGTAAGTTATGGAACTAGGAAGCTGGGAGTATGCACGCTACGCTGCTCCGCAGCGGGAGTAGCGGCCAGAAGTCGTACTACCCGGAATTTGCATGCAGAAATTGTTGTTGCAGACAGGAAACGGGAGCCCCATAAGTTGAGAGTTCGTAAGTAGAGGAACGTCTGTACTTTGTTCAGTTGAATGGAAACAGTTGGTGGAGTGGAAAGTGAATGACGTTAAGAGCCGTAGCACACATTTTCACTAATTTTGGCAAACAAATTGTCAATAACTGACAATAAAATGCATGCAGCAGTTACATCAGAATATTCAATTGAAATGACTCAATGATGATGCCATAATATGATTAGAGATTGAGTTACTTTCCAACTGCCAGGTCGATAAGCAAAATGGTTGCTAAGCGAAAATCAAGGTATCCTAGATGTAACCATGATTGCGTGCACGATTTTGCTTCCGACTTTCGTATTCGGTTTCTGTAATCTTTCATGAAGTGGATATTTTTAACATTTTATACATTCTACTTCAAAGATTTCCCTCACTTCAGTTTGCGTTGTTGTCAAGTGTACAAAATTTTGCTATAAATACACACATTGGTTGGAAAAATAATTTTCTATTACCATTGTATTTGCAAGTGGTCACTAAGCCAGGTAGTTTGTAAAAGACAAGTGGTTGTAGCGTGTTTAGGGTGCATGTAGATGTTCCTGTTCTCAGTGTTTTTCATCTGGGGCTGCAGCAAATGTGGGATCAAGAGAAGACACATCTGCGTAAATTTGATGAGATCCTGGCAGAGAACCGAGTGCGGCCCACGGCGTTGCTTCCCCTCTGGAACGTCGCTGGGTTTCTACTTGGTGAGTGAGAGAGAAAACAGCAGTCTGCATAAAGGAAAAGGGCAAAGCCATGTTTCCAGCCAGGGCTGAGAGTCGCCATAGGCCACAAATGATATGCTTTGCACACTAATCTCAGGTGCCCTCTGTTGCCCGACAGGGGCCTCTACAGCCTTGCTGGGGAAGGAGGGGGCAATGGCGTGCACTGTCGCAGTGGAGGAGAGCATCTCGGAGCACTACAACAGCCAGATCCGGGCCCTGATGGAGGCTGACCCTGAGAGATACAAAGACTTATTACAAGTAAGGGGGCAGAATGTCCTATATTTTTTTTTATATGACACCCCCACAAATGCAGTACCTGCCAATATTCTAATTAGGCTTAAGTAGTATAACAGTAGTACAACTTGCTGGTCCTCTGGAAGTATTATGATATTCCGTGGTATTTTGGATATATCATGGTATTTTTGTTGCGTGTTCCCCCCGCCACCCTTCGACAGATTTTTTCTGGTGGCTCCTTTCCAAATTTTGGAGTAACATCGCTTTTGAAAATACCACGAAAATGCCATATGTCTCTGTAGAATGAAAAATTACATCCCTCTTAGGCCTAATATGCGATATCATTGTTATCGCAGGTTTGAAATTTTGAGAAAGCAACTGCTGAATCATTGAAATACATGAGTACCCTGTAGATGGCAATGTAGGCCCGTTAAAGGGAACTTTTCCTGTAATAGGCCTTGGAAATGTTATGAACTGGTATGTTGTGAATACATACCAGTAATACATAATCTACTGTATGCACTTTAGGTCTTAGTTGGCTGTAGATGTGTTATACTGGAAAGCAGTTAACAGATTGTTTTATTGTTTTTCAGTTAATTAAAGAGTTCCGCGATGATGAGATTGAGCATCATGACACAGGACTGGAGCATGATGCTGAATCGGTAAGGGTGGGTCTCTGCTCCGTCATGTCTCAGTCTGTCTGCCACTAGCAGTTCTTTCTCTGTTGCATGTGTGTAGCGTTCGTCTTTAGATGTAGCCTTGCGATGCTAATTCCGTGTTAGCTAACCTTTCCTGTAAAGTTCTGCTCAGAAGCGAGCTGAAGTGCTTCCTGTCGTCTTGCATGGTGCAGTGCTCTGATGGTAAAGGCTGTTTGTGTTTCAGGTCCCTGGATACTGGCTCTTGAAGAGCGCCATTCAACTTGGCTGCAAGGCTGCCATTTATGTCTCAGAGCGTATCTAGAGGCATCGCCGAGACGTATTTCTTAAATTAAGAATAAATGGTTGTATTTATGTTGATATATGCAGTCAGTTTATGTCTTATACTTGCCGTACATGCTGATTTAGTATTGAATTTATATAGGGGTCCTGTTCCAGGGATCTGCAGTATATTCAGTTTGCTTTCATCTTTTTAAATTAAGTGAAACTCCATGTTTTAGAATCTGAAGTCTATCTTTGACATTTATTTCTCTGTTTAAGTTTAGAATTTGGTGGTCATTGTTAACACACCACAGTACACAACAATGAAATGTGTCCTCTGCATTTAACCTATATATGACATATTAGGGGGCAGCTAATTCAGCGCCCAGGGAGCAGCACCTTGCTCAGGGTACTTCAGAGGTGCCTTGTTGGTTGCGATTCGAACCTGCAATTTTTCAATTACAAGTGCGCTTCCCTAACAGTTAAACCACCACTGCCCACCAAAGCTTGTTTGTTGTCTATTTTAAATTAACTTGGCCTTTTTGAACTAGGAGTAATTTCACTGCAGTCGGACTTTATATGACGTCTTCTGGTCTGGTTTTTGTATAGATGTAAAATTTTCGTTTTGCATGCAGTTCTCATACGTTTGATTGAACTTCACTGAGCCCCAGGTGTAACTTTTTGTTGCCTAGCAGCATCACTGAACTCCCAGTGCTGTATTCCTCCCCAAAAATAAATAAATATCAAGATATTTAGGTACAGCGCACAGGAACAGGTGAGGTATATACATGGAAGGAGTGTGATTTGGTACATGTGGAACAATAGAGTCGTAGGTAGAGAGCTGGAGAGGTGGCCTCCTAACGGAGCAGGAGAAGGGACTTGGAGGGCAGAAGCCCTCGGCATACAAACAGCAGGAGGCACCGAGGAGCACCTGAGGCATTAAGTCGTGCACCTTGGGGAGACGAGCGTATGGCCGGTGGAGCTCCTCAGCTGTGGCAGCGCTCTGGGGAAACGAGGGGCCGCCTTATCCAGGATGATATGGACAGCAGAGGAAAGCGTGACACTGGATACGATGGACTAGTGTAGAACGTGAGTAGGAGCTTAGTGCACACAGCCAGAAGCACGAGGCTAACGCGGGGTGCTGAGGACTGCACACGAGGTAATCCCACTGATATGTCTTTGGCACTCCCTAGGGCTTTAGTCCCTGTTCGTGGCCATTTTTTTCTGTTATTGGCTACTAGTCTGGGTGAAGTATTTCTGCGTAATGCTCCTCCCTGCTTCAAACTCATTCGTTCTCACCAGTATATCGGCACTCAATAACTCTGTTTAAGAACCGGTCCTGTTTCTCACTTACACCTAACAAAAGTCCAGCCTCCAATATCCCCTAATCCTTCGCTCTTTAAGTTTTATGACTGGGGCCTTGTGCCTCAACCAGACATTTGGGGAGCCATCTTGGAAACAACATTGCTGTGTTATTATTATTATTAAGTAATTGTCACAAGAGATTTCTGTGATTTTGTCATTGATCATGTATGTGAGAGACAGAATTACTTTCACACACACTTGGTAAAGCACTTAATTTTGACAGCTAAAAGTGCAAACCTACGGCATGTTACTTTTTGTTCTTTATGGTTTGTTTTTATTCATCAGACCCAGCAGAAACAACGTGCTGGTAGCTCATCTGAAGTCTTTTTGCTTTACCTTCCTGCTATCGATCCATATATGTGTCTTTGTGCTCTGTGCTGTGCATTTCAAGG
Source organism: Mormyrus hasselquistii (assembly GCA_026779605.1). NCBI lineage: Eukaryota > Metazoa > Chordata > Actinopteri > Osteoglossiformes > Mormyridae > Mormyrus > Mormyrus hasselquistii. The sequence continues at coordinate 26,684,114 of JAODKE010000101.1, read as the reverse complement.
TGGGCTATGTCAGCTTTATGGGACTGCATGCTATCTGCACCCGTGTAAATCAGGACTCTGCGGGCTGTCATGTTCGCAGAACCATAAAGATGAGCACACAGCTGTTCTTTACATTAGGTCACCGCTGAGCAGGGTTAAACTGCAGGCAATCAGCCAAACAAAAGGCTTACCCTCGTACTCAGCCTGTGCTGTCCTTAGAGGACGTTCTGTGCCATGTGGGTGCTTGGACATTAGGACGATGCAGTGCACGCAACACAGGACAGCCTCTTATTTCAAACTTTATGTTCCCACATGGTGTTGGCCCCTTATAATCCTATGAAGACGGTGGCTCTTCTGTGACACTTTGTTTCTCTATTGATGAATCATCCCGAGTCCTCTGAGTTTATGCCCGTATACAGAGAAAGGCTCATGGCCAACTGCCCTTTCCCTCAGTCAATCAATCAATCTTTATTTTCATAGCACTGTTTTATCAACAGGGTCTACAACGTCCTTTGCATACGTTTTAAAACCCGATCACGATTTTTTTTGCTTAGAATTGAGATCATGATTTTCTATAACGATTTTTTCCCTCTCAAATTTATAGCACTCCTTGAACTGAAAAAGGAAACACAACAAAACATATGATCTATCCCGGACCATCATATCAACTCCTGACAACAGAAAGCAACCGCTCAGTTGGCCGTTCAGTTAGCCTAACCAAAACAGCCATACCCAAAGTTCCAGTACCAAAAGTGCCGGTGGGGAACCTTTTTTTTTTTTTGATACTTTGGGGTGGGACGCATTCTTTGTCGATCGGTTATACAAATATCCTGCCCCTGAAATGCATTGCAATCGCAGTCTTGAAAACAGTTGCGAACTCAGTAAACAACGATAAATGAGGTAAAAAAAAAAAAATAATAATAATAGGTGCGTGGACAACAGAAGTGACCCAAGCTTTAACTACCATTTGGTCGGAAAAAACAGAAATCAGGACAACATAAAAAGAAATAAAGTATTTTACATAATATAGTAGGACAGCACTCTACGGGAACATTTATAAGCATTGCAATGTGATTTTGTTGTACTAAATATTGGGGTATTTATAAAACAAAAAGGAGTTCAACATAAATTTCTCACGAACCCGACTAAAGAGTGACTTAAACGGCAAAGGTGAAAATGATTGTCTCAGAGAATGTATGCAGCGCTGACGCAAAAGCTTCGGAGGTAAATTTTAAACTGATTTTTAAACATATACTTCATAATCTTGAAATGAAATAATAATTACGATTGCAAAACATTATTTTTTCTAATAACAAAGTAGCTGACCGGCGAAGTATATATGAACTGCATATATGCACAACATACGATGTTGGTATTAATATCAAACCCTATAATATACTGCATCCATTTTTCGAATTTAGTACAAAAAACCCGCCTCACGTCGTGATGTCATTGACTGCCGGTACCGGTTTTTACGCCAGTGAAAAACCAACATCTCTAAAAGCGCCGTTTAAAGAGAATGCAGAATTATGGGATGCTTGAGACTGGGGGGAAAGTAGGAGCGCTTGTTTTGAGCTGATGTAATAGAATGCAGAAGATCCGTTGTAATTTAGAAGTGAGATGGCATAGAGTTATGATTGGAGATGCCGTTTTTTTTACTATTAATTGTACAGCCCTTTAAGTGCATACAATAAATTAATTAAATGACTGATTGCCATAGGTTTCCATACGCCAGTGTGGGACTCTCAGGCAATCCTAGTTTTTGACGGGAGCTTCGAGGGAGAAAGAACGTGGGTCCCTGAGGTCCAGGTTGAGAAACGCTGATGTACATAATTGTGAAGAGGTGTGTTTTCAGGCTAATTTTGAAAGTGCTAAGATGTAGTGGTGCTGAGGTATCGCCTGCCACTCAGGCCGCACTCAGGCTCCCATCCTGGAGGTGGTTTGTTGTGGTGGGTGCACTAATCAGCACATGCTCCTTATCTCTCTAAGATTAAGTAGCTACATAGATTATAATGACCAAATGCTGCCTCCTCCCTTCTCAGCGGGATTTTAGGAATAATCAGTTAATTACTGTTGGATGATCTCGGTGATCTGCCTGGGATATACCTTACGATAATGGCACTGAGGGAGGGTAGAGCAAGAAGGGATTTAAGAGTAGGTGAGGGTGAAGTGAGGGGAGTGTCTTCAAAGGCATGGCCTGATGTGCTCTCACCTTACTTGCTTTGTGACTGCCGCCTTAAATAGTGCCCTCACTGCCCGGCCCCAAAAAGGACACAAACCCTGAAATGAATTAATGAGCAATGCTGACTTCCTGTTCTGTGTCCAATGACCTTTGGCTTGCAGTAGGTCCCGCCCATTCAGCTCACACCGAAGATGATGCATGTCCTCCCAATGCCTTTGCGGTTACAGCACATCGCAGAGGAACCACAGCCATGAGTTCCTTCAACTGAATCTCTTCCTTTTATGACTAGTTATGTTTTGCATATTTCAATAATTTATGACATCACTGGTCTAAGAAATAGTATTCACTGGAACTATTTACAGTCCTTTTCATGATCATAAATAAACATTACTGCCCGCCGTCTATAAATATCATATTTTCCCACTTTAGTAACAGTCTGTAAATGAACCTCTGTTACCCATATAAAACATGTACAGGCTGAGCCCACACAGCTGAACACAAAGGAGTACCTGGATTGGCACGCTTAAAAAATAACACACCATTTTTACATGGTAGTGTTATATAAGGGGTAATAAACTATATGGAGAAGTACACCAAATATTTATGTATTTCCTTTAAAATTGTGTTTAATGTATATTTTACGCCAGTAATTCATTGATGTGGTTTGAACAAACAGATTTATGACTATGGAGGTAAACAAATGTATGATGCATTAAAATTTTGGAGGCTAATTTTTGGCTAAAAGAAGTAGCTGGAGGTTATTCTTATGTAGGTTTAATAGTGCTGACAGCTTTACTAGAAGAAAGGGGTCCTTAAAAATGCAAGTGCTAGCTCAGTGCTGGGCGACAAAATTATCATTAAATAAAAGATGAGTGATGACTCGATAGCGACCAGGTGTTAATCACAGAGAACCATAAAATGAACGTCTAAATCAGCCAGTGTCCTGCAGATGAGAGAGATCAGCTGCAGTCTGTAAGTAAAGGAAGGGAGTGCAGATTATCATCTCACACTGATCTCGATAAACTCTCGCACAGTGTTGTCAGGACACTCCACCCAGACTCGCTTCTCAAAGGAATCTTGATATATTGGCTGTGAAATCAGCAACATGGATTTAAAAGGAGCCAAAAAAATTGTACTGCCCTAGCCCTGTGAATTATTGTGCCGGTAAATTCTGAAAGCATGAGCTGTATAAATTTATGATAACTCATAAAAGTTTTCGGATACAGATTATATTCTGACTTGGTGACTGTGGCTGGATCCTCCAATCCTTGGGGGCAGATACCTCTCCCAACAAGGTACATGTGACATGTCTGTCTAGCAGACTCCTTTAACAATGGCCTAGGTCAAGGGTATGGTTTTAAACGCAACCATGATGAGGTCCTATATGACAGCTCTAACGGCTCATGTCCCCCAGTCTTTAGCACCATGCCACTCCATTCCAGGATAAACACAAACAGATGGAGGATTGCCGGGTCAATTGGGACTCGGCCACAAGTAGGAATATTTTGGTTATACAGGTTTAGCCTGTATGGGGAACTGGGCCATGGCTAATATTATAGCTTAGAGCTACCTACACCTATGAGCTCTAGATATCAAGCTGCTTCTGGAGCGAGGCCTTTTGTTGTCTGTACACACAAGAAGTCCACTGTAATGTTATGACAGGTCAGGAAGCTAAAAAGTCATCTAATGAATGTATGCTGTAATCCAGTCCAACCTGCAAACGACTTCATGCAGTCTGACAGTTACTCCTTTTGCTTGGTTAAAACCTAAAAAAAAAACACCTTAACCTTTAGCCAATAGCACTGATTCATTAAAGATGTTATTTAACTGTGTATCTACCATACAGCCCTATTCCAGAATGAAATGATAAAGTGAGAACAGGCATAATACATTTGAAACAGTCGTGTGCCTCTCAATCTGTAAGTGTAAGATGTGTGTGAAGCGGGCGTTAATGCATTACCCCTGTGCGTGCGGTCACACCTGCAGGCTGTCATGTTCTCGTAAATTTCTGCTGCCTTAATTCAGGTCTGGAAGAGCAGAGGGCTTTCTGAGAAGCCTGAGGCCATCAGCTAAACTGAGGGGTCAGTGCTCCGTTTCATGAAGACCCGACTCCCCCCCCCCCTCTAAAAACCAGCTAATTAACAGGAAGGTCAAAATGCAGAATGACAGTGGACTCGGCCTGCCTGCCAGCTCACATTTCCATCAACTGACATGGGCTTATTTCTGTTTATGGGTTTATTTCTGTGACGACCTCATTCCGGAGAGCTTTACCAGGTGCTCCTAGTTTTTCACATTTTCCCAGTTTATGATGAAGATTTGCAAAAATCCACAAAAAAAGTCCCAAAGCTGGAATATTTAGATTTTGGATTTTTATAGGGGTCAACTCAAGAGCTTACTTTTGGTTTGAACACTGGGGGGTTGTGTTGGTCAGTTTTGATTTTTGGAGAGTTATAACCCCCCCCCCCCCCCCCATAATTTATGCCTATGGTTCAGCTGTGCTAGATCCCACTGGAAATCTGTCTTGCTATATTGCTGTTAATTTTGTTTATACATCACTGGAATAATTCACACTAAGAAAAATTCTGCTCTATACCCACATGTTCTCTTGGTCACGTGATGCAAGTTGCTGACATTACCTCATCATTCCTCATCGCTGATTTATTATTCTCTCATCATGCCAAGACTGCCTCCTACCTATTTTTAGCATAATCAATCAAGCTGGGCTCCCTAAGCAGGTGAATGGTATTTTGATTTGATTTCCTTCTGATTATTAACATTCACAAATCAGTTACAGGTCTAACTGTAGACCATGCCACTTTATTGTGATGATACAATTACCATTCAACAGCAGTGGTAATACATGTTGTCTCCCTCGTACGGTACAGTATCTACGAAATCTGACATAAACTATAAATCAGCAATGGCTCCTGATGGGTGTTCAAGCTTTCTGTCATTTCTTGCTTTTGCAATCTTCAGGACTTATTGTCCAAGTTCCTAAAGGAGTAACTCTGTTTATCATTGCTGGGCATGTAATCACTTCCTCAGGTGTTCCTTAGTCCAACTGAGGGTCTGTAGCTTAGCTTGGATTCTGCTTATCCCATAGGTCCGTTCTCTGAACTTTTAGGGCCTATGGGGCACCTTATGTGACTGACCCACTGTTGGGCCGGGTGCAGCGTGACCCCCCCTCCTTGGCTATATAAATCAACCAGCAGGGAGACAGAGGGGTGGTCTCGCCAGAATAATTTTGAGGCCACGTCGCTGCCCGACACTCTCATGGGCCCCAATGCCTCTTCAAGGTTCAACATTTTACAGAGGCACTATGGGACACTTGGTGCAGCGCTAGTGGAAGACCTGCCCGAGTATGATATCCGCTAAACAAGCTCTTATCTGTCTGCATCACTGGAGGACATCTGCGCTATGGTTTTGTGCTGTTCTTCGTCTTCTGAGCGTTTCAACAGAGCCGTCTGTTCGTGTGTTGAGTTGTTTCCAGACATCTTCAAAAATCAATCGTTCACAAAAAATACTAGTAAAACTAATGGATTACTTAAAATATTGTGATAATAATGGTGATTAAGTGAATAAATATCAATTAATTGTAGTAATTCATAGGGATAATAGTTTTATACATTTTTAAAGACATATTCAGAATATAGTCACCCTTTCACATTCACAAAGGTTAGTGAAGCAACATCCCTTTTTCATGTAAGGCACTTTGTGTTGCATTTTTTGTAGGAAAAGTGTTATATAAATATAGTCTGATTGATTGATATGAAAATTTGCAAATACAGTGGTACCTCTGTGCTCGGACTCATTAGAACTCGAATTTCTTAAAAGTCGAATCGACAAGTTCGAAACAAAGTGACCTAGAACTTGATCTGAATCTCAGAAGTTGAACTGTGAACGCCGACCTAAGATACGTGTGGGGAAATGAGTCACATGGCACATCTCTCAGCGGAAACAAAGGGTAGTGCTTCAGTCTCAGCCTCACATTTGCTGTGATAGCATTGATTGTTGGTGATAGCGCTTTTTTAATTAAAAATATCAGATAATACACTGTACTTTATATCATTTTGGTAGCCATTGCTCACTAAAAACTTACACAATAGTTGTACAAATGTTACAACCTAAAAGTTTGCAATTTACGAACAAATGAACAAATATAGAGGAATAATAAAAATAAACAATGGCCCGCATGGCATAGTCTAGTGTTGGCGCAGTGTTGGGGCATGGCTTGGGGTAGTGTTGGGGTACATCCTTTATCGTTTTGGAAGACATTAAGAAAAAAATGTTACACAAAGCATTTATTTTCTTACTTTACAAATTACTGTTTTGATAAATGTGATTTGATGCATTTAGTATATGCTCTTCTTGTTTTATCCTATTCATTTTGCGTTTAAATGATAAAAAAAAAAAATTTAGGTGTCATTTTTTGGGGCTGGGAAAGTGATTCTGCATTATTTCTTATGGGGAAAATTTTATCAGAACTCGAACCTTTTAGGATTCGAACTCGAGTTCTGAATAGATTAAGTTTGAGTTCTGACGTACCACAGTACGTGGACACTCCCACAACCACAAAAAAAAGTTTAAAAGTTAGTGTGAGAAATGCGATATTTCACAGTGACCAAGACAGCTAACAGATGAGTGAGACAGGTTACTGAGACAAAAATGTGTGGCATAGCTAATACCAAACATATATTTTAATATTAACAGTGACGTTTATATATCATTTTATGTAATCCAAATCATTTTCAGTATTGTTTATATTTTTGGCTTAAGCGTCGTCTGCAAGTTTCGGCGATTTTTGGCAAACTTAAAAAATATCCCCATTTAATTGTTCACAGCCAGCTCAGAAATAACAGAAACCGTGAGTATCAAATTCACGAATGTGGAAGGGTAACTACAGGAAAAAAATAATATAAATATATACAGTAGCAGTCCCCAATCATGCACTTAGTTGCATTCATGTTGTGGCAGGTACCTTTGTGTGATTGTGTTGTTATGTCTTTTCTTGTTTTTTTTTCTCCTTTTCCTTAGTTGTTTTTGACATTGTTAAAATGCACGCGCAATTCCTTGGATTTTATCAATTCCTTGGTTAAGCGGATGCTATAGCTCTTTGGAGATGTCTCACTATGCAAGTGAAACCAGTGTTGCATGGGGAGCATATTTTACATCAGAGCAAGTCTGGATTTTGTTAATAAGTCAAACCCTGGACAGGCTCCGGACTCCCCATCACCCTATACTGGATAAGCAGATGCATGATGGATGATTGTGTGTTAAATACAGCTCAAAATAGACCATAGGTATTTATTCATAAGTATAGTATGTGTAATGGTCAAATAGTCCTGGGTCTTTCCTGCATCTCCTAGTTAGATTCCCATGGTCGGCATCGCTTGTGTGGTGGTCTGAGAGGGGGGGTGATGGAAGGGGACTATTCCAAACTATAGAGGCATGTCACTACAAAGACTCGTGGGGAACGCAGAGTCCTGTGGTTGCAGGTGCCCCAGTATTTTGCCCTCACGGCAATGCCTGCCGGCTTAAGTCATTCCGCTCTTTTTTGGGGGCTGCTTACATCACTCTCGGGTCCATCTTGCTGTGGCTGTCTGGCTAACTCATCACCCGAGGTGTTTACAGATGCCTAGGCTGGTGGGAGTGTTAGGATGGCTTCTGAAGGTTACTGCGGGCTACGCAGGCCCCTGAACACCTGACCTCTATCATATGCCCCCTTTCCCGGCAGCCCTCTTTAGAAGGGATCTTACACTTCTCATTAGCCTCAAAAAGCCATGCTGTCAGCCTGAGGTGAAATCCAGCACCCACCGGCTACTTGCCCCCATGTGTGTCGGGCCTCAGTGTGGATTCTGTGAACGCGGCTGTGGTGTGTGCTCATAAATATGCTAACCTTTATTAGCCACATGTCAGTCTCGTGGGCCTACCACTGACAAGCAGGATTTAAGTCTATATACTGTAGTGTGTGCGTGTATATATATATATATATATATATACACACACAATACTGAGCACAGTACTTGTTCTCCAAAAAGTTGCATAGCTAGATGGACACTGCTTCAGTTCTCAAACCGCTTTTCGGTGCACCTCAGATATTTTATGTATTTCTTAAATTTCACCACCAGCTCACTGACTTAAAAAAAACATGGGATATTGATTAGCTGGACAAGGTGTGCTGTCAAGTCAAAAAAATACATGGGTGTATTGAATGGTTATTGAACTGGGTTGATTTTAGGAGAAGTTTTGAAATGGCTAAGCCGGCATACCTAGACAGGCATAATAGCATAGTTTCACAGATTAATTACACAAAAAAACATTGTTTTCTTTAGCTGCCTATGAGTTTTACACAATACATATACATAATGTATGTGTATATTTATATATATAAAACTTGTAGAAACGCCTTCACTGTGTGCTTGGGCTTATTTCTGAGGTTGTATATCATAGCGTCAATTTCAAAGTGTGCACTATAAGAATCTGTATATGTGTGGACTATAAAAGACAATCACATGGCCAGTGTCTCCTACATCAAGCTTCCAGCACTATTCATCGCATGGCTTGCATCGGGACTGTCAGCTGATGAATGCTCCTGCTTGCCCTTAGACCTTGCAGCAGCGATGACACACATGCATGACAGACGATGTACTTGGGCCGGTCAGGCCTGCCGAGTGGATCCATTTTAAACCTGGATTCCAAACAACGAAGGATAGCATGAAGTAGGGTCCCGCTTCACGTGTTTGCCAATGCAATGTCCTGTCAGCGTTGTTCTGTCTGCTCTGTCCTTCACTTTACGCTTCTTTGCCAACAGCCTGCCCATCGCTGGGGGGTATGAGAGAAAACTCTTCTGTAAACAAGTTCTCAGCTGCTTGTGCATAGATGAGGTCTCTCATATGACATTTTTTCAAGGTTCCATCAGAACACGGACAAGCTCCCTGATGCGAGTAATGCCAAGGGAACCAGGACTATCTGCTTTCTTCATTGGTATACGTGAAAATATGGCTCGTCCTACCCAGACTCCTGCAAAAAATATCATCTGTCGAAGCCAATATCAAAGCAGCAAAATGCCAACAATGGCATCTATGTGCTTTGCTCAAAACTTTCTGGCTAAAAAGGTGATAGATTTACAGCAATTGGTTCATTTTTCAGCTATTTCAAGTATCTGCTTAGCAGATTGTTGAATAGATTTTATGATAAGACAGATGGTTCTTCTGCATGGTCAAGGAATGAAACGTTTTCAGCTCGGTAGATCAAATTCAGTATGTCATTGACTTTCTTTTGAAAGAAAAATAAATTGTACAACAAAAGATATTTTCACATATCTTAGTGTTTTGCTGGCATCACTTAAAAGATGTCACAACAGCAAATAGGTCTTAACAAGCCAAAGATGTCAAACTAAACTTGAGCATGAAGAATGCAGCAAGTTGTTTGTGCTGATGGTAGATGAAAAACATGGTGAGTTTCTTGCCTGCTTTAAGCAACTGGCAGGATGATAATCTGACCTCTTGTTATTCTGTAAGTACGTCCTGAATGCCAGTGGTTCAGACCAAAGAACGTGCTTATGTATTGGTGAAACCAATTGTCTTTTGTAAGTCACCATACAAAGTTTCACCATCAGATGGAAAGAAGAGCCATTGCATGATGATTAATTGAAAGTGACCATGAACTGGATAAACTGAGGCAGTGTGAATGGGGCAATTCTGAGCAGGAGTATGGACATAACCCAGAGCTGAAGGGAGTCTAGGTATGTGAGGGCACAGTCCCCTCTGCCGAGTGTGCAAGCCCCGTCTCCCTCCGAGGCTCGTTAATGGTTTGATTGACACGTTGGGATGGTGTGCATTTCATTGATGAGCATTTCAGAGGCCAGGCTTGTGATCTCCTTTGCTGATCAACACGTCACCCTGTAGCTATCCTGGGGATACGTGAGATCAGTTTGAAATACCCTGCCTTTTCAGCCCCGGAGTCAAACTCCTGGCCCAGGGGTACTGACTCACACCTGACTCTGCTGAAGACGTGGCTGAAGGTAAACGACACAAAAAGTTACTTGTTTAAAGTCATCACTTTTTCCAAGTTGCATTAGGAACTTCTGTGGATAATGAACCACAGACTGCGTTTACTTTTTGACAAATATTTCCCTTAGCGTTTATTGTCTGAGTGATGTCTGTTTGCCTAATTTTGCATTATTTTAATCTCTGAGCTGGTGTGTTTTTTTATTTGCAACAGAGCAGACTAATGCAGTTGTGGCTGTTTGTGACCTTGCTCATACTGAAATCACACTGTTTATTCTTTGGATGATAACACCAGGGCTACTTACATTCTGATATTATTTACCACTTCTTTTTAAATGAGAATATTATATTGAATATATTAATGAAGTGTGATAAGAGTTTTTAATATACAACAAAAGATTGCAGTGAGAAAGGTCAAAAAGTGCTACTGCACTTGGCAAACACCCTATTCTGAGGGTTTGTCTAAAGCTGGAACTGAGCTGTTTGTTCTTCATCATACAGTAATATACTCTATTAGGCCATGAATTCTGTTATTGACTCCTGTGCACTCCTAATCCTAGTGTGTCTTCATTATAATACATGTGCAAATCGCATTGTTCAATAATAAAAAAACAGGTTAATTTTTAGATAACATTCGAGGTGGACTGTTGCTTATGTGTTTGGGTGCACGTGTTGAGGAAAGGGTTTCTACTGAATGGTACGAGAGTCTGCATGAAAGCAGATCCAGATCAGCCTGGATCTCTGTCAAGTGGCCCTCTTCATTCAGATGTGCTGACCTGCCTGATTTTCAGCATTGACCTCAAGATGTGTGACTGGAGGTAACAAACTGCCTGAAATTTGCATCACCTCAGACCAGACATTGAGTTGTTTGATTTAATCCTCGGTCGAATGGTGGGCTGGGTGCTTCTAGCCCAAGGAGGGTGGGGGCCTTTGAAATGCGTTCCGGAGAGCGTGTGTTATCTTTTCTCCTCGGCGTGTACCATCCAACCCTGTGCGTTGTCCGGCCAGATTTGGCGGCAGCTCAAAGAGAATGCTGGGAAATGTGATCCATATGGTGGCACTATAAAGCTCGACCCACATGTGAGGCTTGACCAGAAGCTACTGAGCCCACGCTCACCACCTTCCGCTTGGTCTCCACTCTTCACAGCTACAGCGCCGCCTCGACTGGCCTAGGGGGTCCCCTGGCACGCCTGTCGTTTACCCCAAGTGGATACTGAAAAGGTATTTTGCTGTCAGGCGGGTGGTCATCACATGTCCTGCTCTCACTTTACTGGAAAATAATGCGTGATACTAATGACTAATCAGTTTAGAAAACACTCTGCTGACTAAGTCAACAACCGTTGCATGCATAAGTGTAATAAGTGTGCCTTTTCTGAACATGCATGTTCTTTCTGTCAAGGGAAGCACTCTTATTAAAGTGTCTCTCTTCCTTGAAGAGGTCTGGGGGATTTGCTATGAAAGTGCTATACCATGTGGCATTGCTGCTCCTGCTTGGAGGGCTGAACTGCCAAAGTAACCGCAATACCAAAGCTGGTAGCAAATCACCCAAGAAGACTGGGGGCCAGCCGGGGGGCGAGGTGGCCTCTGAGGATGAGGCCCACCCTGTGACAGCGGGCCCTGGAGGCCGAGGGGCCTCCGGCAATAAGGCCAGCGATGACATGAAATTGCACTTCCTCAAGAACACACAGGTCACCTGCAACGACGGGACGGCAGCTGGGTGAGATACCCCCCCACCTGCTGCAGGACTCAATCCTCAAAAGCTAACCTTAAACCCGAATCCCATTTCAGTTATTTTAAAAGACATTTATAAGATGTTCTGCTTTTATTTGCAATTTAATTGAAAGTACTAGTTCCGGTAGCATATTCCAGTGGTTTATATCTCAAAATATCCCCATTGGTGTTCTGTAGGTTTTACTTGAAAGAATTCAGAGGAAGCAAACGATGGCTCATATTTTTGGAAGGTTGGTATTGTTAATTTACTGCTCATTTGTTCAAGAGCACTCTTGAAATATTTCAATTTGGTGTATTTTAGTCCTATTGTTAACAATTAGCCTTGTTCAGTGGAAAATATGAATTTTCAAAAAATGATGCAAATGTTATCTAAGTCCAGAAGTGAACTAGCCTTATTTAAGTACTTGAAGGTACTCACTCACAATATCCCCTATGGTTTTAGTTCAATGCAGGCCCATGCTCTAAGCATGAGCAGTTCTGAGCAGGTGAATCGTGCGGGTGCATTCCTTGGCCAGACCTGCGGGGGTTAGCTGGAGTGCTGAATGGGATCTCCTCTTTGTAGTCTGCTAAGGATAATATTAGCATCATATTTTTAGGTGGCTGGTGCTGCTACAACAAAGAGACCTGCGACTCCAGATTCAAAAATATCCCTCGGCTCATGAGCTCATCGGAGTGGCCCCAGACGCGAAAAGGTTGGCTGATACGCTCTCATACTGGTTTGGCCAGTGATACTTGTTTCACAGTAGATGACTGATCCTGTGTTGCAGTCAACCTTTCCCTCTCCTGATGATTATTTTGCTATGTGTCTAAGTGGTGTTTTACTTGAAACACTTCACAGGTACTGGAATCCTCTCAACGCAAACTGAAGAAAATCCTCACTGGTGGAATGCCAATATTGTGTAAGTTCTTGAAAAAAAATTATTTGATCCAATACTCCAGATCAGGTTCAAGTTCATGTGTTTGTGTACTTTATTGAAAGACACTGGCTCGTGCTCATCCCATAATGCCTCATAATGTGTTCTGAGACAAGTTCATCATTCCAGATTTGTTCCATACTGCTCCAGCGATGTGTGGAGTGGAACTGGACCGCCTGCAAAAGCTCGACAGGGAAAAGATACGGGTATGGCTGTCACCACAGACAAGTGTATCATGTATGTGGAGACTGTGTGTTGTGACAGTCTTGTTTCTTACAGTTGAATATACCTTCATGGGCTCCCTTATTATCCGGGAGGTGATCAAAGATCTCACTCTCAAGGGCATCAAACAAGCAAAGGTCATCATGTTGGCTGGTACGAGGTAGGTCTCCTTGCCAGATTTATCCAAATACAGATTGACTTTTATGGAAATGTCAGTGAAAATATGCAATCTTAAAGTGATTTTAGTGGTTTATCGCTCAATGCCTGCAGATTCACTGTTATACTGAGCGTTATCAAGCAGACAAATGCACTCTTGCAGGCAGACAAATGTATGAATCGAGTAGTCAAATGTACGAAGCAAGCAAACAGATGTACAAATTACAGAGTGCCATCATTGTCATGACAGTGCGGGGGGTACAGGGGTGCTGCTGAACATCGAGAAGGTGTCTGCCCAGCTGGAGCAGCTGGGTGCAGAGGCACAGGTCCGCGGCCTGGTAGACTCTGGCTGGTTTTTGGAGAGTAAGCAGCAGAAGCCGCCCGAGTGTCCCGACAGCGTGTCCTGCACACCAGCAGATGCCATCAAGAAAGGCCTCCGGTAAGATGTCAACTGAGGACGAGCTCTCACTTCACAGGTCTGTTTGTTTGTGTTCGAAGGTAAAAAACAAAACTCCAAAACAGTCCTCAATGCTTTTCATATGTCCCCGTGAATGATGATGGGGAAAGGAAAGGGGTTCTTTAGATGTTATGGGAATGTCTTACTGCACCTGCAGACTGTGGAACGGGATGATCCCAGAGAAGTGCCGTCAGCAGTATCGGAAAGGAGAGGAGTGGCACTGCTTCTTTGGCCCCAAGCTCTACTCTTCCCTGTCCTGTATGTATAACTTGCCATCTACAGTGCCTTTTTCTGCATGGCTGCTTGGAGCACTATTGGGTAAAGACACCCTTTTACACCTTTTCTCAGCCCCTCTATTCGTGGTGCAATGGTTATTTGATGAGGAGCAGCTGCGGCTGGAGAACATCTACCTGGGTAGGCAGTCCTTGTCTGAGCAGCAGTGGACCTACATGCAGAACCTGGGAAAGGAGCTCAAAAACTCGCTCAAGGATGTTTCGTGAGTGTGATGCTCCCTTTTGCACAGAATCATCCACTTGTGTTAACATCCTTATAAACCGAAACATAACTAAAATCTCAATGTTATCCAACTTAAAAAAAAAAAAAAGTTTAAGAACCTGGATTATGCATGTTCTCCCCATGTCATACAAGTTTCCACCTGAAGTCTGACGAAATGCTAAATCCCAAGTGCCCGTAATGTGTCAGGGCATATGTGTGTTTAAAAATGGGCTGCCGTTGTCTGGGGTACACCCTGCCTTCAGCACCCCAACCCCCCAACTTTGACCAAGATAAATGGTTGGAGAATGGATTTATGGATGTATATTGTGATTAACCATGGTAGATGGGTGTGCTCCCTGCTCATTGTGTGATGTGCATCTCTAGGGCGGTGTTTGCACCCTCCTGTCTGGCCCACACGTTGATCACTAAAAGGTAAGGACATCTGAAACAGCCTGAGGACTGCACTAACATATGCTGCTCCATCTCTGCAGGATGAACTCATGCTCCTGTTTATGGAGGCTCATTCATCACCCCACATTCTATCTGTCATTGGGTGCCATGTCACACTTTCACTCTCCCCATTTGGGACCAAGCCTGACTCCCTCCTGCCTAGAGGGGTGGGGAGAAGGGCTGGCACGGGGGCCAGAATCGAGGACTAGGGGTATATGGTTAAGTGAGGTCAAAGGTGATCTGGTATAGAGCTTGCTGTTAGGTCAGGAAAAGTTTAAGGTAGGCAGTTTTGTCGTGCAGTGCAGAAGTGTGAGGTTGCATGCAGGGCTGATTCACAAGTGGACATTGAGAGAATAAAAACAAAGTACAGTGAAGCCTGAACAGTGGGGCTAACTTGCTGTCCTCTGCTGTCTCTACACAGTAACTGGATGGATTTTCAAATTAAAGGGACCTCACTTACACGAGCTCTGCAATGCTGGGATAAGAGTCTGCAGGAATCCAACCGTAACAGCAAGACCACCATCAAGGGCTGCCCCTTTAACCTGATCGATAGTTGCCAGTGGCCGCAGTGCAATCCCACGTGTCCTGCCCTAGTGGACCAGGCCACCAACCAGGAGCTCACCCTGCTACAGGTGTTGGCCTCCATGGGTCTGGACCTGCAGAAGTTGGGTCTGAATCTGAAGCAGGAGAGTAGCCACCTGACCGGCATGGTCAGTAATGGAGGCTAGGGGGTGCATTAGCTCCATGGCATCGTGAAAGAATGAGTAGTGATGTAAACATGATGCGGAGATCTCAGTCTGGTACTCAGTCGTGCCACCAAGCATTCCATTGCTCCACTGAAAACTGGTGTTCGGACCCATGGGAATTCCTCTGGGATCCTGGGCTCAGTTTTTCTGGGCTTTCCATCTGCTTAAAGGGCTACCTGTCTCTCTCTGACACCTGCGTGCCTGTAATTAGTTCTCAGACATTCAGATAGATTTGCTCCTTTATGCTGCACAGTATTTGGTTTGAAGAGATGTCTCAGTAATTTCAGTTTTTAGGGTTTTTCAGTGAAACCTTTCAGTTTTCGTAAGTTGCCATGGGTCACTTTTAGGAGGTTGCCAGATCAAGTTTGGAGCCGTACTGATGAGGCACACGGCACTAACTTCTACGATGAAAGCTGGCAAAGTTACCTGATAGCTGGCTGGCTGAAGCTCTCACAACAATCAGCTGCACTCCTGTAAATGAATCTGCAGCCTTTCGACAACCCTTCATTGACATTGTCACCTGCCATTATTTGTTAGTAATAGCAATAGTGATACTTTATGTATCCCTGTGGGGAAATTGGGTAGTTTTTGCATATCCAACCTTGCTGTCCATGAAAAACACAGATAAATAAACACTATAATGCGGCAAATTCATGCAAACATACACATAAACACACATACAAACACACACACAAAAATTGGCTACAAATGGTTCAGCTGCGATTGCTATGTATAGTCATAATAAGGTCTACAAAATCAGATTAAAAATGTTATTGAGTTAATTTGATTTTATTTCCCAGATGGAGAAAGTATAGGTTATATTATAGTGCTAATATTTAGAGTATTAGCAAAGGGTCATGGTGATAATCATGTGTATTTTATTTTTTTAAATGGTTAAAACATCTTAAAATGTGCACAGTACCAGTTTGTTTCTTTGTGTTGCTGTTTTAGCAGTCAATTTTCAGTCAATTTCGTTTTGAACAAAACACATTTCTGAATGAGTTTTTAAGAAAATGGTTTTAAAACAAAATAGTACTCATTAAAAATATCCATTTTATGAAATTATCAATTTTACCTAAATCATCTAAAATTGTTATTGTGCCATTTTATATAACCTATATATCTGTTATAAAGGTCAAGTATTTTTGTTATTCAGTAACTTGATTTGCTGCTTTTAGCATAAATGATTATTGTATTATTAAGTATTATTGGCTGTATTAAGTACAAAAACAAAGTAAAAAGGAAACTCCACAGTACCATCGTGTGAATTTAATGTCGTAAACGTTCTCCTATTCACTGGAACCTCCCTGCAATTTCTGTTCTCACTAGAGGGCGCACTTTGATAGGTTTTGGCTTAGACTGTGTTGTCATGCTTGGTATTGAGAAAAGTCCATTAAAGACTATTTTTGTGAAACCAGTGATTAAATAACAAGCAATAATTGCATCCATCCATCCACCCAGGTCAGGGCTGCACGGACCAGAAGTAGCCGTGTCCAGCATTATATTCAATGAACGTGACTACAGATATTTATAGCATGTTTTATGTGTCATTTAGAGACCTTTTGGAGCTGAAGGTCACAGGTAATGTGAACACGAGCACAAATAAAATCAGTCTGTAACGCTAGGTAGCACAGATGCATTATTTACTAGTGTTACAAAACATTTCCCATCCCCGAAAACAGCATGGGAACCTCGGATACTCAATTAAGCTTTATGTCGTTCTCAATAATAATTAAACACATCCATCCATTACCAGTGACTTTTCTAGTTTCTGAAAATGGCAAAAACTAAATCAGACCAAAGATTCCTATTGGCAACAAACTGTTAAAGACCCCATCAACGTCCAAAGACGTAAGAACATGGGCGAAGGAGCCAGGGGTGAACTGGGAACATGCACTTCCCAATACTTAATTTGGCTTCATTCGCGTGTGTAGCACTAAGTCAACTTCATTTTTTCATTTAGGAATAACATGTTAATAACACGACAAACCCAGCGCGTTTTACGCTACAAGACATAATGCGGTGCCGACATATGTACTTGCTAGCTGGCTACTTTGCTCTCACCTACTGCAACTGAAGACGTGACCCAAGGCAGCGTCACGTTAACGGATTACAACTTTTCTCACCTATCCTAAATAAAGCTGAAAGTTCTGTGCATTTCTCTGCATCCTCCTCCAGGGCATTTTTTTCGGTTTATCCCTGCTTTCTCAGCATCACCTTTTCCCATTCCTTTCAGTTTGCCTTCCATTGCAAAATGCCGTTTGTAAGGATATGTAGATTAAAACTGAAATATCGTTTATTTCCATTAGAATTGTTTCACTTTGAAATTCTAACTTAAAAGTGTCCATTTTACCTAGTAGTTTAAAGGTTTATATTATTATAGGGAGCACGACTTAAACTTCTGGCAGGAAGAGAAGGGAGAAGGATACCGGTAACCCCCGCCTGTCTTTATCACTTACAGTTATCAGTTTATCACATTCAAATTAGAGTCCACCTTTCCACATTGCGGCGCATCCCCCCAAGCAATCTGGGAAAACCGCATGCATTTTCCGGGCTTTCGCGAACGAAGTGGGCGCCTAGCGGGTTTGAGGGAGGGGAGAGTTCACCGCGAGATATTCCGCGAGAGGCTGTCGTAAACGCGCGTGGCGTCCTCCAGACCTGCACTATGCACGGATATACGCATTTATGAGTTACTAAACTCCCATACCTGTGAAGTTTTGGATCTGAAAAAACGGGGAATTTCTGCGCGATCCTGGGTGGTTTCGACCGGCAAATAAGACGTTTGGTCATTATAAAATACGGCAAATGTACATGAAAATACTAATACAGGAAGGGAATGAGGGGTAAAATACGGGAGTTTTCCGGGCAAAACGGGATACTTGACAGCTAAGAACTCCCCCCAGGAATCCCATTTAATTTCTTATGTCGACTTAGACTCCACGATATATCAAAACCACAGAAGAGTAGACTGTATTTATTTATACCTATTATGTGTATGGAATAATTTTACTTTATCCTTTGAATTTTCTTATATAGGCCTTCATGTTGTCGCTGTCGGGCGGAATATCCAACCATGTTTATTCTAAAGAAGACTCAGACAACTTTTTTGCAAAAGCATTTAAAATGTTTCTGTTTTTTATTATATATTTTGTATTTTTTGCAGACAGAGTTTGGTGGCACGATAATCCAGGGCATCCCACAACTACCAGTTACCAGTAACTTACTTTAAAATTATATAAATGATTTTGACATGTTGAATTGCTGCCATTTTAGATCTGTTTCATCCTATAGGTGCCATATGCATCACAGTACACACCACCCATCTTCTAAGTTGTCATTATCCAACTCCAGGCTGCAACAGCCATGAATGACGGATATTCAAGCATGTCAACTGACGCACGCTGAAAAATATCGTCGGTTTCTCCAATAAATCAGTAATAGAGCATACACTTGAGAGTTCTTTTTTTCCCTTATTAAGTCTTTATTTAAGTGTTTATTTTACTTGCACCCGAAGATCCATCTGAATTCATGTTGAGTGGGCTTGCTGCCCTGTAGCTGGACTACTAAAACAGCCTCGCCTATTGCATGCACTTCATATAGGTTACAGGTCGATTCACACATCATTGCTTCCTACACACATGCTTTAATGTTATAGAATGTGAAATCTAGATATTCAGAATCTGTTTAAAGGCTTTGTTTTAAAATTTGTTTCCTTTTTTTTTTTTGCATGAGTAACATAAATTCCCGTGCAAAACTTTTTGAAAATTTGACCATCTTTTTTTTCCTAATGAGAATTATTTCTTTATCTTCTTTTCTACTTTATGTCATCCTTTTTGTTCTTTGAAGCAATTTGTCTAACCCTGTCTCTTTAAAAGGAGTGAGGGGCGGGAACTCTGTGCCTTAGCTGAAGGTTTGGCACCCGACTCTCCAGCTGATATTTTTCTGTTATGAGTTTGGTATTTCCTCTGGGTACACAGACAGAAGGCCCACATTGGGTCCTCTCTGCTGTCAGAAGAGGGCTGTTTTAAACGCTGGAATAACGGGAAGCTATAGTATGTAAAATAAAATAAGCCCTGGCACACATGTTGGCACTGCAATTCCACTGGACACGAGGAAGCAATGCTGGATGTTCTTCAGGTTGTGAAAGAGGATCACGGGCCCAGGCAGAGTGAGTCTCCAGAGCGACATCATGGGTTAGTGCACGCTCGTGTGCCGTTTCGGCAGCCAGCATGACTGTATACACACTTAATCTCAGGGTCTTCTGGCCCCTGGTTACCTTCCTCCTCACTGGCCTCCTGTTGCTGCTACACAGCTCTCTGCACTGGGGCCCAGGCTCTACCCCAGCAGACTGCCCAGACAAAGCCTTAGGGCCTCTCTTACTCGCCTTATTTGCGCTGGGTTTCATTCTCTGCTACTTCTTCAGATATTGCTTTTCTCGACTAAGGAGGAACAGGAGGGTCTTCCGCGAGCCTCCCGAGGTGACTTGTCGAGTGGCCCCCTCCAGGAAGGAGCTGCTGGAGAGTTACTATGAGCGGCACGTGCGCTTGTCCCCGCATGTCCTCGGACACAGCAAGGCGCATGTGGCCAAGCTGGTCAGCGAGCTGGTGAGGGCTGGCCGCACCGAGAAGCCACCCGAAGCATCCTTTGCCTTCAGGGGAGACTTTGTGCAGATCGGCAGCTGTTTTGAGGAACACAAGGTGAGCCACCCGGACTGCTTTGACATCCTGGTCCCTCTGCACCTTCCTCGTGGCCTGAAGGTGGCGCCAGTGACCCTTTCGTGTGGAGAGGGCGGGATGCTGCCTCTCTGTAGTCTGGAGACGCCCCGAGCTTCTGCCTGGTTGCGTGAACACAGGGCCTTTGCTGGGAGCTTCCTGAGTTTGAGTGGGACAGGCGGAGCATACAGGCTATCCCCAGGTGCTGTCCTCCGCTGGTTCTACCTGGCAATTCAGCGCTGCCTTGCCGCTGTGCGCCAGCCCTTCGAGTGGCGCTGTTCCCTGGGCCTGTCGCTGTGTAACTCCCGTGTCATGCTACGCCTCACACCGCTCTCTGACTACGTGTGCTGCCACATCTGCATGGGTGTGCGCCTCATCCCCGCAGTGCCGCTGGCGGACGGCTCCTACCTGGTCGGCTCCGTGTGCAGCCTCCGGCAGGGGGAGCTCTGGACTCCATACTTTC
>JAODKE010000101.1:26641845-26659557 GCA_026779605.1 Mormyrus hasselquistii | reverse complement strand
TGCGAGTGTAGGGTGGGAGGTGCTGCAGGCACTCAGCGGGGGGGATATGGGAGGAGGTGCTCGAGGCACTCACCTAGTGTGAGGTGGGAGGTGCTGCAGGCACTCAGCTAGTGTGAGGTGGGAGGTGCTGCAGGCACTCTGCTAGTGTCGAGTGGGAGGTGCTGCAGGCACTCTGCTAGTGCTGGGTGGGAGGTGCTGCAGGCACTTAGCTGGGGGAAGGTGGGAGGTGATAGAGGCACTAACCTAGGGTGAGGTTTAAATAAAATTAGAATGATCAACTTACGCGTTGACTAGTTGCACATTTTTGCTTTGCTGTCTATCCCTCTCTTCTGCTGCAGTGTTGCCTTTTTCTTCAAAATATGACTGGCATATGCAGTCGTTAATATTTCCATCCCCAACAGTGTAAACCATGCCGCTCCACACTATTTGCCATCTGTTTCCATGGTGAATCCTTTTTCAGTTATCTGCTGATCATGACCTTTTGTTGTTCCACATGACTGCACTTTAGTTAGAATTTACAAAGTCAGACTTGATTGAACTCAATCCCTAAGCTGTAATCAGTGTTTCTGGAACCATTATTTATGTTTATGTCATTTCAGGCTCATTCAAGGCAGAGTTAAGGTTTAACCCATAACATCCTTTCTGCAATACTCTCCTGGAAATGCACTTTTCTAGTTATATTTTATAATTGCTTATTTAACTCATTACATAATAATAGTACTTATTATATTATTTATTGCATTATCGTATTATATTAAACAACAAGCAGGAGGTCAGTGCCAATGGCCAAGCTGGTCTTGGGTGACAAATGGGCCTCGACCAGCACTGGCCAAAGACTCACTCCCCCCCCAGAGTGTCATCAAATTAATAAACTCTAAAAATTCTATATCACAAGAAGGCCAGTGTCACGCTGGGGAAGTGAAGGAGACACAGACCCAGGACCGCAAGGCAAACGGAGTTTTAATAAAGAGAGTGGCTAACAGGCGCAGGCAAGCGGAATCCCCGCACCGTCCCCGAAGGAAGGCTCAGCCGCTTGGGGTAGCGGAGCGGCGGGGCGAAACGGAGCGTTTCTTGGACAGGTGATCAGGCAGACAGAGTTGAAATCGGTAGGCAAGGATCGTTGTCGGTGTCCGGAAAGGAAGGTCGGTAGCCGGGAGATCAGTGCCACGAAGAGGCACAGGACGGACAACAGGAGGGGAGGGGGACAGAGGAAGCCGGACTCAGCAGGGCCGGTGAGTTAGAGACGGGAGCTGGACTGCGGAAGAAAGGTTCCAAAGGTAAGGATCCGACAACGGACGAGAAGGTGAGTTACGGGAGATCAGGGAGACGGAGGACAAGAAAACGCTCGGCATGGCTTCTTCGCATCGGTTCAATACTTCGCGAGTATCTAGTGGTTTCCTTTCCCTCATAAGGAGGTCTAATCGGTGTCAGACAGCCAGGGGCGTGACAGCCAGGTTATCCCTATTAATTGGTTTTTGCTTCAAAATAGGAGTGGGACCCTGGGAATATTTTTATCAGATTTAATTAAAGTGGATGATTATATCAACAGTGCATTTCATGGGCCATCAACACTAGGGGGCACTGTGAGACCACTTGCCACTCTAGATTTTCTTTTTTCTAAGCGAGAAACAATTTTTCAACAAATTAAAAAGGAATTCGGTGAAATGTGTAAAATAATTTTGGTGAAATAAAAAAAAAAAAAGATGACTCATTAATGCAATTCATGATGGGAAAAGTTTATCATATACCAGCCTCATAAAAAAAGTATCAGTTAAGTCATCATATGAAGCCATGATATAAAGAAATAGGATTGGGCACTGAACATTCTGGGGTTGAATCTTACTCTAGCTAATAGATAAATGTAAACAGGCATTTCCCTGGATAACAGTGCTAGTTACTCTGGGTAAACTGTAGCTTGGCTCTTTTAAAACTAAAGACTGGTACGTGCTCAGGCAGGCGGCAAAGCAACAGGCGATGAATGCTGTCATCTCCATGGAAAGGCACTCGCCTTGACTGTACGTCTGCCTGCTGGGTTACTGATCTCGTTCAGCCTCTAATGGGCTCTAAGGCGCCCCCCAGTGGACAGAACCACCTGTCCGGCCGTCAGCCGTGTGCGCTGTGGTGGTGCCACTGATTCAAGGGTGGCAATTTTAATGGTGCTGAAGAACTTCAAACTGCAGACTGAAATGGAGTCTTATGAAGCAGCACCTGGATTCTGGGGAACCGGGGCACAGGGGAGGAGTTTGTCGGATAGTTTAGTTCTGAAGGATTGACAAGATTGAGGAAGAAGTAAAACAGGAGGAGAGAGAGAGAGAGAGAGAGATGGGAAGGGAAGGAGGATGTGCAGAAGGGTAGAGGGGGAGGGGGAGTTAGGGAGGGAGGGAGAGAGAGCAGGAGGAAGGGGAGGGCACACGGGTGGCCGCACCGCGCTGACAGGAGGTGAGCAGTACGCAGCACTGCCGAGCCAGGGGAGGATTCATGCCTTCATTTGATGTGATTTCTGGTGGATTCTCCATTTTTGACTGAGGACAGAATGGGCTCTGTATAGTGTCATGTCACACTAGAAGGGCTCCGAGGTAATGGGGAGTGACTGAGGGCAAGATGGCTTACATACAGGTAAGTCTGTGCTGGCGTCTCACGACATCACGTCTCAGGAGAGCCCTGTGCTTTCGCTACATTCTCTGCATTTTTTTGGAGAACTTGAGAGTTGATTTTATGTAAAAAATCACAGATGGCTTTATTGCGTTTAAAGGTGATGGTGAGATCTATGGTTACTTTCGTAAAAGTTTGTGCTATTCCTCCGTTTGCTAACAGCATCCAACAGGTTGCAGGACCTGAGTAATTTCTGCGCCTGCTGGATATTGAAGACTGCCACAAGGCTTTCAGCTGTGTTTATAATGCCCCTGTGTGTGTGTGTGTGTGTGTGTGTGTATGCGTGTCAGACGGGTTACCCCGCGACCCCTTGCATCTACCTGTGTGGCGTGATGGCCCAGCCCGTGTTCGTGTGCATGGACATGGTGAAGCACCCTCCGTCTGCTGTCCTGCACACCCTGTCTGTGGCTCCGACGGGGGTCAGGGGAGCCAGATGGGATCTGTAACAGGCTCCCTCCCTCCCACTCCTGGCCCCGGCTCCAGTAGCCCGTCGCGGTCGGCGGGGGGAAAGAAGCGGAGAGGCAGCGCTCAGGCCGCGGTCACCATGGTTACAGCTACAGCTAATTGCAAGGACAGGGGGAAGGGGGGGGGCAGCTGGGAGGAGCCAGTCTGGGTGGAGGAGACACATAACGTATTAGCCACGGGTAAACAACAGGGATGCAATCAGCTCTGCCTGTGATGCTCCAGGCAGCCCGGTCAGCAGGTTAACATGCCTTGCAGATTTTCATTATGAGTGCCCTTTGTTTTCTGTATGGTGCTTTGCCTCGTCTTACACTAAACAGGCATATTATGAAATGTGTATATGTGTCACTGTGCAAGATATCTGAACATAATCAGCACAGGTAGATGGCAGGGCTGGACTGGGATTTAAAATCGGCCCCAGACTTTGTGATACCCCGTGATAAAATTTACTGGCCCCCAAACCCATCAGCCCTGGTAGATAAGGTGAGTTTGCCAGACGCCAGATGGCCAGTCCAGCCCTGGTAGATGGGTAAGGCCCCATGGTTGACCCCATGTCATAGGTGCCTTCCTGAGACCACAAGCTGCCTGCTGCCTTGGTGCTGAAGAGCCCTCTGAGATTATTGCTTTGGATTATACTTTGTCCCTGATGCGCGTTACTGCGCCACTCTCAGAGCTTCCAGCGAACAGGTGAGGAACGGGAAGATGGCAAAATCATGTCGAGTGCATCCTGCGATTCTAAACTGTTTTCCTTTCTCTCCCCCTCTCTGTCCTTCTCCCACTTCCCCTCCGGTATCCTCCCGTCTGTGGCTACGAAAAAGGACAGCTGGAACCCATCAATGAGGTAAAAAGGCCACACATTTGAATCCGCCAGCCGTGTCCAGAAAGACTCTAATGTTCAGTTTGGCAAATATAAGAATAAAATTCATAATATTCATAACAGACCTCTCCTTATATCTCACTGAAATCCTTTGCTAGTGTGCTGAGTAAACAGAAGAAAAGGCAGTAAGTAGGTAGTCAGGCCCATCACACATAACTAGTGAATAAAGACTTGAACAGAAGTTCTATACATTTTTTTTTTTTGGATTCTTGATGTTGCCCAGTCTCACCCAGTGCTAAATCTCAAGGACTGTTATTTTTATTACTTAGAGGAAGAGGTGTTCATTGTTTTTAGAAACCAGGGTGGTGCGATCTTGAAGAAATATCACTGTATATGTCGGGTTGTATATTTGTACTGTATGTAACATCATCAGCAGGCACCAGCATAGACAAGACACAACTCACCCATTCTAAGCATTAAATCTCTGGTTTGTTTTTAAATGCTTGTACACACCAATCAAAATTTTTTGCACACACTGAGATTTTCTATATTTGCATGTTACTCTCTTAACATTTACTTAAAAATACACTCATTATTCTTTGCTAACAAATACATTTACAGTATGTTGTACCATTTGAGTACCTTTATTAGCAAGAAAATATATCTTTGATTCATCAAAGTAACCCCCTTAAGCAGTTACAACAGCAGAGGAAATTTGAGGCATTCTTTCTACAAGGGTCATTAAATACTGCTCCGTTTCATGGGAGGAAAGAGATAACTAGTGCTTTTAAAGTTAAAGGACATCCTAGAATTTGACTATGCCATCACCACACAACCAGTTAATACAATGTCAGACATGCATGGTATGTACTCTTTCATTATTATTAAGAAAATGTGTTTTGAGTATATTTTCATTTATAGCTGTTCACTCAGCTTTCCAGTGCTTAACAATGAAATAAATGGAAAGTAGTAGAGAGTATTGTGGCATGCAAACATTTTTGACTGGTAGCGTATGCGAAGTGTGATGTGTTATCAGTTTGATCATAGGTAAGATTTTAGATTTAAAGGTGCTTAATATAAGTGTATGTTTGAGCTAAGTGACCTGACTGAGTTTGCAGTGTCGGATTGGTGTGTGTCGTTCAGAGCATGTTGTCATCAGGAAGTAGGTGATTTGCTCTGCTGTCTGCCTGTTACCAGTGACGCTTGTCATTTATGTTGGAAGAAATTAAAAATAAATCATTTTGATTAGAAAGTCCTCTTCAGAAATCCTTTATAAAAAGCTGCATGTAGCCTGAGGGCCTTTAACACCATCAGGATGCTGCTGGATAAGATTCGATTAGAACTGAGTCACATTCTCTGAACATCTTTCAACCTGTCATCCGAAAGTGACATTTGAATAGCAAAGCTTCATCTTAATATTTAATGAAAATGGAACCAAACTGGGCTTTTAATGTCACAAAAGACCGAACCAAATTGAGCAGCTTGACTGTTCAAAGGAAGCAACCTGACTTGTCTAAGCAGCTTGACACCAGTACCGAAAGCTGCTGTATCGAAGAAGATGCTATTCTTAACCTTTGATTTGAGCTCTGACCAAGGGCATAACTTTGGGTTGAGAATCGGGGGGGTTGAGGCCTCCATCCATTTAAGGGGGTTCAGGGGGGTGTATTAGCTGTTTTTTTTATTGAGAGGGGTTACAACCCCTCATCTCCCCCATAATTTATGCCCATGGCTCTGACAGTCATTTAGACTTCTGTGCCCTCTTGTTTCCCGATGCCTGAATAGCTGCAAATCCATTCAAGACTGACATCTTAGTGCCCTTGATTATTAGGTGAGGACTGAGTGGCCACTGCACATATGTTGCTTTTTTTGTTATTTCATTTTCACATTAGTGGGGTTGTGTACAGTAAGTGTGTGACATCACTGTAGTAGCCCCTCCTGTAACACATCCTGCTGCTGTCCTTCACTCAGGGTCTCCTGTCCAAATTGTCCAACTTCCTGTTGTGCCGCTGGACATGCCAGTCCTGTTGGCAGTCCTGCTGGGAATGCAGCTGCTGTCCGGTGGGCGATGATGAAGTGGAGATCTTGGGACCTTTTCCTGCCCAAACCCCCTCTTGGCTGTGAGTGACCCCTCCCCCACCCCAGCAGTCCCTCTCTGTGTGTCTTTGGACAGCTGGAGGGAACCAGAGCCTCCTAAATGTAACCCCTAATACAGGGCGTCCTGCGGGTTGATGCTGACACATCAGTTGTTATTGACGTGAGCCATTTGCATCGAGCCCCCTGCTCATTTGTAGATGCCACCCACCTGCAAATCCAGCTGTGCTGGTGCTTTGTGGAGAGGTGTGGAAAACATCTGGGCTGGTGCCCAGCCGCCGGTCTGCGCGGGGGAGCAGGGCGCTCAGAGGTGGGGGCCGATGAGTCATACAGCCTGTGGTGGAAAGGTATCAGGCAGCAAAATGAATCACTTTGTATGTCTTGGAGTCAGTGTTATGTACAGATGAGTTGCACGAAGTCACATTCCAAGTGGTCTCCTTCCCTGTCACAAACATTTAGGAAATGAGTGTGTAGCCATCAATACAACACGATGGGACCTTTTCTAAAGTTTTTTTCATGCTATGGTCAAAAGGGTAGCGTTGGTATGAAATTGTGTGACCTTTTAGGTTGTCTTTGTGTAGGAGATACACTTCATAAGTAAAATTTTGCAAAAGAGTAACACTTTGCATGATGCATGTGAACTCAGCACTGGCAAGGGCTGTCAGTCAATTAATTTTTTTAATCGCAATTAATCACATAAACAGAGCGATTAATCACATATTCAGTCACGTTAAAATTTATTGAAAATTAACGGCAAAGTTATGCTAGACTCTCAGACTCCCACAGAGACAAACTCAGAGCAGGCTTAATAACATGACTGAACAAATGAACTCAATGAGGCAATAAACGAAATTGACAAATAACACGTAAAACAATCAACCAATAATGCAATGAGCGATAAACTAGAGAGCCTAGCTGAACAAAATTATTGGCTTCTGGCCACTGCTGAATCCCTGGCACTAACTTTAACTTCTGAAGTACAGATTATTAATTTACAAAAAAATATTACTCAAAAGCAAATACAAGTTGAATTTCAAAGCTTTCAAAAAGGTTTGATGAACAGTTGGCAATAAGAAACGAAAAGGTATTGTATTATAAACAGGCATTTACTTCTTTTGTCACACACAGACCTACAATATTTAATCCTGACCGTGCTAACTCGATTAAAGAAATGGTTTTAAATTTAAAGCTAAGTGTTAAGGAGTTAACGCTATGCGTAAGTTTACATGTAGATTTTTTTTCTTTTTTATTGAATATAAATCTTAGAGTCCCTGAATGCTCCATAATCCACTTCCTCCATGCTAGGACACTCTCTAGTATCATGTGACCGCTGTAACTGAGAGCACTGTGTCACGTTGAGGGGGCGGCGGTCTGCTTAACACCAAGGAGTACCAAATGTTCTCCTGCCTTTGAAGAGCATGGCGATTCAAACTGACATGTTCTTCGCCAGCATCAGTGCCCTTCCCTTTTCCTCTCTCATTGAGCTCCAGTCAGGTTCACTACTGTTCCTTGTACATCCTCGTCCTCACTGTAGGGGGATATTGATGGCAGTCCCCTGGCCTGGAGCTTTAGTAGTCCTGTTACTGAGTATTCTCCAGTGTGTGGATCCTGTCACCTTCCTGAGAAGATCCCACTCTTCTCTGGGAGACACCAGACATGTTTTCATGTATTACAGTAGCATGCCAGATGTTTTCTCCGAGCAAGACCCTGGCACTGAGTCCTGTTTGTCATCCATGCTGACTAATGCATCAGGCCCAGCATCTTACAACCTGTGCAGCAGAAGCTCATCTGCAAAGCCGTATGTTATGGTTTCTCTACTGTAAACACAGAAAACAATGATGTTTCTGGCTGGTACCAGAAAGTATGGCTCCTTTTATATTAATGGTAAGACTTCATTAGGCTTTTGTACAAGCAGGACAACAGGTAAATGGGAATTATGTGTTTTTGCTGTATCCCATTAATCTGTTTCATGAGGCACACTGACACCAATATCATTGCTGTCCGATGAAAACCACAGAGGTCCACTTATAGATGAGTGTGACTTTTTACTGTAGATGTAATACGCCTATTCTCCTCTGTCTACTGATAGCATTTGCCATTTAATTGACCAATGAAAAGATCTTTTATGAAATCTATCTATTTAACTAATATTTATGTTTGTACTAGTTAACACATTCATGATGGCTGTTTGTATGTATTACTTTATATCTAATTTTAACTCAACATTAATAGCTAGATAGCTAGTTCACTAACATCATTGCTAATATTGAATATAAAGTAAGATTAGTTTGCATCTTGTTGACACACACATTTTCCTTGCTTACAAAATCCACGTAAGTCCATTTAAAATATTAAACCATTCATTAAGTAAATGAATGTGTGTAAAATAGATTTCAGTTGATGGTGATAATATGCCTCATTACATTGTCCTAGATTTACTTTGTAAATTAGTTTCTGAAAAAATCTTTTTTTTTTTACACACGTGAAATAATGGATTTTTGGAGATAATATCAACAGTGACAATATAGAGTAGAACGTATAGCTTGGCCTAAGAGAACAGGGCCAGCCAGTTTTTTTTGGCACTCCAGCTTAGCTTTTAAGGTTAAGGGCTGTGCTTCAAAACCAAACAATGACATAATTACTCTACTGGAGACATTCCAGAAACAGGTTCATACTAGTGGTGTAACAGACTATAGTGGCATAGCAGGAGCAACACACTAAGGACTTTGACAATGGGGAGAACAGGATGGTCAGTGACACCTGCTGGCCAAATGGGGAGAAGACACGAAAGACTCAGACAAACAGGTGCTGACCCTGACACCATTATGATCTGACATAATTTATTCATGTGGAATGAAGAGATACTACTAAACCTTACAAAGACCATACAGTTGGACCTTGAAGATAAATAGCTGTCCTCAAGAAACTAAGGCTTCCTTTTAAAATACAAAGTGTATCCAAACTCTGAAATTGAAGATGAAATTTTTGAATTGTTGATACAACCTTGGAAAAAGGAAAAATACACATTCCCTGATATTACAGTTTTGAAGGTTTTGAGTAGATCAAAATATTTTATTCATTTAGGTCAGTTAGGTGTGTTTAATGTTGGGGTGTCCATGTTTTTTTTTTTTCACAACATAATCAGCTGTTTTCTTCCTGCAAGTTTTCAAAAACCCTATAAAAATGTCAATTGAATTCATTCATTAAAACCCCACATGCCAACTTAAGGAGATGTGATCCATCCATCCATTCATTTTCTGAAACCGTTTGTCCTATTCAGGGTTGCGGGGGGTCCGAAGCCTTGGAGGCTACAGGCACAAGGCTGGGAACAACCCAGGATGGGGCACCAACCCATTACAGGGAGATAGGATCAACAAAGCTATTTCTTTTTCCCCTCAGGGTCAACGAGTACAACACTGAGAAAGAGATGAGTCAGGACACCCCGGGCTTCGACCATCCTGCCACTCCCCCGGACAGCTCTCAGAACAGACATTCCTCCAGCTCGGACACCTTCCGCTCCAGCTACAGCTTGGCACACCGGCTATCCAGTGAGTCTCCTTTCTGCTGTGGCATTAAAGAAACTCACGTGCTGTTGGCTGCAATCCCAGGAGGCCTCCGCTGTTGTACCTTTGAAGTGGGAGTTAAATATTTTTAGGAGAATATATCAAAGAAAATCATAACTCTGCATCCTATATACAGCATGTTGTATAAAAAAATGCTGAAGAATGTGTGGATTGCACTTACATCATATGTTTCTGGCTGAAGTCTTCTGCTGTAAATGCTGTACCCGTAAAAAATATATCAACCAGACAAGGTCATATGAGTTGTCCTGTTATCATTGGAATTCACTCATTCCACTCATCCATCTCTCCATTTGTTTATCCATCTTCTGACCATTTATCCTGCTCAGCGTCAGGCAGCCAATCCTAGGCACAGGGCAATAGGTTCTAGCAGAAGCATTAGTAGTATGTAAGTATTAATATTTTTTTATAATGATATATTTTAAGCAGGTCTGGAGCCACGGAGACCCAGTTCCTCACTTGTCGACCTCAAGCCTATTGAATTCTGGGCAATGGGTCCCAGGAAGGAGCCGGTGCAGCCGTCAGTCTTACGCAAGCCCTACGAAAGGTCTGAGAGCTACTTCCACAAGCTGGAGCCCCGGCTGTACTCGGCAGACTCTAGCGGCGACGACGTGGACTCCCTGACGGACGAGGAGGTGGCCTCACGTTTCCAGTTGGGCATGCTGCACTTCAGCGTGCAGTTCGACCTGGTGCACGGCCACCTGAGCGTGCGCATCATCGAGGCACGTGACCTGCCCCTGCCCGTCTCCTGCGATGCCTCCCGCCAGGACATGGCCCACTCCAACCCCTACGTCAAAGTCAGCTTGCTGCCCGACAACAAAAACTCCCGCCAGACCGGCGTCAAGCGCAAGACCCAGAATCCTATGTTCGAGGAGCGCTTCACGTTCAACTTGCCCTTCCTGGAGGCCCAGCGTCGCACGCTACTGCTTTCCATCATTGACTTTGACAAATTCTCCCGCCATTGTGTCATCGGTAAGGTGACGCTGCCTCTGGGAGACGTGGACCTGGTCAAAGGTGGCCACTGGTGGAGGGCCCTGGTGCCCAGTTCCCAGGTATGCTCGATCTGATCTCTTGTATCCTGAGTATGGCAGCTTTCACACATAATTAACTAGCAGGATATCAGACCAACTTGCATGATACTTACAGTAGGAGAATGAGCTGGTTTATATTGCTGGAAACATCACGCTCCCAGGCAGAATTCCAGGTCAATGTTGATTCCAGGGAACCAAAAGCAAGGTCCTCCATAAGCCTGAGCCATGACCGCTGCAGCTGCTGTTTGTAACATTCCTCTAACATCATCTCAGAATGAGGTGGAGCTGGGAGAGCTGCTGCTATCGCTCAACTATCTGCCCAGCGCTGGGAGGCTAAACGTCGATGTCATCCGTGCCAAACAGCTGCTGCAGACAGACATGTGCCAAGGCTCAGGTAACTCTGACACAGAAAAGCACCCTGTTCATGTCAGCCACTTATTCCCATGCTCCTGAAGTAATAATAATAATAATAATAATAATAATAATAATAATAATAAAAAAATGAAAGAATTACAATAGCAGGATTTTGCAGCATGTGTAATGTGCTGCTACCAAATATGACACTATGGTGTCCCTGGAACTCTCCAGATCCTTTCGTCAAGGTTCAGCTGGTGACCGGGTTGAAACTGGTGAAGACCAAGAAGACGTCCTGCATGAAGGGCACCATCGACCCTTTCTACAATGAGTCTTTCAGCTTCCGGGTGCCGCAGGAGGAGCTGAGTGAAGTTAGCCTGGTGTTTTCAGGTACACTGCTGTGCACTTCCTATAGACGCCCCGTTGTTTGGACAAAGCTTACTGTAACATGCATTGGGGCTGTACAGTAATAGGATAACCAGATAATCCATGTCAGGGAGGACAGTTTCAGCTAGGACTGGGTTTGTAAGCTTCTGTTACAATTAAAAGGACCTGGATTTCACTTAAGTACTGAGATCATGCTGTGTGTTAAGTAGTCAGTCTCCTATAATCATGCATATGTCACTAATGCTAAAATCAAACAGTTGGATGAGTCTTTCAATCAAGGAAACAATTCAGTGAAAGCACACGAAGACCTGAACTATTTAGCCAAGCACTGGAGACTTTCCGTTTTAGTAAACCTGAAGTAGCTCAAAGTGTTCTTCCTGACATGGATTATCTGTTCACCCTAGACAGTAGGTTATCTTCTGTCTGCTTTTCCTCGTGAGGGCTCTGGTAGGAACCTGCCTAGCGGGTCAAACTAGACCTTTTTCCAATGGGACGGTGGGTCATCTTCCAGGTATGTCTTTCATGATCAGCGTCTTTCATCATTTATTGACTTTATGGATGCTTAGAGAAGACAGTGATGAGCTGGTCAGGCTCATAATAAATTTAGTGTTAGTGTGAGCATTTAAGAATGGGATGAAAAATAAGTGAAGAAACACTTACATTCACATCTCGCTGAGGCTGACTCTGTTGACTAGAATCTTCACCTGCTCCTGCAGATGGTTCTAATTTCTAAAATCAGAAGACCTGTAGAAATCAGCCCAGCACATGATACAAAGCTGCTTACTGTTTATTTTCCATCTTTCCTTCCTCATCAGTGCAGGATATTAAATTTTAAAAAGAGCACAAATTTCCATAGATATAGATATCGAATGTCTTTCGAAAGCTTAATCGCGTTGATTGATAATGATCTTTTTTTAATCAAATATTGCATGTAGCTCACCACGTGTAATGGCAAGTCAGCTGTAGTATGACCAAGCCGAAATCGTTTAACGTACATTAAATATGACATCACAATAGTTCCATTTCTGGTCACCGAGATTCCTGCAGGGTCTTGCCCATCTAATATCTGTGGAGGTGACCATGTAATCCTGACTCCTTTCCCTGTAATCATTGCACTCCTCAGTGTCACATTGTACTCAGTACAGATCATTGACTTCACATGCCTGTTTGTAGCCACGCATTTGTCTTTCCTTGATGTTGTGGATTGTTAGGTTGTCTTTCCATGTAGGCACTGGTTCTTTGGAGGCATCTGGAAATGAACAGGGATATGTGAAGGTTTACTTTAAGAAGATGGCAAGACAGTGGCTAGGAAACCCCACAGAAGTAAGGACAGCATGCCCCTCTGCCCAGATTTATGAAAAATCAGCATGATAATGAGCTATGCTGAGCTTGGAGGCTAATCAATAGTGATGGCCAAATGAAGCTTCATGAACCATGTGCTGAATTTTTTGACTCGACAAGATGGTGCTCTTGGTGTGCTTTGGGGCATGCTTTGCGCCCCTTTTTTGAACACCAAAGAGCTCCATCTAGTGGGGTCAGAAAATACATCAAGTACCTTATGAAGCTTCCTTTTGGCCATCACTACTAATCAATACACTTTATTTATTTTTTTTATGACTGCATAATTGTGCAATGTTTCGGGCTGGCCGGTGGTGTTGTGACACCCACAGAACAGGCTGGCCTTCCCTGAGTGACATAACACAGCCCAGCTTTAGGTTATTGCGTCTGTGGGTGACTCACACTGTATTAAAAATGCACTGGTGTGGCTTTGCATGGTGACCCATGGAATGCGGAGGAAGGCAGTCACTACCAGCAGTAAAATGAGTAGGGAAGAGGTTGGCATCACTGAAATGAGAGAGGCTCCTCTCTGAAGGATGCTGTACTTAACCTTTGCAGGACTGAATAATACACTACTAATTCTCCACAAGTGTGTTTCATAAACTTCTTGTAGGCAGCACTGCAGCATTAAGTCACTGCTCCTCATTTTTGTATAATTGATGGTCTGTTTGACACATATTTATTATAGCAGATGAGAGGCAAGAAAAAGAGAAACCAGACAGCAGCCAGAAAGTGACGATTGTCTGGGAAAGAGAATTATTTCAATTTTCATGCTAAGTTGCAATGATTCGAATGACTATCTCATGTAAATGGTGCTTTTCAGGGTCTGGGATATATTAGATAGTAAGCTAATATTCAGAACTCGTAGTCGACATGGTGAATGCAGAAGAAACGGACAGGGGTAAAGATCTGAGTGACTTTGACAAGAGCTAATTCATTATCATCAGACGACTGGGTCAGAGCATCTCCAAAACGGCAAGCTGTGGTGAGTACCTACTGAGACTGGTCCAAGGAGGAAAAAACCATGAACCGCCGACTGGGTGTTGGGGACCAAGATTTCATGCGAGATGAGAATGAAGGCTATTCTGTCTGGTACAAACCAACAGAAGGGCTGATATGGAATAAATACCAGATCATTTTAACGCCGATTACGGGAGTACTGCGTCATGACACAGTGCATCGAGCCCAAACATGCCCAACGCATACTCGGCCGTCCACATAGTACCACAGAAATGGGAATCATAGGTCCAGGTAACCTTCTTCTATTGCTCCAAGGTCCAGTTCCGATGCTCATGTGCCCATTGCAGAATGTAGGAAGGGTAAGGAAGGACACTCTTACTAGCTTTTGGCTACGCAGTCCCTTACGCAACAGCGCTCAATGCCTGTGTACCACGACACAGTACTCCCATGTCCATCATCAAAATTATCTGCCATTACTAAATCTGTATATGTGTGTGTGTGTGTGTGTGTGTGTGTGTGTGTGTATATATATATATATATATATATGTCCATGCTGTCAAGGAGTTGACAAGGCATACGTGCAGCTAGGCTGAGATTCCCATGAATGGCCAGGGACAACATTAAACAGCGTTGGATCAAAAGCAACACAGCATCTTCCAGCTTAGCAGGAACCCAATAAGACTATTCAATGTCCACTCGGGTGTCCTTTTTCCTCTTTTGCAGTCTATGGCCACAACATGAAGAGCAGCAATGACTTTGTGGGCCGCATCGTGATTGGCCAGTTTCCCACGGGCCCCCCCGAGGCAAACCACTGGCTGCGGTTACTCGGGTCACAGCGCACCCCTGTGGAGCAGTGGCACAGCCTGAGGTCCCGCGCCGAGTGTGACCGGGTTTCGCTCGCCTCGCTCGGCGTGACGTGACAGCCTCGAAGCCCCGAGAAAGTGGTGGCATGACGGAGACCACAAGATGCAAGAAGACAGGAAATAAGAGGTCTGGGCAGACGAGAGTTAACAGCTGTTTGCATTCATGTCCACTTATCCAGAATTCATTTCTTCTTATCTATGTCCATTTGAAAATGATAGGTGCCCTTAGGCTCCTCTTCAGCATCAGAAATCCCTTGAGGAGAATGCTCACCAAGAGTGATCTACAGGCTACCAATGGCCATGTTTCCATTTGTCCCACTATATTACAGACTCAAGGACACTATGTCCATCAGTATAACCATACATCCCTGTTTACTGTAGATCATCCATTGTCCTCTCAGTTCCTGTGAAAGCCACATATGTCCATCAAGCCAAAGCCTTCATACACATTGTAAGTTATTGCGACAGCTATTTACAATTGAACCTAAAATGCTGCTGATTTCTGTACCACTTTCATTCATGTTCCTTAACCACATCTGTCTGTGCGATGTACGTAACTCACTCCGTGTGATTTACTGATGACTGGTTTAATCTCGTATGCTGTTCAAGAAATGCAGGAACTGCACACGCAAATTTGACAGTCGACGTGAAACCTGATGCCTTTCTCTTCCAGAGGTGGTCTTTTCAGAGTCCTTGCCTATGTCTGTGGAACATATACAGTCCTGTGCTTAAATCCAGACATAGTTTTTTTACAGCTGACCTTTGGTTCCTTAATTGCAAACTGTGTCTCGTACCATCGATTCCTATTAAACACTGTCTGTTGAGAATATTGTGCGCTAATTGTCAGAGAAAATCTACATAATTGTGCTCTGTGCAAATCTGATGTGTGTACAGGTGCTGACAGTGAGGAGCTGTTTCCTTTAGCCTATAATGATATTAAAAATGTGTATATAAATATAACAAAATAATAAATGTTTATATTTACGGTAGGAGAAGCAGCCAGCATTAGCTACAGCTGTTTGTTATCCACATTCCATGTTATACATTTCATTGATGTGCAGTGGGTCTGTAAAGCTGAACCACACAAATCAACGTATCCGAACTGGAAAAAAAATGCATACAACATAACATGCAAAAATACGTTTGTTTGAACAGTTCATGTACTGGAAAGTCATGCTAATTAGCAAATCAGTATAAAAGCTGACAGCAACCAACCAAGCAGTCAAAATACTGTTGGTGAAATTACAGTAAGCTACACATATGCAGAAATGTGGATTACTACTTTATCGTTACCAAAAATGACCTTTTTTTCTATGTACAAGCATAACATAGAAAAAAAATAATTATTGATAATAATGATAAAGTAGTAATAAATGTATAAACATTACATAAATTTTCAGAGTAAGCAGAATTTATACAGTGTATCTGAGAAACTAAGCAGTAATACCCACATGCACTATTTTTTAAATAAAAACATCTTCTCACCATTTAATCGAGGACAGTATCAGAGTGTACAAAAGTAGCAGCACTCAACACCATTACTCCGGCAATCATTTGGTTGTTCTGATAGTAGTAGCTGACTACTATATGAATACCATGTCAGAAGATTTACCTAAAACAAATATACATATATGTAGATTTCTTACTTGTCTAATGAAAATATTGAATAAATATATACTAACATTCTGTATAGAAGGGAAAAATGTGCTGATTTTTAGTGAAACTGTTTATGAGCCTGAAGACTCCCTGATATCTCAAACCTACAGTGGTTTGTCATTGACTAAAAACAGTTGTGGGGATTTAAAGAGGCAATAGGCATTGAGAACCGTCATGCACTAATGTAAGTATTGAGGGATAGAAGGATTTAGCAGCAGGATCTTTATGAAGGGAAAGCTCACAGGCTAGCTGAAGAAGACCTAGACTGCTTTTAAATGGTCCATCCTTTTTGAGAAATTCCATGATGAATATCATGTATGTATTTGACCAAGCAAACTCTACGCTGTATTGTGACATCATTATGGTTGTTACTGTTGCAGTGGTATTTCTGTTTGTATGTACATGTTTTGTGTCTCTCAATGTGACCTTGAAGGACTTCTCATTCAGTGTACCTTCATATTAGTGTCCTTGGCAATAAACGGTCAATGTCTCTCTCGTTCTCCGTATGCTGTATACCTACATTGTACAGTTTCTCACAGGAGTCTTGACAGACACTTAGCAGAAAAAAAAAACATTCTGAACGAGTAATGGTCATTATTAATGTCTGTATTTTATTCACAGTGATTGCATAATTGACATTATGTAACATAATGAGAAAAAAAAATCGCTGACTTGTTAGTATCCTTATTGTAGCCGCTGCCATGGTAATGCAATAAAGCGTTTTAATGCTCTAATGGGAATACTGTTGGTTGCTGTATTATAAGGTGAGCCAGTATATCACCAAATTTAACTGAGTAACGTATCATATCTTGGGCTATCTTTAGGATGGGTGCCTTATTGTTATAACAATAACAATATTTAAAAAGTAAACAGTCTTTAGCAATAGTCTATGTAGAAAAAGGCACTGGATATTCAGTGAGTCCTATTGGATTAAGGTGTCTCCTGTGACCCCCTTCAGAGTATTAAATGCTCAGTTGTTAGTCTGGTAACATCAGTATGATCCTTCTCACGCTTCCTGTCATCCTCACTACTCTCTGGGCAAAGTGAAGGGTGTGGTCCGTCATGATCATTAATGTGCCATGATCGAGTGTTTCATTCATTTATTGACAATAAAGAATGTATGTATTGCAACAAGCCCATAGTTCTGCAGAATGAATCAGCTGTGCTCTAAGCATTCCTGCCACTTTCACCTGCCTTTTTTCAATATAAGAAAAAGCAAGTGTTGCCAGGAAAAATGGCATGCAGCTATGTCAAAGCATCACCCAGGCTGAAATGACCTGCGTGTTCCTTTATTAGCGACAAGGTAAGGTATCCAGGAGAAGCAGCCTGAGCCGCTAGCAGCTGCTTAAGCGACTAATAGAGGAGGGCTGCCCATCCCAAGGGAGACCACAAGCCAGATGGATTTGCTGCTCTCACTTTCCTGTTTGTTCGGGATTAGAAGTGGCTCTCACTTTCCTGTTTATTTGGGATTAGAAATTGCTCTCACTTTCCTGTTTGTTCGGGATTGGAAGCTGCTCCCA
>JAODKE010000101.1:26617726-26630723 GCA_026779605.1 Mormyrus hasselquistii | reverse complement strand
TGCATCTCTAATTGCATGTCCAGTGTGTCCTTCATTATGTAAGAACATTGGTGGCTGTCCTGTAAATGATTTTTGACAGTATTGTTTTTGTTTTGTTATTTAACATTAGAACAAACTAAAAAAATGTAATTTTTTTTTTTTTTGCAGTGTTTCTGTTTAAAACAAACAATGGCTATTTGTGGCCACTGGTATTTTGTCTACCTGTTGTTTTTTTGCTAAGCCAGTAGGCTACACTGTTGGTTCCATTTAAGGTTATGGTAAACAGGATTTGGTGATCCTGAAATTTGAGATTTGGATCACAGTGATCCCACCCAATGTTCCTTTAAAAACTGTCATAAAAGTAAGATAGATCAGGTAATCCTGGATAGCAAAACGTGGGATTTTCAAATCCGGACCAATTTGATCCAGATAAAATTTTTTGAAAAACTGGGCCCTGGTGATTTAAAAGACTCCACTGAATGGTGTCTTTAAATTGCATTATTCTCTTTCATAATAGCTACTTATCTCAGTCTTTTGAGATGGCCATAGTCAAGGATCACTAATACTTAACAGCAACTCTATCCATCTAAATGAGAAACACAAAACCTCTTCTGATTTGTAGAAGAAAAGGTGGCTTCATTGTCTAGAGCTTTATTTGATATCGAGTAATATCTGCTGTGGACATCTCGCCAAACAAAGCCTCAATGTGATGGGCTTCATCTAGAATCCTCACTGGTGTCTTTGCCCCTCGGAACAATATTGCAGATGTAAGTAATTACTCTGAGCTTGGCAACATTACACCATGACATTACAATGGCAGACTAAAGCACAGAGTGAGGGAAGGCATTTAAATACACAAACATCCAGGGAAAAACCAAGAACAGGTGTCATTTAATCAATGAACCAATCAAGGGAGACACAGGCGCAAAGAGAGACAGGTGGAGACAATAACCCTAAGAACACACTAAGAACTAAGAGAATAAACAAAAACTAAAGACTGGGAATCTACAGTAAGCACTAGGGAAAATACCACCAAGAAATACTAGAAACAAGAACACAGAAATAATCACAATAAACCTGGGGAAACGCAAGAAAAAGAAAACACAGATTTAACACTAGAGAACAAAAATCGAGAAAACAAAACAGGTGAGACTGGTCTCGAGCCAGCTTCAAACCCTTAATATGTAGGGACAGTATCTGAGCTGATGTCTGAACATGCAGCCCAGTGACCTATGCAGCAGGCTGGGGGATAGGGAAAACACACTAGGGGCTAGGAACACTGTGGCTGAGGGGCAAGAAAAAGGGAAGAGTGCAGGATGACCAGCAACACCTGCTGGCCCAAGTGGGAGAAGACACAAAAGGCAGGATCAGACAGGCACTGATCTTGACAAGTCCCCTTTATGAAACACTGGTAATTTAAAGTAATTAATGCATACTTGGTTGGTGTTTGTTTTACTAGACAAATATTTATTAATTGTTTTAATATTTATAAATGTTCATGTGAGCTGTTTTCCGCATCTCGTATGATATTCTCAGTAGTATATAAATTTACAGCATTAAAAGCACAATCTGTTGCGATTCAATCACGCGTTGGTAATTGGTTTTAATGTGTACAAATGGTAAAGTGAAGTAATGAACACAATAAACAACGATCATTTTTACAGTAGCACAGGATCATTTTTCAGCTGCGCGCGCCCAAGAGGCACTCCCTGACCACGCCCCTACGCTGCGCGTGGAGCTGTTCTCGCGACATCACAGTTTTCCCACGTCGTTTGATCGCGAGCGCTTTTCTCTTTTCTTTCCGCCATACTGTGTTGCTGGTAAGGCGGATGAGTGCATTTTGTGACAATCCACTTAATATCGAAGCCATCTTTGCCTTTACCAAACAGTCTGTTCGGAAAGTCAGAAGCGAACAAGCACATTATTTTGACAGTCTTGTTTAACAGAACCCCGATGAGTATTTTACCTGTTTTAATCTCAATTTGGAGGTCACTCCCTGCTTTAGTTTGTCGTATCTATTTAAATTATTAAGTCCAGTCATCAGAGCGAGTACACTCCTCTTAAAAAGCAGTCGGTTAATGTCCAAGGTTTTCTCGCTGGTTGTGGCCGAAGCAGATAATACTCTGTATTTCGGTCATGTGTATTAACTTATCCTGACTGACTGAGAACATCTGTAGAGCATAAACACATGAATAGGTGATTAAATGCGGAGTGTTTAGCGAGTTGCAAATATTTGCGATGTTTCCCATATGAAACGGTTGTTTTGTTAAATGTCAATTTGGTGTTATTGAAAAACATTATCTTTATATACTATTCAAGAGGTAGGCGGTGCACTAACATTTAATGACCTGTTTATGCTTCTTAAATTAGTGTCTCAGTTAACTTCGAAATGTATCAGACATTGTTTTGTGGCAGGATGGGTGGCTGCATGCAGGGTTGCCAACTCTGCTGCATCTGGTGTGACGCATTCAGACTGTCACCTAAATTACCTACTTCAAATTCATTGGGGTAGTTTGCAGACCATACAGACTATTTACATGGTAATACATCTGTTACTTATGTGAAAAGGCATGTGCATGTATGTGCAGATTTGTCTCGAATTGATGATCTTACGCCAGCCGGCTGACCAAGGTTGGCAACCCTGTCCACGTCACTCGATAAGAGTTTGATGGTTGGATGTGTATGTATGTGGCTTAAATATGAAATGAAGGCGCCAACGCACTGACTGTCATTTCGCTTTTCTCTGTTGAGCTTCCGAGCACCATGGTACGCATGAATGTCCTTGCAGACGCCCTGAAGAGCATCAACAATGCAGAGAAACGGGGCAAGCGGCAGGTTCTGCTCCGGCCCTGCTCCAAGGTCATCGTGCGCTTCCTCACCGTCATGATGAAGCATGGTGAGTCGGACCCCTGGAAGTGTGACTGATGGACCTTCCCAGCCCCCCTGGGGTCCTTACATGTGTTACAGTCACATGGGGGGCAGTGCTGCATCCCACCAGCAGCCAGTTACGGTACAGATGGTCACATTTAGTCACAGAGCCACGCAGAGTGTGCAGGGGCTGATGGGACAGGGCGTCTGTCGTTATAGGATCATGTACTTCGCAGTGATGGAGGTGTGCACTTTTGGGGGTGGAGGCTGTCTTGGTCTGTGGTATCCTCATCATCCTGTTCTCATCTCCTCTGCAGGCTACATTGGCGAGTTTGAGATTATTGATGACCACAGGGCTGGAAAGATAGTTGTTAATCTCACTGGCAGATTGAACAAGGTGAGTTTTCGATCTGTTCCTCGGCTTTTGTGTAAGCTGCATTTCCCGCTGACCCCCCCCCCGCCCCCCCACCTGTCTGGCAGTGTGGTGTTATCAGCCCCCGGTTCGACCTGCAACTGAAGGACTTGGAGAAGTGGCAGAACAATCTCTTGCCTTCCCGGCAATTTGGGTGAGTGATGGTCTTTCCATTTCGAATGTCAGTTGCCTGGGTGTCCTCCTGACCGCTCGATAACATCACTTGGGTTTGGTCAAATTTGGTGGTCCTGCTGTAGCTGTCGCAGTCGAACCCACATGATGCAATAAACTCAAACATAAACTCATATCTCCTTGGCTGTCAGGCTGCGCTTATTGATGTAGGTGTTGGTTATACATAGTACTTAAGTTAAATGGAGCAGAAGGTTCCACATCAAGTCTCATTGGGCACCTAGGAAACACTGTGGTTTCTTCAGGAACTGGTTGAATATTTTAAATAGCCGATTTCTGGAAGTTTGAGTAATAGTTCGGGGTAGCGGTATATTTTTATGTTTCACAACTCAATGCGCAAGAAAGACATGCATCGAGACTCTTCTCTGTTTTGACACATATATAGTGGATTGAACTTCCACTACATGTCTGAACAGCTGAGTCAATGGGTGTCTTCAAACGCACACTAAAAACTTCCCTCTTTCGGAATTACTTCGAGTAACACTTCCAGGGTTATACTCATTATTATATAAAAAAAATGTATTACCTGCCAACAGAGATATTAGAGTGATAGTATTCTTAGCCAGGTTCAATAACAGTATCAGAATGTATTCACTGATGAATATCGTTAAGCATTAGCAAGTCACTCTGGCTAAGTGCATCTGCAGTAAATGTACATGTAACACAATTAACTTAAAAAGTATTGCTTTTAAGTAAATGGGTTACACAGCAAAGTGAGCTTGGTTATATATATATATATATAGATATATATATATATATATACACACACACACAATTATATCAGATATTGTACATTTGTTCACTTCTTAGACATTTTGCGGTCATAGTACAATGAAATTTTTGCTTCTAAATAGAATACAATAAAATTTACAAAATGCAAACAACAAATAACTGAACAGTCAGTCACGCACAAAATGACAGCACCATAGACAGACAGTCACTTTGCCAGTAGGTGTGTTGGAGGTGCATTCTGGGGAATGTGGTTTGTATTCACTATCCTAGCTGCGTGTAGATAAACACTGCGATCCCACTGCCTCTCCCCCTGTCCTGTGGCTCCGTGGACGAGCTCTGCTCTGCTCATTTTCTTCTTGTCACTTCAGCAACTTAACCCGTAATTATTAACAAAAAGACGCTTGTTTTCTAAAGATCGGACCGTTAGCCGGCTACTCCTTGGTAGCAGGACCCGTTTCACAGAGTGTGTCAGTGACTCCTTTGGATCAAGCATTCCCGTGTAAATCTGAATGATTAACCACGAAAATCAGACGTATTAATGAAGCACTGTCTTTGGAGGCCAGCGACTAAATGAGTCAAATTAATTTAATCTCTGAAAGTGATTTACCCCGGTAATTTGAAGTTATGGGCTTTCCTGTCACTGAGTAATGAATGTGAACATGTTTGTGTGATAGTTACTGGTACTGATAATATGTTTATTGATCAGTGTAGCGAATCCTGGGTCAGAATCGGAGAATCCATAAAAGGTGATTATGTGGGACTCTAATAGCTCTCACATTTTCAACAACCACGAGCAACAACTGGCTACCGGTCACAGGGCCCCAGGAGAGGAACGGGGGCAGCATGTTGGCATCCAGATAGAGAGTTCACCTCTGTTTAAAAGTGTGAGGCAAGGTAGAGGTGTTGGTGTAGCCAACAGGCTAGCCTATCCTGTGGTCTGTGTGGATCTCAGTGGCCCAGTGCAGTGATGGGGACACTGGCCAGCAGGTTAATCCATCCTGTGGTCTGTGTGGTTCCCTGTGCCCCAGTGCAGTGACGGGGACACTGGCAGGCAGGTTAATCCATCCTGTGGTCTGTGTGGATCCCTGTGCCCCAGTGCAGTGACGGGGACACTGTGCTGTAAAAATGGCGTCTTCCTTTGGGTGATGGATGAGACATAAAACAGTGGTCCTGACTCTCTGAGGTCATAAAATATGGGCATCTTTCACAAGAGTAGGGCTGGTACCCTGATGTCGTGGCTAAAACTGCCCATTGTGATCCTTTCGAAAATCTTGCTTCCTAATCATCCTCTATATCTAATGGCACTTTACCACTGGAACCGATCCGTACCCACGTCATGTCACAAAAAGAGATTAGTTACAGCGCGGTTCCAGCTTGCTTCAGTTTTCCACTGCAGGAGGGTCGACTCGGTAAAGGCGTGGCTGTGTTTGGAGAGGGACAGTGACATAAAACCGAAGAGATGCTTTAATGTTCACGCGGTGAGCATCACGATTACCTAGGCGCTAATTTCCGCTAGGGATCAAATGCTATGGGAATTATCATTCGGTTGCGTAAATTTGAATTACGAATTCATTCCATTCAGCTGTTTTTAAGTAGGTTGTTATCAGGAATGTACCAGTACATCGCAATGTGCAATACTTCTGATAATGAATAATATGTAGAATATTTCCCTGCATTTCAACTAATCAGATGGTGGTGACAAAACCAGCTGAGTTTGGTCACCCTTTCACCCCTGCTATTCAGGCAGGGCATTGTCAGCGTGGGTACAGCTCAGGGACAGCTTGGATGATTTGCAACAGAAAGCTCGGTTTGTGGTGTGGCAGTGGAAAAGCGCCATAATTAGTGAAATGCCTTCTTCCCTGCTCCTTCACCACCTTAGCTGCTGTGTGGTGAGTGTACTGGTGCAGAACGGTCACCGTTGCATCATCCAGGCAGGTGCTACACAGTGGTGATGGCTGAAAAGACTCCCCATTGATTTTTTAAAGGGCTTTGGGTGTTTTGAAAAGCACTGTATAAATGTAACATTCAGAAATATCAAGTGTGAGAAGCATCAAAGTAAAAAAAAAAAAAAGTTATAGATAATCATTAACAACCAGTTAAACCAGGAAGGTGGATGGGAAGCCAGTGTACATCCCATTATCCTTAACACCAGTGGATGTTCCCGCGTGGATAACAGGATGTAAGAGAGGGTTGCATATGCGGATGGCCGCTAGTAACTTTTGGAATAAATGTGTCCAGAGAATGGTATCACCCAATAAAGATTCCTATCAGGTGCATCCCATAGTGAGCGCCTTTTTAAATGCATCATTTCGGTTTTTTATGACTTTCCCAGTCTGGCAAATTTTACCAGCTGAGTGGATTTACTGCCCTATAAATATAAACCTGATGAAAACACATGGTGTGTGTGTGTGTGTGCAAAATTATATTCCTAGGTCAGGGAAAAGATGTAGAAGCAGGACCAACTGTGTGT
Source organism: Mormyrus hasselquistii (assembly GCA_026779605.1). Taxonomy (NCBI): domain Eukaryota; kingdom Metazoa; phylum Chordata; class Actinopteri; order Osteoglossiformes; family Mormyridae; genus Mormyrus; species Mormyrus hasselquistii. The sequence goes on along the minus strand of JAODKE010000101.1, from coordinate 26,624,073 downwards.
AATCCAGTTGAATACAACCATGTGCGTGTCCTGTGTACATGTGCACCTGTCGTGTAACGTGTACATACGTCACTCTGGTGTTCGTGTGCTTCTCCTGTGTACATGTGCACCTGTCGTGTAACGTGTACATACGTCACTCTGGTGTTCGTGTGATTCTCCTGTGTACATGCATGTGTTTCTCTCCTCTGCAGGTACATTGTGTTGACAACCTCAGCCGGCATCATGGACCATGAAGAGGCTCGACGGAAACACACTGGAGGGAAAATTCTTGGCTTTTTCTTCTAAATTATTAACACGTACATGCAAATAAATCCAATTCCACTGGCTGTATTGATTCCTGTTTTTGTCTCATTGCCCTTTAGTTGAACTAAATAACTTTTCTCGATATTGTAGGTCCATTAAGTTTAATGTAAAAAGTTGGACTATTTGGGATCACTGTATGTGATCTTGGCACGGAGTTCCCTCATGTTGCTTGGAATCTCTACCTCTGGTGTGTGGTTATTAGTGCAAGCATGTGTGTGCCCTACCCCTAGAAGCAGCCTGGCGTTGTGCCCTGTGCTGCTGGGAGGAGGGATGACTGGATAGATACCTAGATTACCGATAACCGATTTAGTTTCCAGTGGAGAAAGTGCTGTATTTACAAATGAAAAGCTTGTGTCCATCTGCACTGTTGATTGTGCCTGTAATGAGAAGGTTAAGACTATGCGTTTATATTTAAGATATGCAAATTATGTAAGGTAATGAGAATAGGACTCGAATACATGGGGTTCTGAATAATTCTCATAAATCCTGCTCAACATTTAATCAGGACATTTGCTAATTTATTCTCAACAGTTTAGATGTGAGAGATCTTGAATCTGTTTTTCTTGCTGGTGCCGTACTCTTTGTGCCCAGGCGTGCTGAGCGCCACCTCAGGGCTTCATGGGAATGTTACGTTTCAGTACACCTGCGAGGAGACCGGAAGCCGAAACGGCGCCGCTGTTTTCCTCCTGCTTGCCGTCTTCCCACCTGCTGACGTTTTCTTCTTCACGCTCCTGCCCTCGTTCAGGAACAGCCTGCCTGCGGGTTCTGTTTGCCAGGTGTTAATTGCTGAAATGCCACCTGCTGGCACCATCCCTGGAGATGAACGTGAAGAACAGAGACTGATTTGATATGCTGGACAGGCGGCTCCTTGAAGCTACGCAATTATTTCTGCAGCCTGAATTAAATGAATTAAGCCGTCCATCCATCCACACATCCTGCTTCCAGCTGCTTATCCTGGCCAGAGCTGCGGAGATGTCGTACTCTTCCAGGCAGCGCTGGGCACGTGGCTGAGGTGCATCCTGGGTGGGATACCAGTTCCCTTGGGGATGAAATAAATTAGTTGAAAAATGGACAACAGACCAGTATTATAGGTGGTGAGAGCCCAAGGATTTGTGATTCTCTAATGGTTCAACCCCATTTTTCCCATTAAAGGATTCACACTGACTGGGGTGTATGGTGTCTCCTGCACCAGCACACGATCAGCGCATCACCATGCACAACAGGAAGTGTACATGCTTGTTTCCTGTTTCCTGTGCATGCAGACTGGCTTCCTCTGAAGCTCTTATCTCCTGACTGCATGCTACTCCTTCTGACGTAAGCCTGGGATTAGGGGAATGTTGTTATATGTGGTGCTTGTGCGCAAATACCTTTTAGTTTTTATTTCAAATCTACGTAGAGTTGCACCACAAAAAAACCTTGAGCAAAAGATTTCCTTTGTGAAGTTTTTAAAAAAATATTTAGCTCCAGGAAGGTGCCATCATGGTTCTGTAAAGCAGCTTGCTTGAACATTTTTGAATATATTACTGCTACTTTGGTTTTAGTTTCATGTCATACTGACATAAACACTGGCTTCTTCAAAGCAACCACAGGATGTTTGCCTCTGTTTGAGTTTCTGCGGGAGGCGCTCAGGAGCACTGATTGTCATATTTCCCGGTGAGAAACACACCCCGGCCTGGTCGGCTCTGCTGTGTGACTCACCGGCACTAAAGCACGACACACATGGGATGCAGGGGATGGACGCGGTCACACTGCAGCACCAACACCGTGGGCAGGAGAGATGGTCTTCCCATTTGCTGTAATGAGCCCGTTAAAGCGGCATGGCGTTCCTCTGTCAGACTTGAAAATGAACAAACAGCTGGCCTTGAGCTGAGGCATTATTATTCTAATGAGGCCGTTTTTATGAACCTTCACTCATGTTGATGCTCAGTTGAAGTTTGTCCCATCGGATGCCAAGGGCGATGCTTCAATTCCGGACTGAATGTTTTTGGATTTTATTGGACTCCCGAGCAAGACGCTGAGCTGAATTATGCCGGTAATGTCCCCTTCTGTAAATGGGATTCATATATAACAAATGCTAAATCATTCTGGATGGGTCTATCTCCTAAGAAAATCATGATGTAAAAATGCACAAGGTCAATGGGCTGAGTTGCTAACTGATTTCTAACAGCAGGGGGCGATGCTTGTACGTGTTATAGCAGCGGTTCTGTTGTAAGTTGATATTTGCTTTTGAAAGGTGGTCTACTCGTGGCTGATACAGGGGAGTGTGTTGAGTGCTGTTTTCTAACAGTAGGTGGCACTGTTCGTAAGCCTTACAGTGGTGATTTTGTAATCAGCTGATATTAGTGGTCCTGTGATAGCTGATATGATTCAGTCAGACATTGTTTTTTTTTTTTACAGTAGGGGGCACTGCCTGTAAGCATTCGAGCAGTCATTCTGTTTCCCGCTGTTAGCAGTACAGAGGTAGGTCTCTGGTAACAGATCCTTGCTGTGTCTCTTTTGGTCTGTGCGCTTGCATGCTTACTTTACCTAAACACTTTATTGACTGTTTTTACAATACAATGAAGGGCTTTTATTTCATAAAATCTTTCGCACATCTAGCAGATTATCCCTGCCTGTCTATATCTGTGTGTACATTTGGGTGCTTGCCCGCTGCTTTTATTAAAAGTGACTCATGCCTATTTATATTGCTGCATATTTACTCCGGCCTCAGATACCCCCTACTAGGTCATAAACATGGTACCTCCCGTCTATGAGTCTGCCTCTAAGAGCTATATTAACTATTAACCTCCAATTCCATCCCCAAAACATGTATAATAATAACAATGTAGCTGTATGGTGCAGATTTGCAGACATTAAAACTGGCCATTCATGTCCGAAAATCTGCTGTTTGACAGGTTGTACAGCTGACTGGAGGGAAAATTCTTGGCTTGGATTAGTTTAGGACATTTGACCTGCTTCTGCTGGAGGCTCTCGACCCCTGATGAAGTACCAGAAGCTTCCGTTCCTTCTCTCTTTAAAGACAGCTGAAGTGTTTGCGAACTGTACAGATCTACAGTGCACACAGGCTGCATGATGCTAACAGGTTTGTATGAATCTCTTCTGCTCACTGGACGTGTCAGTTAACGTGCTCCACAAAGCCAGACGTACAAAGAAATCCGAATTCAGTGAAATGTCTAATCCAATATATACAAAAACATTCTATGAATATGAACTTGAAACAAACAATTTAATATAGTTTGAAATTTAAGGACTGCCAGACCTAAACATAGATAGTTCCTTAGTTGCTTGGATAATGATGGTGCCCCCATCCGCCCCACCAAGTGGGATGTCACTTGGAATGAGAGTGTCTACTAGACAAACTCACCAAAATTACTCAAAATAGTTGAACTGTAGGGCAGAAATGATAACAGCTAATTCAGTCCTGTCTGGGAGCTCCTGATTTGTAGGGCAGCAAGAGGCATGTGCCATTAAAAGCAGCCGTTAGTCTCCATAACACAGTCCTTAGCTTCTCAGTGTGGCCCCTGCTGCCTAGAACACTAACTGCTCTCCTATTGGCTAGGGCCAGATGTGGCCAGCATGTATGCCTGCTGGCTGCTGTCCCATTGGCTGGGGCGGGGAGAAGCCAGCGTGCGTACCTGCTGGCTGCTCTGGCATTGACTGGGGCCGGAGGAGGCCAGCATGCGTGCCTGTCTGCTGGCTGCTCTGCCATTGTCTGGGGCCAGAGGAAGCCAGCGTGCATGCCTGCTGGCTGCTCTGGCATTGGCTGGGGCCGGAGGTGGCAAGTGTGCGTTCCTCCTGGACACGTGGTCATCCATTGGCTGGGGCCAGAGGTGGCAGGCGTGCCTGTCTGCTGACTGCACTCCCATTGGCTGGGGCCAGAGGTAGCCAGGCTACCGAGTCGAGTTTTTCTGCCACCCCTCTTGCCCCTGGCTGAGTGGCTAATAGTTAGCCTGTATTGTGGTTGGGGGATCCGGGATGGTCTTCAGAGAACCAAAATAGGGACAGTCTCTTCCAGTTTGTCTTTTTAGCCCTCAGCCTGACAGCTGCCTAGCTGAGATCAACCAGAGAAGGGGGCTGTGGATGGATAGACTTCTCCAGGGCTGCTGGATGTTATTTATATACTATCATAAGCTTATGCTATGGTAGAGCTTAATTTGGCTTTAAAGTGAAATGATCAAATTTACTGTTTAATTCAGGTATGTTCTTCATTCGAAACAATCCAATCAATATATAGAATGCACATATAGTTCATTTTTATTTATTTATATTAAATCCTTTGGGCTATATTAACACACCCTCAAATTAGATTACTTTTTTTTTTAAAAAAAAATACCCTGTACTTATATGGATGTAACACAAGTAACCTTAAAATAATTCCAGGGACACATAAGAATAGATAGCTTTGTTTAACCTGCTTGACCCAAATCCTGCAAAAAGCTCTTTCATGCTTCTCTCCTTTTGCTTACAGGCACTAATATGTTGTCTGCCCTGTGTTAAAGAATTTTGTTTGAAATTGTCTTTTTTTCAGTGTAATGTTGAAATTTCTATGACATGATCACATCCAATAAGGGGATCCGTTAGAGTTATAGCGTCAAAGAATAATGTAACATCTTTCAATCATATTAATGTTTTACAATGACCGCGTTAAAGTTTTAAAATGGCTGCATTATTTAGAATTTGTTCAAGAAAATGTCAGTGTGATTTATTGTAAAAAGGATCCAGATCCACTAAATGGGTTCTTCAGTAATAAAGTTTTAATCTGCTGAATGTAATTATAGCATATGTAATGTCATGGGAATGGTGATTCATCAGGCTATGATATGGGGAGAGATCCTGCAAAGCTCGCGTGAGTCAGGGAGGTGGGCATGTGTGTCTCGGCCATGATATATGACCAGCCAGGGACTGCACTGTAAGGCCAAAATTACACCAAATTCACCTTCTCTTTATTCGAAATCTAACCAGAAATCCTTGTGATGTTCATCAAAGCATACAAGGTAACACTATAGCCCTGTGTCAGACTACACAGTAGGCCAGATGCAGCAGGCTCCAGGCAAATGTTAAATGTAAAAAGAAGTAAAACGAAACCATAACATTCATTTGTAACTTGCATGTAAAAATAAGAATACTGCTTTTAGCCCCGAATATGTGTCTACATGCCTTCAAAAAAAAAAAAATAGGATCTCTCTACAATGCATTATGTAAGCACCAGGGGGCAGCATCTCCACAAGCTCCAAAGGCCATTGTCAGAAATCGTGGGCTGTTTTTTTCTGTCTCTCAAATAAGTGTAAACACTAATTAGCATTAAAATTTAAATAACAATCAACCACTAATCTAATTCTTCATCGTATTTTTTTTTTTTTTTAATTAATTGGCATCTTTTGGAAGGAAAATACATATTTGGAGATATTAGCACCTGAATAGTCATAGCAGAAAGTGTGTTTATAGTACATCCTGGCTGTCTGAGACAGGTGTTAGCAGTACTTCTAACTCAGAGGTAAATCACAGCTTTATGGATTAGGATCCACGTTAAGGTGGAATGGCCTGGTTGTCTGAGACAGGGGTTAGTAGAACTGTGTGTCTGTTCAGAGCTTTCCCATCTACCCCCAGAGGTAAATCATGGCTACCACAGCTTAACTGCTCAGGATCCATGTTAAGGGGGACTGACCTGGCTGTAACAGGTGTAAAATCAGCTAAAGCTCTATTGTTATCTCAGCCCCTTACAATACACAATGTAATGAAAAAATGCAACATTCATGACAGGACAGGCAGTACAGTGCTACAGGTGCAGTGCAGTTATCTTGTAGCTGTCTAAGGCTTTTTGCTATGTCTGGCTACAGGGATCCTAAAGCATCAGCACATAAACTCCACCTTTCGTCTGCAGCATTGTCATTTTTTTTTTGTCCTTCTCTGCAGATGATTTAGAAAAATCGCAGACTGGCGAGGGGGGGGGGGGGGGTTTTTTCTTTCATCCAGTCTTTTTAACTGCGATAACAAATTCATGTGTGCCCGCGTTTACTTTCCCCGGTCCCCCCCCCTACGGTGTG
>JAODKE010000101.1:26603392-26617372 GCA_026779605.1 Mormyrus hasselquistii | reverse complement strand
TAAAATGTTTTTGGTGGTCTGTCGTTCCACCTCCCCCGCCCCCCCCTTTTTGGGTGTTGGGGTTTTGTTGGGGGGGGTGGTGGTGGGGTGGGTGGGGGGGGGGGGGGGGGGGGGGGTTGTTTTTAGGGAAGACGAAGGTCTGCATGACGAATGAGATGTTTGGGAAAGCTGTGAATTTATGGACGGGACGGCTGCCATCTATCCAGCTCCGGATGCCGTCCTCAAGGGCACGTTCCCGAGCTGAGCTCCTGCTGGGACGAGCGCACCGGAGAAACCATCCCACTCGCTCAGCCCCTCCCTCTGTAAGCAGTGAAGTACTGCCGGTGAACTGTATGCTTCTGACATGCTGATTGTTCTGTAATTTTTAAAATATTCAGCTTTTGAGATCATTTCGTATAATAACCCATAAGCGTGTGCGGCTGTGGTACGCAAGAAGCCCACACTGTACTCATCTAAATGATGCAGCAAGCAAAACTGTCTGTTTCAGACTGCATACTTATTAGTCATTTGCGATTCCATCATCTAAATGCTCTGACTAACAGCTTCCATGCGTCACCTTTGAAAGGCTTTTCCTTGCTTCCTTCTGCAACTACATTTTGTTTTTTCGTTTTTTGTTCGTTTGCTCTCTGCTGATGTATGACTATGGGACACATGCAGATCCGCCCATGACCACCTTATACACAATTGGAGGTGTGGAATATAGGTGTGTTGTATTGCCTTATTGTTATGACAGTGATAAACACCTGTTACATGATTAAATGATAAGTATACGGAGATGTCATTTGCAGATTAAATCAGGGACATTTATTTACTGCTGATTTAAATGAGAATGAAGTGGGGGCCAGGGGTGGCGCTGTGGTACTGTAGGCTGCACATTGTTTACCCTGCAGGGTAAATATTACTAGGCAAGGTAAACATTACTACACAATTGTAGTAATATTTACCCTGTGTAGTAATATGTACAACGCATAGTAATATTTAGACTGTGAAGTAATAACCCGCATAATAGTAATTAAACAATACCCCGTGTAGGAATATTTAAATTGTAAAGTAATAACTGGTGTAATAATATTTAACCAAGCCCGTTGTCTCTTAGGGTCAAATAGGGAACTGGAGGCAGGTAGGAAGGAGGACCCAGATTGGAGAACTTGCTTGTCATGGTGGGCATGGCTGTTTTTTTGTCCTGGGCCTGGGAATCGTGCATCTCTATGCGTATGGAAACACTTCTGAGGCTCGCTATGATCTGACGGAGGGAGCAGTGTGACGCCAGGCCGCTCACCGCCACATGCACGTCCCACCGCGGAAATCAGGCTGCTGCAGGAAGATCTCTCTAGGTGCAGCATCTCATTACCGCTACACAATGTTTAATTGGTCCAGGAAGGCATGAGAGCGACATGGAAGCAACCAAGTCACCGCATCCTCTGGTCAGATCCCTCATTAACTGCAGGTGATGCTAAAAATCTCTCCGCATGTGTTGAGCACAATTGAAACATCACCTGCGGATTCAAGTCTAAAATATTCTGAAATATTATAATTTATACAGCTCTCTGTTCTGTTATGTAAAGTGTGGCGTTGCAGCTTTTCAGCCCAGCCATGAGTAACAGATCTGAGCCACAAGAGGTTAGTCGCAGTGTAACTGGGCCCTTTCTGGCTCCCCACACCTACACACAGCTGAAACAGTAGCAGGACACGCAGGGTCACGCACAAGGGCTCAACGGAGGGGCCAAACATTGATCCGCATTAGTTGTAAGGTGATTACACTCATCTGCTACCCGCTGGTGCTCAGTCCGTGTTGAGCTCAGACCGAGCCCCTATTGACTGGGCAGCTCCGCATTTCATTATGGTTTTTTTTTTGTCAATTAAACTGTACACTGGGGACGGGTCAATAGTGCTTTGACATCGGTAAAAGTAGCAGAGGGTGTGTATGAACATTCGTGGAGCTCATCAGCCCTTGTTCTGTAGCCTGCGTGACCTTAAATGATCGAATCCTAGCACTGTTATGCCAGTCCTCCGTTTGGCCGTGACGCTGCATTGCAGTGATACTCCCAGAGGGAAGGAAATACGTACTGAGGAGATGCCGCCTTGAGGTCCAGGACCCTGAACCATGGTGCACTGTGTCCATTTGCCCCATCTGGTGTGTTCTACCCACAGTCCAAAGACATACAGGTAGGCTAACTGGCATTTGAATTCAATTAACTGGTCCCTAGTGCCCTGCAATGGACTGGCATCCTGCCCAGGGTGTACCCAGCCTTGTGCCCTGGGATGGACTGGCATCCTGCCCAGGGTGTACCCAGTCTTGTGCCCTGTGATGGACTGGCATCCTGCCCAGGGTGTACCCAGTCTTGTGCCCTGTGATGGACTGGCATCCTGCCCAGGGTGTACCCAGGCTTGTCTCGAGATCCCCTGTGACCCTGTACGGATCAGCAGTAAGGAAATAGATAGATGACAGACAGTGTGTCGGAAAGCAGTATCCATCATTGTAAGTGAACCGTAACCAGGCTGAATCTGCAGAGAGACACATGAGCGGGACCTGCATCACTTAGCATGCGAGGCGTGTTTTCAGGTACAGAAAATGTGTCAAGGTAGCTAACTGAATAATTAAAATAAACATCTGGCGATATTCGGAACCCTGGGATGCTGCAGAGACATTTAGTGAGTTTGTTAGAGATGCTTATTTTCCCAGACATGTTGTTCATATTATTAAAAATAATTTATAAGCAAACATTTTCAAGTGGCACCTCCCTGCTCAGTTGCACCCAGCTGACCTGGAATCGTCTTCATCAGTGACATCATTCATTTCACGAGACTGACCATTTACATGGCATTGTGTTTTTAAGGGAAATCATAATCGTTATATTTTGTTTCATTTTTGGTTCATGGCTGAGTTCATTTTAAAGGTATAATTGTCTGTATGGTTTACTTCGCTAACAGAACCACATGATGGGGGGGTGTATTTTGGTCCGAGAGTGGAGATGGATTTGAAAACAGCAGGGAACAGGAGCAACAACAGCAGCCCGAATCATGTGGGAGACTGTGTCAGGCCTGGGTAATGGACTGGGGCGTCCAGGTCAGGATATGTGGCCTGTAGACAGATACACAGAAGCCAGACTTACATGACTGGTAATAATTAGGCAGAGGTGAGGAATGCACTGATCAACCCGCCCCCCAATACACACACGCATCAGCAAGTCGAAACATGTAAAACAATGCAATTAATATGCATGCATAATTATCGCCTGACTTTAAAATTTGCATAAACAAATAAGATGTTTAATCTTTTGTGCATAATATCAAGATGTTCGGCTATCTAAAATGAGTTCATTTTTATGCTTTTCTGGTAGTTTTCGTTTAGCCCAGTGTGACGTGTACCGGTTTTTGAGAAAACCGACAGGTTAATATGGCAAACAGGGTTCTGTGCTTTCCCGTAATGTGTGGAGTGAAAAAAAACCTTTTAAAGGAAAAAACATGGAATCAGACTTCCATTAAATCCAAAATATGAACAGATTAAACGGGGAAATTTCCAGTCCAGAGGAGGACAGGTTCATCTGAGGTAATCCGGGGGGGCGCTGATCCATGATGCTATGATTTTTAGGGACAAGGACCTGAACACCCCTCAGGGGAGAAAGCCAGTCCCCTCCAGGTACAGCCTGACTCGGCACCACTGGTGTCAGGTTTTCTCTACTCCCCCTTCCCCAGCGAGTCGGCGGTGATGTTGCAGACTACGCCAGTGAGCCGGCCTGACAAACCCTGCTCCAGGTCAGCGGCACCCATACATATGCATGGGAGCAGGACAGATGCATTCATTTGTGCTCTTGGAAAGGTCAGCTCTGTGGTCTGCAGGATCTGAATATCATGCACGCGGAGAAACTTTGTACCTCTGGACCGCTATGCGAGGAGAGAGTTTCTGAGACCAAAGACAGAGATGTGAGCTCCATGTGTGAGTCTGTGTGTGGCATCCTTTGAGGGAGCCAGAGGTACGACAGGACTCTGCTTCACATGCCAGTCTTCCTGTGGAGCAGCTCTGCCCTGCTCGCCACTTCTGGGTGGGAAATATCAGAATGTGAGAGCAGATGGGACCACACCAGCCGCTGGGGGGGGAAGGGAAAGGTGTCAGCGGTTCAGGGCTGAAATCGAGAAGGCCCTCCTTCAGTCAGCAGAGGCCGTATTGATTTGATTAGTCGCTAATTAACAGCAGGCAGCCCAGCCAGGCGCGAGGGAGACGGCTCAATTAGTGCGATGTCAGTGAATCTCATTTTCCTGGCTGTATCACACGTCTCTCTGAAGGATAAGGGTGAACCAGAGGGATCCTTCCAAGGTGATCGGACAACTTCCAGAAGCTGAACAATCTGAGCCTTGATCTCCTTTTAACGAAGACCCTTTATTTGCCTAGCAAGCTACCTTAGCTCGTTTACGGCCAGCCAGCAGGGCTGTGGCTGCTGGGGGGAGAGTGAGGAGGAGGTCAATCATGCTGCGTGGAGGGGATGCCCTCGGGGGGCTGGAGGTCCGTGTGGGGAGTCCCTCCAGGAGAGCAAGATGCAGCTGTTTAAAACACATCAAACCACAGGATAATCAGGGGAGGATGTGTGTCTGTGACCGGAAGGGCGCAGGTTCAAATCCCAGTGTCGGCAGAGTGATTTCACCATTGAACAAGGCTCTTAAGCCCCCATTGCTCCGGGAACTGGCTGACCCCTGCTATCTCAAAAAATAGATACTTGCTCCTGACCCATCCTGTTATCTCTTAGGAGCCTGACACAGGGGTTTGTGTGTCCTACATGGATGATGTCACCACACCTCCATTGACTGGAGGCCATAATGTAAGAAACAAAACACATGGTTAATCATGTATTGACTACAAAGTGCCCACCTATTGTTTAATCAGATAAAGCCCTGAACCATTAAGCTCTAATGTGCATAAAGGCTGATAGCTGAACTTGCTGCCAGGGCCGATTGAAGCCCGTGTGTAATACAGTTTTAAAAGTTTAATTACAAATAATAATACTATGCATTAAATAACAAGTGCTTTGAAGGAAATGCACAATTAAAGATGTCTTTTAAACAACAAAACCACACAAAGAGGTAGGTCTGTCAAAATAAAATCAAGAACTAGGGATGTCAAAATGATTGTATTAATCGTAAAGTCAGAATGCATTATTATTTCTTTGATTTACCTTCAATGGCATTAATTTTGGTAAACCTATAGGAGTATACTGTGAACAAAGATTTTAAATAGAATTTAATGTCCATACGAAAACAGACTGTGAATTTTTTTTGGTGGTGTCACGATATCATTGTATATGTGATTAATCGTCAAGGTGTGTGATTAATCGCGATTTATAAGACACTGTGCTGACAGCCTCCTTGACACCATTTCCCTCCCCTTAAACTGCAAAATAGTTTTGTGTCAGCACTGCAGCTACTTCTAGGGCTCCAAACTAGCCAGCTAGAATGGTGCAACAGTGTACAACTGAAATCACCCCTCAGATGTTGATGCCCTAGGCAGTCAATTCACATCACAATGCTCATGGTACTTTGTTTCCGAAAGTGCGTGAACGTTCTTTATTAGTAGTACAATACCTTTCTGATGATGAAACATCTCATTGTGTTTAGAATCATGCTGTTGGCTCTTGATTTTCTGTTTTGAAGATTCCATTAAGATCTCTTGATGTTAAAGCAATCAGTGTTACGTCAATAAATATCGCTCATGTCAAATTCTGAAGATGTAATTGCAATCTTCTCTTGGTAACTCTAATCATGCTTACCACAGTGTATCAAGGTCTGTTTCCAAGACGACTGATTCAAATAACTGCTATGTAGGTAAGATATCCCATTATACAGCACTTCCAAGAATTTTTTTTCCAGCTCTGAAGAGCTTTTGCCCTTTTGTTCAAACTGCCCTAGAAGAACAACAATGTCCTTTGCAATCTCTCTGTCACGGAGTGGAGGTGTAGGTGGTCTGGCGATCTGACTCACTGTCTGCCTTCTGCAGTGACGTTCCCTTCAGTAGCTGATATTACTGGTGTCAAACCTCCTACTTTCACCTCCTGTTATATATACGTAATAAAAAAGCATCTTATCACCTTTTTTGTATTTTAAGTTTGGCTTTTGTTAGCACATTGGATGATAGACTTAATGGACCTTTAAAATGTTCATAAAGGACGGTAGGATGGCAGATGAACCCAGGTCGCCGCTGTATAGAGTCACGTCGACGTGAGCGTATTATCTGGATGCGGCGTTTCTGATTTGGCCTCAGAGAGTGCTATTGATCACATTTCTTCAGTTTGACATCTCAAGAGGGCATAAAAGAAAATGGCTTTTTAGAGCCACAGCGGCCTGACAATGTGTGTTCGCGTGCGGCTGCACTTCACTGTCCGTCCATCTGAACGGGACACCACCGCCGATTGGGGGGGTGGGGGGGGGGGGGGGGGGCAGTGCAGCCGCCTGGGCCCCTCGGCCTAATGGTAATCAATGACAGCGGCTCCATTCATTTCTGTCCTCTTGTACATTCAGCATTCAGCCATCAGCGGATGGCGCTTCTCCGCTTCTCTTCACGGCCCCCGCGGCGACTCTGAGGATCCCATAAATATTTAATCCAACAGGCTAATGTAGTCAATCAGCGCAGAAAAGGGGACTGGGGGAGGGTCATTGTCACACATCTACCATCACATAATGACAACGAGAGGGACGAAACCCCTGACTGTGTGATCTGAAATTCTGGCCGCTACGTGACGCTGGGTCCCCCGGCCATTGATATGTAGATGCAGGTTTAAATGTTTCTGCAATGTAAGCAGGTGGAACAGACTTCATTAGAGGCACAGAAGCGGATTCTGACGTAAAAACATCTCCAAAGATCCCCCCAAAAAACAATCATAGCTAGGGTGACCAGCTAATCCATGTCAGGCGGGACACTATGAGCTATGAAAGGGTTTGTAAACTTCCATTTCAATTAAAAAGACCTTGATTTCACGCTCGCATTGAGTTCTTGCTGCATGCTGATTGGTCAGTCTCCTATAATCATGCATGTTAATGTGAAACACCCGGATGAGTCCTTTAATCAAGGAAACAAGCCAGTCAAAACACAAGAAGAACTGAACTGTTTAGCTTAGCACAGGAGCCTTTCAGTTTGAAAGTAGTTTGTAAAAACCTGAAGTAGCTTTTAGTGTCCCCTGTGGGTTATCTGGTCACCCCAATCATAGCTCATTAATGAAGCAGTATGAATGATGCCACTAAACGGATATGCTAGCCATCACCTTTAGACATATACTGTAGGTCCAGAGATCACAAGACATTACAGCAGGGCGTCTGGTCACATGTTCAGCAACTACCAGCTGTCTGACAGAAGCCGGGATGACTCCTGGCCTGCGGGGGGGGGGGCTGTCCCTAGGCATCTTGGCCAGTCCAATGCGCCTTTCAGCACCACCCTTTCTTGTAGCATGGGCTGCCTTGGCCCTGTACACCAGCTGTCCCAGCCAGCGCCATTTGTGTTCGGGCTGGTGGTGGGACGACTCCAGCTGGACGAATGTCACCTGTGTCCCGGCACGAGTCCAGCCCAGTGGGCATCATTTGGCTGAAGCGGTTCCGTCTTGGGTAACCGGGTCAGCTCTAACGTTGCCAGAATTAGCCTTCGGGTGGCAACACTGTGCTGTTTACCTGCTTCTTTCTTACTTAGTATTTATGCATCAGCTTAGCATTTACGCATCTTTTGGGTTTGCTGTGGTGAGTTTGCTGTTTGCCCGGCAGGCAGCACTAATCCTGCTAATCGCAGGGTGTTCCTCCACACTCAGGTGATTCATTAATGTCCAGCCGTGTTGCGGAGTCTCGCAAACCTAATCTTCGAATCGCTTTTGTTCAGGTGTCCTTTGATTCGCGCCTGAAATGTGTCAGCATAGAACCTGTAATTACCGGATCATTTTGAATAAAATAAAGGATGGAGGGAGACGGGTGAGGGAAATGAATCTTGTGATTATTAGCATTTACATGCTGCTAAATGTCAGCGATATGACTGCTGCATTTGCTGTGATTATCTGCAGTCAGTCATTTCCCTGCAGGTTTTCATATTAAAAGAGAAAACCTCTTCATTGCCTTGCAGTCAGTTTGTCTGTGTGTGTTATTGTAATCTCTGCTTAACATCTAATCATCTAATTTCATTCTGAATTCATGTAAATTGGAAAGCCGCTATTAGTATGAAGCGTTCGTTTTTTTTTTTTAGATGCACTCTTTGTGGGCTGAATGAGAGCGTGTGACTGAGATGTTGTCGCTTCAAAGCTCTGCCGTTCAAGCCAGTTTCATCCTCAGAACTACATACATAAAACTACATAAAAGCAGAGGGATGATGTAATAGGATAATCTGGGTGTGATGCACGGGTTTTCCCGGGCTGAAACCCAGGAGCCTCAACTAACCTTGTTAAATAGTGAAACACCATCACTAACACTCCCCCCCCCCTCGCCGCAGGTCAACAACTGAAATAGCCCCAGGGCCTCTATCTATATTAATGCCTCTGAGGATAATATATAACCTGATGATCCTGGGGCGTGTCTGTCCATCTAGCGGAAGAGTTCTCATCCTGCTTGAAATCTCCCGAACAACATCCTGCTTGGACTAGGACTCGATTTACTCCTATGTACACATTAGTAGTCGCCTTCCTTAACATCCAGTGTTGGGTCTTTCATTTTCAGAGTCAGCGCAGAAAGAGCATTGCTGGTAAATTAAAAACAGTAGCGATCTTCAGATTGCTGTCTGGATTCCTGAAGTTTCGCTGCACTTTTGTCATTAAGCTCCTCTGTTGATAGAACTTCTGTACCAATTTGCGCAATCTTTCCCGACCAATCAGGTTCTTATCTGTATCTGTCTTTGTTGTAAAATGTTATATTATGTTTGTATGTCATAGTATTTGTATTCTACTTATTACTTTATTTTTCATGTGCGCTACAATTAACGAGAAGAACATTGCAGCTCATTGTATGTCTTTGTGCATCAATAAATGACAATAAAAGATACTTTGAGGTTTAACTTAGAATTTGATCATTAATTGATCATTAAAAAAAAAAAAAAAAAAGAATTTGATCATGACTGTCACACTGCATTAGACCGCACACTGGTCATCTGTATTTGTGTTTGTGGGTGCGATGATGCGAATTGTAAAGTAACAAGACTGTCAGTATAACAACTTATCTACACGCCATGGAGTACAGTTCACAAAACATTTTTGACCTCTTGTTTTTTCCCTTACTGTTGTGAATTTGATTAACTGGTTTCTTTTTCCTATTTTAATATATGCTTGTGGATCTTCTACAGCTACTTGAATAAGTCATGGCAGAAATACCAAGAAATTGCAGCCACCATATGGGATGTAATCCAGGCACGCAGTGTTGATTAGTCTTGCTCTGATTTGTCAGTTTAACCGATACGGCGTTGTCGCATGGTCTGTAGAGGGCACGTCTGCAATATTGAATTGAAATGAGGCACATTCATCAACCGGCTGTGTCACTGCAAAGAGATTATGGCAGAATTCAGGGTATCACTCTCCTGCAGCCCGGACGGTGGGAGAAGAAATGTAAGCATTTTACTAATTACAGAGCTACGCAAAGCATTGTTAAAATGTTTTAAAACATATGGATTCTCCTACGAAAAGTCAATATACTGTAAATAGCAATATAATCGTGTCATTCAAACCAAAACTCAACGGTGCTGTTTTAGTGTTCAGTGACTGGTGGAAATTATAAATTGATTTTTTTACATCATTAGACTGTAAAATAAGATACAGGATGAATTTGATTTGCTATCTTCCAACCAGGTGACAAGTGCTCACTCAAGAACATTTTACACACATCTGTCCACCGAAAACGACAAAATCCTTAGCATTCTACCGGAAATACAGCCATAGTGCAGAATCTTAGTGAAGATAAATTTTTGTTCATTAAATTCTTTCACGTAATAGAAATGTGAAACGAAAAATGCAGGCAGGTGGATTAACAGTGGAAGGTTCATTCTGGAAAAGCTCATTACTAACTATTTCTTTTCCTATTCATACCATAGAAAGTAGAAGGCAGAGTAAAGAAAAATGGTTAGTAAATTCATCATCTGTGGTAAAATTCTGTTATTGGTATGTTTTGTAAGGCTGAGGTACTAAAAGGTATTAAACCAGCACAGCGTGTCCAATAGAAGTGTTTTTCACGGTGATTCCACCATGGCCTGGAGTAACTGGGGGTTCACACAGATGCCCCAAAGCGGACAAGCCCCGGATCTCGATGAACAGATGCCGTGCCCCCCCCCCCCCCCCAACACCTGCACCCGACGGGCTGCGCCTACGGCAGCGCCAAGCAGCACTGTAAGATTGATTCTGCAGGCCCCTTTGAATTATGGGCCAGAGCACACGGGCCTGACAGAGAGGAATTGGAACATTTGCGGTTCTGGTAATAACGGCCCGATAACTCGCCATTTCCACGATGAAGGTTAATTGCACCAAAACAGATAAAGGCCAATAAATCGCACAGTGTAATTGCCAGCGATACGGGCACGTCTTGTCCCTCATTCGTCTTGCACATTTGAAAAGGAAGCGAGCTGGCGGGGGAGAGCAGGATCCAGCTGAAGAGTGTATTTGTGCTGTCCAGAGCTTATCTAGACCCCACTAGATCTGAGGCACTATTCTGGCAGGCCCATGATATTAACACAGAGCTGAGTTTTGTTGGCGTTGTAAAATATCACAGCAAAACCTGATTATTAGCCTAAAAGTCCAGCCTGGTTGCCGTCCTGCAGACTGTGCCACATTTAATCCCTTCATGTGCAGGGGCTATTCTAGGATTTTTTTTAAGGTAGCCCGTAATTCATAAATCATACAGCGAGGCCAACCTTGTCATCAGCGAATTAGATCTTTTGAATCGGTGAGTGACAGGGGAGTGGGCACTCTGGGGACCAATCAGCTTGCAGATGGGGCCAGTGCCCCTGCGGCCCCACCCCATTCGTGTGCGGTGCTTATTCTTCAAAAGGACACCTAGTAAGAGTTAAAAGGCTGCAGCAGGCAGGCGATCCACACGTGGTCTTGCTGGCTTTGAATGTCATCAGATGGTGATGTCGCTCTGTGGTGACATTCTCAGAGTTTGTAGTGACAGGGCATGTGGGACCGTCGAGGTGCTGGAACTCCCCCCAAGCCGAAATGCATAGTGATTATGTCACTGGAGTCAAGTGTGAGCCGGCTGCACCTATTCAGGGTCCCCGTATGTGAGTTTTGTGCTGTGGCCCCTGTACTTTACCAGCCCCGCACTTCAGGCCTGCCTGCCTCTGCTCCGATTGGCAGTTCAGCAGGCATTCGGCTATGCGCTTGGCCGCTCAGCCTTATTGTATTATTCGTCAGAGAGACATGCTGTTGTTTTAGGGTTCTGCTGGGAGCGCTTCTCTGTCTCCATCTCCCGCTCCCCTCCTCCTGTTTTTGTACCCTCCCTCCCTCCCTCGCTCTCCCGGACACAGGGCATACGTCTCACTTTCTCTACTCTGCTTCTAGTTGTTTTCAACTCTGAGTCCTGAGAAGAAAAAAAAAAGTCATGAGACCAGCAGAGATCACGCAAGGCAACATGTCTGTGTCTGAGATTCAAAGTGAATCAGCTCAGAGCTTCAGCCCTAAAACGTCAAATAAAGAAGTAATTAATTGATCGAATGATTATTAATTAATGACAATTAAGGAAATGGCACTGAGATTCCTTCACTCATTCCTTCACTCATTCAATTCAGAGAGGTAACCAATCAAATTGTACAGGAGGTGGGTCCACCAAGATATCTGTTTGGTGCCTCCTCTAATTGCTTGGCCCCACCTCCTCTACAATCTGACTGGTTATCTCTCTGAATCAATCATTTTATTTGTTCCCCTCAGGACACTTTTGTATCAAAAGTAACAAAAAGAGCAACATGAGCAACACGCTTACTGCCCAACCGTCAATATGTTCTCTTTATTTTTTCTTGTGTATCTAATGTTTTTGAAAATTTTCCCATTTTAAAATGCATAGAATCAGTAGAGATGTAAGATTTTTGTTGTGGTAGAGGTTGTACTATTTCCACCAGCATCCTGTACCCTGGAGGGGGCGCTGTGTAGCTCAGCTGGTCAGGACACTGTGTCTGTGATCAGAAGGTCCAAATCCCGTTGTTGGCAGAATGATGTCACCGTTGGGCTCCTCAACAAGGCCCCCAACTGGTCTAGGGACCGTCTGACCCTGGTCACTCTCAGAAATGTTGATACTTGATACTTCTAAATTAATAAAATTTTAAATCTGTGCTGAAAATTTCAGCCACGCCTCAGTGGTAGGAGTGACTGGCTGTCCTTTTCAGGGTTATTGAGCTGGGGAGCCTTGGCACCTCGTCTGGAATATTGGTAATAAGGCTTTATAATGGGTGGCTCACAGTTACGGCGCAATCACCGCGGCCCCTGGGGGCAGCCGATCAGCGAGGCTGCTGACTTACTGTCAGGTGTATCGACGCTGAGGGAGACAAATGACTGAGACCTGGGTGGCGTGAAGCACGATGCTGTTTGTGCTGATATGCAGGTGGGGGGGGGGGGGGGCTGTTTGCCAGCAAGCGCTCAGTCATACACTGGGCAGATCAACCCGGGCCGTGGAGGTGGAGAGGGTGGCGGCCACAGTTGTCCCCAAACTCATTTCCTGACACACAGCAAATGGCAAAACAAACAGCATTCCATCACACCGCTGGAAGGTAATATGAGCTGGGGTGATTACACTGTGCATCAAGGGGGGGGGGGGGCAGTTTGATGATCAAATGGCTGATACAGGACACACACACACACACACACACACACACACAGACATCATGGGCTACAGACACCTATCTACATGTTATTGCACTGCAGCAGGAGTGGATAATCCAGCTGCATGGGGAGATCTGACCCCCCAGCCCAGCTCTCAGGTCACAGTGTTGCCCACCAAATTGCCTACATGCATAGCTGTCAGGTGATGGTAAGTCAAGAAGAAACAAGCTGTACAAAAATACCAGTTTATGTCTAAAAGCAGTGGGGTGCTTTATTCAGGCAACAACAACAGGAATGAATCCTTGTTAAGCAGTGTTATCTATCAACAAACACATGTAAATTAAACTGAGGATACATAAATGTCTATAGATGGACTGTAAATTACAATGAGCAAAGCCGGTATAAAGAGATTCATGTAATTACTCAGACGACAGTCGAATGCGTTATGCTAATGGATGAGTCTGACATCCCTGAACAGTGACGCATATCACATCTAATATCATTGTTTTTATTTGCAGGAGGGGAAAGGAAGATGCATCTATCTGCTGCTGTTATCCATCCATCGTTCTGAGAGGCACAGCTTGTCCTTATGGATAAATTTTGCCTTCAAGCTGAAGGGGCTCCTTCCTCAATAAACGCTGGGTATAAATTGCGGAGATGCAGTCAACACGGGACGTATACAGAGGCGGGGCTACTGGGGCCAGCTGAAAGCTGATTGGTCCCTGGAGTCCCCCTTCCACTGTCATTTACTGATACAAAAGATATCATTGGTTGGACCCCCCTATATAAATTATGGCCCTTCTCTTGCCCTCCCCCCACCTTAAAGAATTCTAGACAGCCCCAGGGTCACTGCTACGTTTGGCCCGACATGTCCTGAAGTCAGCAGATGAACTAGATTGCCATTAAATCAGCGTTCTGCTCCGCGGCGCCGGACAGTGTTTATGTAGCTGGGAGCTTCGCAGGGGCCCCGCTTCCTGCCAAAGGGCTGAGGTTTCCGCACGGCCTCACACGTGCTGATGTGACTGTTACTGTGTATCTTATGAGGTGAGCTGATGAGCACAGAGGCAGTCCATGGATAGAGGGTCACCCGCTTTGTGGGGATAGTCCCCAGAGGCAGTCCATGGATAGAGGGTCACCCGCTTTGTGGGGATAGTCCCCAGAGGCAGTCCATGGATAGAGGGTCACCCGCTTTGTGGGGATAGTCCCCAGAGGCAGTCCATGGATAGAGGGTCAC
>JAODKE010000101.1:26579551-26603380 GCA_026779605.1 Mormyrus hasselquistii | reverse complement strand
GCATATGTATGTATGACAAAGCCTGAAGTGATCCTGATTAATCCTAACAGATCCTAACTCTAACATGGCAAAGAGGGCCGCAGGCATGGAAGAGGCACTTATGCCTTCATTCTCAGCGCCGTCCCCTGAGGGCAGGAGTGTGAAGAGGGGCAGCTTGGTATGGCCTCGGACTGACAGGGCCGGACAGTTCTGGCTCCAGTCCCAGGTGCGATGTCAGACTGTCAGATGTCTGACGGGCAGGTCGCTCAGTGACGGGAAGATACGCTTTGTCACGTTGGAGTTTCTCTGTGAGACAACCAGGATATTCATGATATTCACGCAACTTTCTTTTCACTCAAGAAGGACGCTCCAATTAAGGCCTTCAGAAGCAGCCGGCTCGCCGCTGCCCGATGACTGCTACAGCCCTCCCCCGACACATAAGCTGTCAGCCGCTCACTCCCTCTCGCTCGAAGAGCCGCAGGTGCCTCTCAAGACGGAGAGTGACGTTCCACGCTTGGTGGAGAGCGCAGCACTGTCGTTTCCACCCACAGACCCCTGGGTGTCCAGCTGATATTGCTGTAGAATGACATGAACCCAATCATCTCACCCACTTGTGGGAACATCAGCCTCTCCCATTAAAACTCGATTCTGGCAGTGGCCCTGCACCTTGCTGTGACCAGGGTGCCCCTGGGGAGGCCACCTATCCTGCCCTGGCTATTTTTATTTGGAGCAAATTGAGCAAATTCATTTCCATTCTGTCCTTTGTTGGATAAGACTGCAGATAGTCACCGCGACCCTGACTTGCATCTCCCCACAAATGTGCTCAGATAATTAAGGTGCAGCAGGTCGATGGGTGAAAGAGTCTACGAGGGTCTCATTTGCATTCCAGCGAAAGATGGCCCTTTATTCACCTGTTCTATCCTGATGGCCACATCACCTGCCCCCCCCCCACCGGGCATGTAAGGCTTTGGAAGAGCTAAGACTTTTAACCTATAATCTGCCCGTGGCAAAACAGGAACTTTGGGTTAAACTGCCTGTGTTAGAGAGACTTAATAAATGCTTTAGCTTGAGGGCAAGCAAGAAATGTTTTTACAGACGAGATGGTAATGACTGGAGAGTAGAAGAGGGGTAAACAGACAGCTGCGAGGATGCTGGTGATGAGGATCCGTGATGAAACGGACACTGGAGGGCAGAAGAAGGGTAGTGGGAGGTATTAACTACAGTTAATTGTCACCCTTTAAAGACAGCTTATAGAACAGATATGCTATTTACTACAGCAACCCCTAGAGATGCAGCATCTTATGCTTGAATAAATTCTGTGTCAAACAGGACAAACTAGCACAGAAGAGGCACAATGAAGCAAAATATACAAAAAGAGGAAAGATGCATAAAACAAAACAAAAAAAAAAAAACAGTGGAGTACAGAGAAAGTCACTAGCAGGCGTGAACTTCTCAATTCTGCCCCCTGCTGCTGAAGTGAGTCATAGCCACATCGTGCCATATAACGGCGACGTCATGACAAACTGAAATTGCATGCCTTCGTGTGATTATGGGTATTCTTGGTATGAAGAAGTCATGCAGCAGAATAAATAACACATCAGCAGAATAATTTTAAACTTTAGCAATGCGCTCCTATGTTTAGGAAATGAAGAAGCAGGAAGCGTGCCGGAGAGCGCATGCTAAACTGCAGCCGCAGCAGTAAGGCCCCGCGGTTGCACAGCCACTCACATTTCCACTTTCATTTACAGTGGAAACATCATGGCTGGATAGTGCAAAAGACCATCTGGGTCTTTGATAACCAACACCTTGTTAAAGGGGGCAAGTAAGCAAATGCATGTTAATGGGCTTACAGAGATGTCCCTTGTCCATCCACCTATCTACCTATCCTGAGCTGGGTCATGCAAGGTGCCTGGAGACAGCCAAGGGCAGGCCACAACCTGGGCACAATGTCAGGTCATCAGAGGGTGGATACTTACCATGGGCCATGCTTGGAAATGCCCATTAGCCAAAGTGCAGAATGGAACCCACACCAGCCCTGTATGTGTGAGGCATTAGTGTGACCCACTGAGCCACCTTGGCACCCAGTGCCCCCTGTGCTTGGGGTTTAAATATGTGTGCATTTCAAATCCCATCTGACAACAATGACAAGACACCCCACAAAATCCCACACCCAGTTTTTCCTCTAACAAGGACAATACCTCCAAACACTTTGTCTATAATGAGTCATGTGCTCTGCTTGACGAGGGGTCACTCATTTCCACATTATGACTCGTTGGTCTTCCGGAAGCCACCTTACCAGTAAGTGCACCTTAGTCCAGCAGAAGGGCTTGGTCAGTTGGCTTGTGGAGGTGACCCGGACATGGAAACGGCCCACCGGTGCGGCCTCAGCTCTCCTTCTGCCAGATGGCTAAATCACAGCATATCTGTACTCCATCTGCCTGTCCAGCTCCTTCAGGTTCATGTTCATGTCAGACAGAGCAGCCTTCAGCAGCCAGCAGCTACATCCTCCCCACACTCTATTTCTCATTCTCCTCTCCTCCACACGTTCAGGTTTTTTTTCTCGCTATTTTTCCATACAAGTCGACATTTCTGTTTACTTGTTATTGCATTCTGGTTCGTACACCTCGTACTGTGAAGTACTCCCTGGAAATTCCCCGCAGAGGATTCTGCTATACTGACTAAAACTGAAACGAAGTGAAACATGACAAGAAAAAAAAAAAAAAATTAAATATAACTGAATAACTGCTGTTCGCAAACTCAGGCTCACAAAATAAACGGTAAGTACTGAGAAGAGATCTAGGAGTGAAATACCCAGCATTGCCTTTATCACCAGCAACGTTCTATCGACGCTTGGCTGCTCGGTGTCACGCCTTCTGGGCACCGTCCAGCCGTCCTTGGGAGGTGACCTGTCAGCCTGACCTGAGGTCTCCTGTTCAGTAGTGAATTGTGAAGTGTATTGAGGAGCCCAGCAATAAATGAACCCTCAGCACATCGATTGAGCCACTCTCACCATATTAAAGCAGATAATTGTCAGTCAAAGCATGCAATAACAGCCAATCCAAACTTCAGTGATTAACATTTTTCCAATAATAAATACCCTAGGGACTGTATACAACGCTGAATATAAAAACACTGCATTGCTCTGGGGGTAATTGCCAGATAGGACCATTCTTTTGTACAGCACAGTATTTTTTTAATTTCCATTATTCTCTAACGACTACACTGACATTCTTTAAGCTAGACGAACGTCAGAAGCCTAAACGTGCAATGGAAGACGTCCTAGAATACAGATGCTGCAACACCTGATGTTTTTTCTACAGGGCTTGCATCCATAATGTAAATGAATCTTATTCTGTTACATATTTAATCAACAAACATTACCATTAAAACACCGTCTGCAGCAGTCGTGCCTATGGCCTTTAAGAAAAGAGTCATTCTACTCTTCCACGGAGATACTGTGATTACTATCACTGTGTCGACTTGCAAGCATCCTCGTAATAAAGTCCTCCAGTGTGGCACCTCTCTCCCCAGGGGATCTGTCCACCGCGGCTATAACAGGCCATCATTATACTGCAATATAAAGACTCTTTCTCAGCAGGCAGATGCAGGTGATAAGGGAGCCTTGTTCCTAACTAGCGGGAATGCAGAGGTCTAATGACAGGCCGATCCTCTCTGATCTCACATCTGAGGGATCCTCAGAGTTTGCAGCGGCACCAACGTCCGGCCCATGTAGCCGTGAGGAGGAAGCCACGTGTCTGTCTCCGCTTCTATCTCCTGACGTCCTCTCAAAGGCCGCGTTTATCTTTGCCGCATAACCGATGCCATTTATCTTCCTACCCTGGACCCTCGTCTTCATTTCCTACCATCTTGCACCCAGGCAGACGAAGGGCAAAAAATAAAAATAATATAGCAGGTAGGGAAGGGCTATTTTTTTTCTATGTTTTATTTTTTTTTTTTGAGGGGGGGTGATCGGGCTAAGCCCGCTTGCGCACTATTACGAGAGACACTACAGTCAGAAACCCAGAGGGAGATGACTGATGGGCTGCTACAGCCCGCCATCAATCATCAGATAACGTGAGGCGGACATTTTCTTTTTCCTCCTGAAAAAAACAGGATTTGTTGACAAGAAGGAAAGCTTCATGAAAAGTCCTGGGGAGTTTTACCTCGAAAGAGGGTCAGGCCATGCTGCATTTTCTGTTATATCGGCAAGCTTTCGAGTTGCGTTTTACACTGGAATGCAGATGCAAATATCAAAGAATGAGACGCAGAATTAGCTGACATTATTGGATATTCTTTTTTTACTTTTAAAATTCAACAAAAGAAAACAAAAAGAAAAACAGAAGCCATATTTACAACAGCATACATACTTTTTGGCATGTTACAATTTTCCTTATGTTTTATATGGTCATTTCCCTCTTTCTGTAAAACTAAGCAAATTTATTTACATGAAAGAGAAAGTCAGGGTTCCCCTAAACAGAAAGGCTAAGGCACAGATTCTGCCGGCGACAGAGGGAACATCGGAGTCAAACCAGTTTGTGCAATGGCGGCTCAAAGCAACATTCCAGCAAAGAGCACGATTTGGCATGAGACTCTCAGAAAGAGTGATAATTATAAAAGAAAAGGAAAAAAGCCAAACTTGCCATATTCCAAACAGAGCTGTTAAAAGAAAAACATTTCTTACGCCAAGCTCCATGACTCTAAAATCTTCTCTTTATGCATAATGTTATTTACAATAGTTTTTCCCTTTAGAAAATAATTATGTACATTTGTTTTCATGAATATCATTTATGACAAAATAGTTTAACAGTAACAGGTGTAATTCTTTAAAATAATCATCCAGACAATTGTCAGATGACAACTGAGGTTACGATGCAATGAGATTCTTTGATTACTGGCCACAGATGCTGGAAGCTTTTATTCTTTTACTTTCCTGCTCTGGGGACAATGAAGCATTTCTCGCCACTGACGGGCAGCTACGATAACGTGCTATGCACAGCACTGGTCCCGCATGGGGGTTATCAATTATACTCACCAGCTGACCTTTCGTAAATGTCAGGGATGGTAAGAGGCCGCTTTGTTTAGCTACTCCGGTTAATGCAGAAACATCAGCTCCATGCCCAAAACCTTACAGCACTTGAAAGTACACCCTAAATGAAGGGGACTCCCAGCATCAGCACCGGCCGGATGCTATGCGCAGCTTGTGGGTTGCGTACATAATAAATATACTATTATAAAAAATAAAAATAGTTAATGAACGAAGAATAGGCGCTGGGCAGCAATAAGTGTGTAAAGATTGAAAAATGACAGGGCGCCGATCCAGGAGCATCTGTGCTCACGCTAAACACGCCGCTGGCGGACGTCACTGATAACCACGCTTATAAGCAGACGTTTTCTGCTTTTAAAGGTTAGTTTTCCACGTGACACTGGGTCACGATGACTCATCTTGTCCTTCTGCCCACGGTGCTAAGGGCCACACATACACGGAGAAGGTCCGTGGCACCAGAGCCGACCCGCCTGACCTGTCTGTCCCGGCTCGTTTACCGCGTTCCGCCTGAAGCGGGAAGCGTGATCTTTAGGTAATATCACCACAGCGTTAACATCGCATCTGGGGACCAGCATCAGCTTCCGCTGTTACTCTACACCGAACAGCATTAAACTTCATTTTAAGATATTTCTCCTTCCTTCCTCCCTCTATTTAAATTTCTAACTGAGCAAGGGTGGCTTGGCTAATGTCCTCGCCGTCTCCCCCCCGAACACATAGATCACATGTGACGTGCTTGTAAAGCGGCCAGTCAGTGACTGAATGGAGGACGTCCATGCAAATTGGGATGAGGACGTCAAAGCAAACCAGACGAGGACATCCGTGAGAACCGAACGAGGACGTCCATGCGAATCAGGACGAGGACGTCTATGTAGACTGGACTGTCGACACAAAGGCGTCAGCCTGCGTGGGCAGGCTTGAGCCAAGGCCTTTGTAAATAAAGGCTCGTTTACAAAAAAAACTCTCCAAGCTGCCAACGCAGCACGCAGTCATTAGTCACTGACTAAAATATGTCTATTTATATATATAAACTTATCAATAAATAGCTAACTTTTAACCGACTCTTCCTACATGGTGTCGTTCTTATTTTTCTTGCTGCAACAGAAAGATTATGTAGAAACTGAAAGTAAATTTAAGACCCTTAAGAGCCAGTAAGTCAGTACTTCAAGTTTTGGACAGAGTCTGTGACAGTGAAACGTAAAACGTAATATAAAAATAATAAATACAAACCCCCCTCCCCCCACCCGATACACCACAGCATGTCTGGCTCTTACTGGTGCAGCTTCAATTAAAAATAAAATAATAATATTTAAAAAAGGTCTGGGCCAGACCCAATCACACACTGTAGGGTCTGGTTCTGGGGTCTGAGCCGGGTAAACGAGGCAGCGTCGCTGCTTTGAGGACCCACTGGAGTTCTGCGTACTCAATGATGTGCTCCTACTAACCATATAACTCAGTAGTAAAATTTGGAGACATTCTGTCAAGCTCTGTCTGTCCCAATTTGATACGTCAAAGAATCACAGTAAAACCTTTCAGTTAAATAAAATGGAATCTTCCAGACCAAAAACCCCGCAGACCAACTCTGAAATCATAGGAGTCTCTTCCTAAGACGCCTCTGAACCCCATTTGTGGGATTAGGAGTAACGCACTTACATTTACTAGGGAAAAGATTAATTAAGGAGTGCTATGGGTCTGTGCGGCCAGATGGGGGCGCTACCTGATGCGGCCGTCAGCCCGAGGCGGTCCCAGTTGGGATTTGGGGTCAGGGCTAAGCGAACTCCAAGCCGTCTTCCGGCACGCCTGTGTGACGGGACAGGCACTGGACCCCACGGTACAGACGTCCGCCGCGGCCCACAGCGCCCCCACCAGGCCGTCCACCCAACGCTCCAGCTCGGGCCCCGTCAGTGCGGCGTTCCTCTTGGCAGCCTCCACCTGGCCCAGGTGCACGGGGATGTTCAGCACGGGGTTCAGGCCGTGAAAGCTCTGCTCCATGTAGCTGTTCTTGGTGGGGCCGTTGTGGAGCTTCAGGGTGTCACCTGGGGGAGGGAGGGAGAGAGAGGAGTATAATAAGGCTGAAGAGGGATTGGTGCTATTCTTTGGCTTTAAATCTGTTTTGTTATGCAGATGTGTAGTACAACAACACCCTTCTGCAGACTTATCGACTTTGTCTACAGGCCTGTCTGCAGGACCGTCTGCAGGCCTCTCTGTGGGCTCATATGCAGGCCTGTCATTGCGGTGTATAGCCAGAGCAGAGTGAAGCACGACAATGCGGATCTGCATACAGCCGTGGGCCAAGAGTTCGCATCTCGGCAAGGGGGCTAGAGGGGGCTGGAGGGATCTGAGGGCTACCGCCCGTCATGGAGGTAAAGATGTAAATTCCACAGGCAGCCTCACACCTCCCCTCCAATCGACCTCCTCAGAGCCCCCATTGTGTGGCAGCCAGCCTCAGCCGTCTCACACTCCCCCATCACTCACACAGTCAGGGGCTGCTCAGCTCTACGCATGGGGTGGGGGGGACTGGACATTCAGCGACGGCTGCTGACTGTATACAGGTGTGAGGCGGCGCAGTGCAGCGTCTACAGTGCGGCCGTGACAGAGTACACTGCGGACAGGCCGCGGCGAAAGGCTCAGGCAGGATGCACGCACACGCTGGTCCGCAAGCACCGTCACCGCTGAAGCGTCTGGGTGCAGGAAATGAGGAAGGTGATGAATCAGAGACAATCAGCAGGCAGATTCGGTGCCGTGGGCATCCTTCTGTCAGGATGAGTGTCTTTTTCTTACAAATAAGCACGTAACTAATCATGCTCTGAACGTTTTTATTTAGATCCCTACTTTTCCATACAGAGCCGCAGCTCCTCCATTCTGCACGAGCGATTCCCCGTGTGCGGATGGGCCCACCTTGCTGGATAGGCTGCTGTCGGCTGTAGGTCAGCGGCGCGATCAGGAAACGCGTCTCAGCCACGGGGTTCCAGTGGTGCAGCACGCGCACCGTCCAGACGCCGGGCCGCAGCGGCAGGTTCAGCGGGGGCCTGTAGTGCGTGAACTCGGCGCCGGCGTCCACCAGGATGTCGTAGGTGGCGGCGATGACGTTGGTGGGGTCGATCCAGACCACAGTCACGGTCACATTGGGCCCTTTGCCCCACTTCTGCATCCCGATGGGCTCGTCCAAGGGCCCCATCAGGCCCCCAAAGTTGCGGAACATCCTCTCCTTGGCATCCCAGTCTGTGCCGATCTGCGGGGGAATAAGGGAGCCCACCAGGACTAAAATTTAGCAAATAATACAAAAAAAAAACAACAACAACAAGCTTTTCAAAATTAACGTACGTCAGATAGGGAGAAAACACCACCCCCGGATACAGAATTAAACATACTTTGAGGCCATTACCCAATTAAAAACACCCAACCGACAATTAAAGACAATCAACATTGTTATTAGCCATTATTAGCGCCGTTAAACAAAATGCCAAATTAGTCAGACGCTTCCAGTGATAGAAAGGGAGAATGACTGAATTAGGCTCTAATCTCTACCAGTCATCTGATGGAGAGGAGTATCAGGTGATGCGATTAAACTGCAGGGCTGGCAGGGGTGGCCTAACAGTTAGGGAAGTGCACTTCCAAAACGAATTGCTGGTTTGAATCCCGTACCACTGAAGTACCCTGAGCAAGGTACCGCCCCAACACACTGCTCCCTGGGTGCTGAATTAGCTGCCCCCTGCTATGTCACATATGGGTTAAATGCAGGGGCACATTTATTTCATTGTGTGGTGTGTCAACAATGCCAAGTAATCACATTCACTAAAACCTGTTGGGTGCACCAGAGCTTTTTTTTCTGCCCAGATTTGGTCATAAAAAAGGCATGGCTTAATAATAATTAAAGTAATAATTTTGCTTTTTTTTTTTTTTAATTGCCCAACCCCTCCTCAAACTGTCAATGTTTCACGGAAACCCCTAATGTGGCTTTTTACACGTCCTGCACATGCACACCAATCTCTGAAATCCACCACACAGGCCAGACTGATGGCTGGAACCCACGTCACCGGCCTAAATTGCAGTATACGGTGACGATGCCCGCAAGCCGCTGTGTGTAAGTTCACACGCCTACAGGGGTGTGTAAAGGGAGGGTGTGTATTTAACAGGGCATAACGCAGCCACTCCAGACTCCACGCGGCTGTAAAGAGAAGAATGATGATGATGAGAAGCGCGTCTCAGTTCAGAGGACCAAGGGGTGTCAGGTAGGTGTGTGGCTACCTGCACAGGTCAGGGGGTCTGCTGGACCCCGCTCTGAGGTTCAACGAGAGACAAGAGTCCCACGCGGTTAAGCGAAAGGTTATGACGCCTCGATCTGCGTGAGGGCGGCCCTGTCTGGTAGAGAGCCAGATCGACACAAGAAATCAGACCGGTGACTGATATGAAAGGAAGGATTGAAGCAGAGTGGTGAGATGTGAGGTCGCTGGGCAACAGCATGGTGGACATCAGACCAGAACGTGCCTGCCCTCATCTGCCAGCTTTAGCACCGATTTAACCGCATCCAGCCACTATAAAGGACATGAACATGCACGTCTTCGCCATAATTAAACTCTGCAGTCAGCACATTTCAGAGGCATTTGCCAGGAATAAACAGACAATCAGGGGATCATGTTTATAAGCCCAGAGAATGCACCTCCGCCTGCTGCAGTCATCCACACTAAACCTTTTGTTCACATATAATAATCAAGAAATTAGAGGAGAGTCAGACAGAGGGCGGCCTGTCACGGCTGTGACTCAGCTCTGGGCTGGGGGTAGCGTCAACCTCCTCTGTGGGCCCACTCATCTTGCACGGGCCTGGGACGTACACCACAAAGCATCCTCTTAAAATCCAACCAGTTATCAACCAGTAACCCAGTTATCAAGCAGAAAGATTCACAGCTGGAGTCTATCCGGGGTGTTTCATGGCTGTGAGGCAGAAACTTGGGGTCCTGCTTACACTCTTTAATGGTGGGTAATTTCCTAAAACACAGATGGGGTTCCTAGGCTTGAGTTCCTTTCTTGGGATGTCCAATGCGTTCCTCCACTTGGCCACTAGGGGCAGTGATGCTCCCAACTAAAGCTCACAGCATGGCTGGCGTCACTAAATGCCTCCCTTCACTCTCGCACACCAGACAAAGCCATGAGCAGCATATCTGAGGGTGGGTGCCTCCTGGCTAACCCGGTGTGATATGTCACCTCACTTGGTCCTCCCCCAGCCAGAGTCTGGACAGGACTGGGTAAACAGACCCAGGCATCGAAAGATGGGTTAATGGGTGCGAGAAGGCACCCCCCCCCTCCCCCCACGTGTCAGTGATGTGCTCCTCAAAGCGAGGCACAGGATCAACTTATGCAACACACCTCACACCGACATTCCAGATCATTCCGCCCGCCAGGGAGGTTGACTCAAGCGTGAAAGACAACGGCATCTCGAATCTCTCCTGGCTTAATTATTGAGATTTAAGGCTGCCTTTCCCACATGCTAAAGCCACGCTTTCGAGATGCGAGTGGGGCAAACGGCGATACGGCTGCCGTTCGCTGTAAGGTCAGGGAAGGTGAAACACATTACAAGCACGCAGACCGAACAAACACAGAAGCCTTCCATTGTGGGGAATTAATTCAATCTGCACACAGCTTCAGAGCAAACGGTCTCACACAAAGGCCACTTCACTGTGACCCTCTAACTATGAAATATTATTTGTTAGAACAACAATAATTTCAGACCAATTTAGGTGTTTTACTGAACCTGCTCTGAGGCTACGCTGAGTCTGTCCTGAGGCTATAGTGAGGCTGTCCCGAGGTTATACTGAGACTATATTGAACTATGGCCCAGTGGCTATACTGAGCTTGTCCGGAGACTGCACTGAGGCTATACTGAGTCTGCCCTGAGGCTATACTGAGCTTGTCCTGAGACTGCACTGAGGCTATGCTGAAGCTATACTGAGCTTGCCCTGAGGCTGTGAGCCTCATGTCTGCGTCTCATGCACTCACCTCGGCAAACTGCAGCCTGCTCACTCCACCATTGGGTTTGCTAGCCATCTTGAAGACCTTTCTGGGCATGACCCAGGTCTCTAGTGTCTCCAGCTTCCCAGTGGCCAGGTTCGTGGCACGATGCCTGACCAGGTAGCCCTGGAATTGGTCGGACAAAAAGTAGAGGTGTACGGAGGCTGGGTGGCCGGTCGGAGAATACCTAAATGGGGAAGAGAGTATTTCAAGCATGAGAATGCAGCCAGCGTCCTTGGGAAGGACAGGAGTGTAAAATGAGTACTTCTAGTTTCCCAGAAACACTGGGAAAGATCCACTCTAGCAGTAATGCAGCAGAACATGCTCTGATAGCTCCACACGCTGTATGCTCCCTGTGTTTGCTTTAAAATAACTCTATAATGGCTCCCATATGCTATGAAGTTATATTTTTCTTTCTTTAAAATCTCTTGACAGTGAGCTGGTCTGGAAGCCCGAGGTGGAAGGCACCATTGCGAACTGCCGGCCACTGTACAGGCCGACACAGCCCCAGGTGGTGATGTCATCAGGCGAGGGGCCGGAGGGCTGTGAATCAGAACACTAGCATCACGAAGCAGAAACACGGACTTTAGGGCGTAAAAGTCAGTAAAGCTGCCATTACCTAGCGAAGAGGAAGCTGTGGTTATATTAAGGGCACAAAAAAACAAAATGTAAATCCCGTAAGAGGCATGACGCTGGGGAGAATGAGCCCTGGTGCGATTTGAGCTCCACCTCTGCGGCCGTAATTTACACATGCAAATTACGACTAAGCCGTAAAAAAATGGCAGCGTGAGAAACAGCTGTGCGCCGGGGGGAGCTAACGAGATTAAACGAGCGATAGGCCATCAGGGGCGTTTCCGTGGATAGCAACTGACAGACCCTCCTCCTCCCCCATCCCCGGACACCTTCACAGCTTAGGCTGTGCTTCCCCCAACACTGTGCCTTGTTCTTCAACAAAAACATGCATTTACATGTGAAAAGAGAAACACTGGGTGGTAATGGGGGGGTGGTGAGATTGCGGGGAAGGGGGTGCTGCTGGGCCAGTTACCCATCACTTCTTAGGGTTGGTCATCCAGAGAGTTTGGGCATCTGTAAGTGTGCCCCCTAGAGGTGAATGGGTGCAGCACAGCCAAACAGGCTGACTCCCACCTCCCTGCATGGTTCATCTGTATTCAGGGGACCCAGAAGATGGCCCATCCCGGCAAGACGGCTCTGACAAGCAGAACAGCTAATATTTACGCCGGTTCTCCAAGCCCGGCCCTCCCCAGGAGAGCCCGGGTAGACGTTCAGCCGTGCCCTGCAGGCTCTCCAGAAAGCCATGAAGGACAGAAACCTCCACCGCTCTCAAAGGGCTGCAAAACAACACACCTTTACTCCTGGCTGCCCCAAAACACACCCGGGGGTGTGAGGAGGGCGGCTCAGCACACAAACCAGCCGACAGAGCCATCCGTCACTGAACACCCCCGCGGGTGTTTACGTCTCTGCTCCAGCATCCACAAGGGCAGCGCCATATCAGAATGTGGATATTAACAGACATTGTTCCCTTCCAAACTGTGTCATGAGAGGGACTTACACACACTAATCCATCTCTGCTAATGCAAAGTAACACTGAGCAGAGGGCAAGAGGCAGAGGACAGCCTGAGGACAGGGGACACCCAGGGCAGAGAGGACAACCTGGGCACAGGAAACACCTCAGACACAGGGGACACATTGGAGACAGGGGACCCCCAGGAAAGAGGAGACACACCGGGGACAGGGGACACCATGGGCAGAGGAGACACCCTGGGACAGGGGATACCCCAGGCAGAGGAGACACCCCAGACACCATGGGGACAGAGGGGACACACGGGATAATGAGCCAGTCATTGTATGCAAAGGCCTTTGAAGGAAAATGTGACTGATTAAGGACCACAACCATTATAGGAAGCACTGTAGGTAAAATATCCCATGGGAGATGGTTGAGCACCTGCTGAAAAACACTGGGCTTCACAGCTGAGCTCCAAAACACAGTATGGCTGAACGGAGATGAGCAGCCAAATGTATCCACAGGCAGAATGGCGTGTACAGAGGCAGGGGGTGCTAAGGAGGCGGGCGGGGTCTGACCTGCAGCTGCGGTCACGGCCATCTCCTTGCAGCGAGCTGGCAGCACGGGCCAGTCCCATGCGGCCGAAGGCGTGGTAGTGCGTGAGTTGAGCGTCCGTCAGGCTGTGCACGCTGTCGGCCTCATCGAAGACGTTCTCCCAGTATGCCTTGAGGCCCGGCGTGTCGGCGGGCACCGTGCCAAACAGGAAGGCATCCAACTGGTTCACGACCTCCTGGTTCACACTCGCCTCGAACTTGCGGGCGAAGAAGGTGGGCCTGGCTGTCTGCTATTTGGGGGAGAGATAGGGAGGGTGATGCACTAATTTCACACAGAGCGTTTACCTCCCCCTGGCAAGATGGAAGGGAGAGCGCCGACTATGTGGAGCATAAGACCTGCGTGTATTAGGGTCCTCTCTTCCCTCAGTGTCCTCCGTCTACAAAGCAACTCGCTGACAGCCACATGAACGCGGCTTACAGACGTATTTAATGATAAGGATTACCGTCCACTACCATGATGGAGGGTTTAAAAGAGTCTTAAAGAGGGAGGGGGGGCAAGGGGGTGCTATATGAGCAGTGCCCCGTTCAGCTGTGTTTTCCCAGGGGGGAACGGGGCTTAGTGACAGAGCAGGCTGTCACTGTGCATTTCAGCCATGACTACCACTGACCCTGCACTCACAGCAGAGAAAGCATGTTATTAATAGCTAACGCCGTGAGACGCGCCGTCTGCGCTGAGCTGTCTGGAGAGGTGTGTGGGGGGGGCGTTATGGCTATATACGACAACTGTTTCAGGGAGGGTTCGTGGTCAACGGAGGCTACTGAGAAATATTTCCTGTGCACCTCCCGCCACACACACCTCCCTCTGAAGCCACGGCGCGGGAATTTACAGACAGACGAGGGCAAAACAGACCCCGAGCTGCCAAAATGCCAGCCGAAGAAGAGATACCTGCTCTTCATCCATAATGATGCTGTACACCCCAAATCCGCTATCCAGCTTCTGCCTCACCCACTAGGCCTCCCATAAACCTCGGAGCTGCATATCCTTTGCATGTGACTGCCCTGCTCTGCTGATCGAGCCCTTTGTCACTGGCTTATATATATATATATATATAAAACGGCAGAGAGCCGTCTGCCAGCAGGATTTTTAGACGAGGATTTCTCAAACGCTTTTGACGGCTCCAAAAACGTGGCCTAACTGCAATTACGTAAGAGTCTATGAGGTATTTATGGATGGGGACCTAGAGCGTCTTAATGGCCGCTTATCCCGGAAATATGTGTGAGTCGTCTTCTGATTCAGGCTCGAGCTGCGATTACTGCACGATGCTGTGGGTGACTCCATCAGAGTGGCGAAGGGTAAGGGGAACAGGAACTGTGTTTGTCATGCAGGGGCCCCAGAGGATTATGGGAAGGGGATGACTTGCTGAAACACTGACCTCAAAAGTAGAGTTTGAGAGGCAGCAGGACTGAGCATCGATCAGTCCTGACCGGCACACGTCCTTAAGGACGGGATGTTTGGTAATGGAACACACTCAGAAATCACAAGGCATGTAGCTGCGATCTGACCGGGAGTCGGCCGTGCTATTCTGGGGATGGAGGCTGTAGTTTTCCACACAGAAAAAACCGGGTGGCCGTTGCCGTTCCATATTCTGGCTCCGGAATGTTTCTCTTCGGGAAACCTCTGCTGACCTAGCTTCCTGATTTTAGAGGACCCTTCTTAACAAGCCACACTGTCGCCCTCTCCCACCACATACATTGCGGTATCGATGAAAGACCTCCCCCTGCCCAGATCAGTGCCTGCCTCCCTCACTGTTAATTACCAATGCCTCGCTAATGATGAGGAGGGAGGGGCCCATCTGTCACACGGACCTCCTGGGATCTGCCATTCAGGCTCATTGTCATGCAGAGACGCCATATGAATAGGGAAGAAAAGGGCGGGGCCTGGACTGTTCACCCCTTAAAGGCCTGACTCTTCCCCTCCCGAAGTTAGTTCTAATGCATTGCTCTGTTATTTCTAAGCTTGGCAAGAACAAGGCATGATGGGAAGTGTGCCATATAAAAATAAACAGACTTGAATGGGGGCATTAGAGGCAGAGTGAGATTTGGGGTTATCACATAGGGGTCAGTCTCCACTCACCTGGAAGCGGTGGAAGTCGGCTGGCTTGAAGTCGTTGGGCGAGCAGCCGCACCAGTCCACGATGTGCTTGTACTGGCACTTACAGCCCAGCTTGCGGTTCCAGTTGGTGATGCGCAGGTTGTTGTCCACCATGCTCCCACAGTGGGCGCTGTTCTCCAGAACCGTGTGGAAGAACGACTGGGGGTGGGTTGGGGGCGGCGGGGGAGAGGGAGCCGTCACATTAGAGTGACATATTTGCCGTGATAGAGGACCAGGTTAAAATCACATGACCCATGACTATAATTGCTGTGTTGCCTCAGAAGGCCACTTTCACGTTAACTACAGAGATGAGTCTGTGTTTGAGAGGGAAGCTGAAATGCTCATAACCTGCAGGAGTCGCCGTCAGCCCCCTGGACCCAGAACTCACCTCTGCGGGCAGCAGGGTATAGGAATAGAAGCGCTTCATGCTGGTGACTAAGTCATCGCGGGAGGTGACCACGTACTCCACGAAGGCGCGGTTGAGCAAGAACCAATCAGAGCCCCCATCCACAGAGATGCCCTCAGGGATCTTGCGGTCACCCAGCCTCCACATGTGGGTATCGCATTCGTAGAAGAGGCGGTCCAGGCCCTGCTTGCGGATAAACCTGTGAGGGTGGGAGTGAGAGGGAAGCTAAGCTGGCTGGACCCACTCTAAGCAGAATCAATCTCGAACTAACCCCAAGCTGTCCGTGAGGGTGGGTAGCAGGCCGACATAGAGAGGGTCACAGGAAGGGGCTTGAGGAGAGGCGGTGCGTCACAGGCTGTGACACGTACGTCGCGAGACGGAGGGGTGCACACTCACCGGGCATTGTCTCTCCCGTGGGACTTGATGAAATTCATGCTGCGGTATTTGGTCAGGAAGGCTACCAGCTGATCATTGGTCCTGTGGACAACAGAGCAGTGGAGATCAGTCCCATGGGCGTGGCCACCAGGGAAGGGGCGGGGGAAAAGGGCGAGGTGAAACATTCTGCGGAACCCGACGGAAGCAAGTGAGCTAAATCACGTTTTTCCAGTGTCTGTGAAATCAGTTTCCTGTGGACAAGTCCCTTTATGGTTCAAACACATTTTCTTCATGTTTCATTCACACACAGACAAACAGACATACACAGATAGACAGAGATAATGAAGGAGAGACAGACAGACAGACAAACAGAGAGAGACAGACAAACAGAGACAAAGTGTTATTTCCCACCTCAGTGGAAAACTCCCTCTTCAGCACTGGAGTCCTAAGCAGATATTTTCCTGGAGGCTTTGGTAAAAGAAAAGATTAACAATGGGGGCAGGGGGGCCTTTTTCACAGAAGGTGTTTTTTCAGGGCCGGTTCTCCACGGCAGACACAGAGAAATCCAGCAGTTGGGTCACACCCTGCACTCTTTGTTTGTCTGCCTGAGGGTCGCAGCCTGCCTGCCTCCCTCACTCCCTCCCAGCCTCCCTCCATCCCACACTGCCTGCCTGCCTGCCAGCCTCCCTCCCAGCCTCCCTCCCTCCCTCCCAGCCTCACTCCCTCTCTCACTGCCTGCCTCCCTCCCTCCCTCATTGCCTGCCTGCATCCCTCACTGCCTGCTTCCCTTCCACACTGCCTGCCTCACTGCATGCCTGCCTCCCTCACTGCCTGCCTCACTGCATGCCTGCCTCCACGCTCTCCTGTCTGCTGGCCCTCCGAAAAGCTCTGTGTTACACCCGACACTCCTCCTGTTACGACGTTTCTGATTGGTCACCCTGACAGCGCCATAAAAACCATTGACTATGTGACAGTTATGGTAACAGCCTGACGCTACCCCCACCCAGGCAGGGTTAAGATGGGAGGCTGGTTTGTTTGTAACCAGCTCTCAGACAGAGATTACGGTTAAACGGCAAAGCTGCAGAAAGAAAACCACATGGGAAGAAAAAAAAAAACACCACAGCAAGAAATGAAACAGGAAGTCACAGTTAGCACCCAGCATCCTGCTACCAAACCGTCGGCAGGAACATACAGAAACCCACGGAGAGGAGATCAGAGCGAGAAGCTCTCGTTTTTGGTGCCATTAGAGTGCAGAATGACCTCTGACCCGGTTAGGGCATTGTCTGACGGCTGACAGCCTAACAGAGCTGTCAGCTCCCTCTGGCCCAGAGATTCGTACATAAATAAATGCATTTAGCAGCGCTAACATGATGCACAACTGAGACAGCAAGGGCAGACAGTCCCTGGAGCAACCAAGGGCCACGCGCCTCCCCAGATCAGAAATCCAGCAGGGGGAGACCCCTTAGCGGTACGATTGGAGCAGAAAGGGCAAGTCCGGGTCACAACAGGCCTCCCAGGGATCTGTTCCAGCACAATGGTGCCACCCTGAGGAACGTGCAGTTACACCAGACAATGGGCGGCACTTCATGATGTCACGGCACCTTTAAAGAAGTGACCTGGGGAATCTGTAAGCTTCCAGGATAATGAGAGCATGAGGAGCTTGACCTTGAGTATTTAGGACAGGTAAGGGTTCCTCGGAACTGGCGGGGTATTATGGGAATTTGCCCCCTCCCCCGAAGTCTTTGGCCGAACGTTTACCATAAACACCCACTTTTTATCTTGAGACGAGTAAGTAAACATGCCAGCAGCTTTTACACCAGGACCCCAGAAACGTCGATATACAGAGTAAGAACAATTTAGTAATCAATTACCCATGTAAACTATTCAATAGCATCATGAAAGCACCAGCTGGAACAAACTCTGACTGGCCCTTGGCCAGAAGAGAGTCTTGCCTCTGTTATTAACGCTGCTTATTAAACGAGTTAACGATTTCACCCATCGTTAGTGTTTATTCGGAGCCTGGATTCATTCGCCGTGAGCTTCGTGGCTAACTAGCCCACTTTCCCAAAGTCTCATGCAGCCTGTAAGGTAAGACCCGCCTCCGCTCATCAGCCCCACCCCACAATACGCCGCACAGCTCAGCATCCTCACCTGATTGGATAGTCAGCAGCACTGAGGTTGATGAAGAAGTCCCAGCTCCAGTCGCTCATGGTCAGGAGGTCCTTCATGCTCCGCAAGTACATGGTGAGCAGACTGGCTCCACCCCAGATGGTGGACATGCGCCAAGGCGTCACCCGCACGTTGGGATACTGCCTCAAGAGCGCCACCACTTGGCGGTGTAGGTAGTTGGAACGCTACAAAGAATGTGGAAGGAAGAAGGTTCGAGGGAAACATGAAAATGATGGCAAAATCCTGAATAGTGCAATAAACGGCACAATGACCACATTTCTTATATTAAATACATTTAACTTATGTCTCCTTCCAAAACTTCTGAGATATAACTAGCTTTTTGTGGATGAGGGACTGAAAAAACTTCTAGATTCACTGTTGAACATAAAGAGGATGAGCACCTGACCAACTGACATCTAATAGCAGGAAACATCACAAAAATAACCCCAATAAATGGTTAATTACAGGCACCCTAAGCACAGGGCCCGCTTTTCACAGCGAATGCTCCTCTTAGGGCCGCTGTTAAACACTACACCCCCCCCCACTCCGCCATTGAGATCTCTCCTCTCCATGCGAGTGACACTTTATTCTGAGGCCTGTTTTCTTTCACTTGACAAATAGATATAATCTGATTAATAATTTATCTGAAATAAGGTCGGCTCAAAACAACTGTGCCGCTTGGGTTTGAATTGGACCTGGGCCCAGAGGCAAATTCCTCCAGCAGTGGGCCGCTACCCACGGGAAAAAGGAGGGGGGGGGGGTTTAGGTACCTCGTCGACGTGGACGTAGTAGAAATGGGCCGTGTGGTAAATGGCTTTGAAGAGGCGCTGGAACTGGCGAGCAGCCCGGCCGTGGATCACCAGCATGAAGGCGATGCGGATGGGGTTCAGCGGAGCCCCCTCCCATGACTCGTCCTCCCAGTGCACGTTGACATTGGCTTTGCCTGGCTCATGGGAGAGAGGAGCATTCTTCAATGACACAAAGCACAGCAGCACCCAAAGCTGTATGCCACATACGCACTGCTGTCTACACATTCGGGCGGCATGCAAATCCAGTGAGCACCTCCACTGTGCTGTGGCACAAGCAGCCCGTTATTTATGAAGACCAGCCAGGGTGGAGTGTAAATAAAGGGCATGTCCTTGTACACCCGGTCAAGGCATCCCTCTAAACAAGGACAGGGAGGTTACATTTCCTGGCTGCAGGGGGCGCTAATGAGGGCATACACGATTACAGGGAAGCCGTGGCACCACTGTGTCAGCCAGTGAGGCATTTTAGCTGAAGGGATGGGACCTGGGCGCATAATGACTATAATCTCTATGAGGGCTGTGTTTTTATAGGCATGAGGCCGATGGAGGTTACGCGGCCCCCGAGTGCACTGTGACTCTGGGACGGAAAGTCGCGGGAAGCCATGTCATGCTGGAAGGATGCCAGATCCTTCCATGGGCTTCTCCCGGCAAGATCCTGTGGGACTGTACCAGACAAAGATGTCAGAAAGGCGTAGTTCTACGTGCCTGGGCTACTGGGATGTGAGAAAGGTGTAGTTCTACACACCTGACAGGCGGGGATGTGAGAAAAATGTAGCTCTACATGCCCAGGACACATGGATGTGAGAAAGGTGTAGCTTTACATGCCTGATAAATGGGGATATGAGAAAGGTTTAGCTCTAGACACCTGATAGATCGGAATGTAAAGCAGGCATAGCTTTACACACCTGATAGATGGGGATGTGAGACAGGCATAGCTGTACAAACCAAGGTGATAGAGGTGTAGCTCTACACACCTGACAGATGGGACACAATTATATTGGAGAAAACAAACAAAAAAAAAGACAATAGATTTGAAAGTATTTGCCCTTCTAATTCTCTAACGTTATGCTTGTACCTCTAAATCGCAGTTATCGGTCTTATGGTGAGTTGCATTTCGGGTCATGGACACAAATGACTGTGCGTTAGCACAACACTAGTGCGAGTCAGCGGCACCCGCCAGGTCCAGAGTGGAGTGTGGGCCACAGCGGGAGGGCGTCAGCACCAGGCTAGGACCTGCGCCATGAAACAGCTTGGCAGGCTGAGCGAAAGAGGTGAGGCCTTGATACACACTTTCTGTTTACAAGAAAGTTACCACCATCGAGATAGTGTTTTAACGCCTCAACGTGGCCCTTGTGAACCGGCTGGGGGCCTGACTCACAGCAGTAAGTAATCCAGTCCAGATGATATGAGCACTTAGCACAACCACCCCCCCCAGCTGTTACAGCTCTTATGGCAGCGTGGACATGAGCCAGGCCTGGACTGCGTGGCATATCCCTCGCTCTTGGAAAACTGAAGCCCCCCCCCCACAAGGATAGCAGCGGGTGGGGGCTCAGTTATAGAGGACGGGAGAGACAGCACAGCAGGGTTACACCCACCAAACAGCATCGATTACCCCTGCTGGGGGTAAGGTTGCGGACAGCTGAGGGGCATTCACATGGCTACAAGCTCACAGCACATTTTCACCTTTAACCCGAGAGTATGATGAAGGTTACCAAACGTGGCATGAGTCAGAAATGCTGTGCGTGACTGGTCAGACACACATCTGGTCTGGGCCTCTCTGCCGCGCTCACGTCCCCCACGAAGTGCAGGTCAGAGGCAGGGCGGTACCCGCACGTGGTGGGGGATGGGGTTTCTGAGAATCCTAACTCAGCTTGTATGAGGTGGGGGGGGGGGAGTATCCTTTAAGCAATGAGCATGGTTGCATATTATGGATCTGTCTTCAGTGTGGGATCATGGGAATAAGCAGAAGATCAAAGGCAAAGTGTTGTCAGGTGTTCTGGCCAGCGGTCACATGACTCACTGTCAGAAACCCTGAAATTAACACACAGCTAACTGACCTGCTGGTAACATCCCCCTGTGACAGGGAGCATGAAGGCAACCCTGCTTAGTGCCGACAGAAACACATTACACTTCTGCGCACGTTAGCAGTTACAAACAATCACAATTAGTTTATATGCTCATATGTACTTACACTACAAAAAAAAAACACATTACTGTACCTTTAGGGTATAGTTTCCCTGTAGTATAAGCGTATAACAGCGAGGCTTATGTGTGGCAAAGAGCCATATAAAATCCACAGTAAAACTCTTTAGCAAGCTTTCGTCCAGTTCTTAAGAAAACTGGATGCAAACAGCCCTTTCTGCTAAACATCGGAACTCGTTAAAGCAGCGGCACATTAATCGCTAGCAGACGGAACACTCTGGGTTGCAGCTACGGGCCCTGAAGCTGTGTGGGGCTCTGGACCCCACAAGTACCAGAATGGAGGCCTCGACAAGGTAGACGGGCATGAGGCCGGACAGTAGAGGAGACACAGTGATCTCAGCTCACAAAGCGATGTGCGCAAGCCACGGGAGGGGGACTCACTCATACTTTCACCCAGCAGGCTGGGGATTACAGCGCACGCTCATCATTTTCAGTCATCTCTACCTTCAGCAAACGTGTTCTGTCCAAATATGGTTACCAGGACTGCATCCAAGAACTAATTCATCAAACAAATTTTGATGGACAAAATGTAGCGCACTCACCCTCCAGGGGGCAGTAGCGAGTCACCTTCTCTGGCATAAGCCGGCCCTCCTTGTGACGGCAGTACACCTCGGCGATCTGCTGCCGGCACTCCTTGCTCTTGGCGCGGGACAGCGCTGAGATGGCCTCTTTGCCACCGATCTCGCACTTGGGTGGCTGCTCGTACGTGATCTGCGAGGCGGAGGGGGCCGGCTTGCCG
Source organism: Mormyrus hasselquistii (assembly GCA_026779605.1). Taxonomy (NCBI): domain Eukaryota; kingdom Metazoa; phylum Chordata; class Actinopteri; order Osteoglossiformes; family Mormyridae; genus Mormyrus; species Mormyrus hasselquistii. The sequence goes on along the minus strand of JAODKE010000101.1, from coordinate 26,581,429 downwards.
GCCGGCCGGGCTCCCCGGCGCCGTTCCTCTGGCTGCTGCAAGCCTCCTGCCTGGCCGGTGCTCGCAGAGTGTGTGCGGTTGGGAGTCAGCGAGGCCGGCGAGGCAGCCTCAGCACCGTCGTAGTGGATGACCTCGTCGGAGGCCTTGCCGGGGCTGCGGGGGGCTGCCGCCGCCCCCCCACCGAGCCGCCCCCGTCCATGGCCGGCCGTCTGCCTCTGCGGCTGCGAGCGCGCCCCGAAGTTGCTGTTGTCAATGTTCTCAAAGTCCTTGGGCACGGAGTTCTCGTTGTTGCTGTCCACCCGTACTTTCTCCTTAGGCCGGTGAGAGCGGAAGCCATCCTGTGAAGGAGGGACAGGGACACCGGCTGTCACTGCACATCACTGACCTAGAACTGCTTTCCTCGGAACGCGGCAGAACCCATCTCCCAAACCGATCTCGGCTTCAGACCCCGGGACGTCGGGCTCGGCATGTTGTGCGTCTTACAACGCTGTTGGGTGTGATGAACGTGCACCCCATTACCACACAACTGTGTCAAAAACAGGAAACGCTCTCAGAGAATTTAGAGCTGGGCTATAATAATATATGACTTGTTATCAAAAGGATAAGCAATTATTTATTACACATTTCTATTAAAACACAGACTGAGAAAGTGCATCCTGGACCTGAGGACAGCCCCACCCCTCAAACAGTAGCTCAGCCAATCAGGCACTACAGAGAGAATGAACGACGAGCCAGGTGGAGATGCCTGGGAAGGAGGATGGGGGGGGCGGGCACATGGTACACCCCCCCCCCCCACATGTAAAATTGTCGTGGTGAACCAGAAGTTCACATCACTTGTAAGGAAGTCAGTGCTGGGGGAGAAAGTCAACCATGACGCCCCACACACAGGTTCTTCACGGGACCCTTCCCGGAGTCCCAAGCCGGCGGCTCTTTAATGTGCTGTCCGGCCTACTCTCTGCAGAGACAAACGGGGGCTTTTAGGGGAAAATTACAGCGCACTGGATTAATAGCCTGGGAAAGCACTGTAGGTGAGGGAGTATCGATCGCCTGCGGGGAGCGCACTCTTCCCACAGTGCCTCGGGAGACGGCTCCGGATATCCTGGCACACAAGATGCCTGCCGAGGGAGGACAACCACGGGTATAAATATCTCACGCGGTGATTGGCCCCCGAATCGGCTCCCCACGGGGCCCGGGCTCAGATAAATCCCACTGTGCACGAAATGGTACATGAGGAAAGGGGCCAGTCTGGGTCTGGTTGTGTCACCAGGAGAGCCTGTTACCTGCACGATCTTCTGCTTAAAGAGCAGAGCACCTGCAGGAGCAAACTCACCCAGCCTCACCTCACCCAGAAATCACTCCTACCAACCACCAATGCACTGTACTGTTCATGTCATTGTTGCTAGGGTGACCAGATAATCCATGTCAGGGAAGACACTGCGCTCCTTCAGGTTTTAAACACTGAAATTGGAAGGCTCCTGTGCTCGGCTAAATAATTCAGTTCTTCTTGTGCCTTTACTTGTTGGTTTTCTTCACTGAAAGACTCATCCAGCTGCTTCACATAGACATTAGTGAACAATGGAGACTAACCAATCAGCACACAGCAAGAATTGAATGCTTAAGTGAAATCCAGGTCCTTCTAATTGAATAATGATCATTTACAAATCCTGTCCTTGCTCAAAGTGACCTCCCTGACATGGATTATCTACCCAAGTGGAGATACCATCCCTGTAAGCGACTAATGTATCTTTGCACGTTACTTAATTTTTGTTTATTTGTAAATCATGTATGTTACATGATGATACTTGTTGTTGTTAATGCTGCAGTAATGAGAAAATTTCCCTCTAAGGGATTAATAAAGTACTCTAGCTGGGAGTAGCC
>JAODKE010000101.1:26502553-26526827 GCA_026779605.1 Mormyrus hasselquistii | reverse complement strand
CTCAAATAAAACACTAGGGATCAAAATACAAAAACAGGGGAGGTGGGATTCAAACACAAGACAAAGGTTCACAGACAACCACATGGCACAACGCATTGAGCCATGCGGCCAGACAGGCAACAGCAGAGAACAAAGACAGAACACTAAGAACGGGATGACCAGCAACACCTGCCAAACGGGGAAGGGACACAGTGAGACACAGGGGCTGACCCTGACGTGTGGGTCTTGAAATACCCGAACCAACATAACCAACATACCTGACACCACCGATTTTGACCCCGTTCTTGCAATTCGACACCCCTGTATCACCCCCAGTCATCAATCACTGGTGGACCTGCGGTTGGGGCTGGGGGGAAGTATTTCTTCAGGGCGCAGAGTCCCCTGAGGGTCAAATCCTAGAATTACCCCAGATTCGAGCCTTATAAATAAACCTGCCAGCTTCCCTGAAACTGCATTGATCAAAGTGGATCTAATAGGTAAAATCTACTAGTGTTCATGCCTTTCACTAAGGATTTTTGTTTCAGGGAAGAAGCCGGCATCCTTAATGCTCAATGTAAATCCCCAGTGTTTGCAAAGCATCCAAAAACCAGGTAGTCAAAGGGGTGGGTCTTTGGGTTGTCAGTTTCACACAAGGGTGACGGTCCTGGCATTTCAGGTGCACCACATACTGAAGAATTAGGTGACTTGTGTTTTTGACGGGGGAATGCTGAGCTATGGCTCCGGTTGGCTTGAGTGTGTCAAGAACTGCAGTGCTGCTGGATCTGTGTCTTTATAGGAGCATTAGCCCTATCCCACACATGACTGATGCTGCTTGTGGACAAAGTGTTCAGTCACCCCACTATTAAGAGGAAGAATAGTATAGGCCACCTCACCTCAAAGCAGAATTCAGTGACTATGTATTCTGGCAAAGGAGGTCCAGCTGAGGCAGAGACCCTTTCTGCATGCACACGCGCGTGGTCTTGCCCCCCCCACCCCCGGCACCTCAGGCTGGGGAAAGGTGGAAACACGGCTCTCAGGAAGTACATGTGTGTGAGAGAGAGAGGCACAGGGTGCTGAGCATCATGGGATATATGGCAAACTGCATAAGACGGAACAGAAGAAGGTTTGGGGGTTTGTCATCAATGTGGACAACAAGATGTTTCTTCATAATGGCTGTGATGAAATCCATGCAGAAGAACCTGAGGAGTGTATAGCTAACACACACAGACATGTGCGTACAATGGGCCCCCAAGACAGCAGCGACGATAGACAGATAGCTAACCAATATTTATTAGTTACCAATCACTTCTAGTTAAACACATGTACCACAGTAAAAAATACCCTAAATCCAACTAAGACGTTCATTAACTCTGACATCACATCTTCCTTTCCCCAATGAAGTTATGTTTTTCGATAGCTGAAGACGGACGTTACGGTGGTGACATGACCACACCTTCCTCTGTCAATCGTCAAGGCCTCATCCCTCTGAAGCTACTCAGGGCTTCAACAGTCTGCGAGAAAGACCCGGATGCCAGAGAGGCGAGGCGTCTGAAACAGGTCTCAGTCGCTCCACTAGCAGCATGTTGAAGCTTTTTTTCTCGGGGCAAGAACTTCCACAGTGGGTGAGAGAGAGCATGTGTCTGAGTGTATCTGATAGAGAAAGAGCTGGCAGTGAACAGCACAGTGACGCATGATGATGAGGGGGGAGCTGTCATCCCCCAGTGCGGGGTTGTGTGATTCGAACCCCAGCATCAAAGTCCTGGCTGCAGTCCCGCCCCTAAGGTCACAAAGAAATCAACCACAGCAATCCCAGTGGGACAGGTGAGATGAAAGCACAGATCACAGGTAGACGTGTGAGATCCAGCTGATGTCCGTTTGTCTGCCCAAACCTTTGATAATGTTACAAAAAGCGAATGGGCCAATTTAGTAGCTGAGGAAACGTTTTTGAGAAAACATCCACTTGCGTATCTGGAAAGGAAATACAATATGACACTTGTACACACTGCACAATGAACACAGAAAGATACCAGCTTCAAGAGTGAAGCTGGGAGAGTCTAGTCAATGAAAATGACCCTGCAATGTAACCTTTCACAGAATTTTCCAATGTAGGGAGGAAAGGATATTTCCCTAGGTTATGTCATGTCAAATCAACAAGAAAATGGCATAAGGTCACACTGTGGTACCGGCTGCCTTATTTTGAAGTCTGTTATTGGAGAAGGACTGAAATTTCTAGCTTGCTTGCAACAAAAAATTGTAGTTTTTCCATCCGTGAACAAGATTCCCAATACCTCTGCTCCCCATCACTGTATATGCAGTGTCCCTACGCAGTGTCATGTGATAGTAACCAGGATTCATTGTGATAATGAAGCCTGAAATCATGTTTCCTTTGCTAACAGCCCATGAATATAAGGCATGTGCTATGCTCATATATATATATCAATCTGCAGCTACGCTCAGTGCTGAATCAACAGGTGAGTCTTCCCAAGATCCTATCTCGTGGTGTCTGTGAAGAGGGACTTGGGCCACACTGGAGAGCTTCTCAGCAAGGCCGTGGCCTGACTGCTCAGCCAGATGGATTGGTGTGTTACACGGGGTCAGCCTTAAACTGTCTGCACGGATAAAGGGCTGGGAATTCGGAGTCTTCCGGGACTCCCCTGATTCGTGCCGGTCGTGTCTCAGGGCAGCGTACGGACCTGACCCACTTACGGCTGTTTATCAAAGTGACAGACACTGCAGGCTGAGCCGTCAACCCTCCCCCACCTTTCCCCCTGCCTAGTACACCCTCCCAATTACACAGGAAGGCCCTTCCTGGCTTCACACCCCCCAGTGTATGCAGCGCACCTCCCAGCCAGTGCTGCCCTGCATCAGGAACCGGGACATCATCCTGGTAAGGGCCATGAATGAAGCTCATGGGAGTTTCAGTTACTCAAACATGTTCTGAGGGCAGAAGGAAAATGATTGGTTCAGAGAGATAACCAATCAAATTGTAGAGGAGGTGGGTTAAAGCAACTACAGGATATGGGACCAACCTATCAGATGCCTTACTCCTGCTTCCTCTAGTTACTTGTACCTACCTCCTGTACGATCTGATTGGTTATCCCTCTGAACCAATCATGTTTCATTCTGCCCTCAGAACATGTTTGAGTAAGTAAAACTCCCATGAGCATGAATGACAGGGGGAAGCTTTCAGAGGGCAGGGGACACAGAGGGGGTGAGAAAATAAAGCCAACAGGTGTCCTGGCTGCGAGGGAGAGCCCCCAAAGGGTCTTTACTTACCTCTGTTTGTTTTGCAGGCAAACAAGCATTTTGACATTTGTTTTGAGCAGGCGGGGTGGGGGAGGGGTACTGCTCCGGGTGGATGTCTGTAATTACCTATCGATTTCTGCCACGCTCCTCCCCAGCCACCGGGCAGGGGCTGCGCATAAATCATTTTGCTCTATGATATCCACGCATTCCTTCCCTTAAATTCTGCTCATGCAGCTCCTGATTCACGGTCCATTTCTTCAGCACTGCTGCTGTTCGGTGATGGGGGGGGGGGGGGGGCGGTCACGTTTCAGCATTGCTTTATACAGCCTGTGCGCTGGGAAGCATAGCTCAAACTAAACCTCAGAAATTATACCCTAGCAAAGCGAGTGCCTTGGGAATTCAGGGCCGTATGTATTCGGTGATCCCTATCCTATTTTCAAAGTTTGTTTTGTTTAACTTTTCAAGGTGCTCATCTAAATGCACATTACATTTTGCCCTTTAAGGCACAGACACACACACTTCCTTTAAGTTGTGTCACCCGGGTTGTGAAGTCAGAAGCCTCAGTGTTGTCACGCTTACCGAGAAGGAGAGTTGGGAATGGCAGGTGCCATATTCAGGGTACAGGGCATATCTGAAAAACAGCTGACAGGCCCAACCCACGGAACCCCTCGCCCCCCCAACAGATCTACAGCTCTAATCTCATCATCTAAACTCTCAAAAAAGCACACACAGAGGTCATCTTACATCTTAGGAAAACAAATTTCGCCTTCAGAAAAACACATCAATCAATATATTTTTTTTTGTTCAGTGTATAAGGCTATAGTACGAGAGATTATTAAAAGAATGTGTGACCAGAAAGGTTCCATTCAAGGCGAACGGAGAGTCCCGTCTCTGTGGGTCCGCCGTGTCTGTCAGGTCCAAAACGTAGCGGTGCTGCTCTTCCTGTCTGCCTGGCTCTTCAGGTGACCCCGCGGGTTCAGAGACTGACAGCTTTATTCCAGCACACCGCACACCTACATCTGCAGATAGCTGAGGTGCTGCTGGCCTCAACCACATCATCACTTCACAGGAAATATGCACACTGTGTGGCATAGACATGAAATCTGAACAGGGATGTCCACCAACCGACTATTAAAATTAATATTAACCTTCTCAACTGTTAACTTCTAAATCAGTCTGTTTTTTATAACATACTTTCGGCGAAGCATTCTAAAGGAAATCAAAAAGTCTCCCTATCAATAGAGACAGCACAGGGATCTGGGGGTTTAAGATGACCAAGCGATACTCCAGAAAATCCTCCTTAAATATCTGGAGGAACAGAGCCCAGAAACATACACTGTGTTTTCCACGACTCGCCAAAGCCGAGACTTATCTGATCGCAGTGTGACGGGGACACTGGGGGTAGGGCACAGCCTCGCTCCCGAATTCGATCATGATGGAGATACTACCAGAGGCTCCATTAGTATGATTTATGGTTTCGTTATGGTTTCTACGGCAACCGAGCCTTAGCATGACTGAGTGCGACAACTCGAGTTACTCTCACACATGTGGTTCAGCAGGGAATCGCTCGCCATGAGACACCCCCACACTGCGACTCACTACACCGTAAACACCGGCAGGAGCGTGCAGAGGAACACATACAGACACACACACACACACACACGCACAGACGCCTAATGGTCCTTCTGTAAATCAAAGATTCATTATGGGGGTCAGGGCGTCTCACATTTGACTCTTTAGGAGCTGTGATTTCAGCCCCAGCATCTCCTCCCAGTGTCCTCTTTTTGTGCTTCGACACGAAGGTGAATGTGGCACAGAAGTCAATCCCCTTCCGTTCCCTCGTGACTCCCAGCTGCTGCAGGCGTGGTTTAACTCTAAATGCGCAAGTATGTTCGCTTTCTTATAGCAGGAGGTAAAAGTCAGACACGACCCTTCGGCGACTTATCATTGTTATGTCAAGCCCCAGAACTTCGCCACCTACTGGTGATAGAAGACACTATGACTTTACAGCACAACCCATGCAGTGATTTTCTCAGGGGACAATGGAGCCCGGAGGGTTGGTTTTATGAACACCATGTTCCCGCGTAACCGTGCCTAACCTCATTGGTTCTCTTCTCCTCCCCGAAGCCGGTGGTCAATCAGCTGTTCCGTCTTGTTCACCTGACCTTTCGTCTTTACGACATCCGAGGCCACCAATCAGTGCTGCTCCCCGCCACAGATCGCTCATGAATAATCCCCTTCTGTCAACACCATCCATCATCCCGTCTGTCTATCCATCTCGCCCTGCTTCCATAAACCCCGTAAGCCAACGAGGCTGCTCTCATAATACACTGGCGATATCATTCCATTTGGAGATTTAACACATTCCCCGCAGGATATTCGGTTTGTGATCCTCACCGTGTTTTTCCACACCCAGAGGCGACTTGTGATCTGCAGCAGGTCCTCAGCCCTTTGCTCACCTTCGGCTCTGCAGATGGCTTTATAGTTTTAGATCCCGCTAAATTGCATTCAGCAAAGCCACTCTGTGTTGGGTCTATTTAATTAGCTTACAAATAAACCAGCATGCGAGTCATCCCCTTCGCAGAGAGTTTCACTTGTAATGTGCACACTAGTATACATGGTGGTTGACAGGGCCAGACCCTCAGGGAATTGGAAGCAGGAAGCCACAAGCCAGCAAGGATATGAACGGCTGCTCGTTAGAATGAGCCGCGATTCATTTCAAATGTGATTTTTTTTTTTCTCCCACTTCTCTTTCCGCATGGGAGCTCATATGACACGTGAACTTTATAAGGAGACTCCTTTATAAAACTACTATGATTTAGCATAACAAACAGCACATTGCTGGTGTTCCAGATGGGTTGTACTCCATTGCAGGGCACACAGACACACATGCACACGCGCACACACACACACAGGCATGCACATGTCGGGTATACCTGTCCTTATGAGGCCCGCTCATTCACTTCTATGGGAAAAATGCTAATGCTAACAATGACAACCTTAACCGCTACCCAGCCCGAACCATAACCGTAAGTAACCAAGCAAAAAACAAGAGTTTTGCATTTTTAGTTTTTTCATAGCAGTCACCGATTTTTATAAAATAGATTTTTCCCTTATGGGGACCAGGAAACCGATCCTCATAAAGGAAAAAAAAAGGATATTTATCACGTTATGGGGACATTGTGTCCTCATAAGGATAGGTATACCCGCTCGCACACACACGCATGCACACACATATGCATTCATGGCTTTGTGGGGACTCCATTCATTTCTATGGGAAAAACTCTAATCCCAACAATGACCCCTACCCAGCCATAACCTTAACTATTTCTAACCAAATTAAGTCTTTTAGTTTTTTTATTGCAGTCACACATTTTTAGAAAATTCAGTTCTCTCTTGTGAGGACTGAAAAAATGGTCCCCACAATGGGAAGATTACAGGTTTTTATCACATTTTGGGAAAACACACCCAGACACCACAATCCCAAAACACCTAACTGTGTGAGGATACCCAGGAAGGGGACCATGCAAACTCCACACACACGTTGGTGATGGGATTTGAATCATAAACCCCCGCAGGCAAACAGCAGCACAGCCACCACAAGTACAGTAATTGGCACAAAGAGGCATTTTGACACTGGAAAGGTTCTCGGTTTGTTTGGCTGGAAAAGAACAAGTGTTTCTGTTTTTGCGACATGCCACAGATCACTTCCTCCATCTTACTGCTGTGGCCAGCTGCAGTGTTCTGGCTATGATTGATGGTTTTTCTTTTACCTGATTGTGACAAACAGTCACTGTTAATGAGAACAACAGACCAGACTTATCTGCTTTACCAACTCAAAGACAACCATCACATCACATCACATCACATCACGGCAGGAGTGCCAAGACCCTGGCGATCACTTACTACAAACAACGTGTGACGTACTCTACAGTGCCCCCACTATGTGAGTCAGTGCCACTGCCTCATTCCTGTTTGACTATTAGGAGAGGCCAGAGCACCGGGGCACAAGGAGTCGTGAACGTGCTGATCTGGATGAGCAGAGGCTGGAAGGCAGACCTGGAATATTCCAGACTCAATGGAGGAAGGTTCTGCCAACTCTGTTTTCAGTAAAGAATACACATTGATTCTGACCAGATTTTTAATATCGTCTCAGGTATGACCGATAGAAACTCACATGAAACGAGGACCTCATTTGTTTTTCACTGATAAATATGTGTTGTGCACATTACTGCATACATACTTCTGAGGAAGTGACAGTTACCAAGATGGATTACACTGCACACATTAAGCTGCATAAATAGACAGTTTATTCAACTCATTCCCAGTTCTGTCATGACTAAATATATCACCAAAAACACATGTTTAGTCTTTATATAAAAAGGTGTTCCCTGCCATTGGGATTCTGATAAGCCGAGATAATCAATGTGAATGTTGATGTGAGCTGGACAACCAGGAGACCTGTACTTCAAACCGAAAAAGATACGCAGTGTGACGATACCTTCAATAACAAACTTATCTTTCGACTTTGGCTTAAGTGGCTGATAGCTTATCATCGGAGGAACCACTGCAACCCCAACCTCAGAATCCAAGATGGCTGTACCCATCATCAACGGGAGTGAAAGCTCTGGTTATACAGCCTAAATTTTAATAGCACTTATGTCTTACTCATGTCTCATTAAATTACTCGTGCATACAGTGATGTCCAACCACTACTTGTGGGCATGTTGCTATGGAGTTTGCATGCACCAAATACTGCATAATGCGTTGTTATCTACTAGTATTGCTAACAATGGCTAACAGTGAAGCTGACTGGAACTGGCATTACTAAATGTGTTTCTGACTTTACTAGAACATGGTTAACTCAGGTGTGAAATCATTCCCAGCTTGGACCTGCAACCTCCGAAGTAAGAGAAACGCAGCATTAGTCAGGTACCTCAAAATAAACTGATAAGATATTTGACATAACTTTAAGTAGCTGAAGAACTACTAAGTACAGACTATTGCAGTACCATAAACAATACAATAAAACTGATTTATGAATGCTTTGGACCTGTCCATTAGAGAACTAATACCAGAGAGAAATGGGACAATTATACCACACAAAAACTGTTTCCTAAGAATTAACTAAATAATCATAACATTACCAGACTTACCGTGAGAAACATTCATCTCACTTACATGCACTGTGGAGATACAAGCTCCAGTCCTGGCTTTGGACACAGATTCAGAGCAAACTCAATAACTACTAACAATTAATCCATTCAACTTTTGATGCTTGAAAAGTTTGTGTTTGTTACTCCAAAGTGGACAGATTTTTCTTTTGATTAGCTGTCCTGGGCAATGACGATGTACTCCTTCTGGTGGTCACTTATTTAATGCATTTCTAAAAACAGTACAGATATCAGAGTACTAAGGAGAATAATTAGTACAATGAGGAATGGGACAGCAGGAGCAGCTGTGCCATCAGCCTACAGCGTGAACAGCCTTCTGTAAAATAATAAAAATGCACTTTCAGGACTCACACTGAGCTTCCTGCAGACTGTACATCTCCACACACTTCAGCTTTCCACACATTCTTTGAACATTACTCAGTGAAAACGATATTTGTCATTAACGAGTCTTGTTGCTCCTTTGAAAGACCTCTATGCTAGTGTACTCATCACTTTATGAAATTAGTATCACATGGCACTACAGTACTGTGTCACACTAAACTGCAGAATTTGATGCGATTTATCATGCATGTTTTGTAATACATGAAATTAATAAACAATAATAATAATAATAATGAATTTTATTCGTAGGCGCCTTTCTAAAACCCAAGGTCACCTTACACAGTCCAAATTACAAATGCCCCTTCGCTATTGATTTATTTATTGCACAATAAATTTGATAAATAAATGTATTAATACTAATTTAATAATGCTAAGACCTGGTCAATTTGTCATGTCTATATGCCAGGCCAGCACACACACGCACATACACACACACACAGAAACGTACATTTTATTTTCAAGTATTTTTTACAGACGAGCATTAAGACCACCTGAAACGAAAAAATAGACAACATTTTGAGAATAAAGTTGCAGGAATAAAGTGAAAATCTAAAATTTTGAGATTAAAGTATTTTAAAGTTTGAGGTTAAAGTTCTGTGGATAGTTTCTCCTATAGCCTTCACTTTGTGTGGAATGAACCCAGAAAGCAGCTGAATGTGAGGCATCTGCATGGTGTTGACATGTAAGACGATTTACCTCCCACAGATACCTCACAGTCACTGACAGGTGTTGCCTGGTTAACATTCAACTTTTTTTCTCGAAAGACTTTAATCTCAGAATTTTTTACTTTAATCTCAAAATTTTTTAATGTACTTTCTCTTTTAGGTGGCTTTAAATTTTTTTCTATGAAAAACAGAAAATAGAAGGTGATTGAGTAGTATTCTTGGAAAGTAAACCACAAATACCAAAGTAAGAATAGCTAACAGCTGAATCACTGAGGCAAGCCAGTAGTAGATCTGATGATCCGACTGTTGCAGATGTCTGCATCACTTCACTGGATCTAGCCAATACATGGACTGACTTTTGAAAGACTGTGGGAGGGTGACAGTTTGGGTCCATCTGATAATCTCTTAGTTTGGGGGCAGATGGACCAGAGCAGGAGGCAGAAGGGGGGGGGGGGGTAGAGGAGCTGGAAATTTGCAGTGTTCACAGGCTACTTTCTTATTAAATATCTACGCTCTACAGAAGTGGAGGCAATGAGATGTAATAGGAAACTGGCTCGGTGAAGGACAGCAGCATAGCATAACAATGTGATGAGGACATACAGACCCTGACACCGGAGACCTTTAACACCAAATCATAGTGTCACATGGTGGGACAACAACTGTGTTCTCAGAACCAACTCTCTCCTCAGCACCTTGAGCTACAAGGAAGACTCTGGCTTTTACTCTAGACCAAAATGCAAAGGATGCGTTTAGATTCCTGATGCTAGTCCCTGAAAGAGGAGCTCAGTTCCGGTGCCTCCTCTGCTTGTAATTTTTGTACAACAAGATGAGCAGCATCTTGTGGATAAAGTAATGGGGCTTGGTTTTATGGGAGAGGTAGATCTCTGAGATACATGGTTGCAGGTCTGTATGGGGCTTTAAGGTGAGAAGCATTACTTTATATTCTACACTAAATTTCAAAGCTGGTGAGGACTGGTGAGGCTATACGAGTAATATGTATATGTATTTTAGTTCTATAAAGTACTTCTGCAGCTATATTTTATAGCCGCTGAAGACACTTCAGGGAACCGTGTCAGATAAGTCAGATAGCAGAGTGTTATCTAGCTCCAGCATAATGAATGCATGGATAAGCTTTGCAGCATCATTCATAGACACTTGCCGCATTTCTTGGCCTTGGCTGCACTCCAAGGATGAAATAAAGTCACTTTAGATACACTGTGAGTGTCGCCTCTTGGCTCCTCTTCAGTCCAGATTCAGGCCGAGATTTAGTCTGAGGATCAACGGCTGAGCACCGAATGTCATTTCTGAATTACCAGAGTTTAGCAGGATGAAGTTCCTAATGACCTTCTTACAAATTCAAGCTTAAGTATCTCAGTCTGGTTGACAGCTACATGGAGCTGTGTGCCACCAGTATCGCCGTACTAATTCCTGCCGTGTTTGTGAGTGATGTGCCAAAAGGCAGCATGCAGAGAGTACAGTGGGCCAGACACAGAGCCTTGAGGAACCCCACACCAACTGAATAAAACTGAAACTGAGACCCCAATAATAAATTGGAATAACTTATAATCGACTTAAAGTATGGACAAGTCCAGCTATTCGGAGCACCGTATCCAGCCGTTGCTCATTACATCATCTTTCTGTATACATGTGTGTTTCCTGCTACCTTTCATGTGCAAACTATCAGAAATAAATTAAGGGCCTTTACTGGACACCTTTTCAGATGCTTTCCCAAAATGGACTGGCATTCCTTCCAGGAAGCGACCTGCTTAAACATGCTACGATCAGCAGAATGGGCTTTGGATACGCATTCTGTTGGAATTAAATGCCTGTACGGCAAACATAAAAAGCGGGACTAAGTGCAGGTAGTGAAGCGGAAACTAGCATTATTAAAATATTGTAAATACAACCATGAGTATGTATGACTGGGCTATATCTATAATATGCAATTATGAACTCTATGTCGTTCATTAGCATGATTAATTAACAGTTATTCTATTTATCATATAACCATGACTTTCACTTAACTGGACAAACAGAACATGAAATGGATGGAGCTCTTAACAATTTCAATATTACGAAAACATGTTAGTAGTTTATTTTTGCCTTGTAGCAAAACTGTATTCTCATTTAAGGAATAATGTATTTGAAAGACTGATAGAGACAGTTCTGTTATCATTCCAACAGCGATACCTTAAATTTACCAAAGACCCATTTACACAGTTATTTGCACAGAAGTACAGCTCCAAATGCGCAAGTTTATTCCGTCACAGTAGATATTCTTTTCCCATTTCCCTTGTTGCTCTTTGAGTAATAACTAATTTAATAACAAGTTGCAATATTGAATTAAACTTCAAGTCTTCCGGTGGAGCACCAAAATCCATTTATTCATCACTTCCATAAATATTGTTCCTATTGCTAAGGAAATGGTTGAGGGAGAATTAAGCTGAAATCAATGGCATTTTAATGGTGTGATTTAGCACCCGCCGGAAATTATACGTCGGCTTCTTCAATGAAGCCTGACACTCAAATTAACTCTAACATTAGAGCTGGCGCCAAAGAGGAGATTATGAAGATGGCGTTGGACTAAATATGGATTTTATTTTCAGACTGTTTCCTTCTTTGACGTGCACTATGGGTCAGCCTCTTCACTAAGCCGGTATATAAATGCTGTTTTCAGAACCATGTTTAATGGGAATGTAAAGACTTCGTAAATATGGCTTTTTTCAACCTTCCCTATCGCTTTCCATTTTCACCTCTGATGTAGCTGAAGTTGAGAGAATGATACTTGGTGAAAATGGGTGAAAATAAAAAAGTCACACTTGTTCGCTTGGTTAGTAAAATTTAAGGACCAGAGGGATAGAGGGTGGATTGATTGAGTGCTTCAGCGTTACTTCCACCTCAGTGGTACCAACGCCCCCATTATTCTCACTGGTGACCCGCTCGCTTCCCTGCACTGTGACAGAGCCCACCGCTCAGGGAGCCACTAGACAGGAACGGGCACACCACTACCTGACACAAACCTACAAGCTCCAGCACCTGATGGGCCCCTGTGGAATTTCTCTGCCTCGACGGCGTCGGCATCAACCGGGAGCTGCCCGCATTACATAAATACAGAGCGTGAGATTCTCACGGGTATGGCCCTGAGGCATTATCATCGGGCCTGATTAAAACAGAAGGTCAAACAGACTATAGCAGAGATTGAAGCTGACGTCTCTGCAGCCCTGCCTATAGGGTGAATGTGATACGTCCCTAAAGGCTCGATACCCCAAGAGAGCAGCGCACTGACTGGTCCATTTCGGGAGAAAAATGGGTTCAGTCAAACCCCAAGTGAGACGATAAAAGCCTTGTCTTATCTCTTCACCTGTCAGACACCTTGATGCTGAACATCGGCCGAACCCCTCCCCCAGCGCCGTGCTGCTTTCTCCCAGGCACGGCCAGCATTGCGCGGCTGGGGGGGAGGAGGGGGCTTGATCTCTGGCCCGCCGATGAAGGCCAGATGGAGAATCGATTGTCCCCGGGCAACTCACTGCACATGTTCATAAAGAAAAACAGAGGTTCTGCTCCCCACTCTGCCTTCACTACCTGAGTGGACTCACGGACTTATGGAGCAACGGGGAAAATAAAAGCAGAATTCTCCCTGGGACATATCTCAGCGACAGTAGGATGGGGACTGTCTGACCAGCAACTCCCGGCTTCTATGGACCATCAAACATTCACTCGGCATCTCAAATCACCACAGGTGACATCAATAGAATAGAGGAACATCAAGAAAAGCAGCACCTTTACCGAGCAAAGCCATTTTGGGGTGTCATTGTAGTCTAAAATGGATAACCCCGTCCCACATTCACTTTATAATGGGAACAACAGCTTTGAACTCCTATGGCTCGCGGGACACCCTTCAGCTGTCCACGCGTGTGTTGCCACGCGAAGCTTCTGCTTTCGTTGAGCCGTAGCGCTGGAAGCAGCGATCGGCAACCGCCCGTCCGACTGCAGCCGGCAGTTTAATCCAAAAGAACATCCATAATGCACTAATGTAAAGATGCCACTGACTCGGAGTCTTATTAACTGTGGAAGGCCCCTCGGGCACAGCTGACCTGTAATCCTTCTCGCTTTGCTTTCAGTGGAATCATCCATCTCCCCCTCTGTGGGGCGGGTGTGGAGGGGGAGGGGGGGTTTACTTGTCATACTGCCATACATTTTTGGAAGCGATAAATATATCTTTTCACCAACACCTGCCATTGTTCACTGTTTAGCTAGAATTATAAAGCGGTACTAAGGGATGGAAATTCAAACTGCTCCGTGATCAACAGGCCCTAAAGCTACATTGTTGTGTTGCAGAAACCATTTCAAGTGAGTCAATTAAAATTTTATTTCATCTTTCAATACGTACAATGAAGAGGAAACGGATAAAGTCAGGAAAAGCATCGGAGTCTGTAAAATGTTATGGATACGCTTTTCAAGTATGCAGGTAATGACGTAAATGTATTATTTACATGTATGCATTAGGCCATAGCCTTTATAATAAATTATAGCAGTGAGTTGCTTGCTTCATGACCTGTAGAGGTACAGACCTATAGCATCCCAAACACTGCTGTATGCTGTATGTCTCACAGGGTCCTCAAAGTCTCTTGGGTATCTAGCATAGAAGCATGAGGACGAGAGGCTGGCATGTCTCCTCAAGCCTTCCTGCGGACAGAGCTTAACATTCTGTCTATATCAGACAAGCACAGGCCTGGGGACCACATTTATTCTCAGTCTCTATATAACACAGTCACCAGGTTACACTCCAAAGAATCTTTTACATATGTTCTTTTTTATATTTCTCTTATTATTTACCTTAATTGCCTGCCATCTCATCCAGAATAGGCCCCTATGTTGCCTGGGACAGACTCCTGGCCTCCAGGAACAGGATCAGCAGATGGATGGATAGATAATTTTATTATTTTGATTATTTTCAGTTTTTTCAAAAAGTAAATGTTGAATTATTATTAATAATGTTTTCTAAGCACAACTTTTTCTTAATAGATAAAAAGCTTTTCATGTACAAAGAATAATCAACACTAATTAAATTGTAATTAATTAGTGTTAAAAAATAAGTACTTGTAGTGTAAAGACGGCATTATTAAATATACATCTCTACCATACTCCAGCTGTCCTGTACAGCTGTCCCGCTGCAAAGTAATTGAGGTTCCAGGTTTATTCCAATTATTGAATAACAGGTCACACTAAAGGCAGTCACAGCTCACTGCCAGTACATCTTCATATCCTGGATCACCAGGATGGTCCCACCGCTACCCTGAAGGCTGTCAAATTTAAAAGGGCAGTTCCTTTCCATTCGGAGCCATGGGACATCATGTTACAGGGGTCGCTGTAAATTAGCATGACCGCTTCATCACGAGAATCGATCGGCTTCACCAAGACATGTGGCCACCGGCCCAGGAACGCGTCTGTAGCCCGAGAGAGGTGCCAGCTTCCTTGTGAGACGTTTGCTCTGTCGCTGTTCCCTTCACGGTTGGCTTATCTGGCAGATACGTTCAATGAAATCAGCCAATTGCATGCTGTACTTCAAAGACTGAAAGGACATAGACATTGGCGTGAAGATAAAATAAGAGCCCTCAAAGAAAATGTGCATTTGCCGAATCGGGCTCAGCACAAGCCTGCAGGCATGTTTCCCAGCACGGCAGAACCATCCACGGGCCTCATGCCCAGTGAAGGCGATCCCCCATCAAACTCCTCGAGGAACCTCATCCACTCAGCCGCAGTTTCGGAAAAAGCGTCCTGTGAACGACCCCATCTTGGAGATATCTGAATTACTGCTGTGATACAAGTCGAATCGTAAAATCAACGGAGTGGCCGGCAGCGAGATGAGCCGGTTGACCTCCCATGAGAAGGATCACAGAGCCAAATTTAGAAATCATGTGATCTCTCAGACTTGTGGGTAGGAATGAAAAATGGGGTATCTCTATCCTCTTTGCTGCAGAAGGCAGTCTTAAGCTGGGATTTTAGCCACAGCAGAAATAGACACTCTACACAGATGAATGCAGACCATTAAATACAACCAATTTTTGACAAATTCTATCAAAAATCCAAAAAATGAAGAAGGTTACAAATAAGTGTGATCCACTCAAATCTGCTCAATTAAGACAGACCCAACCGAAGCTTAATGTACACAATTGCTGAGTGTTATTACGTAAAACCTGCTAAAACATTCTTTTCACGGTAATATTTGTGGACATTTCAGTGCCACCACAGGGTCTTTCTGTGTGCTTGTTTTTGATCAGTTAACAGGACACATGTGAGAAGTGAGGGTGTAGTCATTTTAGTGAGTATTTAAAGTATGCTTGAAGAATTCTAATTCACAAAGTTTTTTACCTTAAGTTTGGATAGTTTACTTTGGGGGAGGGGGTTTCATGATACTATTATTATTTTTTGATTTATTAAAATTTACTAGGGTTCCCTGTACATGAACATCATTCAATAATTTGAAACTAAAACTTGCTTTGAAGCTCAAATTGTAACTAGAAAAATTCTACATTCCAGTGTAATGATTTAGGATACATCAAGGAATAGTTATATATCCTCAGAAACCATAAACATTCTGCTGTTTCAACAAGCTGATATAGTCTGATATACTCCAAGTAACTCTCAATCTTGACTATATATATTTTTAATAATAGCTTCCTGCTAGGTCTATTAGTCAATAAGATGTTCAGTCTTCCTTTGTGCACCTACCTAAATGTTCTCTCTCTCAAAACACCATTTTATAACTTTTCAAATTACACAGCCGGGGCTCAAAATCAATAGCATTGATGATTTTGTCTTTCATTGCAAAAGGAACACAGGGTAGAGAGGTTAGAGGGTAGTAGAAAAGTCTTCCTAATGCGTGACTGCAGAATTAGTCTTCATGTTGAAACCATTTTTGTCTGTTCGTCCTGCATTTCCAACAAGTGTCGTCACATAATGCACACTCCACCCAAGGGGACATGCAGGACCACTGAGGACCATCCCTGAGCCAGACATCCCATTGGCTGCCGGATGGCTCTAGCTCCTCCCCCTCTGGCAGCTTCCATCCCGCGGTCCCCTGCTCCATCTCCTTTACCCTTGTTGTCCGTCTGACTTCCCCAGTGTAATTCCACCCTAGGCCGCAAGTTTATTTACAAGTCACTCAATTCCCCAAACAGCACAGGCTGATACCCAAAGCAAGGACGAGAGTGCTGCTCTCTGTCTGCAAGGGGGCATTTATTTGCAGTCACAAACAAGGGCTGGTGTGTGTGTGTAGCCCTGTCAGCGAGTCGTGCAGGAAGAGACCGGCTAAAGAGCACGTCCAGCCGACCTCCCGCTGCCTGACATTTGCCAAGCATCTGTCAGGAGCGGATGTATTGACATTGGGATGAAGTTACAAGGTCACCATAATGATCTGCAGTGTGCAGAGAAGATGGTGACATTGGGGGTGGGACATTAAGACTCTTAAATATTATCTTTTCAAACTAATTTACTCAGGTCACGGCAAACGTTGCATTTCACATGAAGAACATTAATGTTCCACATTAGCACATTAAAGGCAAACTCTACTTTTTGTACCAATGGAGATGAAGGATTATTGCCAATGTTCTTATAGAACATTGAGGCTTATGTTTAGAAACAGACACAGTCGGTATCCATTCAGAACCTAATAAGCTCGGATGTTCTGCAAATGGTGAGTAGTGGAGAAAACAGAGGTAGAGGCCAGTAGTTCAGAGCCTGCAGTCCCACAGCTGCTCTTTGTGGTCTTTCAAAGCACTTAAGGACCAATCAGACTCATTATTTTCATAATGTAACTAATTTTGCCATCATTATTGGGCTGGTTAGCAGTTTAAAGATGGCTGAAAAAAAACCAAACAAAACAGGATGGTATCCAACAAACTCTTCTGTCATCCAGTCTTATCCTGCTGTTTTTGCCAGCCGATAATGATCCGATCTTGCTGTTAAAAACACCCAGCATTTGTTTGCATTTTTTAAAGTTTTTAAATGTATCTTGAGCTGATGTACAGTTACCATTCAAATATATGAGAGTTGCACATCATTTTTCTGTAAATACTTGTCAGGAAATCACATTACAATGTACAAAATAAAACGGAAGGCGCACCAAAGCAGTGTTGAAGGAAATTGAAAAAATGTCTCTAAATCTTAGATTCTGCAAGCATTTGTTTTGATGGCACCTTCACAAACACATTGCATTTGGTTGACAAGTTTCAGCAAGAAATCCTCTGCAGCAGCTCATAGACATCTTCACTTCACTTTCATGGGAATGAGGTCTGGAGGCTGGCCAGGGCAGGTCATGCTAAATATGGAGGTGTGTATTGGGTTGTTACTTCGGTGTGACACTAACCTAAGTTTGTGAAAGATCACCAGATCTGTCATCAGCAAACCAACCTCAGACCCTAACACTGCCTCCTCCATGCCTGACAGCAGGAACCACAAAACTCAAGTCCATGCCAAATACATGATGGCTCAACTGAAAGGTTTCAAATTTCCATGACTTCCATCCCTGTCGGTGAAGATATGAAAGCACAGATAAGTATGGTTTTAGGCAGGTCGGCACTGACTGGTGCGGTGCAAACATGCTGTCACCTTAACGCAATGATGTTTCAATGTTCACCCAGGGGTGATTCTTCCATAAACAGAATTCATGGTCGGTCATTTTAGTGCAAATTGCATTTTCTGTCTGTATCAATGTCCGTGAAATAACAGCAGCAGGCGGAGACTGGAGATGTAAAGCGATATGGATTTCAGCAAACGGTGGAACTATGCTGGACTCCGGCCTGCTGCAGGACGATTAGAATAACATGCGTCCAGGGTCCATCTCACAGCCGCTCCAGCTCCTTATCCTCCCAAAATATTGTATTAATTCGCTTCCGTTAGGACTCGGATTTTCGGTTTTCTCTGCCTACCGTGGTTTTCCTCTCGCTGGAATATGTTTTATTATCAAACAGGAAGCTTTGCATGGTGACTTGAGGGAATTCTGATTTGTGCTGTATGTCTAAGCATCAGTTACTAATTAGCTAATAGTTTAATACTGGTGACACACCAGCTTCACCCTGAGCTGGAATAAGCAGGGGTTATGCACACAAGGAGGGCTTGCAGAGGCAATAACTAATGCTATGAGAAGAAGGATAGCTGGCTTGCTGCAGTACTCCCAGGGTTATATGAATGTGGCTTTATAAAAAGACATGCGGTTTTATAAGCTAAACTGATCAAAACATAAAGGATTCAGGAGTGGAGCTGAGCATCCAAACTGTCTGTGTTTACATCACAGAGAGCCACTTATCCAGCATGTAGCTTTTCAGGATTTTTCAGCAGAATCTTGGCAGATTTCCCCCTAGTCGTCAGAAGTGGAACGAAATTGGACAGCTAGGTAGTGGCTGCATGACTTTTTACAGTCGACTGTAATGTCACGAAAGCCAAGTTGAGGTCGACTAATCGCTGACAACGTCATTAATAAAACAACAGGAGAATGGAGTGCTTTGCAAAAGTCACATTCTGCATTCACAAAACTTTATGCATACGCTGACAACAGACACCTTATCAGGGGCGCCGCTAGCAATTTTGGGCCTTATGACAAAATGTGAGGTTGGGCCCCCCTACCAGTGTTATTATTAATAAAGCAGATCTCTGGGAGCCCCTAAAGGGCGTGGGCCCTTAGAATTGTCCCAACTCCCCCCCCCCTTAGCGGCGCCCCTGCACCTTATACATATACCATTTACACAGAACATGAAACAAGTAGAAACGACTGCAGCAACGATTATTGCCACAATGATACTTTGGCTTCTGTTTACTGGATACGCTGGGGAAAAATGAACCAACTAACTATACTGCAGGGATGTTTAGGGGCTCTAAGGACACGGGGGGGTTTCCCGAGCACCTAGGGTTACATCATTCACCTACAGGGTGGGCTGTTTTCAGGCACCACCCAGAAAGAATGCTCATTTTCCCGCTGATGTCTCTACGTCTACAACAACAAAGACTATGCAACGTTCTACTGTTAATACTTTGTGACACATCCGGACTACCAGCCTTTAAATAAACCGTATGCAGGAATATATCTATCTAAGTTTTGTAACTCCACAGTAAGGATTTCTTTCAGTTTTCAGTATTCTTCCATATCCCATATCTGAAAGGCTGTATTCATTTTGTGCTTTAAAGCACAGTTTCACTATCAGAAGAACATGTGCAAGGAACCACAAGAACCAAGAAAGGGGAAATTCTGAACCCTAAAGTGAACGGGCCAGTGCGTTCACTAGCAGGAAATCAGGAGAACATGCACTTCCAACCAGGACATGAACATTTTCAAATTTCACAGCCCCTAAAAAGGCTAGGCTGCCTGATGACCCAGTTAGTGTTATCAGATCCAAGCAAATACGGCAGTTGTCATTTCTCAGTATGTTTGGTCACCTTTCCATGACATTGCCGCCCCTCGGGGACACGGTATGGTGACCGTGCGAAATAACGACGTTTGGCCTCATGATCCATCTGTTCTGGACGTTTTCACAGTGTGAAGAATGGTTAAATCATTTAAAGGCTCCATGTGCTCATGTTCGGGACGCAACGTCCTCTCTGTGTGTACATGTCTTAACTCGGACCTTCAGACCACTGCCCTGAAATCGCACGCTCCATTTGATCCTATGCTTGTGTCCCCAGGGGGAAAAGCGATATCAGGACTGCATATCCAAGGGAACACAATGTCCATTTAATGCAGACATGGCAGGAAAGGCGTTTTCATATTTAATACATTTCCGTGCGGTGTATGCTCTTCTAACAGAGGGTCTCGTACAGTCACCTACAAAATGAAGTGTGACGTTATCTGCCAAATGTAGGTAATTCATATACACCCAGCTTGCACACCACACAGCAGCATGTGTGCCCTAGGAGATTACAGACATTATATTTTCTCATGGGACAGGAACGGGCTGTTTGTGAATTATTCATGAGTAGTAGCTTATTGCCAGGTCAGTCAAATAGCATCTAATATAATGAAATTTGAGTACGGGCTGGAAATGAAGGGAGAAATACAGGTGCGCTATTGACAAATACATAATTACATAACAATACTTTTCAGTGTTTCTTTAAAGTTCACTAAGTTAGCTAAATATTGAGAGGGACTGCAAATGATTTAGTTGGTCAACAAGGCTTCTACCATCCAGAAAATCCATCTGATCAACCGAGTAATGTGTTTTTTTTTAAATCACACAGGGTTACATATAAAGCAGACTGACCATTCTGAGCTTTTGTTTGCATTCCAAATGTTTTTATTCACCAGCACATATGCAAATGTTTGGATGTTTAAATTCATTAACAGTATATAACTATGAGGACCCAGGATAGTGCCTCATCAATCTCATTCCTCCCGTGCTGGAGGTTAGATCCTCTTCCCTAGCTGCATCTTTCCATCTTCTCCCTGTGTTTGCATTGGGCTACTGTAGCTGTTCATTTTAGCCGAAAAGGTGCCTTTGAATTGCTTATTGTGTCAGATGCTGCGGGTGTCCTCTGCCTCGTACCCTGTGTTTTCCAGATTCAGTTCCAGGCTCAGCACAACCTTGGGTTGGCTAAGTGGTCGTGGAAGATGGATCCGTCCATCGCACGTACACGTTCACAATGCAGGAAATGTAGATATGCCAACTAGTCTAATTCCATGGCTTTGGACTGCGGGAGGAACCTGGAGAACAGAGAGGATACCCGTGGGACGTGGGAAACTTCACACACGCTGTACAGGATTCAGACCCTGGAGGTATGAGACGACAGTGCTACCCACTGAGCCACAGCGCAACCTGAGAGTGATGGATGGATACAATACGTATGTGTAAAAAGAACCACATCATGAACTTTACTTAAAAACCCCAACAGGGATTCTCCTAACAGCTTGGATGGAGTCCAGCTGTATTATTTATTTATTTTATAGCCTTTTTACAGCATGTTAAATGTGTTTAAGTGACTCTTCAGGTCCGCATTATGGCAGACTGTTATAATTTAATGTTGTGAAAGCACCCCGTGAGGAAAAGTGTCCTCTTCACACTGCTCTTTCATTCATCCCTGAGAGGCCCCCCCCCGCCAACCTCCCCCCAGCCACACAGGGCTGCATTTCGGCCTCTCCCCGAAGGTCCTCCACCCGAGTGCCCGGCGAACTCAACCCTGCCTGACTTCAGCTAATGGGAGCATGAGCGCCTCATTCAGCTCCCAACTAAGTGAAGAGGTGCACTTTAAAAAGGTCTCAGTGATCCATCCATTGTCCAGCTCTCCTTCTCAGGAAGCAAAGGGCACCTCTCAATGCGGGGGCATGGACACCCTGGTGGATTCAGGGGGCCCAGCACTGTAGTGATTTCACCCACTGCCAGTAAAATCTACCAGGGGGACCCTAGCGAGGTGTTAGGGGTTCCAGAATTAATAGCCATGTCCCTACCTGACTGGGATGCCTGTTCATCACGGGGCACAAACACCAACCTACAGCCAGATACTCTACCTACTAACAACATGGATACAGCGTTAATGCCCCAACTCAAGCCTTCTTGTAAGAACAGCAACCATGACTTAAAAGTGGCATGTCGTTCAGGGTGGTGTGTGACTTTGTGGGTTGGGAAGGTCTGTCTGGAACTGGAAGGATGTTGGTTCAAATTTGGGTTCTTGAACAAGGCCCTTAATCCTAATTGTTCCAGGGACCTGTTGACCCTACTCTGACAGTCATATGTTACTTTGAATAAATGTGTCTGCTAAATTAATAAAACGAGTTCTTTTCGTGCAACGCGTGCTTTACTTGGGTGGACGCCACTATTGCTTCCTCACTTGGCAGATAGAATTAAACTCATCTTGTTTAGTTAAATGCCTCCTGCTGATGATGAATCATTTCCTCTTGGCCCCCAGAACGGGAAATTAGTTCGACATTAGCTCTATGTCATTAGGAGCAGGAATGATCAGCAAATCGTGCTCAATTCTTCACACGACGCTTCCCAATGAATGCATGCCAGAGCCATTCACGGCGCTCGCCTGTTGCTGCAGTATGAGCAGATATGCCTGAGCTCCATCACGAC
Organism: Mormyrus hasselquistii; assembly: GCA_026779605.1. NCBI lineage: Eukaryota > Metazoa > Chordata > Actinopteri > Osteoglossiformes > Mormyridae > Mormyrus > Mormyrus hasselquistii. The sequence goes on along the minus strand of JAODKE010000101.1, from coordinate 26,504,324 downwards.
AGGCGATGACGCACCGACGAGCCCGCGGAGAACTTCGATTGGACGAGGGAAAGAGAGCTTCCCTCGGTGCCCAATGCAAAGAGATTTATCACCAGCAGGGAGTAATTAACACGGTTTTTTCATGCATGAAGTGGAGGAGCTCTCCAAGCAGAATGGGGGGGGGGGGGGGGGGGGGGGGTGGTTCGCGGAGTGGGACTCGTCCGCTACGTGTCTGAGGAAGATGTTTTAATTATTTCCCAGAGATTTATATCAGCCCTATGTTACGGTGACCACTGCCTGTGGTGACAAGGAGAAGATCAGGTGATAAACGTGAGCAGAGCACAAGGACGGTGTGCAAAGACACTCCTCCGTTTTACTGGACTGAGGTCAAAGGAGCAAGAGCATCGCTGGTCTCCCGTGATGCACTACCCTCACGAGACCTTTCCAGTGCTCAAATTCAATAAGTCATCGTCTTTTCCGTCTTTGTCAGAGAGGACCTTTGTGCTGGTCGCACCTTCAACTCTTAATGCAATGTTTTTCAAAACAGGGGAAGCACACTGGACAGTTGGCATTGTGACCAAAAAGGAGGCTTTATTTTAGTCAGTCAGCTATATATATGTAAATCCTGCTCTCCTTTATCAAAGAACTTCTTTAGAATGAAGTTAGCGACATTAGCTACAGTGTCTGCCATGTTGCTTCAAAGCTACAAATTCAGCTTGAACACACACGCAACTTAATTAGCAAGGTAACTACCAAACTAGTCTACTATAAATACTTGAAAATAAACAAACAATCAAACTCAAAACATAATAATGACTTTATTTACAATACAGACGCTCCTCTACTTACGAATCAGTTACATTCTGAATGGCCATTTGTATGTTGAATTGTTCGTAAGATGTTATTCAACATCATTTTAAGGGTATGTGCAAGTACAAAGAACTAGGATGCTGAGTACGCACGCTACGCTGCTGCGGCCAGAAGTCGTACTAGGTGGAACTGGTGCACAGAAAAAAAAAATTATGCTGTGGACAGGAAACAGGAGCCCAAGGAAAACAATTTAGACTTACAGTCCTCTTCATTTGTATGTCTGAAAGTCCGTAAGTTGAAAGTTCCTAAGTAGAGGAGCTTCTGTATTTACAAATGCCAGTGGCTAAAGATAATATACGAATCAATAAACCATCACTCTGAGTTTCAATGAAATGCTTCTGCGTACCTGGATGTGACAATGAATTCTGCAAGCCAACAACATAGGCGCCAGGTAAAAGTCGTGAGCAACAATATTATTGGTAGTTAATCCTGTCTTGTTGAGACGTCTCCCAATCACCATGCAGGGAAGACTGCCTCCCAGGCGGGTCTAAAATATCTGATTGCAAGTCTATCTGTCCAATCAATGTTGTCTAAGCAAAAACTATGTATGAAGCTCTCAGACACCCAGTGAAGTGTGGTGCCTGGGCGGGCCTCAAAGACATGTAATCAGTGCATATTCACTAATAAGCTTTAATCCATTTTCCATGTAAACAAAGTGCACAAGAATCTTCCATAGTTTTCCAGTGAAACATGACATCAGTGGGCATCTCTGGGCTGTATTTATTCTAGCTTCAAAGGGTAAATTCATGTACATTTTGTTAAAAGCAACGCCTGCAAAACTATCACTGCTGACTTTCAGTTAGTAAGTGTGGAAGAGGATTAGGGCCACCATGAAAATATTATTTGAATTCTGACTTTCTTTCTAAACTCAGAATATATTAGATTTTAATCACAGTCAGTTTGTTTGCTAATTTTATAGGTA
>JAODKE010000101.1:26473512-26498820 GCA_026779605.1 Mormyrus hasselquistii | reverse complement strand
GAAAAAATAAAAAGTAAGCCAAAGGCAAAATGTCCATCACAGCAGGATGAATCATTTCATGTTCATCTCAAGGAGCTTCAAGGGGCCTCGCTATAGATTCCGCAGAAGCCAGTTTTTAAAGGAGCCACTGATACAGAGTCATGCAGAGTAACACAAAAATAGTCAGAGAACCTGTGTTTACTCAGAACCTCATTTTGTGTGAAGGCAATTAGTTAAACTTCAAATCTCTCTCCAGGAAAAATACCTTCTTTTATCAAAGGTACCATTTTTTATGTGTTGTTCTTATTTAATTGTCCATATTTAGACATTCTGAGGTGCTAGATCCTACGTTCAAAATAAACAAACAAACAAATAAATAAATAAATGCACATTAACAGTCTGATGTTGGCGGAATAGGAGGGCAACAGTGAAACGGCGAGTTATCAGAGAGCCTCCCAGAGAGTGCTGTAAGCTTTTGTCGGGATGTGGACTCCAGCGCAGCACGGAGCTGTATTACGCTCGGGAAAATGGCTTAATGCATAGCAGAACGCTTTAACACGATGCGATCGCGGCGAGGTGGCCGGCCGCCGATGCCAGCTAGGCAGATATGCAAATGAGGCATCTGGCATTCATCCGGGATAGAAAAGACGCCGCTGTGGGACAATGCTGCTGAAAACACTCTCCCCGTCTCACGCCATCGCTGCCAGCATGGCCGCAGACCACCGAGATCGTGCTGTACCACCTCCCACCACCAGGGGGAATAACCTGACCCAGGGCAGACCACTTCTGGTAACCCTTCAAACATAAGCCCATTTTGAGGACATTTCTAAAAAAAACAAGAATAGTAAAATTAAACACATGTATAGATTAAGAAGACTAAATGCACAACAAATTGTAGCTTCTGCCATTAGCTACTATCATCATACACAATAACTGGATAAAATAAGAAAAGCCGCCACAATGCAAGAACATTTCCAATCGTTCCTGAATGCAGAAAGCGGCACATCAGCTTGTCTGAAATCAGGCCCACTAATGACACACCATTTCCATATACTTCACAGCCAAGCCAGGATTAGCATTTGAATGTGCCAGGAGGTAGCAGACTCTGTATCTGTAACTGAGGAGAATGGCTATTAATGCAGACATGCGATATACCTGCAGGCGCCTCTGTGTAACTAACTGTCATATTTCTCGTGATTTCGCTGTTTCATTTAATCTGACGAGGGGCGTCGCATCTGTGTGACCACATCAGAGATGTCAGCGCTCCGTTGATCTTCATTCGACAGACACCATCTTTGCAGAAGGAAGAAGGGGTCTGGGTTCTACTCTTACAGCTTATTGGATGGGTTTCATTCGACTTCCTGGCACTCTACCCCTAACTGTAGCGCCGTTCTTCCTCCCCGGGACAATGAAAGGCCCGGCATGTCTGTAGATGTGACGCGGCTCTGAGCCTTTGCCCGGATCCACCAGGTTCAACATCCATCCCAAGTATACAGTGAAACTTCCAGGTATCAGCAGAAACGACCTGAGGGAGGCAGCCACCGCCCCCGTGATGTGCTGCAGCGGGGAGGGAACAGCGGCGTCTCGCCTGTCAACACGGGGCTGTGCAAGGGGCTAAGGAGGCTGCCCCGAGGTGTGGCCGTGGCGGGGGGCACGGGGCGTGGCCTAGCCATGTGTGTGTGAGGGGAACTCGGGGTGTGGTCTGGCTGTGTGTGTGTGTGTGTGTGTGTGTGTGGGGAGGGGGGAATCTCAGTTTTTGTCCTAGCTGTGGCAGGTGGCCCAGTAAATCACACCATTGTCAGAATCTCCATCTCAATATGAAGTTAATATTTGAATGATACATTTGTCCCTCAGTATCAGCAACTGTTACAATATCAAACTGCAGTCATATTTTCAACAAAGCTAAAGCTTATAGACTATAGAGTAGTTTGTTTAAGACTCATTCTAACAGCAGCAGATCTGTGGTACAAACCTGGAAGATGTTGATAGTGACTCCTCAGCTTACATGGAACAGAGGGCAAGCATAGGGTGGGGCGTGGTATTCGGGTTGAATCACCGTCGTCTCAGGGGGCCAAAACCGGATGATCTACGTCCCAATAGCGGATAGATTCTCTGCTGCTGTATCAGATGACTGTGATTTCCTGGATTCATGAGATGACCGGCAATCTTCAGCGGAGACGGAAAATGGGGAATGGCTGTCCACGGCATGAGCCTAAGCTAGAGGAGCAGAAGCAGGATGTCCGTGGGGGTCTGGCCATCCGCTCATGCTGTTTGTGCCCGTATGGAGATTTTATTGGGCGCGGAATCACAGTGTCCCTGAAAGGCACAGGCCTTCAAATCTGGATAAATGTAGAGAGGCAAGAACATGCAGGACGGTCAGCTTCGCCCTCACAGTAACACCAGCCTTTATTTACCTTGCGATGCTCCTTCTAGTGTCTCTCATCACACTCTGATTTTTGTGTGTGTGTGAGATACGGAAGACGATCGTACTGCATCCGACAGGCTGATCCGTCACATCTGAACGGCTTGGTGGCGCACGCTTAGTCGCATGGCCGCTGACTTTCCTGTTTCTCTGCGAAAGGCGTCACAACCAAGCTGATCTGCATCAGACCTACGGGGGCGGATATATAAAGCTGAGTCCCACTTGGTGTTGTGCTGCACTAGGGCCTCTCCTGTTAGCGTGTTGCACCGTCGGGGTAACCCAGTGCCTGTGCCGTTTAGACTCTTCATTAGCCCCCCCCCGGCACCTTCGCCGTCCCCAGGACTTGACTGTTCCTTTAATCACAGCACGGTCATCCTCAGTGTGACCACCGCATTTATAAATGTGACTCCAGAGCCCTTCGGGCTGACAACGGCCTAATTTGACATTGGCCTGTTTGGCTCTACGCTCATTAATGTGTGACCCTGAGGCCTGCTGGGCATAAGCACAGCTTAGCGAGCAGATGCAGAACAAAAGCAGAAGCAGGCCGGGCAGTGTGTGCGCGCGTGTGTGTGTGTGTGTGTGTGTGAGCGCGATGTTGGCACGTGCCAGCGTGAGGCACCACTAAGAGCTGGAGAATCAGAAAGACATGTGCGTAACGGCTGACACTAATCAGAGTCCCTTATGATGGGCTCAGTCTTCGTATACTTTTATAAAGGGGCGACACCAAAGTGGATTCTCAAATTTGTCATGCAGGAGTGCCATTCAGTAGCAGGAAATGAGGTTAACTTGTATTTATTTATTTATCAGATGTTTTTATCCAAAGCAACATACAATTGAGAAAGCAGAGTCAGCCAGGGATGGGAGGGACTGGGGTGTGTCTTACTCTAGGCCCCAACAGTGACATCACTCTGTTGAGCCAGGGGTTTGAACTGGTGACTTTCTGATCACAGGTACAGAGTCCAAACCACGGAGCCACACAGCGCTCAATGGGGAACAACCATTTAACCATTAAAAAAAAACCACTAAAACTGAATTCAGGGTTTTTACAAACCTGCCTTAGACTCCACCGAGTGGCTGTCTACATGCTGAGATAAGAAAAACCATAATGGCAAAAAACAAACTTTGCTTTCTCCACACAGAGCATGAAAGCTGCAATTTGTATATCTGTCAAAAAAATTATACAAATGCACCTCACAGGGTCCGTTTTACAAAAATATTTGAACAGCCATCATGCAACCTTTCATCTGAAAAGCAAAAGGCAAAAATGCCGCATGTCAGATAAACCCAGGAAAAGCAGAGGTGCACATGAATGCCGCGAAGCTGTCCGTCCACGCCCGCGAAGCTGTCCGTCCACGCCCGCGAAGCTGGCCAGAGTTGCAGTATTTCATTCTGTTGTTAGATTTATCGGATTTATAATTTATTTACGAGGTATTCTTTTACAAAACCATTAAAAATGTATGAGTTTTTTGGCACAAGGATAGTTTTTCTTTATTTCCCCTTAGAGGGACAGAGTGAAGGTAAACTGATGTTCATTCAACGTCACCACTGCTGCTGTATTTATTACCTGAAACCGAAAGCAGATAGAAATAAAACTTCACAGCAACTGAAACAAGGTCAATATATAAAGCATGCACACATGAGCCAGATATAATAATTCCTGATCAAATTTATTTATTCCGCTGCCATGTACCATTCAATACTAATCAACAAAGTCACAGAATAAGATGAGTAATACATACAGAATTGGTATGAAGAGCTGAGGCCAATGAACAGAGCTCTCGGGGATGAGAATGTGCTCAGTAGTGGTCAATAGACTGTATACCTATTTCATCTTGTCTCATAGCATGATATCGGCCTATATCGTGATGTAGACATGAACTTCCCATTGCCTCAGAGACAATAATGATGCACAATAACCTTCTGTGAAAGATCACAGCACGTCCCCTCTGCAGAAGATGTCTTTGATAATCACTGTAGGGGCTCTTGGGCGATTGACTGACCCCAACAGGAGCTTCACAGTCTGATTAAGGATTCGTGTTGCTCCTGTACCGTCGATGAACTGATACGTTTTTCGTAAAGCATGTAGGAGAAAAATATTTCTGATGAGATGTTTTAGGCTCTAAGACCCAGGTACTGTAAGAAAAGTCTGTGCATTCGGAAACACTTCACACAAAATCACACGTAATAATTCTTATTGATTGTCAATGATTTCAGAAAAGATAAAAAAACACAAACCAACAAAAAAGGTGTATCACTATTACACGTTAAAATGTGCTTTCATCAAAATCATTCACAGTGCCCATTACTTTTTCTTTAGCAGACTAAAGACTTTTCTTTTCTTTTCTGTCCAAAGCAATGCACAAGTCAGGCAAATAGCACATTACTAGTATAAGTGCTGTTGAGGAGTCAGTAAGTGCATTGAGCCTCCAATGAATGTCCAGGTACAAGAATAACCAGTATTGGAGCAGGAGCTACACAACATCTACCAACAAAGCACGAACCTATTAAGGTAATGCAGTGACCAGAAGTGCAACGTCAATAACTTTGAAGTTATGGACAGTACATCCTCACGACACACTTACCTTGGACAGACATTTTAGAGATCCTGTGACTCAGCTATAGCGCATTATACTAATGCTCCGCAGCGCAAAGAAATGTGCACTATAATTTAATGCGACACAATATCGATGAACCGCACGCATGTACATGCGCTCCGGCCACACGAACCTCAACCCACCTCAGCAGCGAGAAAGGCCTGGTCAATCCACATTAATCCTAATAAGACTCAGTGGTGAGGAAGGAAATGAATGACAGTGAAGGGGGCATGAATTATTCAGCAGTAACAGGATTATGATGAAAGATCATCATCTGGGTCTTCGCTGTGGGTTCCACTGCCCTATATACATTAATATCACTTCCCGAAGGGACCTGGAGTTGGGGGCACAGCACTTCAGGTCACATAAATGTTAAATTAAAAATTAATTAATGTTGAATAATTGGTACATAACCCCAAAGCTGAACAGCAGCCAGCCAGCTGCACTTCCACTTATCCAGCTCTTATGAGAGCTGACGTGCTATTACACTTTCATACAATCTATTTCGCTGTACCACGTGATGTGTGCCTTTAGTCATGCGTGTCTAAGGCATAATCATACTGTATACTGGTTTGCAGCTGCAATAGTCTTGCATTGTTTGAAACGTTTCTGTGCAGCTGTTATCTAGCTCCATCAGTTATCAGTCAGCTTTTGTTGTATTTTTGAATTTTTTATATAGATATAACTGGTCTATGCACAAAACGTTTACTTTCATGTTTTGCTAAAAGTTGAGTGAGGTACCTGCACATTTTTGTTGATGGCACTGCTAAATCGCTCTTATAATTAATGCGATGCTATGACAGAGAAGCCATTGCCAGAAATGTTGCTGGAATAAACGGAATTTATATTTCTTTAACCCAAACTGTCCCGATGAATGAAGAGCAGAAATTCAGTCATGATGATGACCTTCTTGCTTGCGGCACGATGCGGACATGATCTCCTTCTCCACCAGACTGCCATGCTCAGGTCTGGATCCCGCAGGTTTGTCACAGGGGTGTTCATGGGATTTAGTCAGGAACTCAGGAGAGCGTCCTCAGTCCAGGGGCCTGCAAACTGCTCTAAGCCTGAGAGCTGACGTAGCATTGTGTGAGTTCCCTTGACAAACAGGCTCCATATCAACCACATGAAAGTGAATCTATGTTATTTACTTAAGTGGTTATTGATAATGGATGCATCTCTTTACATTTTATCAGCTACTCCGATATGAATTTATTAAAATGTAAATGAAGCATAGACTCATCAGATCACATACTAAACTAAAATGAAGTCTCCTCCGTTGTTATGTCACTCTTCATATCTTCCCTTTTATCCATTTCATTCTGTATAAAAGAATTCCCTCACACCCTTGTCAAGTGCCTTGGGGGCACTCTGTTGTGAAAGGCGCTATATAAAAATAAACCAAATTAAAATTAATGGAATTAATTGAATAAAATACCTTTTGAAGGTTGAAATATTCCTCAGACTGAAGAGCCACATTAACAATTCCGCAAACCTACGGCAAGGTTCAGGAGCACTGCTGTTTGCCTGAGGAGAAGCAGCATAGACAGGGGTAGGAAGGTCACATGATGTATTCTGTGCTTAGAGGCGATGCAAGAGCGGCCCACCCGAGTGTTTATTAGCCGGGTACAGGAGTTGGTCACCTTTAACAAACTAATTTATTCAATGAACTGGTTATTATGTTCACAAACTCTCAGCTGCATAAAAAATGAGACTCCGAGGTTAGAGACAGCACCTTAAAAACATGTCCCATTATGACAAGGGATGCCCAATGTTTTTAATGAGTCCCATTAGATACCTAACATTACTCAAGTACAGATGCTCTCCTACTTACAAACGAGACACTTACTGAATGGCCGTTCGTAGAACTAGGATTCTGTGAGTACGTACGCTACGCTGCTGCGCGGCGGGAGTAGTAGCCAGAAGTCGTACTACCCGGAATTGGCGCGCAGGAAAAAAAAATTGATGCTGCGGACAGGAAACGGGAGCCCAATGAACGCAATTTGCACTTACAGTCTCTTCGTTTGTATGTCTGAAAGTTTGTAAGTTGAAAGTTCGTAAGTAGAGGAGCGTCTGTACATAAGTTTGCCTTGTAAAGCAATTTTGCCTGCGGATGCTTAGGGAAGAATACATCTGAATCTGCCATCAGAACAAAAAGAACGAGGTACAAACATCCCTGGGTGAAATTTAAGAAGTTTAGAAACTAGCACCCACACAATGAAGATACCACAAGGAAGGTTGAGTCAATGGAGGGATAATTAGGTGAACAGTAAACCGTCACTCACAGCCGATTAAATCCTGATCAAACACCCGACCTGACAAGAGGCCTCTTCTATTTTCTGAGCACCAGCCTCAACTTTTCAATCGACTGAGTTTGAGCTCGATGCAACAGGACAACACCGGGCTCTTCTCCTGCTATACCTGCACCCACAGAGCAACTCTACACACGGCCGCTACTAATTCCAAACATGGCGATTGTGATGGAGCTAGACAAAAGCAATGCCATGCGTACAGTCAGATCCAGATCTTTGTACTCGACAGGTACTGTGAAGAAATATCATGAACGCCTACAAAGAGCCTTCGGGCTCTGTGATGCCAGGCTTCGAGATGCGCTTCCAAAAAGTGACGCGCATGGAAACCAGCGAGGGGCCTGAAAAATGTTTCGCACGGAACCGCCAGACAACACAGACCGGGGATTCTCACAGCTAAACACAAAGCTAATCACGCACAGCTTTGGTGGGATCTCTGGATGCTGCCTTCACCACAAAGCGACGGTCAGCCCACTGACTGTCAGAAGCACAGATGAAAAACAACAGCAGCCTCCCTCCCGCGGCCCGGAACACATCTGCCAAAAAACGGGCTTAGCATAGCGAGTGCGGAGCAGCCTGGTGACTCCTTCGCAGTAATTAAACATTAAGAGTAATTAACAGTAAAAGCTGCTTCAGCTGTGAATTCAGCGAGTTCAGCCATTCCACGTGAAATGAAAGCCCCAGCAGACAGGCATGTTAAAAATAACTCGACACAACTCGTGTAATTAGGCAACGTCAATAAAAGTAGCAATAATCCTACAAACAGCCCTCCCAAAAGCACTTTTGGTGGGAAAACAGTGATGAAATGTATTAAAAGTAAGTGGGCAGCTGGCTCTAAGGGGGGGGGGGGATGAGGAGAGAGAACATTTAGTGCCTCCTATAAGGACATTTTTTAAAATATAAATCTACAACAATAACAAGTGGCACATGGCTCCTGCATGGCAATTTGTATTGTTCCAACAAAGATATGGGGGTTCCGATATGGGGGGGCCAAGACAGACCACCCCTAGGGAGTTTGTGTAACGAAGTGAATCAACTTATTAACGGTATGTTCTACTAATACCACCATAGGAAATCCAGCAAATGTGGTCACGTTTTCCATAAAACAATACCTGATTCCATGGACTGGCCTTAGCTGTTAACTGTGCATCCCTTGTGGTCATGACGCAGTCCTGCGCACCCCCATGATGCTGCACTGGTAAGTGATTGTGAAGAGCAGAGTCTCAAAATAAAATGGCAGGTATTCTGTTATATTTCAGTTTGCACGTTACGATTTCTGGTTAATTGCTCACAAACTCGATAAAAACAGAAAATTCTGTGCTGAAGAATATGTCTTAAAGCTTGTGGTGATTTAACATCAGGGTTCAGCATCTATGACTTCGGATATGTTTCATTCTGATAGCAAGAAGTAAGCTATCTGATGACTTTTTATGTTGCAAATGATCAAAATGTTCATTTAAGATGATACAGAAGCCTGGAAACGACACTGCGATACACAAGATGAGATCAGGTATATTTTACTAAACATCTCCCCATCAACACAAACCAGTCATCAAGTGTACTGGTCTTTACCACAGTCACATTTTCAAATTGGTAAAATACAACCAGAGAAACAAATTTGGAACATCCTGGAAGATGAAAAGCAAGGAAATGGAAAGGAAAGCAATTATAAAATAATCTAACTGCAGACAAAAACTTGATAAGAAACATAGCAATTAAATCCGAGAAAGGAAACAAGAAATAAGGAGGGTGGGGGGGTCAGGGGGCATAAACAGGCTGGATTCATTTCCCACTGTTTCCATGACAGCAAATAAATTCATCGCAGCATGGAAAGAGGTGACCAAATTGAAGGAAAACAATAATGAATAAACAGCCCAGAAAGAGATTAATATTCAAGGGCACAGTTTTCTGTGAAAGCAGATGGTGGCATTTTCAGGAATTATTTCATCACACAGGCTCATCTTGGTTCACAAGGGTCAGGCACAGCGGGTTTTACAGCAGACAGGACACTCCCTTGTTCCCAGAGGGCTGTCTTCATTGTACGCTCCTTGCCACATATCCTTTAGTTCAGCTTGTTGGTACAAGATGGAGTCAAGAGTTTAATGACATTAACTTTGTTATCACCTAATAAAGGCCACACATCATTTCCTCCAAGACGTCTTTGCCACTGACATGTCTTTATCTCCCAAGAAGTTCACATGTGTAGTGCAGCAAGGTTCAGACATAATGATGGACACCTACCCTGGTAATCGCGTAACCTATGCAGAGTTAATATTCATCTTCCCGTAACCGAGAAGGGCCGAACTATTCGAGGATAAACACACGTAACACAGAAGATATCTGAAATCCTCACTGGCAGACTTGGTCACACAGCTTGTTAACTGATCCAAATACAAGGAAATACGCAAACAAACTGAAAGAGAAGGTGCTTTCATGAAGCACCAGGCTGATGCCAGGCTGATCCGAGGGCTGCTTTCTTCACTAAGGCGTTCTGCGCCGCGTGCTCGAGCAGAATGACCTTCGGGTGTCTACAGCTTCCCCTGACTGATAAACTGTCACAGCCACTTTTCCCCTTTCCACTCTACCTGGACTACACAGTATCTGCAACTTCTCGTATAACAAACAACATGAATACTGTGGATATCCCAGAGCGCAGAGGGAACAAGGCTGGGGAATACATAGCTCAGTCCATCACAGGTCAACTAACTCTTCAGTTGGTAAATACAGCACACAATCAGTGAGTATATTAAATACCATAAAATGTACGACGATCAAATGGAAAAAGAATTTTGACAACCATTTCACCAATTTATATATAATTGTCTTCAATTAAATGGCTGAGATGACAGTTGCAGTTTGCTTAATAAGTCTATGTGTTACGATCCCTGACAATTCAGCACAGCACTTGCTTCGAGTTGGGTTGGATATCTGTTGGTGGAATTATCAGTAATTGGTCATCAAAGTCACCCCATCAAAGATGACGACATCATCAGTTGTGCACCCCAGTCTCACTGGGCATTTCAGCACACTTGTCATACTGGGTACTTGGAAAAATCCATTTAAATAAATGCACATGATGCAAGATACAGAGTATTGATGCTACAGTAAATTCTGTAGTACTGAATAGTGGTGGTTTGTTATAATTTATTGTTTAAACATGACGGTGAATGTAAATTACGCAGCATGCAAAGAAAAATAACTTCATATAAGAGCGATGGGCCCATATGGGAAGTGACATACTGCATGTGCCCACAGTCAGTGGGTGGGTGTTAACTCATCCTGGTGGGGGGGCTTCTTTATGATCCCGATTCTGTTTGAGGTCACGGGGTCACCATGAGCCCAGTGATATTTATCACATCTGTTTCAGCCAGATAATATACACAAAGCACACGTGAGCAGGCTTCGTGTTCGGCTTTCAAGAAGCCTAAATCGGTTAGGGATCAAAAAAACGCCCAGAACCTTAGACATGAAGCTCCAAGTATTGCAGTAAAAGCAGAAACATGTGTTAAGGACATGAGAGATGTAACTCACACATGGATTCCTCTCCAAGTGCTGTATTCCGTACAGAGCATATCTCTGAGAATCAGATCTGGGATCTGAGATTACAGACAAAACCGTCAAAGATGCTTCAGATCCTTAAAGACCAGACCTTGGAGATCAAATGTAGTGACAAATGCAATAACTGCTCCATTTACCCAGAGTCCCACCAGTTCCACACATACACTCCTGGAATAGTAAGCTCAGTCCTTCCATCAATCAGTATTTTTGATGTGAAATTCCTCTTGCAGAACGATTATTGAATCTTCAGTTAGACCTAGTCAGAGATCTTGAAGATAATTCCTTTGTTTGATCTATCTAAAGACTGGTGTTCAGGATATATTCTCGAAGCTGGGGATGAGAAAAAACACAAGAGTAGCAGTTGTATTTTGGCTCCAGCTTCCTCACCCTAATCCATCGCATTGTCCTGGAACAAACATCGTTTCCCAGAGAGATCACCAACAGATCTGGTTCTTTGTGCTGCTTGCCTAACAATAAATGTACTACAAAAGCACAAGCTGCACCGTGCAAGAGCAGACAGGCAGGAAGGAAAGCGTAAGCAAAGAAGGAACACTGCTGTTTTGTAGACAGAAGATCTATTCTGCTCCACATAGTATATGCAGATCCTGGAACAGGAGCAGGGTCACAGATAAGCCATTACAGTTAACACACTACATTGGGGAAATGAAGAGTTTTTTGCCTCTACTGACAATTTCACTTAAGATTACTGAACTAAAAGGCTATACTATTAGCTCCCAATTCTCACTGGCTGTAAAACAGCAGCACCTTGACCAGTTTAATATATTGACAGCTCTTTTCTGCTGTGAGGAACTATAAAAGGAATCATCTTAAAGTCGGATTTCATCCATCAGAGAGCACCAGTTCAGCTCCAAACTCTCCCCCAGAGCAGATTCAGTTTTACCTCATTTAAGCATGCCTTCCTTCACCTGAAATACTAATTGCATGTTTAGTTGCTTTCAGGATGAATATGATTGCGGAAATGCACTTTTTTTTTTCTTCCCATAGAGGATTAGCCTACCTGTCAGTTTGCTGAATGTTATGCAGAAATGCTCAGAGATGAAAACCATCCATTTACTAGACATCGTTTGGACACTTTTAATTAAAATTCTGCAGCCTTCTACACTACGGAAATTAAAATGACAGAAAAGTTAAACCTTCTCTGTAAACTGAAGTTACAATCTGGCTTTAAAATAAAGCTGATCCTGCGGCAACACAGTAGAACCCTGAACAGCTCCCACTCTGACCCCCTTTATATTGTTTAGATTAAACCGTCATATTAGACTTAGGGGTAAAACGTGTTCGCCGGTGAACAGGATAAATGTAAAATGACACATTCCAGTCAAAAGCAGCCACTTAGAGAGGCAGAGACACCGTAAAGATATGTTTTAAAACGGAGGACCAGTCTGTGAGTTATAAACATGTGTTCTTGTAGCCTGCAAACGTTAAGATGTCAGCAAATTCCAAAATGAAGGTAATATTTTCAGAAGGAACAGCCCCGGAATGCTATGCTCTAAAATATAGCTGTGATACTTTCTATTCTTTATTTTATTTATTTATTTTTTTTTAACGCCACCACTAAATTCATTCTTACATTAGAGGGCGTTCTTCATTTTTAAGATTGATGTGACTCAGTCTGAAATGGGCCCTTTCAGTTACCGTCCCTGTTCATTTAGCGCAATAAATATAACATAAAAATTTGTGCCTATTTGAAAGAAGAATATGTAATATTGATAAAATATCACCATGTTCTGTAAAGCTGATTTACTAGACCATTTATATTTCAAAATATATGTATATATGTAAGTCGCTGCAGGAAACATTTGGTTCAGAGATACTGTGGTAGCTCTGCTGTAACAACTTCTACATTGCACACTGTCAGTAAACTTGTATAATACTCATTAATAACTGTATTATTGTGCAGCCACTGCACCTCCAAGGTCCCTCCATGGTCATCAGGTCACTGTTAACCAGGGAACAGGTGAACTTCATGCCCACTTCTGACATTTTGGATAGATGAGATATGAAAAGCAATCATAAACCAAAGAATGTGTTTTCCCGAAATAACAGAGTGCTAGACAAAGGTCAGAGCTATAATGGTGAATCGTCATGTCTTGAAAATCACTCACAATTCGTCTTGAAAGAAAGCAGGCTGAGATGTACGAGCCTGATAAAGGGCTGTCCTCAGCCTCAGCCCCCTTTGTCTGTAGCCTTTCACAGCTGGATTTAAGCTTCAAAGTCTAGCAGTGAAATGAAATCTTGAAGAGAATGGTCCTGCTCCAGTGTTTTCACGAGGACCAAGCAGATGACACGTTCACTTTCAGATATGAGTATTTACATTACAGTGCTTTCATCTCGCTCGTCTTAAAGTCCGACGGCCACCAGGGCTTCAGAGGCAGGGATCTGGAGAGACCCAGAGCCGAGGTCCGGCTCAGCACTTTTCTCCCGAATCGATCAATTGTGCTCTGCAACCTAACTGCAGGCATCGAGCATCGCTCTGTCCCTCTGATGAATCGGTCCTCTGAGCTGCAGGGATCCAGCACACCTGGCATTTTCTGCTCGGCTCCAGACTCTGGGTATCAATAATGTAGATTGCCTTGCGGCATGCCCTGTGGAGTGCCCTACAACCTGCCTTGTAGAGTGCCCTGCAACCTGCTCTGTCGAGTGTCCTGCGGTGTGCTCTGTAGAGTACCCTACGACCTGCCTTGTAGAGTGCCCTGTGGCGTGCTCTGTAGAGTACCCTACGACCTGCCTTGTAGAGTGCCCTGCGACATGCTCGGCAGAGAGCAGTGCGCCGTGCCCTGTAGATTGCCTTGCAGCATGTCCTGTGGAGTGCCCTGTGACCTGTCTTGTAGTGCTCTGTGGCATGTCCTGTGGCATACCCTGTGGGGGCCTTGTGGCACAGTTATCCCCTATAGACAATGGTGCATCATTTTACTCCCTTGTAGAGTTTCCTGTAGCGTACCTAGTAGAGTGCCCTGTGGCATGCTCGGCAGAGAACCCTGCAGTGTACCTAGTAGAGTGCCCTGCGGTGTGCCCTGCAGAGTGCCCTGCAGCGTGTTCTGTGGCATACCCTGTGGGGGCCTTGTAGCACAGTTATCCCCAATAGGCAATGGTCTACTCTTTTGCTTCCTCTCAGCTCCCAGTCCAAATTTTGCAAAAAGTCCAAAACACTGCTTTAAAGTACAATCAACAAAGAACAGCCATGGACCCTGGGATGGCAGGACAGGCATATTGTACACATTAAATCTCTATAGCTTTAGGCAAACCGCTGGGATGAAGGCAAAAACCTCCGAAAGGAACAAATAAGTCAAACCTGCAAAAACCCGATGACTAGTGAGACTTTGGAGACCAGTAGATATGAGAGCGATATATGGAGTTTTGGTATAACACTCATGGGGTTGCATCAGAGTCTCATTTTCAACACTGAAGAATTTTAGATGAAACGTGTAAACGTGGAGGATGGACTGAATGGCTTTATCTGATGAATTATCTACTTCGTAATATTTCCTTATGCGCTCTCCTTTAAACATTTTCCCTCGCTGATGTTGGATCACAGACATCCAGGCCTGCCTCACTCCCGCAAACTTCCTGCCGTGTCACTTTCTTCCCCACTGCCAGATGCACAAACGTTCATCTGAATCCACGCATGCAAACCTTAATGACGCCCCAGCTGTTAAGGATGCAAGGATACTCAGTGGCTGACATTGATCATGACTCCCATTTCGGGTAAATACTCTATTTAAGATAAAAGTCGTTGTGAAAAGGTGTAATAAAATTCAGCAAGACTCTGTATTTCCCTCTAAAAGATAATGCACAAACATTTACGGCCTTTATTATTTGATGTCTTTTCTGCCCATACATACTGCATTGATTTCATCTCGGAGAACACTGGAGAATTAAAAACATAAACCACTTTGGTTAAACTTAGCCGCAAAGATGCCATGAGTACAGAAAATGAGAACATTTTGTTTCTTTGTTTTGAAATGCCCTGCTGCTCCAATCAATTTTTCATTTTAATCCATCAATTTGAAATTATACATCATTGTATTTAAATATTTTAGTGGCTTCTAGGCTAATGTCTAATAAGATCTATACTTTCAGCAACATAAAGCTGGCATCTTCTTGACCTTAAAATGTTACAGTAGGAACACCATGCTATATATGATTTTTCCCCATGAATCCTCTAAGAAAAATAACTGCCAAAAGGCAGATGTAAGTATTAACCTGCATTATGAATTTGGTTAGCTTTTTGCTACCAAGCTCATTTTCTATCTTTATCAGTTAGACATTGCTTTGACAGATGTTTGAATACTTAAAAGGTTCAATCCACTGCAGGTTTTCCTCATGTTTTACACATAACTCTGAAAAAAATTAATACACGTTTCATGATTTACATCCACGCAGGTCTCCAAAGCCACAAAACAGGATGATAAACTGAAACGTAACACGAATCCGATCTTTGAAAGTTTTTTCCGAGCATCTATAAGAATATTATGTCCTTGCAGTTTTTATGCAAACTTGACTGACTCATATCGATATTCCTGGAGAAAATAGCAACAATCTAATGTCCATCAATTACAGTAACAATAATCACTATACGTAAGTAACAATAAACATCTAATTTAATTTGGATCATAATTAAAAATAAAACATTAAGCGTCAGGCAAATGAAATATCCCTCATTCCAAACACACACTCCGGGCTGCTGAGACTGAAAGTGCAGGATTTTGAAAGGTTGACGTAAGACGTGTGGATTTTCTTTATGGTGATGCCGTGTGATTTAGGAGCTGTGAGTGTATCTGTCAGGAGACAGGATCAGTCAGGCTGATAGTGTGATTTATAGGCCCACTGCGCATTCATTTCAGAACGAGGAAAAGCGATTAAGTCAAAGCAGCCTTTTCTATCAGCACGTCCCCCGCACGGCCGGACCGACTCACGCTGCGGCGCTTTCACCTCGGCCATTAAGGCAGACACTAGTGTGGTGTTTCCCATTCCGGGCCTTAACTCGAAACAAAAACAAAGATTAAAGACAGAATGCATGGAGGGACTCCAAGCAGACACAGACGGCGGGGGGGTGGGGGCGCTGGTGCGTGTCGGGAGACGCGGTAGAGCGGCAGCTGCGCCCAACGCACCTCCTTCCGGCAGCTTGGCGCCGACCGCATGCCGTGACTTATCAAGCTGTCCCACCTTCCCCTGCATCCCCACCCATGGTGGCCGCCAATTAGCAGCCCACTCACGCCAACTCTGCCCCAGGCCACTTCCTCAGAGCTCGGCCCCCAGAGGCACCAGGCCAACAGCATAACGGTGTGCTGATCAGGGGGCGTCGAACTGCACGGACATGCCTCGGAAAACCCAATAAAGAGGCAGGGAACACTTCGCCGAAGTTACGTCATGCTTACAAAGGCCCACCCAAAATAAGCCAAGTAAAATTACCAACAGCGATCCAAATACTTACATAAAAGCATTAAATCCCCCAAAAGCATTATAGCATTTCTTTACCTCATTCTTTTCTTCAGCTGAGACTGAAAACATTTAGGTGGGGTTTGATTCTTGAGAAAGACATGCTGTCAAAAGCAGTCAATAAATTTTATTTAAAAATGAAACATCTAGAACTTGGCTATTTACTAATGTTGGATCACAGTTAGTTGATGGGCAATAAGTGACAGTCGATCTACTTTCTAATGATGACCTTCTGGACCAGCATAAGCCCAGATCCCCGAAACCCTCAAAAGCAGGAACTTCAATTATGGACCAGAAGATGGAATAAAAAGCAACAGGCGAGGCTGCAGATAAATATGTTATATATACTCGGGAAATAAATACATATTTATTTCCTCTTAGCTGTGGACATTTCAACTTACAAACAGAAGCACCCAGAGAGATAAGAATGGTTTTGAGAAAAGGGAGCGAAGGAAGCAGAAAAGAGTCACAAGTCTGGTGTTAGCAGCAGGGAAATGTGCAGATGAGAAAACAAGGACTCGGACAGACAACAAAAGCCAAGTACACCTGTGACTCGATTTATGAACCCAATTCCTGACCTAAAACCAGCTTGAAAGGTGAACAGTTGTAAATGAAAAAAGCTTTTCCCCAACACCATATAGGAGAAATAACTTACAGGAAAAATGTTCCACACCACCAAATGTTCAAAAATCTGCCTCAGAATACACAACCGCTGCTTGGAAAAGAGCGTCATCCCTATTAAAGCAGCTGACCAGAGAAAAATATATAAATAAATAGGTGTGTTGTCTTTACAGAGCAGATGACGATACTGGTGACACGTTATTATATGTTACTATATAATATATATCAATTCCACTCACAAAAAGAAATTACAAACCCTATCAATCAGTAATTCATTAAAATAAGACTAAAGACGCAGAAAGGATGAAAGCGATATGTAGGTGAGGCAGTGAAAAAATCTGAAAGCGTTTGGCTAAGTGGGAACGACAGCCAAAAAACGCAAGAGCTGGATAGTAAATCATCAGGCCTGGAGATGTGAAAATTCCCCACGATCACGTCAGCTTACAGTAATCAGGGGGACATTGCCCTTCTTCTCCTCCACAAGACACTCAGTCAAACGGGTTAAAAACACCTGCTGGCATCAGCCAAGAACAGCCCTCCTGTGTCACCTGCCCAGTCTCTCCATACCCTGAATCATTTCCTGACCCTTACTTTTGATCACACACTCGCTCGCTTCCATTTACCAGGTTGCCAAAGTTCATGGAGGCAATAAAGCCTCACGTGGATTATATCAGCTCTCTAATTAAGCACGCCGAGCCAGTCGGGCTATGGAAGTGGGGGTGAAATCCATTCTAATACCTTAACCCTCATATCCCCATGTGCCAAAACATCAGACCAGACCCTGTCAATAAACACCAGGGTTCTCTTCAGGATAGACAGCAGAGTAGCCCCGAATACAGGCGTACCTCTGTGCCGCTTACAGCCAGCGAGCTCAATAGATATCTCCAGTGATTGCAGTTAATTAAAAGTAAGCCAATTGCCTCTCTGTCTCCTACTGTTAGTTAAGCCTAATGTTTGCCAGATCAGATGAAAGGAACTAAACCGCCAGATTTGCTGTCAGTCAGTGTACGCAGCCCAGACTTCTTCATTTAAAGGGGCTTAAATCTGATCAGATAAGCTTTAATTCAGGTGTAATTCGTTCAACTACAAGATCCCCGCTGAGGAACGCGAGCAGACATTCGCTCTTCATTAATGACAGCCTGCGCCCATTATCGTCCGCGAGGAGCAGACAGACGCGGGAGGGAGGGGGATCTGCTGAAGCAAGGCCGTGTCCTGATAGGTGATCTACACACAGGGGAGCTCATGCTTCACGGGGATGAGTCACATGAAGAAGAGCAACACGAGCACACGTGTGCGAGCCCAACACAGCACAGCACACGTGTGCGAGCCCAACACAGCACAGCACAGCACAGCACACGTGTGGGAGCCCAACACAGTACAGCACAGCACACGTGTGGGAGCCCAACACAGCACAGCACAGCACACGTGTGCGAGCCCAACACAGCACAGCACACGTGTGGGAGCCCAACACAGCACAGCACAGCACACGTGTGCGAGCCCAACACAGCACAGCACATGTGTGCGAGCCCAACACAGCACATCACAGCACACGTGTGGGAGCCCAACACAGCACAGCACAGCACACGTGTGCGAGCCTGACATGGCACCCGTGTGCCTTACATGACACTCTTCCACCCGTGAGGCATTAAACCTTCTGCAGCCTTCATAGACCACAAGAAGAAGACTGAGAACCCAACACCCTGATGACCATTGCAGTGTGCGGAAGGGCAAGAGCACCCCCTACAGGAGGGCATTGAGAGAAGACTGAGAACCCAATACACTGATGACCAGTACAGTGAGGGGGAGGGCAAGAGCGCCCCCTACAGGAGGTCATTGAGAGAAGGCTAGGAACCCAATACCCTGATGACCAGTACAGAATGCAGAAGAGGCAAGAGCACCCCCTGAAGAAGGGCATGAAGAGAGGCTAAAAGAGGCATACTAAATCACAGATTTCATTCAGTCTCTCCCCACACAGAGCAGCTCATGTCTGACAAATCCAATTAGCGCATGCTGCCGCTAGCCTACGCCTGCCAGGCTACTGCCGCCGGGGCTTCCGATCTGCTCCGGCTCCTTGGGAACGCGTCAGCACGTGCGGGAGCGCTTGCCGAGACGACCTGCAGCCTGCTTCACCGCGTGGGCACATCAGGGACAGAGTCTCCCCCTGGAGGCTGCGGTGCTGAAGGCGGGTTGACCGAACAGCGATGTCTCACCTCAGTAAAATGGGGGTGGAGACATTTCACCTTCTCGGCCAAGCAAGAGAAGATGGGTGCGTTTCTGCACGGTGGCAGGCACATTACTATTATGGTACAGGATGTAGCAAGGAGTGCGACCCGGACTCCCGGGGCTTTGACCACGGGGGGGGGGTCGTCCCTCGGAGGCGAGGTTAGGCCTGGCCGCGGACCGCAGGCCCCTCGCACTCATCTAACCATCTATTGTTTGCGGAAATGGAGCAAACGGCTCTCAGCCACTCTGAATTTCACCCAATTTATTTTAGACCTAACAGGCTTCACTTAATGAGCTGAAGCTAAGCACCCCCTCCATCCTGCCAGTGACTGTCGGCTGCACCGATTACTCCCTCCCCGCCACCCACCCCCCACTCTGCTCCCTGCCGGCTCCTTTTCCCCTCCTGATGTCTGCCATGAACATGCTGAGAAGTTCAGGGAGCCAAAGGGCCTCTCGCAGCGTGCTGAAGCCGAATCGGGCACACCGAGGACACCTCTGCCGATGATGTCACACGCATGGCTGCACAGGACAGTCACCGCGGCACATTTCTCTAAACTACGTACCAAAACAAAAACGAAATATTTTCTTTAGTGTCCATATGATCGCCTAGCTTTTTCATAATGAGTGCCACTGCTCACAGAGATGTGGAAAATCACATTTACACCACATTTACTTATTTAGCAGGCGCCTTTATCCACAGTGATGTACAATTCTGAGAGCAGGGCCAGTCAGACCCTGAAGCAACAGGGGTTAAGGGTGCTGATCAAGGGGGCAATGATATGGTTCCTCTGGCGACCACAGGATTTGAAGCCATGACACACAGACAGAAGGTCCAAACCCACTAAGCCACACACCAAAATACAGTATTAAAAAATCCTGGGAAAGTGTGGCCAAGATTCCCAGCAAGCTCAGAAAAAAACAACAGAAATAAGTTCATAGTGTGAGGAAGCCCATGTAAAACCAGGAGAGCATGAAAACACAAACAGTGTCAAAAACAAAGAAATATAAATCTGTTTCCACGGAAGAAAAGTGTCGCTCGTGTCGAGGTTTCCCCAAAGATCAACTGGATGATCCAGGGGGTTATTGGAAAACTCTTCTGAATAGATGTAATAAAAGTGGAACATTTTGGCATTGATTAAAAACTGTCAAAAGAATGAAAGTGCGCAAACCAGCAGAATGACCTCATTCTAACCAGGCCACATGGTCATGGGAATCACATGGTTAGCAGCCCCAAGACTCAAACAGCTTGCAGTTATTGATGGAACAATGACTAGTGGATTATAACAAGGAAATGTGCAGCAGAATGTCAGGGGATCTGCCCGTTAACAGGGCGCTAACAGAAAGTGGGTCATGCAGCCTGACAAAGATCCTAAGTACAAAAGTAAGTCTACAGCACAATAGCTGAGGAAGATGGAATTTGCCTATTCAAAAGCCCCAAACTTAAACCGATTCAAATATTGAGACATAGCCCTGAGCGAGAAGCTCACATGAGACAGCCAAGAGTGTCAAGGAGGTAAAGCAGACCTGAAAAGAGGAAGGGGTCGAAATCCCTACAAGGCGCCATGCAAGACTGATGAACAGTGATGGGGTCACTGTGACACCAGTGGCTCCTCAAAGCAAAACTTCACCTCATTTTCTGAAGAGAGAAAAAAAAGAAGATCTGGAACTTGAGAGTTGGATCAGTGGGGTTGCCTCAGTTGGCCCATAAAGCTGATTCACCATGCTGGCTCTCTCCATCTGCAGAGGTCTGCTGGTGCTGCCCAGCACCCAACCAGACTACATACAATCCATCCATCCATACATCCATCCATCCATTTCAGGAGACAGGGGCATATCAGGTATCAGGGAGGCACCATAAATGCAGAAAGGGGGTGTAAGAAAACCAAAATAGAATGATCTAACGGAAAGAAAGTCATGTCCCCATATGGAAAAAAAAAATCTAAATTATTTAGGAAATTATGGGTTCAGCATACAAGGGATGAGTAAAATGGGCTTGTTTACCATCTGGAATTCACAGCATCACCAAGACCCGAAGGCACAGGAAGTAAGAGGTCCTCACCATCTGGGTAGGTGCATTATGTTACGCTATGTACGTTACATCAGCGCTGACACAATTCTGAAATAGAACAAAATATTCCAAAAACTGTGGACATCTTATTTGCCTCCAATGAGTTATTTTCCATTTATTTTCAAATCACTCAAAATCCTTTTCGTGATTAAATGAAAAATATACAAAATTCATCCTCATGCACTGTTTTTGTAAAACATGTATGAAAACAAATAGAAAACAGTAGTATAATTACCCTGACATAAAATGCCTTTGCATCCAAAGCAATGAGATGATGGAAACATTTACGCATTTTATGGGCAGAGCGGTTTGTTGAGCTTATTCTGCCGTATGCGCGATTGTTTACATTATAATAGCTGTGCCATTAGCAGTGCAGATAATGGCAGAGCGTGAATGCTGCCCACGTGGGTTTGTTCACCGTGATTCACCACATTATAATGAGTAATAGTGAGCACATCCTATCCAACCATTTTGACAAACACACGCTTCCTGAGTAATCAAGAGTCAAAGTTAACCTGAGACTTTTCTGTTATTTCTATTGTAGTTTGGATGATTTAGTTCCAGTCAGGGTGCAATAAATTCCTGTCTGCCACAGAAATCAATAAAAAAAAAAGTTTGTATCTTAGCAGAACAGCACTGGAATTTTAATTTGCAATTAAAAAACGCTGCATGAATGTTATTTGGAATGATGAAGCAACGCAAAGTAAACGGTTTTCTTGAATTTGGAAAGAGTGGGGAAGATGGCATAGCTACCCAGAATGAGACCTCAGCAAGTAAAATAGCCCCTAGACCAAGCCAAGGTCACCATACATCATGGGGGCCGCATGGGAGGGATGCCATCATAATGCTCATTTTAATTGATTAAAATAACTACAGCATGGCCCATATTATTCATGGGAGTTTTACACACAAAAATGTTCTGAGGGCAGAGCAAAAGATGATTGATTCAGAGAGATAACCAATCAGATTGTAGAGGAGGCGGGCCCAACAATCACATCTCTTATTTTTACGTCTTATAGTTGCTTGGATAGTGTTAGACTTAACCATCCCATACCCAAAGAGGAACAGCTGCCCCTTGACGGGCTGGTCACCTGACTACACTCAGCAAATCAAACGGCACCGTGAGCGGAGGCACAGACCAGAGGAACCAGCTAAGGAGACCCCTTTTACTGGTAATGAGATGCATAAAACAATGTAAAAATAAGTATGTATGTGTGTGTAAGTGGTCTGTGCCCAATAGGCAGGGGCCCCGCTAGCAATTTTGGGCCCTATGACAAAATATGAGGTTGGGCCCCCCCTACCACACCCATTCCGCTCAAAACATACAGATCTCTGGGGGCCCCTAAAGGGCATGGGCCCTTAGAATTGTCCCAACTTTCCCCCCCTTAGCGGCGCCCCTGCCAATAGGGACTTGGAGGGGAAGAAGTAGGTCAAATACAACTCGATAATAATACAAGCAGATAATGGACTGCAAATCTGAACCAAACAGAAATATAGGAATGTAAGTAGTTTGTGGAAAATCAGATTAAAAAACTGTCCATTCCCACAATCCACGGAATGCATCTTTGACAAAGTTTAAGAGGAATTAGGCTCTAAGTCCTTAAGACTTGCAGAATTATTAAATTATGCCTTTGCATTCACGTTACCATCATTTATATGTAATATTGAAAGCAACTCGCATGATGTAGGATTTTACATCCATCCATCTTCCAGCTGCTGATCCAGTACAGGGTCGCGGTGGTGGCGTAGCGCCATTCCAAGGCAGCAGAGGGCGCCAGGTGGGAGTACACCCTGGATGGAGATAGGGCTTTACACTGCACATTTTTACAGCAGAATTTTCTCAAGATGAGTTACTGCAGAACCCTTCATAGGACAAACCCACAATGCCTTGGACTTATTAGCTCTGTGCTAACCACAATCAAACACATGTATGAAAAAACAGAAGGCGCTGGAGCTAAAGGAAGAAACAAGCAGGCCTGGAACTCATCACAGAAGCCTTTGATCCATCCGCCATGTAACCACTAATCCCGGTCAGGGTCGCGAGGAAACGGCTCTGATGATCCAGGAAATTTAGACCAGCAGCTTTTCGAGGTCTGTGCCAGCAGTACTGGATGTTGTCTTTCCGAATCCCACATGAAGTGTATAATTTGATCTGTATCACAGTTAATTACAAGGACATTGACGTTTCAGATTTAGTGACAGAGAGCCTGCGCCATTCTATGGATTAAATCTCTGTATTGATTCCGCTGCCTACAGAAAAGGCAGGTTTAGGATTGACTGAAGCACACTTGGCATAAAATGCAGGCTGGGGATTGGCCACGGCACATTGGGCGGAAAATGCCAGTTTGGGATTGGTCACGGCACATGGTGCGAAAACCGCTGTCTTGGGATTGGTGGCGGCACAAAAACGACAGGTATAGCACTCCTAACTTCCAGGTTCTCCTGTTCCATCATTAAACTTAGAAAAGCAAGATTTAAAAATAAATGTCTCCATCACAGTGATTACTGGCTGCAACACCCTGTAAATCAAGGGTAGAACCCTTCAACCCAAACACACAGCCCTCTTTGTGAGAAACACCTATCAATAGCATTTTTAAAATAACCAACGTGACCGTTTCTGAACCCGATTAGTGTCAGATGGCGTTATGTCGGCCTCAGAAGGCAGAGAGAGAATGAGGGCCTTCTCACCACACACAGGCTCAATCACGATCGGGTCCGTCTGCCGAGAGCAGAAGCTTCACAATGTGGAAAATCGATCCACAGGCGATTTGGGTGACAGGGGCGGTGATGAGATCCCATTCCCACAGGGGAAGGGCTTCCCCATCAAGCCCCAGTGGCCCAGACGTGACCCCAAGCCTGTGGAGCGCAGAGCTGCGGGCGTGGCGCCGGGTTCCAGGAGCACGGCCTGACAGGGGATGTGATGCGCAGTGTCAGTGCGGAGGCATGCTTGTGGGCCTGCGCAGTGCCAATGCCGAGGCATGCTTGTGGGCCTGCGCAGTGCCAATGCCGAGGCATGCTTGTGGGCCTGCGCAGTGCCAGGGCGGAGGCATGCTTGTGGGCCTGGAAATAACTCAGCTTACAGAATGGAGAAATTTCCTGCCAGGACGCACAGGATTCACACAAGGTTCAGACTGTTTGAGATGGCGGCACACAAAACATCGGTGTTGAAATATCAAAAGAGCAAGCAATCCTCACAAATACAATGAGAATATGCCAACCTCGCACAGACAGTACTTGAGGTAAAATCAAGCAATTTTTTTAACATCTTCCCATTATTTATAAAACGTAGTTCATAAGAGATTTTGGAATTTGGGGTTAACATGAGATATAGGTCATTTGACAATAAACATTGTGGCAGTTTATCCAAAGACCCAAAGTCTGTCAGTCAGCTAGCTGGTAGCAACAGCTCCAGAGCTAAAAACATTCAGTTACCATGCAATGTTCCCTACATCAGTGTTTCCCGATCTGGTCCTTGAAAACCCGCAGACAGTCCACATCCCAGTTCCAAATATGGACTGTCCAGCAGGGAGCTGTGAGGGAGCAAGAACGTGGGCCGTCCGTGGGTCCCAGAGGACCAGATTAGGAAACGTCGCTCTACACCTACACTGAAGACATATATGTCCAAGTTTAAAAAATGCTTTCTTTAAATTCCTCACCGACCACTCAGTGTGGGATTCACATGAAACGTCACACGTCTGTGACTTCAGGCCCTGCTGTCACACCTCACGCACAGCAACCTAGCAGCTGGATGGCATTTTCCTATGACAATCCTCACTTCAAATTTCCAATAAAAAGTCTGAATCCATGGAAATGCAAGGCCAGTGACCAACCCGCATAGTGTCATTATATATGTACATGTATATATTACACGCACACATACATCGATCAGACACATGGGAGTCACAGCACCACACACTCCCATACTGAAGCACGTATGTTACTGTTCTGTTAGTACTTAAAAGAAGCTGATATATGAATGAAAATTTCAGACTAACAGGACAGGGGATATCGACTGAAAGGTGTTGGGTGGGGGGGGGGGGGGGGGGGGGGGTTGGGCGCCCCCCCTCGCTGGGCGAG
>JAODKE010000101.1:26434477-26473412 GCA_026779605.1 Mormyrus hasselquistii | reverse complement strand
GGATAAGAAAAGAATGATACCGGACGCGAGTGAGGGCGACGGTGGGCGGAGGGGGGGCGGGGGGGGGGGGGGGGGGGGTGCTATGGCGCCCCCATCTGGCTGACAGACTTTGGTCGGACAGTTTGAGTAGTGGGTAGGAATTGACATCTTACGGCCAAGTTTGGTCAGCCTCAGTCTTACGGTTTAGGCTGCACATTCAGTTTTAGGGCAGGAAAATAATAATAATAATCCTAAGAAAAGCAATAATGGTCCAATGCTCTATAGTGCTTTGGACCCTTAAGAATACTGCATGTTGGAGTGTGATAGCAGTGGTGATGTAGTACCGGGGTGTGCTGGTAGGGGGCAGCTCAAGAGGAAAGTGACCCCTTCAAGTTCTGCTTTATTCAGGCTCCCAAAGACTGACAGCGTTTCTAGAACAAGTGCTGACCTGAATGGGTGGGATCAGTGATTCTGAAAAGAATGCAAACTTCAGGGAAGGTGAAGTTTATAAACAGCAAATTGATGTAAATTTCTGTTTACCATATAATAGCAGCAACTAAGGCTTTTCACTGCATAGAGGAAAAACTACTTTATAGTACATCAAAATTATGTTGATCAACAGCTTTGAACCTAATTCTATGGTATAAAGAAGAAAGTAGTAACTATGATTTAGGTGTGACCAATAGAAGGATGGATGGATTTTAGTTGCTGCACATCAGTGAAATGCTCTATGAGAGTATCCCTGTATTGTAATTACACAGGTGATCCTTCGAACGCAAATCATTTTCTGTACAACAATGCCTTGCAACAAAACAACACTAATTAAATGGTAAAAGGCTTTAATGAAATCCCTCCACCACAAAGAATTGTAATTAAATCTTACAGTAAATCACAGCTGTTAATGTACAGCAGAGCTCAATCAGGAAAATCTCTTTAGTTACAAGATTAAAACAAAAGAAAATGGATGACTTGCTGTTCTGGGCAGACTGCCTAAGGTCAGTCAGCCCTCAACCATCCCCACCACCTGCCCTCGGCACGTATGACAACTTTATTTGTTTACTTTCTCTGTGACACTCAACTCTCCAAACTCTGCTTTCAGCGATAAAGCCCACAGCAGAGGCAGTGTGTGATTAAGCAGGTTAAGGCACTGTGTCTGTGATCAGAAGGTCACTGGTTCAAATCCTTGAGAAAAATCGTTAACCCCCAACTGCTCCAGGCACTGGCCGGCCCCAGTTTCTCAATTATGCACCGCTTTGGATAAAAGCATCTGCTAAAAGAAATGTATTGTACAGCGGAGGATCATGATTTGCTTACTCACTGAAGCATGACATTAACCTGTCTAAGCAAATTCCAAATTACTTCTGAAATTCATCACAGGGCACGAAAGGAAGGAATTATCTGATTAAACGGGAGGTATGCTGAATCATGCAGTAAGCAAACAGAACATCTAAACATCACGATTACAACATTCTCTGAAAACAATATATCTGAGATTAAAGACAGAAACCCATTACTGTTAATCTGATGTAAGGAAATCTCATTGTACCCGTGCTCATAATTTCCTTTAAATTAGTTCTCTTGATCGTCACTTTGGGCATTCGAACCCAGACCCCTTTCCCCCGATGGCCCTGCTCACTTGCTTCTGTTTAGCTGACAAGTCAAATCCTAGTTTAGTTCCAGAAGCAGTAGGGTGGGGTCAATGTAGCCGTCGGAGAGGCAAAAACAGTCCCAGCTGAACTTCCGGCATCTGAAGATTAACTGAATCTTATGGATTTCCCTCTCAGGGGCAAATAAGAACAGAGACAAGCCGCAGGAACTGCGAGCTGGGAAATGGACCTACAAAGTGTGCAGGTGCAGAAGCCGGCCTGAGTCATACCTCGGTCAGCACGAGCCGCGGACGGGAAGCATCGCCACTGCATTACTCTGCTGCAGTTTCATCTTCATGCGCTCTCAGCCTCTCTCATTCCGGAGAAATATGGCGTCCGCCTGGTTTTGGAGGGAGGCCACGCAGGCCTGTTTATTACCGGGGGGAGATGTGGAGGAGTTGGGGCTGGGGGTATAGGTGCGATCAATAGGAGTCCTCATGTAGTGTCATCTATCTTTAATAGTGTGAACTCTCTTTAAACCCTCACATGGCAAGCGGCAGCGCCGGCCCAAGCTGGAAGGGAACCACGCCACCAGAGATACACAGCGATGCACTCTTTTTATATACTATGTTATATACCATATCAAATACCTTCTCATATGGTGTACTATGCTGTTTATTTTCTACAATGCTAGCATCAAACCCGATTATTGCGTTCCTCCGTTAGCCATAGCACCACCCTGACAGGACTGGGACAGTGTTACAATGGCCTGCTCGTTGTGTATATCAAAAGTGACTTGCACTGTCAGGAGAAAAGAAACAGTACCAATTTGTACCTTTGCTTGTGACTGGGACTGCACCCTCAAGGGTAAATGCACCTTTCGAAGCTGGATTATGGAAATGGATTATGAAGAACATACATTAATATTGTTTGTACCTGATGTTCCTCAAACCCCATTTCTGTACCTTAAATTAGTCTAAAAGGTACATTCACCTACAGCTACTGTAGGGTACAATTGACAGACCCTTGAGAGTTCAGCCCCGGTGACAAGCAAAGGTACAAATTGGTATTCTCATTTTCTGACAGTGTACATGGTCAAAAACACGTTTTATCCTTCAGGAAAGAAATCCAGTGTTTGGGCAGCTTCCGGAGATTTCTGTCCACCGAACATCACGGAAGACGGTGAATGAAGCAGCACTCAACAGAAACGTGTTATTAATGAAAATTCTCCCAGTTTTGAAGACAAAAAGCAGGAATTACCAGAATCACGTGACCAGTAGCCAGTGCGAAATCACTATGTCCCCAATCCACGGTGTCCCCGTTGCCCCCCACCCCCTCTAATGCCCCCCCCTGCTGACGGATGGAGGCCCGCTATCTGGCAGCCTGTCACTCACGCTGAGAGCTGCCTCTGATTGTGCAGCCGGCCGCTTTGTAAGCGTCGTACCCAAGGGATTTATTTATACACCGCCGACATCCCCCGGGTCGGCTCAGAGCGCACACTGGCTGTCAGCGTAGGCTCTCCATTCTTCTGGGTCCCCCTTAATTTACCTCACAAAACACCTGCAGTCTAGTGGCAGTCTGCAATACTCAGCAGACAATTTGCTTAATACAATTTTTGTTCATTCTATTAACACTAATTCAATTTACACCGTTTACCTTTTTTTTTTTTTTTTTTTTTTTAATTTGTCACATTAGTTTTTAAAATCACCCATAGCAACAAACAGCAGCAACATGCCAGAGCCCCCCAAGCCTATCTGTGCTAGCTGCCCCCCCTCCCCAGCCTATCTTTCTGTGCTGCC
Source organism: Mormyrus hasselquistii (assembly GCA_026779605.1). Taxonomy (NCBI): domain Eukaryota; kingdom Metazoa; phylum Chordata; class Actinopteri; order Osteoglossiformes; family Mormyridae; genus Mormyrus; species Mormyrus hasselquistii. The sequence goes on along the minus strand of JAODKE010000101.1, from coordinate 26,470,048 downwards.
TGTATCACACCCCTGTCCACCTGCACTGGCCCTATCCCCCCCCCATGGCCCTCCCACACTTGCTGTAACGGCCTACCCACACTGGCCGGGGCTCTCCCAGCATCTTCCTGCTAGCCAGATCCTTCCGAACCGAATCCCTTCAGGCTCATCCGAGCTAGTCTGAGCCCCTCCAGCTGTCTCCAGCCTTCCCAGTCCAGCAGGATCCCTCCCGGTGTCGTTCTGCTACCCGGAAGCCTCCCACAAGTTGGGCAGGCAATTGCAACGTCAGGCTTCCCGTCACCGTAACTTTGGAACAAACAGAAATGAGGTGAGATGAAAAGTCTCCTAGGTACAGGAACTCACAGAGGGCAGCGTTACCCACTGCTGTGGGCATCGACATCTCCGACACTGATTAATGCCCGAAGGCTCCTTGCTGCCATGCACCTGTGATAAGGCCTCTGTGGAGGATAAATCAGCCGGAAGGACCCAGGCAGCTCAGGAATTCCTGGGCTACTGTTGAAGGCCAAAGACACTGAGATACAAAGTGCTCCCTAATAAGGCTCCACCCCCAAGCCACCTCCTTAGACGCAGACATCAGGCTGGGTTATAGAGAGAAGGTATACATGCTAAGCTACAATCAAGGAGTCTTCAATGATTAAATCCCCTTAATGGTACTGAAGACTACTGCAAAAAAAATATCAATTAGATGAGATGGTGAATCTGTGGTGGACTGGCGGCCTGCCCAGGGTGTACCCTGCCTCTCGCCCCAAGATGCTGGGATTGGCTCCAGCTTCCCCGTGAATCAGATGGATAAAGCGATATAGATACAGTAATAGATGGATGGATGGATGGATGGATGGAGATGGTGAATTTTGGACAAACAAATCTAGGGAATTATTCCCAAAACCAGTTCCCTCCTCTTGATCACCAGCACTTTGCATATCACATATCGCATGATATCACACACTGTGTGACATTAACAAAACCAATAAAGGGCCTGAATTCAAGGATGTGTGTGGTTATCAAAAGTGGCACCTTGGAGATGTAGTCACACAAAGTTTGTTTACACCACGTACACACTTCATGTTATGCTAACACCATGCAACTTTAAATGCAACCCAACGAACAGCAGATCGTACCCTGGAGGTCCTGAAGACAGCGTCCTGCTGACACACAGCAGGAGAGAAATCTTGACGTGAGAATTACATAAGCAAACGTGGAGCGGGCGTGCCATCCATGCGGATTCAAACCTGAAGACGCAGCATTATGAAATGCTCTGTTCATATCGCGCGTGCACAGCTGTTGGGAGAAGAAAAAGCGTACAGGTTTAACTGGGATGCCGAAGGCCCTGGTTGCCTTCTCCAGTTACCTTCACCCACAGAATGATGTTTTCGTCTTCCTCGCTTAGGGGAACGGAGGCTGATATCGACCAGCATTGGAATAGCTGGAGAAAATACTTTTGTTATGGATTATGCTTAAAGGCCTGAAGGGGACCTGGGGGTATTTAAGGTGGCTTGGTCTCATTCGCTGTGCGGGGCTCCTTTAAACAGGCTGACGAGGGCTCGGCCATGTGCGGAGAGGACGCGCTTTTGGTGCGAGCCTGTTCTTGGGCTGCCCCCCCATTGGCATTACACTTTGGGGTAATGGAGCCCACACACGCACGAGCTGCTCTGTGATGTCAGTGCTGGGCCATTATTTCCCTAACGGCGCGATACTTTGTCTCGCCGTTAGCTGGGAATGATCAGCGCCTGACGACGCGAGAGGCCTCAACTCCGGAGGCTTCCTGTCTCTCAGCCTCTGATCCTGGATCCAGAAGCCTAAGAGGACTGGTTATTAAAGTACCACCCCCCAACATCCCACGACTCCGAATCATTCGCCCATCTGCCTTCCCGGCTCCCTACTGCTCCATGACAGATGTTATGACCCTCCATACCCTCGAGGAACCACGCAAATCTCATCAAACCATCAAGTTCATCGGCGGCCCTCGGCGGCAGAGCGTCTAATCACAGCGGCGTGACGACATCATCTGAACACCTTGCGTTGCAGAGCCTGCTGGATCACTTACAGACATTTAGGGAGACTTGCACTGGCACCTGTGCCCCTGAGAAAAACGCCATACAACCCAGGTCTGTCATAGCTGCACTATATCCTACATTCCATCGTGTTTCCGCTCCTTTCAGTGACTGTAAGGACCCCGGGTGCTCACCGGACCAAACTCCTGTTATTTCTCTTTTAAGCAAAGCAAATGATTTATTGATGGATAAATCTCTGCAGCGCAAGCGTGTGAAGACAATTTAGAATAAAGGAGCAACCATTTCTTTGGTTATGTATGATATTAAATGCATAACACTGCTTTCGACCACTTGCAATTTTTGATATTAAGTTTGACATAAGCTAAATAAAGGGGGCTGGTCACACACGTTTGAATGTTTATAATGAATTAGAATAGTTACTTTCAAAAAGGTGTGTGCGTAGCTTTGGGAAATTACATCTGACATGAGAAGCTTCCCCATCATCAGCAAATTCATTCCCCAAATGAAATTCTGTAGAGTTGTACTTAACTGCCTACTCTCTCTCGCTCTCTCACTCACTCATTCACACACGCACGCGCACACACACACATCCGTATCTTTGTGGGGACCGTCCATTCGTTTCTATGGGGAAAACTCTATTCCCAACATGAACAGTTTAACCCCTACTCAGCCCTAACCTTAGCCCTTAAGTAATGGTTTGATTAAACAAAATGTGAGACATTCAGTCTTTTGATTGTAGTCACAGATCATTGTGGGGACCTGAAATGGTCCACACGATGTCAAATGAAGAGGTTTTTATCACATTGTGAGGGACATTTGGTCCCCACAAGGTAATATAAACATAATTCACACAAACACACACACACACCTGACTAAAAAGCATTTTAATGGTCATTAATGGTTTCTACAAAAACACAGTAACAGAGTAGAGTACTCAAGCGACATCTCATTCCATGCCGAGGTGTTTAGGGGCCACTGGGATAGAACACACTGTTCATATGGCGGGGGGGTTGTCATGGGTAGGGGAAAATACAGCCAGAGGAGGAGGGTGAAACTGAGAAGAGCAGACTGGGAAGAAATGGACTAGAATGAAGGATGGAGGAGAAGAAAGCCAAGAAGAGAGAGAGGAGCCAGGGGGGAAGGTGCAGGAGATACTCAAGAGGAAGAGAAGAAACAAAAACAAGAGTGTGAACAGGCTGTGGCTGGCAGTACAGTGACACATTCCACCAACCAAACCCTCACAGTAAATATACTAAATGATATAAAGCATACATCAGCAGGAATAGCCGGAAGAGTGGGTCTGGGAAATAAAGCAGGCGCTCATTATTCACACGCAGCGCTGACCCTGAGCCAGACAGAGGCCCATCAGAGAAGGGGGGGGGGGCTGATCACAATCACACGTAGCCCCCCTGCCAGGGCCCATATACAGTACTTAACCAGTCTCTGAATTTAGGGTGAAATGAGATTAATGGGCTACAAGAAACTGATTACCCCCAACAAATGGGCTCTGTATCCTACCTAATACTCTGAAGAACCCTCCCCCCCGCAGGACGCAGCTACCCCCGCGGATCCGTCTTCAAGAGAACCGCTTCGCTTAGGCCCTCGGCCCCATAACCGAAGAGCCGCCTTCCTGCGAAGATGATCAATTCAGCCCGTTAAACAGGGCCGCGGTCCCACAGCAAATTTACACAACCTTATTTGTTTAGGAGCGCAGCGTAAATATAAATTAATCATAAATTTGCTTTGTACTTCAGGGGTGTGGTGTGACAAGTCACCATCTGCAGGATGTAAATTAGCGGGATTCAATTAAGGCGGATTTTCCCATCTGACACTGCTGAAGCCGAGGCGGGGGGGGGAGGGGGGGGGGCACTCATCAGGTTGTCTTATTAGGGCCGTTTGCTGCTCCGCTTGGCAAAAGGGATTAGAGCTCCCCTCTCTGGTTGCTTGTGGAGAGATACCCCAGTGTATTCGGGTGCATGCATCCATGCACACACGGACAATCGCATGGACACACGCACAGCTCGCGCTCCTATCTAGCAAACGAGGTTAGGGAGTAGCGATCCCATGCGTCTAACCATCTCAAATCAACAGTTACCGAAAGCGTCTATTAGACTAGCCATCGCTCTCTGGGAATAGCGCCCTCTACAGGAGGAGGCATGATATTAACTGTTTGCAACTGTGCATGTTTGGTTCCACTGTGCATTTGTACTTTATTATTGTGATTCTTGCATAAAAAAGCAGTCTTTGGATGTAAAAGGAAACCCTTCATCATTAATCCAAAACGTGTAACTATAGGAGGCCACAGATCACCTTGCAAAAAATAAATAAAAAATTACTCATCTGTGTCCATATTCCTATACAGCTTTCTCAGGGTATACAGGTGTTCTAAGCCAGAAGGACTGTTTGCAGTAATTATTACTTATCACCTGACAACATACGAATTAAATGACAAATTAACACATGGCACCGTATTTAGGAGCGTGTTAATAACAGCTATATCACAGTGAAGAAACAGACTTAGATATCGGCAACGTACAGTCCTCTGGGGTGGCTCTTCTTATTTTTGGGGCCCCACTTAAGTCACTTTTGGGCCCCTCGGGGACATTCTCAAACGCTTAACGTGAAAAACTTTAATGCACCTAGATAGCGACCAATAATCACCAAATTTCACTCGCAATCGAAAATCAAAAGTCTATATTCTTAGCATGTTGGTTTTGATTTTTCTTTTTAGGTGAAAGTCTTTATGACCAGATATGTCTGAGAGTGATTTGGTGATTATTGGTAGCTGTTTTGGTACATTAAACCACATCAAGCTTTTTCACATTAACCATTTTAGAATGTCCCAGCCCTCGCCACCCTTAGTGTCGTGACTGTTTGTGGCCAACAGGGGGCCACGAAACCACAGGGGCCCCCATGTAAATGAGTAATTTTAGTGAGGGCAAACACCAGCGATGAGGAGGCTCTTGATAAATATCATACAACATGCCGGTAAGCTAGTTTTACGATGGTAGAGAACCAGTTGCACATTTAAAGAGTTCAGAAACATACTGACAAATACCAGTTCCGAAGAATATATACCATCGCTTCCCTTTTTATTCACAGACTTTATTGTAAAGTTTACAATAAAAAAAACTTCAAATAAATCAAACACCATATTCAGAGCAATTAATTTAAGCAACTTCCATCAACATCAATGCTTAGGGCAGTTGACTTTACATTTGGCAACGATTTCCTGTTACCCAAGGCTTCAGAAGTGAGCATTGTGAGCCAACAGAATGCTGAACGGCAGACAACTGCCCAGAAACTGCAGGGAAAAGGCTGACCTCCACAGATAAAGGGAAAAACAGAGAAAGAAAGCTGGTACAGCTTCCAAATGGTTGAGTAGATTAGTTCTGAGGTACAGGAAGGGACGTAAACTCTAGGGTGACCGTGCACAATGTTTCCAGAGATAGCTGTGAAACTTGGGGCTTGTTTTGGTGGTGAACTGCACCCACCAGTCCTGTAGCCTCCATCAAAATGACAGAATCATAAACTCCAGCAAATACTAAGAGAAGATTGCTGACAAATCTGATCATAAACATACATCAGAATCAGTCAGCAAATGGGCCCTGACTGCAAGAATTACACCAGTAACTAGCCATCCTGAATTAGGGAATAGAATCTAGAGATTATCTGTAGTACAATGTGAAACAGAGCCTAAAAGAGAATCCAAGAGATCCAGTCTAGAAGGATTATGCATGGAGGAATGGCCAAAAATCCAAGGCAGGATTCCAGGCTGGAAGAAAGTGGGCCAGAAGATAGATGCCGCGATGGCATAGGGCAGCTGGCGGGAAAAACAGCCACCATATGGGTGCGAATTCTGTGACTCAATTGTTATTTCCAAAAATAATACCTAGGGATATGTTACTATATTCAGTCCCATCACTATTATTATTAAAATAAATAATTTAACAAGAGCATAAAACAGAGACTTTCTTCAAGGGTTCCAGCGCAAAAAGTAAACGTGTGAAACTGCATTTCCCAATGAGCTTCATGTAAGTCTTACTGCCAAGCCTCAAACTCAGAGCACCTTTGAAGATGGTTAGGAAAATGAATAATAATTTTGCCCAACTGTCTGTCTTACACCTCAGGAATCCCAAGTGCATTAAAGAAATTCCTTTAAATACTGGGAATATTTGGCAAAACAATCTCACCTCATACTTCATGTTGAGTCACTCCCTTCCAGTGATGCTCACAAAGTCAACATCACCTAAATCTATCTGGCTGTGAGTCCAGCACACAGCAGCTGTATGTGTGTGTGTCTGTGTGTGTGTGTGTCTGTGTGTGTGCGTGTTCGTGTGTCTGGGAGGGGGCGCTCCTTCCGGCCTACGATACTTGCACTCCAAACTCGGACTGACAGAGAGGCCAATGTGCTGACTGTGACTGTCCGGTTTATTGTTGAGCACTTGCAATAAATATTTGCCTGCCCTGACGCCGTGAGTAATAACTCAAGCCATCCAGCCTGACAAATTATACAGCCAGAAGATTTCAAAGCGCGGGCTGGCCCAGTCATGCACGCGTCCTGCACAGTCAAACGGATAAATCTAATGGACACCCCCTTCACGCATGCACTCACGCACACGTGCACTCTCACAACATGTGTCATTAACCACCAGATTCAAAGTCACTGGGCAGGGATAAGCGTGGGGGCCGGGGTGTTTATCGAACCCTGACAGCCTGGAGGGGGCTGTGACACACATCCTACTGCCTTTCCGTTCAGCGCTGACCTCTAACTGACAGCAAGCTCCTCTAAGCTCCTCTCTGGAAGTAAATTCTCACTATACCGACCACATCCGGCAGAGACTGCACACAGCTGCTCTGCAAGAGGGCTGCCATCTTACCTCCTAACACCAAATCAGGTATGAGAACCCGGGACTGACCAAGTCCCCACAACAATGCAACACCATCAGCGAGAGCTTTCCAGGACAACCTGTACCTACACATCCCACTATAAAACCTATTAACTGTAGAGTTTTGCTTCTTAAAATTAAGATTTATCTCTCTTCCCTTTTGTATCCGTCAGTCGGTAACAAAATAGGCACAAGGATTTCCATTCTATCAGCAGTAACTCATGCCTGGTACACAGTATGAAAAGCGCCGACATTATAAATGTGGCAGTAACTACTCTGCGTGCGGTTACCAGCCATAATAGTAAAATATCGGCGTATTAAGGTGATCGCTGGAAGTGGAGTTATTTTAAACGCCCGATGATTCACTTCTGGCGAAGAAAATACATTTACAACGAGAAAAAGATTGATACAAACATATCAGGTCCAGGTGCTGCTTTTGTTTTCATTCTCAAAAAGGACAGAATAGCATTCGCCGGCGGGGAATCTGGCTTGTTTGTTACAATGACAAAGGCGGCTGTTTGGAGAGTACAGACATGCTGATGCAAACCGGATGACCAAATGATGATGATTTTCTAGGTGGAAATATTGGTGTTAACTATTTGAGTTACTGGGTGGACAGACGCTGCCAGAGAGGAGCGTTCATCAGGTGGTGTTCCTGGGAAAGTCGCTGAGACCCATCGGATGCTGGGATCTTCAGTCTGTCGGGTTTTTATCGACGTTTCTTTTCTTAGGCGCAAGAAATCTTTAACGAATCGGAGCAAGGCAACCACCGAAACCCCGCTGAATTACACCGGGCCCTTATCGGCTGCACTAGGTTGGCTTCGGCGTGGGCATGGCTCGCTTACCTGGACAGCTTAAGCACCGTGTCGGAAATAATGGTTAAAAAAAACCACGAAGCGGCCGCCGGCTCCGTGTCCCTGAGCCCGGAGCTCGGATCAGTCACGCTAGAGCACAGATAATGAACTAGGGGTGAGGGATGAGGCAGCCAGGGGCTGTTTTACCTGGCGCAGTGACCCATGGAGCGATGGGCCTCACCTGGACAGCAATCGGGAGACGGCTGGTGATCCGGCCATGGACAACCACACGGAGCCCCAGAACGACCTCATCCACGCACACGGCTCAGTGGCGCTGACCGCTTGCGGACACATGCAATATTTATTATCCTGAATCGCGGGTTTGACAGGCAAGATGTTGCATTTGACCTCCAACACCTCATCAAAGCAGATGTACATCCCGCCCCCCAATGAAACATTCACTCTCCCGTAACACTGATGAATAGGGAATAATCTTTAGCAGGACATAAGAGTATTTTATTCAGGGCTGGGGGCTTATCAACAACACCATGCTACTCAATCACCACCTTGAGTTGCGGCTGAATTGCCGCGCATTTCAAGTTGCGGCGGAATAAAGAGACCGCAATGGGCTGGGCGACCGCAGCATCATGTCGGGAAAGGAAAGAGGAAGGATCGCTCCGTGAGATAATTAGGCCTACATGAGGGCATCGTTCCTGCTTGGATTTCACTGCGGTAACATAACTCGTTACCTGAACTTCATCTATCCTGATACACCGCTGTCAGGTCTCAATCTAGCGCCTCATCTCGCCCTGGTGGCTCCAATCTCCATCCAGCAGCAGTAGATACAATTACCTATTCTGATCGGGTTTTAGCACACTAAAATAACCGCCCTCCCTCCGTTATGCCATTAATATTTCATGAATCATTTTCTCCCACGGTGTTCTCAGTGCCTGGTAATAAGGTTTCAGTGTTTTCTACTCCCCCCTCTTGGCTGATTTGTGTCTTCACTGACAAGTCGTGACTGACTGGGTGATTCAGCCGGCAGAGCTGAACATCGCGCAAGAATAACCTGGTGGCGTTCATAGGGACGCAATAAACACAATAATAGCAAATCCGTGTTCCTGTGGACCCAATAAACAGAATATTTGTGAATTTGCGCTCACATGCATAAATTTTAGTACATCTGGCTTTATAGGAATCCATTAAACAAAATATTAGTAAATAGGTGTTTGCAGGTGCACAGTAAACTATAGAATACTATTAAGTATTTGGCAAGTACACCCGCGTTCATTTATCCTAGCGACCCAATAAACAAAATATTAGCAAATCCATGTTCATAGGTATATGATAAACAAAATACTAGTAAATCCGCATCCATAGACACACAAACAAAATACTAGTAAATTGGTGTTCATAGACATATGGTAAAACAATAGGCATAGATTTGGGGGCGAGGGGACACGTCCCCCCTCCTTAATGTTGAAATGGGGGTCATCCCCTCAATAATTTTACATATGGTGCCTGGTTTACAAAAACCACACTCATTTGATTAATATATCTCATTACATAATTTAAAGGTTTTTTTTTCTTACAGTTTTTATTTGGAGACCCAGTACCCTCCGTTAAAACGGTTTATTCTCAACTACTGTATGGCAGGCAAAACAACTGGCAGGAAAACGCTCACTTAATTCCAGAACTGGGAGTAAAGAAGACGACATAAAAAGTGATGAACGCAGACGCACGGTATGGCTTTGCATGTAAATTTAACTCATGGAAGACCTTGTATCATAACCAACAATTAATCAGTGAAAGGCTATGTGAAATGGTGGAATTTAATCGTCTCATGAACATTAAGTTACATAAAGATTATCTTATTTGATTGTGCAGGCTGCGACTAGCTTGGTTAGTTAATAGTTTAGCAATAAATAGCAACGCTGTTAACGCAGTGAAATATTCTACATAGCGTTTGTGTCAGTCGCAGTATAGTAATAGTAAGCTATTCAGTTACCAGTAACTCTGAATAATTTAGTTCATAAATAGTGCTGGCAGAACGTTCCGTTAATTGCTAATGAGAGATTCAATAAATCCTCTTGCCTATATTTGCTTAAATCTCCTAGTCGTTATGTAATGTGTTGTGTTTGTGCTTGTGATTCCGGAAAGTTCGGATGTGCTTGTGAGAGATACAATGTGCAGAAGGCCAGGGGCATCAATATTGGACTCTGAGGTGAGGTCATTTTCCCCACAAGCCTATGGGAAAGCCAATGGCCTGACTTTCGTCAATCTCGCAAATTGCGCATAATTTTAATAATTCCCGCAAATTCAGCGTACATGATGCGGGACTAAACGCACTTAAACTGCCATATTAATTAAGACGAAAAACAGTAAAACTGAAAGATAAACTTCGGTTTATATACTGTAGCTATAACAGCAATTGTTTACAGTACGAAAAAATGCGAAGCGTATACATCGCAACCACAGAATTGCCTAATAAGGCGACATGACGTCACACATTTGACCCCGATATACAGGTCCCCCCTAATGTTATGAAACCTGAAAGCCGCTGCATTAAACAACATATTAGTAAATCTGCTAAAGGTTCGTGCGTCCCATAGGTATAGCAAAACACATTTTTGAAGCACAAAAGAGGATTACTAAATGCATTTAGATATAAGCTGTGTAGTGTTTAAAAATCTTGTTGACTCTTGGAAAAAAAAAACAAAGCAGCAACTGGGAAATAGTCTATTTTATTTTTGTAATCCACAGTAAATGTTTACCCTAGCAGAATGACACATTTTAAACATACATAATGTTACCTCAGTTTGACTATTATGGAACGGCGTCCCCATCGACACGGCGCCGAGCCGTTGTCCTGTGCTTCCCGTGACAGCCTCGGATCATCGCAGATAATAGGATAAAATGTTATTTTAAACGGATGGATGGGCGGATTAACAGGTACCTGCACCCTGTGTCATTCGGCATATTCACTGAGTGAAATAACGGCATCTGTGTGCAGGGCGGAACCTAGGGCTTTCCCCAGCTAATATCCAGCTTGCGTTTCCATCTGCGGGGTCAGAGGCTGCACCAGAATGCCCGTGTCTGCCTCCCCCAGGTACAAAGACTGCGCACTCCCGTGTCAGTCTGTGCACGAAAACTCTGCGAGTCCAAGCGGGGAAATGCAGCTGTGAACCGTACTCGGTTAACGTCGCGTATTATGGACCAGTGCATGAAAGGGTCTCTCAGAAAAACATGTGGTGACCAGCAATAGTTGCGTAATGAGCAACATAATGAAAATACCGGACCACGTGAATTAGCTTTTAATCGGCAGCTTGAAAAAACGAGTTACTAAAATCAATTATTCAACTCCTTCGTTATTACGGTAACAGTCAATTCATTATTACGGTAAAAATCATGGTGATTTTTTACGTTTACGTTAGCTTACTATTTCCAGGAGAGATTTGAGATATTTGAGAATTTAATTTCTCAGTTGAACGTTTGTTATGTTTTCAGGTCACCATGAGTAAACGATGCACTCTCACAATTTGCTCAGCTATTGCCCAGCAGATCACAGCTTGATATTTAACTATGTAGCCATATAGGGGAGGAGAGGTAATCATGGAAGGGAATGTCAATCAATTAACCACGGGGTAATAAAGCGAAGAGAAAAGAAACAATTTAAAATACAAAAGCAGTATTATGAAAAGATGCTGAATTGTGTCACACCAGGAAAAATCAGCTGTTTGCTAGCCACCATTTTCTTATTTGCAAGTAAGCTGAATTTCTGAAGGGACTCTAGGAAACCAGACTGACCATCTCAGTCCGCAGGTGCATTATGAGTCATTCGTTAGCGGCACAATAGCGCCACCCATTGATGATTCCTAGAAAAACACCGCAAGATTATTCTAGCAACAGCCTTTATTTTTAACTTGACTTGGTCAAGAAGTCAACATAAATTAAGATTGCATTGTCTGCTGCCTACTTTGGGGAAACAAAACATATAAAAACAATTTTATTAAGTAGCAGTGGGAAGGACAATGGGAAGCGGGAGACCAGTCTGCTGAGGAGCTTCAGACGCAGAGATGGTAAATCACGGTGACTAAGCCTTGTGACCATCTGCCTAAGGCCTGATCACTGGATCCTCAGAGAATCCAGCCACTCTTCACCTTCCAAATCGCTTCCACCCTGAGACCACTGACCTCAATCCCCCGACCACACCTTAACATTTCACAGTCAAATTAGCTTCTCAAATCCCCTACCCCAAATTAACCCCGAATTAGTAGTTTTAAAGACATACAACACCTGTTCCTGAGCCCCCCCTCCCCCCACCACCCCCCATTCTTCAGAAACTGCAACCCATCCGCACTAAAGAGAGACAAAACCATGAGGGAGGAGTCACACTGAGAGACCCCCCCCCCCCTTCTCCCAGATCATTCACAGAAGAAAAAAAACAAAACAAAAAGGTCATACTGACAGCATGGATTCCCCAGAACATGCCAGGTGGCTCTCGTTCACAAAAGCCCGATGTGACAGATGTCCTGCAGTGGGCGTTATCATATTTGGCATTTCCTGGTTCATACAGAATCCATTTTGGCAATATCAGTCTGCCGGCTTGCCTGCAGCCCCGGAGCCCCACCCATTTTGGGAAGGGGGGAGGAGCTTGTAGGCCTGTCTCTGCGGTCCTCAGGTACGCCTAGTCTTCTGCCTCTTTGCCTGCCGCTTGGCTTCATCCAGAGCGGCGCCATCCCCGCCAGCCTGGGCCAGCCCCCGCACCCCTTGCATCCGGTTCACCAATTGTACCAGCAGTGGAATTACCTGTAGGGGGCGCACACTCAACACTCAGCAATCTCACCGTAGCCCAGCGAGAAGGGCAAGTCAACGAGAGCCCAAAAACAGCCCTTATTAGAACCAGCCCATCTGGATCCAGCGGGTATCCTGTAGCTACGCTGAAACAATGAATCCATCCATAGGTACATGAAAACAACAACTCTCGGTCTCCCCAAGAAGACGGCATCAGGATTAGACAAGGTCTAGCTATGGGTGGGGGCACTTTACCTTCTCGTGGTTGTATGCCGCCAGCAGCAGCAGCAGCGTCAGGGGCAGGGCGATGTAGGAGCCCTGGGCGACATCTTGGTCAGGCACTCGGCGCTGAGGAGTAGACAAGGCAGGAACCGCTTCAAAACATCCAAATACCGCAAAGGTAGACGCTCTACCCAGAATCACGACTATGGGGAAACAGCTTAAGCAACAGGGAGGCTCTCTCACAACCAAAGTTACCATTGGAAAGATACTGCTGATAGTCATTCATGTCAAACATGCTTATAAAAGAAACCATTACGGCACAGAAACAGGAACAATCAAAAGCGGACAACCTACACAATGAATGGGAGGTCTGCATGTATGACAGTATCTACGGTCTTTCAGAAAGACAGGGAGAGGTGGACCTGAAATATTTCATCACAACCATGTGACTGCAGAGGATTCAGACAGAACGTGAACTCACGATGGGGTTAAAGGTCAACGTGACGTGCTTGTGGTATCCACTGGAGGTGAAGGAGACCTGGCGCAGGGTGTAGTCGTACTGAGTGCTGGGCAGGGTGGTGTGCAGCATCAGCACGTAGCTCTGCAGACGGAGAGAGGCAGCGTGGTCAACCGGCTTTACTGCTCAACCAGCATGAGCTTGGAACTTGGAACTGGCAAGACTTCTGAGAGTAAGAATTGGGGTACCTCTCCGTCCCGGAGGAGAGGGCGGAAGTGGAAGAACAGCGACTGGCCCAGGGTCACTGTCTGAATGGGGTTGTCCAGATTGTCACTCTTGAAGAGCTTTACCTGTGGTTGGAGTGATGAGGAAAGTAAAGTTTGCATGGAAAAAAAGCCATTTTATTAAAACACCTAGCCTGATCCCAAGGCTGGTTCCAGGGCCTGAACAGGCTATGACCTCAAAAGGAATTGAGCACTGCAGGTAGGTTACGTAATCCTTACTTAAATGAGTAACGGGGTAAATGGTTAAAGGGTCAGCTCAAGGGAGGTGCCTGCGTTAAATCAGGCGAACTGGAGCAAAAACCGCCCCTGGATTTCCCTGTGAGAATCCGGCCAGCTAGAATTAAAGGGCGACCGAGGACGACACGAGGAGCCCTTACCGAGAGGGAGGACAGGTGCTCTGGGGAGGTCAGGATGTTACCGCTCAGGTCAAACTGATTAATCTGCCGGAAAGCGATGATGTGGATGCCTTCGATGTCGCTGCTCCCGACCTGCAGGCACAGGCAGCCGATCAAAGAGATGTTACAGATGCGGACCGCTGGTTATGGTTAGGGCCGGTTTGAGGGCTCAGTGTGAGGCTCACCTCTATGGGTCTGTGCTGCGGCAGGGCTCTCTCGATGTGGTCGTTGCCTTCGGCCCTCAGCTGGATGAGATATCTGCACCCCGGCTACACAAGACACCAAAGGACTGTCAAAGCTCACGGCTGCGGAACATCACTTGATGATGAATCGGCTTTCAGCCTCGGGGTGATGCCGGCCGGTCAGCAGAGACCCGGCCGGGCCCCTTATTGATGACGGGGAAGGAAACAGGGTAAGGTGTAGCGGGCCTCCTCACCAGCAGGCCGCGCAGTCTGAAGCGGCCCTCCTCGTCGGTGACGGTGTCCTCGCTGTACAGACTACATTCACCCTGCCCCACAGCCTCCACCGCCACACCCTGCTCTGCATCTCCGCTCAGGGACAGCACCGCACCATAGCAGCTAGGGGGATATCGGGGACAACAACCCATAATGCACTCTGATCGGTTGCAGTATGGGCTGTCGCCGGTCCACGCTGCCGCCCCCGTACCTGTATGCGGTTTTGAAGCCGGTGATGGCGATGCTCAGCGTCTGGCCCTCCTCCACCTCGATCATCTGGGACGCCGGCTCGAAGCGGTACTCCTTCATCATGGGCTTGTAGTAGTACTGGCCGGGGCTCTGCACAGCGAGAGGAGGTCAGCGAGCCGGAGCCAGCCTCAGGACAGAGCATCCCCACGCCGGATGCTCTCATTTCAGCCAGAAACCTCTGGCCGACAGTAAGCCTGTCCTGTGCAGGTAGGTCATCGGTAATGGGCAGCACTGGTTTACTCCGAACCCAATATCGCCCCTCTATGCCGGCCCTGGTAATGCCTGTTACAGTGACCCACAGCCTCTGTGTCCGGACATGGCGTTAGACGAGCAATGGAATCATACTGCCCGCTCAAGGTGACAGTCGCCATCGGCAAATACGGTACAGGAGGTCGATCAGGGAATTAAGAAGATGAGAAGGTACAAGGCAGCATGAGGGAGATGGCGTACCAGGTTGTTGAACGTGAGAAGGCCGGTGTCCTGGGTGAGGAGGTTGGAGCGGAACTGCGCCCCACTGAGGGAGAGCAGCACCCCGGACAGCGGCAGGCCGTCTTCCGACTTGATCTGAGTGCACATGTCAGGGGACTCCGTAAGGACTAGAGGCCGCCCAGATTGAGGGCAGAGAATCCGGGGTCTTGTCTCCATGGTTACCTCGAAAGTGACTCCCGCCAGGGCGAAGGCCTTGAAGTCGCCCCGTGTCCCCTCTACGGCCGTCAGGACGAAGCCTTCCTTGCGAGCGCTGACGTCATACTGCAGGTTACTGTGCAGGGGCCCAACGCTGGGGCACCAGAACGAGAAGACTGTAAACAAAGGGGAAAGACGGGGCTCCCACACTCCCCAACAGCCCAAAGGAAAGACAGACCCCCCCGCAGCGAGGACAGATAAGCCCGCCTACCTGTAGGCTCCCCTCTCGTTAGTGAGGACGGTGATTAGCGGAGTGTGGGCTCCTCTCTCGCTGATGGATATCTCCACACCTTCCAGCCCTGGAGACACCTGGCCCTCCAGGAAGAGACCAGCCCTCCCCATTATGTCCACCAGCCGGCCTGGGCAGCCCTCTGACAAGACAAAAAAAAAAAAAACATCATGGGTTCACATCACGTTGGTGCAAACAGGGCGATGCCAGGAGGTGGAGGTCAGCGGAAACCTTACCGCCTGTGATGGTGGCTTCCACTTCGGGGGGGTAGAATAGCAGCTCCTTGGATGATGGGGTCACAGTGACCTTCTCCCCAGCCCGGGGGAGGGAGGGGGGAAAAAAACGCCAATGGGGACGAAAACCGCCCAAACAGGGGGGGGGGGGGGGGGGGGGGGGGCGGATGATCACTGTAATGCTTACATTCATCCTTCACAGATAGAGGCACCTTTTACCCCTCCACCCCCTACAGGTGGCGCTATCCAGATCTACACGGACACACTTCAAGACAGTGCGCTTGTTCCTGGGGCCCCGTTTCAGGGGCCCACCATACCTGGCCCAGTAGGAGAACTCATAGTGGAAGGGCCCACGCAGCTCCTCTGCCCGCTCCTGCACCGGGGGGCTCTCCTTGGCACCGGGGTCCTCCTCCCCGCGTCGCTCCCTCTCTTGCCGTCGTAGCTCGATCTCCAGCAGCTGCTGCTCCTGTCGCTGCTCCTGCAGGGACCTTAGAGGGCCCAGGACCAGAGCCGGCTCACTCTCTATGGACGATCTGGGGCCAGAAGGTAGGGGGCCAGAGGTCAAGAAGACGTCTACACACATGGCCCATGCCCGGACAGCTTTTACCCAGGTGCCATGTTACCGGGATATCGCAAGAGCATCAATCTCATTCTAACAGCAGATCAGGCTGAGTGGTGATGCACATAGTGACCACCGGGGGGAGGGCGTAGCATGCGACGGGCCGCATGCAGCTCTGCTTCCGCCCCACACAGTGCCCTGCCTGCGGGCTCCTCACGCTGCAATTATAAAGCACGTTGCTATGCTAATGAGGATCTTAGCACTGCAGCTCATCTGTCATTACGGGAGAGAGTAATAACACAGAAGCGGGAGGAGGGTGTCTTTGCTCCACAGGCAGCACACAGATGGGTGACAGCCCTCAGGGATCACGGCACGGGGGCGACACAAACAGCCAGAGACGCAGGGAAGCAACACTACCTGTCATTAGCGGCGGCTCGCAAGCGACTGGCTTCCGGTGCTCCTCCCATGAAAGGAGGGGGCGGGATCAGCACACAGGCTGAACGCCAACCAGGGATTATCACACAGGCATTGCCCTGGGGATGCATCTCCTAACAGGCCTGTGTCTGGGTCACACCGAGCCACTCACTTGATGGTGACAGTGACGTCCATGATCTTGTCGGTGGTGATGAGGCCAGTCATGTGGTGTCTGACTGCCGTCAGCGTCAGGATGCTGGGGGCGGAGCTGAAATGAGACGCATGAGCCCTCAGTCGGACAGGCTGTTTTTATTCAGGGATGGGGGTTTACAAATAATGCTTTGAGTTACTATGGTTACTAATAAAGCAATAAATAAATTAATTAAAAATAGCATTAAAAACCTACGTGTCATATGTATAATAATCTTGCTCAAACTGGTGGCAGGAACGGGGCGTCACCTTGTACACGCCTATATGGAAAGAAATTGGTTACTGGAACTGAAAACAGAATGGAAGACGGCGGGTGGAGCCAGTGTGATGGGTGTGATCAATGCAGGAGGCGG
The DNA here is from genome assembly GCA_026779605.1 of Mormyrus hasselquistii. Taxonomy (NCBI): domain Eukaryota; kingdom Metazoa; phylum Chordata; class Actinopteri; order Osteoglossiformes; family Mormyridae; genus Mormyrus; species Mormyrus hasselquistii. The sequence continues at coordinate 26,452,815 of JAODKE010000101.1, read as the reverse complement.
TGCCTGGCTAGTGGGGCGGTGCCTGGGCTCACACCTGGTTTGGACAGGCAGAAACGATTGACTCCCTTTGTAAGGTTGTAGACACCCACGTTCTCAGGCTTGCTGCCATCCTGGAAGAACTCCTGCCAAAAAAAAAAAAAGAGGCACAGGGAGTCAGTCTGGGGCCCCGGGGCAGGTGGAGTAAAGACAGGCAAAGCGTCACCCGGTACGGACCAGCGTGATGGCATGCGACAGGGCGCAGCGCAGCATGTAGCCCGTCTGCCGGAACTCCACCCCAAGCACGTCGGCCTGCTGCACCTCCACCTCCATGGACTTGTGCTTCCAACACCACTCCTCGTGGGAGATACTCACTGCCGGGGGGGGCACAGCAGGGGTTTGCAGATACCTTCAACAGGCCTACAGTCCCACAAACAGTCTAAACCATCAGTGTAACATAAGAGCAAAGTGCCCCTAGTGCCCCATTTACACAATACAGTCTAGATACAATAAGTAATAAATAACACAACTGCAAACAGCTATATGCATGTACACAATGAGTATCATAAGCGCACAGGGGGTTTAGCCAGATGGCAAAGCTGCCTTTCAGAGCCTCACATTTGTATTTGCCGGGCAGGACATCGATGAAGGAGAAGGTGAGTGAGTCGCCCCTCCCGGAGAGCTGCACATTCACCCTGTCCCCAGGGCGGCTCACAGGCTGCAGGGTCACCGTCAGGTCCCCGCAGGCCGCTAAACCGTGGCGGGAGGGAGACAGTCAAACCCAGGTCGCATGTGTATGACAGGGCAGAGTGACCGAAACCGAGGCCACACCTACCCAAGCAGGAGACCTTGCCGGAAACGGAGGCCATGAACTGGGTGAAGAGAAGATTGGACAAAGGCTGGTCGACAAGCGAGACGTCAAGGGCCTGAGGCTGCAGGGCCAGGCCAGCCTTCACCTCGGCCTCAGGGAGAGAGACCTGTACAAATAGAAAAGGTTATTCAAAGTGAAACAGATTAGAGGAAAACAAGACAATAATCTGAAGGCAATGAGAGCAAACAAGTTCTAATTTTCTTTGAAATGTATATTTTGTTATTTTACCCGAACACTGTAATCCCCAGGTTTTGCCTGGAAGCAGAACTCCCCCTGCTGGTCAGACTCGACAGTGCGGCCGGAAGCCTTATCCTGCCCGCGGGGAGTGAGAGTCACTCGGTACCGGCCCTGCTGTTTCAGGCCTTCGGGAAGCCGGCTGATGGAGATCTGACCGCATATGCTGAACCTGGCCACAGAGAGGGGGAAACGACAATTTATCAGCACTGCCCATCGTGTGGCAGGCCACTGCGAGTGTTGGCGAGCCCTAACGAGGCGGGCGGGACTCCCCGCCCCTTCAGAGCGCCGCCGGAGGCACAGGTTACCCAGTAGTAACGATGTCGGGAAGCTGGGGCGTGTTGGGGGCGATCTTCACGGTGACGGGGTCAAAGAACATGAGCTCCTTGTGGGCGCGGATGGTGTAGGTACCCGCCGTCATGTTCTCCAAGCGGAAGGATCCGTCTTCCTTGGTTACCACTGAAGACGGGGAACACGTCAGTTAGCCGAAGCTCAGCTGGCTGAATAAACGGTACAATCCTCACTCTAAAGTCCAAACTTGTCAAAAACAGGAAGGCAGAGCGTGAGACGCAGCCGTATTGGACATACAATCCACTGAGCATGTATATAAAAACCTGTCAAGACAGAGTCCATGTAATCGACATTTTCCCCATAAATAAAAAAAAGGACAGAATGTAGAGACTCTGTTCTTCCTTCGGTAAGAAGCACAAACAGCTGAAGCTGTTGGTCACAATATTCATCTACATCGTAGATGAAGAGTCATTGGGACCCGAAAACCGAGCACTAGGGGGCGCACTGCTCTGAGAGGCCACGCCGCCGTGCTGACAGACCCTACACGCATGGATGCGCCGAGACCAACATGGACACCAGCCCACGTCGATCTGCGCGTCCTGCTTAGGGACTCCAGTGAGACATTCCCGCCTACTTAGTTAGTCTTGTCCAAGGCTGAGGGATGGAGAGAAGCTCACCCTTGATCAGGTTGTTGAGTGTCACCGTGGCGCTGGCCACGCCCTCCCCCTCGGGCCGGTTCAACACCCTGCCGGTCACGGAGAAGCCCATCACACGGAAGGTCGGCTGGGGCGGGGGCACAGGGGACAGAACAGTCAGCACTAACACTGTCGAGCTGAGCAGCAGAGCAGAAGGATGACATGTCGGAGCTGGGGGGGGGGGGGGGGGCACCTCCAGCTGCAGGCTGTCATGCCCCACTCTGAAGACCATGCGAGAGGGAGCCACGTCGAAGGTGATCCTCTCTCCTCTGTAGTATGGAACCTGAGAAGAGACAACATAGCTGAGACAGTGACAGACAGGAGCAGGTAGCTATCTAACTCACCGACACTTAGCAAGGGTTCCACAATGGTCATTTTCACCATCAGCCGTGACTGGCTGGTCGTCTGCTACCCCAAACACGTGCCTCCAGATTATTGCGTCCACACGGATCTGCGCTCGTCGGTTGCGGATGTGCAGCAGAGATGTGGAAGCTTTCGACAGTTACATTTACGTGACGGGATCTGCCGCTACATACATTTATACAGTACGCGCTAGAATGAAAACAGGGACGGCCAAATGTGTGCAAATTCTTGGCATGAAATCGCCCAAACGTAAGAGAACAAACCGTCTGCAAACAGAAGGGAAAAACCCAGGGAGGAAACACAAAGATTGTACCCCTTTCCGCCGCTGTAACTTACATTGGATGAAAGTGTCAGTTAAATGAAAACAACGTTGTCCGCATGGGAATGTGCCACGGGAATGTGCAGCTGTGTGCATCCGTTCCGTTATGAAGTATGAGCCAGCCTTAAAGCGGCGCTTTTCCCTACTACTCTGGGAGGTATTTTTAAATGTTACAATAACACAAATCACGCTAAATACATGCTACATTCTGAAGTTCACCACGCCTGCAGGGTGGGGCGTTACCGCTTCCGCCTTACCACAGTGTACTCCCCGCTGGCCAATGAGGGGAAGGTGAACGTGCCGTCCTCCCGGGAGACAACGCTGCACAGGAAGGAGAGGGCGCCATCATCGGGCACCGAGCCTTCCACGGGGGCGCTGTTGCACCCAGTGATGTCCTGCGGGGGCAGAGTCATGGCAGCCCGATGAGAGAAACGGCACAATAGTGTCGCCAAGAAGACGCCGTTACATCTTTTGTTTTTGGTGAACCATCTGTCAACTTTTAAGCTTACAGATGACAACATCGATTGGTCTAATTTCAAACAGCGATGAGTCAGAAAACAGACACGAAGTTAAATGTCTGGCTCTATGGTGCAGTCAAAACAATCTGGACCTGAACTACAAAATGACTAAAAGGGTGATTTCCCTGCCAATTACTGTTGGATAGATCAACAGTTGACACTGTCAACTCATTCAAGTTTCTTGGCACGGCTCTCCTCAAATCTAAGATGAGACGGATATCTTTCAAGTATCATCAAAAGAGGGCAGCAAAGAATGTTATTCCTGTGGCAGCTTAAGAAATTCCGTCTTCCAAACCTACACTGGTTCTGTTCTACACTTCAGTAGCCGAGTCTCTCCTCACAGTCACTACCACTATCTGGTTCAATGTCGCAACAGGCCAATCTAGGGAGAAAATACAGGGCGACATCCGATCAGCAGAGAAGATCGCTGGCAGTAACCTCCCCTCAAACCAGGAATTGTACAGAACAAGCTGAGGCTGCTGTCAACCTCTTCCATCCTGCCCACAGACTCTTCCAAACACGTCTAAACCTTCTAGCAAATGTTACAGGACCATAAAATGCACTCAGCTCACCACTTTAACAGATTTTTTTCTCCAAAAGGCAATATCTGTTATTAATCAGAAATGATATATGCAGTAGCTACTTCACAGAACAATAACTGTTCCATAGTACATTGTTCTTGTATTATATCACTCCGAATTTTTTTTTTTATTGTGTACGTTGTGTATATTATTAAGTTCTCTGTGATGTTTAGTATATGTTAAGTGTACTCATTGTAATCAATTCACCACAAATTCTTTGGACACCTTTGGTTGCTGGTGAATGAAGCATTATTCTGATTATACGGCTGAATGTTTCTCAGAGGATTCAGTCTTTAGATGGCAGCTCCACAGCTTAAGCTCACCATCCCAAACAAGGACGAGCTTCACTAGCAAAATGACCCAGGACCTACAACAAAAAAAAAAGAGACAGGAGGTGACCCTCACCCCCTACCCACCTCCTTCCTGACTGTGGCTGAGAAGAGCAAGAAGGTGACCTCCTTCATGGGCTCTCCATCACTACGCACTTCCCCTGAAACATCGTAGCCTCCCACCACCAGGGGCAGTGCGGCTGGAGCGTTGGCATTGGAGACCCACACTGAAGTACTGCTCTGTGATGGGAGAAACAATTAAAGGATTTTCATTTTTTAATTAAAACATGATACATAATAAACGTGTGGAACTTTGCCAGGAACCATGGCACATCAAATTTACCTTTTCTATATCTACAAATACGCCAGCAACAAACTACCTTTGTAACTTCACTATATATGAAAAATATAGAGGGAGGGTTTAAAAAAAATCAACCCACCTTCTCTAAAGTCCAGGATGGATGGGATGCAGTGATGTCATAACTGCCAGGCAGTACTTTGAAGAAGGTGTACCTGCAAAAGAGAAACGGGGCGGGGAAATAGTTAGGGATAGAACAAATCGATGCATTTCCTAAAGTAAGGTTTTCATTAATTTACTGGGCATTCAAGAGATACTGCAGACCTGCATTGCAGAGACGAACCACCGTAATACCATGAAGAGAAGCCTCAACTCACTTTCCTCCTTGCTGTGTAAGGACAGTCTGCAGGCTGCCCTCAGCTCCTTCCTTACGCAGGCTCACCTCCACCCCCGCAGGACCCTGCTGCTGCCCTTTGCTTAACACCTGCACCAAGATGAAAGCTCTCAGTTCGAGCCCAGCCCAGCCCAGCCCAGCCCAGAAACCACCAGGTGCCTGTCCAGCTCACCGTTCCCGACACAGAGAAGCCCGTGAAAACAAAGTTAATGTCTTCTCCTTTGGTGCAGATGTCATTGGTTCCATCTACGTGGAGATCCACGCTAGTAGGCTCTGAAAGACATCAGAACATTTACCAAAAACATGGGAAAGAACCACTTATCCTAGTTAGAATGTGGACAGGACACTACAGGCAGTACAGGGCATAAGGCTGGGGAACGCTCTACCGGCACTTTAAAGATGAAAATTAGACTAAGTAAATGTCTTTGGACTGCAGGAGGAAAATGGATCACTCAGAGAAAATCCACAGGACAAGGAGAGAACATGCAATTAAACATATAGAGATGTATACAGAGAAAAACTACATACCAAAGCTCCATCCCACAGGTGGCTCAATCTTCAACACAAAATCGCCCTAAAAGCAGAGACATATCTATACAAAGACCGAGACTAGGGAATGTGTCACTTGGCATTTCGCAAAAGAGTAAAGTCTTACCTTGTCATAGAGAGGGATCATGAAGTATCCGTTTATCGGTGCACAGTCCGTCTGGTATTTTAAGGATCCTTGCTTGGTGTACAACTTAATCTACACAAGTAAGAAATTACAGAGAGATTAGACACAAAAACTGCAGGTTAAACAACGTGCCATTCCGACAGCCTCGGTAATGTAGTGCTGGAAGTGGAGATTGCTTACGATTTTATCAGACAGCTCATGTCAGACAAGGTATGGAGCTACATAATTCCCGTAAGTCAGTATGAGCTGCATTTTCGCTACCAACCGCCCTCCTTTCAGACCGTGCAGTCGCCCTGCCGAGCACCCAGCCCCCAGTTCCACTCTCACCTCAATAAGTGAGTAATTAATCTCCACATCCGACTTGACAAATCCCCCACAGCCCACCACGATGTCGTCCGCCCTGCAAACAGCGAGTAAAAAGCTAGTGCAGCATACTAAGATCCACATCTTCGTCCCCAGCCTCGACGCCCCCAATACAGTACAAATCGGCGACTTTTCCTCTGTATCAGACGTCAGACTCGTGCTGCTGCCGGTGCCGGAAGTGTCATTCTTCCCAAGGACCGTCGAGCAAACATTAAAACTAATAGCGACATCTTTCGGATGGGCGGTGACAGTGCGCTCTCGTTCGATACCCGCCTCTACATACAAAATTGATGAACAAATCTCATAGAGATATCTCAATGAGGAAGGAACATTCTTCCCGAATATGAAAAACACCTGTTGGGGTTATTTCACTTTTTGAACACTTTACAGTCCCGACTAGAGTATTTTGCGCAGTTTTATGTGGGCTTTTCAGGATTTAAGCACTTTATTGTCATTGTGTAACACAAAGAAATTACTTTTATGACAACCCCATTAATATATACAAAATAAACTTCAAAAAGTAAATAAACAATTTAAATAAAAATACAATTATCGTACAATATATGTCAAAGTATATTTACAAACATATCATATACAATGTTAAATCTTCAAACAGTTTATTTCTAACCAGAGCAATATAACCAGAACACATATTATTGCAGCAGTTTACAGCAACAAAAATTATTCACATATTGCTCGTATTAATAAACAGTAACCAGTGTATCACACATCCAACATAACTAATTGTATGTATTCAATGAAAAATTATCTCAGACTCAGAGTTCAGCAGGTTTATAACTGTTGGGAAAAAGGTATTTTCACACAGCAAGTCTTGTATAGGTGTTCAAGTGATGACAGTTCAGGGTCTGCAGTGGCCTGGCTGTTTTTATGACCCACTGCAGGGATTTTTTAGTGCCTTTGGTGCAGCTCCTGTACCACGCTGTCATACAGTTAGTCAAGATGTTCTCTCCAGTGCATCTGTAAAAGTTAACCAGCAGCTTCTGGGAGAGGTTAACCCTCCTTAATCTTCTCAGAAAGTAGAGGCACTGTTGTGCTTTGCTTACTACCACTGAGATCTTGTCAGCCCAGGAGATGTCCTCTGTGATGGTGACCAGGGGCGCCGCTAGCAATTTTGGGCCCTATGGCAAAATATGAGGTTGGACCCCCCTACCAGTGTTATTATTAATAAAGCAGATCTCTGGGGGCCCCTAAAGGGCGTGGGCCCCGAGAATCGTCATCACTTACTCCCCCTTTACAGCGCCCCCAATGGTGACTCCCAGAAACTTGAAGCTGGAGACTCTTGCCTCAGCCTCAGGTTTGATTGTTACTGGGTTGTGATTGGTCCACAATAACTTCTTTGGTCTTTTTGGAATTAAAGACCATGCTGTCAGGTTCCATACTTCCCCCTTATATGGAGTTTCATCTTTGTTTGATGTGAGTCCAGTGATAGTCGGGTCATCCACAAATATCAATAATGTTTGATTCATGGGTGGGTTGACAGTCATGGATGAAAAGTGAAAAGTGAGTAATATGATGGCTGTCACAAGGGGTCACAGGGGGTCTGGAGTCAAGCAGCATATGCCACAAGGCAGGGAACACCCAGAAGAGGTTTCAAACTACCATCCTACCACAGTGTAGTTCATTGATCATTTGAAACCAGAATATGTTAATAAGTAACATTATTTTCAGTTTACGAGTGACGTTTTGGAGTTCAATTGTGGAAGGTCCAGAATGTAAACCATGCAAAGGCAGACAGAATTTTAGAGGTCAGGGGCTGAGGATTTGGTGTCTCTCTTACTCTCCATCCTATTCAGCTACCTGCAAACCAGACAGCGAGTTCACTGAAAGACTTCATCAATACAGCCCCTCCATGTTATCTTTTACTGAGTTGTACCTCACATTATGCTACACTGGATGGCACTGTTGCTTCTCAGCTGCAGGGCCGAGGTTCAGCATTAGGCTTTGCCTCTGCATCGGCAGATTGCATGCTCACTTTATAGTTTCCTCCTGCTGGTGACTATAAGTTAGCCATCATTGCACTTTGGGTGTCCCCCTGCCTGTAGGCTCACTCTAACCCTGTACTGGGGATGTGGTTATGGAGAAGAATGGGTTAGTCTGATTTATAACAATGTGTTGCTATAAAAGGCCCACCTACATATGTTATACCGCAAGGGTCAGAAGAGGGCAAATCCCACACATGCAGAACCATGGTAGAGACTCGAACCCTGCTCCCAGAGCTGTGAAAGAACAGTGCTGACCAATGTACTAGCATACCACTCCATGAGCAGAGCTGGGTAATTCAGGTCCTGAGAGTAGAAGTCCAGACCAAGATTTTGTTTCAACCAACCAGTTGAGCATAGAGTCACAGTAGTACTCAACTGGTTGGTTGAAACAAAAATCCCGATCTGGACTTTTACTCTCTGGACCTGAATTACCCAGCTCTGTCCATGAGATACCCAAAGGTATTTCAAGGTTCTCATTAAGGGGTAGGACGACAGTAACAAAGGCCGGATTCCAAAAGCTTTTACATTCCCTTCTAAAACCCCAATTACAAGCAGCAGAAAACCCTCACGGGCATGTAAGACCTTTGGTGTGTGACAGTTTCATTTCTAAGTAGCAGCCAATCTGGTCAGGGAGCCGTACAACAAGTCAGTCAGGATCTGAAGTCACGAGATGACGTAAAGCCAGGAGACCGTAGAGGCCGCACAGGACGGGCCCTCGATGCTGCATTCACATTCGCCATCGCTCAATATGCAGTGCTGAAGAGAAGACGGTCACATGCTATATTCTACTTCATCTTTTTATAAATAAATTCTTCTCTCTAAAACCGTCAGCACAAGAGAAGAGTTCAAACTCAAAATACTGAAAGTGTTTAATTCATTTGACAAATCACAAAAGAAAACTGCTTTTAATGTCAGTGGTTATTTTGAGTAGTACAAAACATGTAACAGTCAGTTACCAAACGACGCGGGGGGGGGGGGGGGGGGGGGGGGCGATAAAACATTCTACCCGCTGCCTGTGCGTAAACTTGTCACTGCTTTTTTCCGATCTTTTTTAAAAGCGTCGTTTAATTCCTCTGGTTGCCGTTCAGCTATAAATGTCATCTGCTCACCAGGGCTGTCGAATGTTGTGACGCTCACGAATGTGGTGAAGCACGTGGCTTCGAACCCCCCCCCCCATGCATGCCTGTGCCGCACAGTCACCAGTCACTCGGTCTGCTGGGAAGGCAAGCTTCAGGTTTTCCCCCCCGGGGCGCTATGGGGTTCCTTCATAGGAGACATCGGGTGGTTTTCAGGTCTGGCCCTCGTCCTGAATGCGCACATGATTTTTATACCAGCCGGTTGTTGATGTCACCGCTGGGGGGGTGGGGAAGGGGGCATACACCCAGACCGCCGCCCTGGTGGAGCACACTGGAATGTCTCGCAGTGGGAGGGGCAGTCCTGTAAGCCCCTCCCGTCACTCACCATCTCCCAGATCTGGGTTTAGTTGAGACCGAGATGGGAGCTTCCTGTCTCCCTGAGTATGGAGATTAGCCTACAAAACGTATGCAAGCACATGCAAATGCAGAAAGACGCACAATAAGCACAAATAAGCACACAGGAGGAGTGAGAGTAGGGGCAGGACATTTGTGAGCCAAACCAGAAGCTGCTTTCAGAACCTTGGGCGTCGCTGGAGACCCTGGTACCATGATCACATCACTGCTTCTCTGAACACTGGTAGAGGCCACCGTCATCCCAATAGAGCAGGACAACTTAGCGTAACACGGATGGTGTCATCTGCCTCCACACGTTCTGGAACCTTCTGTAGCCTCTTTTCGGGTTCAGAGTCACCGTGCGTAAAAGTCTCCTCCCCCGAATGCCCATCGGTCCTGTCGGCCTGGGGTGCGGTGCGGTCGACCGCGAGCGGGCCTTGTGACCCGTGTCGCGACCCAGTGCCCATGATCGTTCCCAGAATGAGTCCGGTGTGTTTATTGGAAGGGTGTCTTATGGAACGTCCGAAAGCCACTGTAAATCTGGAGCGAGACAAAGGAACGGGGGGAGTGTAGCTTTTTAGCTCAGGATCAATACTGTTACTGAGACAGAATCAGTCACTGGATGTTTTTGCGAAGGAGGGCGAGTTTATTTTTGGGAATGTACTTACAGTTGGACTATAAATTCTCTTTTTCAGGTTGGGTATGGGGGTGGCACACTGGCTCGGGGGGGTAGAGCTGTTACCTCATGCCTCCAGAGTCAAGGGTTTGAGTCCCATCTCTGCTCTGTGTATGAGGTGTTTGAACGCCCTGTGTTGTTTCTGTTTCATCATGCAGTCCAAAGACATGGCCCCTAAATTCTCTGCAGCATGTATATGTGCCCTGTTTAGGACAAGCGTTCCTGAACCCAGTCCGTGGGAATCACCAGACACTCCACATCTTATCTGCCTCCTAACTCTCAACCAATCAAGCACTAAAAATACCTGGTAAAGGTGCATCAGGGCTTGGGAGGGAGCAAAAATGTGGACCGTCTGTGGCTCCCCAAAGACATGGCTGAGAAACACTAGAACAGGCTATTCCCCAGCCAGGTCCCAGCGCTGCCTGGGACAGACTCTCCTGTCACCCTGAGAATGACAAGCGCTTTCCAGTTGGTGGAACTGGGTCTCTCTACATCTCATGGAATGGAAGTTTTTGTACCTATATTAAATTCATAAAACACTACATGTTATATGAGAGAGATATGTCATTAATTCTCTGCACAGTCACTAACAGAGAAGAGATGAGTAACTGTAACAGGTCAGCAATGTTAAAATACCTTCGGCAGTTCTATAAAGCTCTATGGCTCCCCCAGGTGGCAATTAAGTGAATCATAATCCAATAGTAAAGCGGTTAATGATAGCATTTTCTGTCAGCGGTTCCCATTAGCAGTGATTGACAGGGTTCAGTAATCCCGCCCACATTCATATTCCCACTTTCAATTGGTTCCCATTAGATGTGATTGACAGGGTTCAGTAATCCCGCCCACATCTGTGTCTCCACTCTCGATTGGTTCCCATTAACAGTGACTGACAGGGTGCAGTAATCCCGCCCACATCCGTGTCTACACTCTCGATTGGTTGCCATCAACAGTGATTGACAGGGTGCAGTAATCCCGCCCACATCCATATCCGCACCCATTTCTTCCATCTCACTGCTGGACTCTTAATCACCCTCGACTGAGCTTTTGAGTTGAATCACACAGTTAATTTCTATTTAAACTGAAGGCCTTATTCATCCATCCATCCATCTTGTGGTTATTCCGGACAGGGTCACAGAGGGCCTGTATGTCAGGCAGGCGGGAGACTCATCCTGGATGGTCAGGACACAAGCACAAGCACATCTGCCATTTAGCAATGCTAGTTAGTCTAACTGTCATTGGACTGCATGAGGAAATCAGAAGGTTTAAAAATCTCATCTTCTCTCATCTTATTAGAAGCCCAAGACTACTGATGTGAGGCTATAGTGTTACCCACACTCATGGGAGTTATACTTACCAAAAAAGCAATGAGGGCAGAAGGACAAATGATTGGTTCAGAGAGATAACCAATCAGATGAGGGCAGAAGGAGAAATGATTGGTTCAGAGAGATAACCAATCAGATCTAATTGCTTGGTCCCTACTCCTCTAGCTGCTTGAACCCACCTCCGCTACAATCTGATTGGTTATAACTTTAAACCAATCATTTTTCCTTCTGCCCGACAAGCATTATTCACTCTGTGATGGTACCACCTGGATGCCTTATTCAGCTTTAAGGACAACTAATAATCAACTCACTGAAATAATAAACACCACAGTGATATCAATAGTAAATAGAGATAGCTAAGGTATTCTGTTAATTGGATCTTTGTAACATTCATTCAAATGGTCCAAGAACCCTGGTTGATCTGGAGCTAACATGAGGGTATACAGACCGCTGCCTTGACTGCCAAGAGTACGAGTAGCTTTTCAGGATCTACGTCATCAGACTCACCTGGTTAACTTAATAGAAATGGAAGTGAGGGCAGCTTGTGGCTCAGTGGGCTAAGCCTGTGTGCCTGTGATCCGAAGGTCCTTGAGGAAGGGTGCTGCGACAGGTGGCTACCATTCGTGTAGCTCGCTTTCTCCTACAGAGGTGTGGAAAAAATTTCCCATGGGGAACTAAGAAGATTCAATTATTATCGTAATAAGGCTGTTTGACTGAAACGTTATAGGTGCGGCAACTTTCACTGGGAGCCGCTGATCTGGGTGGGTGTGTGTGTGTTAGCATATAATACATTATGGACATTTGATTAAAGTGGCCTTGTGGGTATAGAACTAATGTCCATTACAAACTGGCCATAAACAACCTAGAGGAACAAAGGAATCACGTCCGTCATGGGGAGAATTACCCGTGACCTTGCTGAAGGGTGCAAGCTGTCTGTATAATCGATGTGTAAGGGTAACCTTTCTGTCGAGCCTATTTTAATTTGTATGTTCCCCTTCAGTAGCTCCGCCATGGTTACCGGGCGGCACTGCCCTTGTAAATGGTCCGGGACATACAGCGAACCCTGCGCGGCTTTCGCGATTTAAACTCCGCCCGGATTAGCGCTTAACAGCCGTGTCGGGAGATGGCAGCGGACGGCCGATCTGGGAGCTGGCCGGAAGCCACGTTTGACAGTCGGTGATGTGACACACCGTCACGTGACTCTGCCACATGGACGCACTTCAGCATATAAGGGATTAACATGACGGCAACAGTAACAACCACCACTGCTATCGTAGAATCAATTTATGACGGGTTCTCTTGGCATAAAAAACATCATTATTTTTAAATCAAGCAAATGAGTTATAAAGAATTATTAGTTATTCTAATGAATATCATAATAGCAAGTTGACACCATTAATATTAGTAGTAGTAACAAGACTGGTAATAACACCTCAACATATGTATTAAACGAAACTATCCGGGGTCATAGTGCGATTGTAAATTAATGAACGAAATAAATTATTTTGTGTGGATTTCATGTGTGCTGCTGTTTTCCTATCGGCCGCGACAGATCACGACTGCAATGTGGGAACCATTTGACCTTTTTTTGTACTTTTCTCCTCTCTTTATTCATCCGTTCCTCCACCTGCTCGCTGAACGAGTGATTGTAGATCGTCCCTGTTTTCCATCGCCTTCTTCTCTCTCTCTCTCTCTCTCTCTCTCTTGCATCCGACTCTGTAATCCGGGTTTAGCGGATGGCCTGGTTTAAGGTTACGTTTCCTGAAGGAGGGAGAGAAAGAGAGAGAGAAGGGGAAGGAGAACGTGCGACATAAATCCGTACCCGTGCTTCCTTTGATGAATGAGAACCCCCCTGCAACTCTGAGAAGACCACAGACAGTAAAGCGATAGGACAGGAAAAATACGTACGGGATATAAGGAGGAGAGAGTATCGAGTGTTAATTCTTAAGATCATTGACATTTTAATATCAGGTTCTGGTAAGTTGAGGAAGCTTTATTGTTAGAAATGCCCAGGTATTTAATATCATCTGCTAGCATCGTGTAGCCTGTCTTATAACGTATTCTTATACACTGTGTAATAGTCCGTAGCTCTGAGCACCTGCTGTTTGTGTGTAGTCTCCGTTTGTTCGTGGTGGGCTGGATGTGGCAGCCCTTGGTGGTGGAGAGGGTTAAGCCTCAGTAAGCAGCTTGTGGGCGTCTCGGGTTCACCGGATGAGCCGGGCTGGTAGAGGCAGGCGTGTTGCCCGTGGGCAGCAGGACGCGTGATTAAGGACGAGCCCCAAAGTGCCACGCTCATGTTCTCGCAGCGGCCTGGGGCTGGACTCCGACCCGACAGGAACGAATGAGAGAAGTCGTTCTGGTTCACGCTGAGTCGATATACTGAGAAGTTTTGTTTCACTCGATTATTACTGACCTCAGACCAAATGAACAGACTGCATGTTTTAGGGGGCGTGGTCATATTTAATAATTTTCATTGCCCTACCTCTGCTGTCTGGGATAGACTCCAGCCCCCCCCCCCACGACCCTGACCAGGATAAAAGGTTTGAAGATGGATGGATAGACAGATGGATAAACAGATGGATGGGATAATTTATATATTTATTTTTCATCTCGTCTCTCCTCCACGTCTCACTGCTTGTTGCATTATATTTCACATTACGCTAATAATTATGTTTTTATTTAAATATTTACTAACACAACTAGATGTTATCGCTGAACCAAATTCCACTACTCAAATGTACAACAGTGGGATGTGAGCAGTGGGCCTTTGAACTGTGGTGGCCTAAGGGTTAGGGAAGTACACTTGTCACCAAAAGAGCGTTGTTTCAAATCCCTGACCAGCGAGGTGCCCTGAGTAAGGTACTGCCCCCAGTTGCTGCTCCCCAGGTGCTGAATTAGCTGCCCCCTGATATATCACATATGGGATTAATGCAGATGACATATTTTGTTGTTGTGCAGTGGTGTGTCAACAACTGAATATGGTTTCCATGACGACACCCCTTGGTTTTTTTTTATTGGCTGATAGTAGGATTGTTTATCTTCCTATCTCTGCTGTATTATAGCTTTGGTTCAACACTTAATACCCCCATCCCACTGACCCCATGCCTCAGCAGGGCCCCCCTACCCACAGCTTTACTCACAGCCCTGCCCTCCTGGCAGCTTGCGGGTGCCATGGCGACAGAGCAGTCGGATGCACTGGTGCTCGGCGCAGAGGTCCTGCTTGCGGAGGCAGCGCAGGTGCAGATGCGATGCTGGGAGCAGAGCACACAGCTGTCTACTGCGGCCACCCAGCTGCGACACGACAGCCAGGTGCTGCGGGAGCAGTGCGGCGCCGCCCTGTTGGACATGGCTGAGCTGCGCGGGAAGCTGGAGGAGCTGCTGGATACCAAGGCGGCATTTGAAGCCCGGGAGAGGCAGGCACGCAAGCTCAGCAAGCAGCTTTGAGGGGGTGGGGGTGGAGAGGAGTGGAGAGGGTATGACAGGTGTGCTCTGGGGCTCAGGGGGAGAGATGGGGTAACAGGCAAGTAGGGGAGACAGAGGGGTAAGAGGGTCGGGAGGGAGAGGAGGGGGGTAACAGGAAAAATAAATAAAGATATATTTACTGGACCAGATTGGCTGAAACGTAAAATAAAGTTTCTATTTACTGAATAATGTGTAGTTTTATTGGGCAATAAATCACCTTTCCGTTTGTCGCCAGATTATCAGGTTGTAAAAATAATTTCTCAGAAAAGGTCAACTTTAAAAAGCAAGAAGGTTTCTTTCTATAAATGCCAGTTATCTTGATGGAGTTTACATGCTGTGATTAATCACTGAAGTTATTGACATTATAGATCAGTTGCCAGTTAACTATCGCAGTTCGGAGTTTTACTCGTTGACAAAGATGCAGTGATTCCGTTGCCTGAGATTCAGGTTTTGAAATGTGAAATTCTAAGATGGCCGACAGTCCTGGGGAGTAACGGCCAGCGGATTTTCTCCCAGCCTCACAGGAACTAAGCCAACTTTGCTGACCATCTGTGGCTTTCAGTGGCTACTGGCACCATTCAGGTTTTGACCTTCATGTGGGCTGTAGGATTTACTTTGTGTGTTGAGAAATAACTGAATTCATTGTGTCACCCAAGAGTCTTAGACAACCTTTAAATGAATAATGAGGCATGTAAAACAAAGGGCTATTATATAAATAATAGAAAACAAGCACAGAAAGGTTTTATATAAACAGAGAAAAACAGATGGAAGACTGAAGTATTGCTTTTACTGAATACGCCTCATCACAGACAGTGATAAGAACAGAATTCTTAAGGCCATTTTCTGACGTTTACTCAAGTGCGCATATATCCCGAATTCATCGGTATCTCTCTGCTGCCCCCTAGCTGCAAGTCTCCAAACCTCAGGACCACGATGCCACAGAAACAGTGGCCTGTACTATGAAGCGGGGTTACTGGCTTATCGGGGTAACTTTTTATGATTTTAGGTACCACAGTTTAAATGGACTTCATATTCGTTCACTTACATTTTGCCCAGACTACCTTAAATCTGACAAGTTACCCCAATAAGCCAGTAACCCTGCTTCATATTACAGGCCCCTGATATTAGCTTGTTCAAAATAAAAACAATAATAAAAAAGAATTATTTTTAAATTTATGTACTTTATGCAGTTGTATTGCCTTGTGTCTTCATTCTTAGCATGTTTTTGTTAATATTCGTTATATATTGTAATTCATTTCTGGCAGAATATTTAATGAGATTACATGCACATACTGGACATAATGCTTATAAATTTTAAACATTGTATAAATTTTACATTTAAAAAAAATATCAAATAATTTGTTTTAAAGATGCACTTGTGTTTGGGGTTCAGACATTTACTTGATTTTGCAATATTTTACATATTTCAAATATTTCCATTCAACATGGATAAAAAGCACCATTAGGGTTCGAGAGTCACTACTAATGGAATTCTTATTAGAAAGCAATGGCAGCTTCTCGGGCTGTGTTCTGGAGGAGAGGGCTTCCCGTGTCTTCCTCCCACACCATCTACAAGACAAACTACAGCCAGAAGCAGACACAGTGCAGCCAGTGCTCTGGTTTATTCCCATGTCTGAACAGGTACCCACATGGTTTGGGGCGGCAGATTTAAAAGCACAGTGAAGAAAAAAAAAAAACAGCTTCCCCAGGAAGGAGGAACAAACACTCAGCTCAAGGCAGGAGCAGGAGAGGCTCACTGTGGTCGACTAGGTCCTGCCGGACGTGTGGAAGAAGGGCTCCGCTTCGGCGGGGTTCCAATCGGCGCCGCCCTGCCTGTACTCTGAGGTACTGCGCCTCTGCACTGACACCACGACCACGACCAGCATCCAGAAGAAAAAGTTGACCCAAACGGATTTCTGCGGGAGACGGAGGTGAGAGCGGGAATGAGGATGGTGCGGGGTGTAAGGATGTGGAGATGGAGGATGAGGGAGATATAAACAGATATACTGGTGCAATGTGGTAGTCCACTGGGGTGAATTCAGTCTATGTGGATTTGAGTGATCGCTGACGGCTCCCCTCCACCACAGCCATCAGTTGGGCAGGAGGCGCGTCAGCAATACTGACCTCGGCGCTCTCGAAGCCCTGGTAGAATTGTTGCCCATTGACAGGGCTGGTCCATGTCTTATTCTGTGCCATTTCGCAACTGGAAAACAAAGTGGGTTGGTCACATGGCGTCATTCCCAGTATACTAGGGCTGCCGTTCGAGGGTTAGACGGTTGTCAGAGGCTGAAACTAATTTTGTAAGTTTCAGTGCTCCTGTTTCTGGTATTTCCAGCAGAATGAAGATTAAGAAAGCTGATGATAGTTAAAGAGGATGGAAAATAGATACATAGGTGAAATATATTAAAATCGACAAAGAGCGACCAGAACCGGCTTCGATGGAGTGATGTGGTATTGCGTCGTGGGTCCCGACATGCACGGGTCAGGACCTAATGCCCTGTGGTCGCTCACCTCACCTGTTCACTGCTGGGACGCTGTGCAGGAGAGACTGGCACAGGTGGTCCCTCCCAATCCTCAAGATGCAGCCGGACAGCAGCAGGAAGAAGGAGATGACGGCGCAGGAACCGAGGGACATGCTCACCCAGACGCTGCCCCTAGTGGCCATGAGCAGCGAACGCAGGGAGGTTACGGCCCTAATACAGAGCGCATCAAATAGCTGACAGTGTTACAAATTAGCAGGCACTTTTGAGAGCAAAGGGTCAGCCAATCCCTGGAGATATTGCGGGTTAAGGGCCTTGTTCAGGGGCCCGATGGTGAAATCACTCTGACGACCCTGGGATTCAAACCGACAACCTTCTAATCACGTCCTCACTCACCCATCCACACACTATCCCATGCATCCCATAACGCCCTATTAACTATTTAAATAAATTAATTTAATTAATTCCTATTTGTTTTGATTGGTCGATCTCTGCATTTTGTCACATCTTACCCATCACTCTGTGCCATTTACGTGTCAGAATTTCAATGTCAAACTACAGTTTTAGGGTTAAAGCAGGGGTGCCAGGCTCAAACTCCGCCCGCCCCCCCATTCTATTCTTCCCCTGCCCCCCATCTTGCGATGATTCCACCACTAACCGCTTGAACTCTCCGTCGACACAGCTGCTGTAGATCCAGTAGAGGATGAGAGACAGGCAGTAGACAGACACGCAGATGGAGACGGCCGAAACAAAGTAGCAAAGGTAGGGCGAGCTGGCGCTTTCGATGCCGATGGACTGCGCGGACTTGTTGTAGTAGACACTGCCATAGAGGATGCACTGGCCGGCGAACTGACCCTGCAACCAGGGACGGATTATGGGTTGTGTGGGCCCCTGGGCAAAACGTTCGAGAGGGCCCCCCCCCCCCCAAAAAAAAACAAAAAAATCCAGCATTGTCTGGGATGGCTAGTTGCTACGTCATCATGCCACTTGTGGGTCCAAACTAGTGCGGCGTACCGTGTTG
>JAODKE010000101.1:26416524-26434377 GCA_026779605.1 Mormyrus hasselquistii | reverse complement strand
TGGGGGGTGGGGGGGGTGGGGGGGGGTGGGGGGGGGGGGGGGGGCGCGACACTAAAATGAAGCTACTTCTAATAATGGTTTAATAATATTTCATATTATAGAATATTTATAAAAACTAAATATTTCCATTTGACAAAGACTACAGTAATAATAAAATCAAAGTAGAAAAAATATTTTTAAAAGTTAAGACTGGAAGGTTTATGACAGTCTAGTCATTGTTAAATGAAGTGTTAAATTTGTATAAAAGTATATATTTTCTCTGTCAGAAACCAGCATCTTTCCTAAATCAATGCGTTTACACTATCCTTAGTCACTCTGTTTAATTTGTGGCAAGTGACTGAATAACTGAAACTTAATTCAGACTTAACTGCTGTTTAAAAAAAAAAGGTCCTTCACTGAAGGAATTAACAATCAGGACTCCCAATGAGGGGGAAAAAAAAAAAAAAAAAAAAAAAAAAAAAAAAAAAACACAACAGTACTGAAAAAGTAAAACGGGGACAAAATATTCAAAAAGGCACCACAAATGAGTCGAGTTCTGAAAAGTGAATTCTATTGCACCTAATGATACTGGAGGAGACGTTTCCTCTTCAAGGCCACAGATCTGACCACCTGTCGGGCTGCAGGACAGGCGGGGAGACGAGTTGCTGCCTGACACCGATCGGGCTAATTTCCCAGGAGTTCTGTGAGGCCTGTCTTTCAGAAGGAATGTGCAGACCTCCTCTGGATCAATCGCGGCTCACGGATGGGCTCATTAAGTGTTTCCTGAGGACCCCCCCATCTAGTTTACACGTTGGTCGCGGAGACGGGCGGCTCGACCAGGCAGAGCCCCCGAGAGGTGCTGCTCCGAGGGCCGTAGAGACCCGAGCTGCTGGAAGACGCCCCCCCCCGGGACCTCGCCGCCGATCTCTGTGCCTGCAGCAGCTTCTCGATCAGGAAGCGCTTATCCCGAGCCTCCTGAACGGGGAGAGAGCAAAATACACGGTCAGTTCTGGAAGCACCTGCCAAACATTTCATGATAATTTTGAAAGGAGGAAACAAATGCGACAATATGCTAAACTCCTCAATCCACCTGTGTGCTGCTGTATTACTAGATATGTACAGCCTAGAAAATAACCGAGACCCCTTTAAAACAGACCTACATTTTTAAATCATTTAGTTTAATCGTGGTTCTGCTGGCAGAAGGCTACACTGATCAGCAGGTTGTTTCCAGGTGCAACATTTCTAAAGACAGTAGTACACAAGAACAAAGTGAAGCAGGAGACACTGGGAATGACCAGAAACCAGCCGGGAAAAGGGCAGAAGCAACTTGCTAATGACAGAGATGATCATCAACTTATCTGACAGTTTCTCATTAATTGGAGGATGACATCGAGTGACCTTCAAAAGGAATAGGAAACATTAAGGTGTGAAGTGCATTTAAGGACAGTTCATATTGGACTCCCAGAAGCAGGACCCAAGAAGCAAGAAAAAAGCCCTTTAATAAAGGGAAGCAGGGAAGAACCAGACGTCAGTTTGCAAAAACATATTAAACACCCATAAACTGAGAAATGAGTGAAACAAAAAATTGTGCTGCAGTCTCTTAATTTTTCCAGAGCTGTAATTAAGAGCTCAGTTATATCAACGTTCTTTTCTTTTAAGGGTGAATGCCGTTCTTGCCCTGTATCACCAGCACTCACCATGGCGAGCTGCTCCCGGAGCTGGTGCACCACACGCTTGTGAGCTCCTGCCAGCGCGATGACATAAAACATGGCCATGCTGTGGGGGGGCAGTGCGTTCGGATTTCAGCGGACAAGCAGGGAACACACAGCGCAGCTGAGGAGGAGATGGGAGATCGGGGAGCCTCACCAGGTAATGACGAAGAAGCACACCGCAAAGGCCTCCGAGGCGAGGCTAATGAAGAAGATTTTTATTCCATAGGGCAGCTGCTTTACGCTATGCGGTACCACCTCCCAGGAGGTCTTGTAGCTGACAAAGGGCCCACATGCCTGCGAGCAGCTGATCCTGAGGGACCACACAAGAGACGGTGCTCAGTGGCGCCCCCTTGTGTACACAAGAGGGCGGCGCGCAGCACGGTCACTCACTGCGCGATGCTGGCGATAATGGGGATGCAGGCCATGGCCAGGCCGATCAGCAGCACCCCCAGGAAGAAGAAGTTGGAGCTGGAGGCGCGGAAGGGGCGGGTAGCTGGGCGGCAGTTGTGTATTAAGGTCAGCTGCAACATTTTCATCATGCTGTTAATGTCGCATGTTTATCATTACTGTGTCTAATCAACAATAATGGTACTTATAATAATGTCATTATTGGGTTACTTGGTATTTACTTAACATAAAAAAAAAATGATTTTGGAATAAGACCGACTGCCATCCCAATCATTTCCACGTTCATTTAAAGCCCGAAGATGGAAAGCCTTGATCAGCCAGGAGAGGTACTGTACCTTCTTAATGTAGAAAATGATGAAGTACTTGATGGTGCTGATGGCGGGCAGCAGAGGGCAGTAGAATGTGCCGATCCAGCAGATCGTCTGTCCATAGACGATCTCCAGCACATTCTGGGGGATGGCGAACTCCTGCTGCCCCCACCACTTGGCCAGGCCGTATTCACAGTGAGTGACAATGAGCCTGGGAAAGGGGAATGAGAAACAGCGCCTCACGGTGGGTACAGTGAGCCACGCAGGGTCACAGGTCTTAAAACTCCAACCTGGAAAATGTGGCAGCTCGAGGGGAAGAGGAGACTCACTTTCTGGGGAACTCCACAAAGATAGTGGTGGCACCGATGATGAGGAAGTCGAATATCATGAGCTTGTACATCTCCTGCCCTACGCGAGACTCCCAGCACTGCAGGGGACAGCAAACACAACTACAGTCATGTGCTGACAAAAGATGCTAATCCCATCTTTCACGCTCTAATGTTTGTCCCACATACATGAGTCAGGATACAGTATGGGCTCCATTTTAACCCACATTTCCCAAGGCTGACATAACACTGCTTTCTCTTTGCAATCCCATGGAGTACAAATATATTTCAATCCTTCCCTCTACTCTAAGTTGTTTAGGATAAAATTGGAAATGACAAATCAATGTAGCTCCTATTTTACTGTTTTTTCCAGTTCAGCCGCTCTACCAAGCTTAGAATTAGATGATAAAATTATTTAAATATCAAAGAAAGCCATCCATGGCATACATGAAATTCGATTCTTGCACTAGGCCGCAATTGTGTCTTAACAAGGCAGCTATTGTGCAACGGTGAGAGAGAACACAGCCTTCAGTCTGTCTTGGGGATAATGCAGCCAAACATCACTGAGCATGATTTTAACAGTGGTTGTCCCTACACATGTAAATATATAGAGCCGTATAAATCATAGATCGGGTCAAGAATAAGAATATTACCCAAACTTACCCCCTTGGCATTTTCCCAGTACTGTCAGGAGGACCCAAAAATTCTTTTGTTACATAAGCCAGTTTATCACTGGAACCAACTCTACTCAATTAGCGCATTTAAACCTTTAGTCTACCGCACTATATTCCTTTTATAGAAAACTCAATTCTTGGAAACTTGGATTACCCAGCCATCAGAGGCATGCCTCACTCTCCGCATAGGTACTCACTGGATAGAGCTCATGGTTGTACCCACAGGGACAGCTGGTGTCCGTACAGGTTATCTGGGACCAGAGGGAGAAGAGCAGCACTCCAATGCTGGCCAGACGCATGAACACGCACCTGGATGTGAAGGATCGGCAAAGATGATTAATCGCCACCAGATCCGTAAAGAACCTCAAATGCATGACATTCATATTCCCAGGTTGTGAATGAATGGTTTTCCCTGGGTAGTGATGGAGATGAGGACCAATACCTCATGAGCGTGAAGCGGATCTCAAAGGCTGGGGAGTAGTCCTCAAACTGGATGATGAGCGAGAAGATGAGCGGAGTGATGAAGTTGGCCAGGGTGATCACGATGGAGGGTAGGTACTCAGAAAGCAGTTCCAGTATGAAGCTTTGTTTCGTCTTCTGTGGACAGGAGAGTACCTTCATGTTCAGACCTTGACATTTCAAAGGTACATAACAGTGAGTCAGAATTTCTCTCCTATGAGTCAGGCCGCCGCCTTATTAATCCGGCTGGCAAATTCCACACTCACTGGGCAACGAAGAAAACAAGATGCTTGAAATTTAGCCATGGCTGGGAAGTATCAGGTCCAGCAGCCACAACAAATGGCTGTTGGGTTATAGATAATCAGATGGTCAGTATTAAGTAACCCCAGAATAAGATGTTCAGGAAAAGAGGGAAACATTGCAGCCAAACAGAGCCGATCAGAATTACTTTGAAAAAACACCCACAGACCATTTATCCTTAAGATCAGTTTCACATATATATTTTAGATAATTTCCAGAATTAAAGACTTTACTGATGCTGGAGCTGGGCCTGGAATTAATCAGACATAAACAGAAAGCAAAACTGATGGAGAACTAAAACAGTTAAGTGAACCAAAGCATGTGTGCAGTTTATTCCCTGTTATTAACGTTTTGCCTGCAACCCTGACTAAGCTTAAGCGGCTGTGAGATGGGTGGGTGGATGGATGGATGGATGGAATGTTATTTTCTTTTTAAATTCACATTTTAAGATGCTCTGCACAATTTTGATATATTTACAAACTGTTCAATTGTTGCATAGGCTGCAATACCAGATCTCTGAAATTTTTCAAATGTCATAAAAACTGTGTGCAGTCATCTTTTTCTCCATTATAAACAAGGCTGTAAGCTCCCCCCGACAGTTCAGTGATTTTCCCTGATTTTCAGCAAGAATGGATTAATAAGGTCTGCATTTAAAGTGAATGCTGTCCCAATTCAGGGGTAAAGTCATACAATATAATCTGAACCTCAGTTCCAGAAGACCTGCACACAAAAATCCTTCAACAGCAACAAAAGGCAATGACAAAGACTGGTGCAAATATTGCATTCCACCTGGGATTCCTGGGAGTAGATGGTGGCCTTATAGATGCAGTAGAAGCAGGCAGCCAGCACGGACACCACAAACATGTTGAGGGCCAACCGTATCGTGTAGATCCGGCACTTCTCCTTTTGCGTGCGCCCCGCTATCTTCTGCTTTATCCTCTCCTCCTCCAGGTCCGTCTGGGTAGGGGGGACAGGATTCAAGTAAGAGCGAGCAACAGCGCCCCTTCCCCCCCCCCCCGATTTGCAAGATCCGACCCACCTTTAGCTCATATAACAGGCTGCTCCTCTTTAGCCTGGCCGCGTTCGCATTGGTGATGCAGAAGTCCCAGCCCGCGAAGATCTTGTTGCAGAAGCTCTGGAAGAGTTCTTCATCTTGGATGAGGTTTTGCTTAAAGCCAGCTGCAGATCTGGAGGTTACAGGGGATCTCAGAACAAAACAAGGCACCCAGGAAGCCACCTGTCATTTAATCTTACTTTGCAAACATTATCTATATCAGTGTTTCTCAATCGGGTCCTCAGAGACCCACAGTCGGTCCACATTTTCTCCCTCCAAGCTCTGGTAGGACCAATGGGTCACCAAGGGTTGGGTTGGAAAACTCTGAGCTATATAATTAGCAGAATAGTGATCAAGTGTTACTCTCTGTGACTGGTGATGTCATCGTACTGCTTACACGGCATCGTAAAATGCAACATACCTTTTTACAATCCATATAAGGCTCAGAAACAGGTAAGCCACGGTGATAAGGATGTAAGCCAGGGGAAGGTTGTAAGTGAATTTAGGGAAATTAATGCTGTCCACCTTGTAGTACCCATAAAACAAGTATGTTTCCTCCAAGAACCCCTGTATGACATGAAACAAGCAAGACGTTTTAAGGGCACTGTACAGACATCATCTGTACAGACTTACAGCATTCTCAAAAATTCATTTACACTTCCTGTTAAATGTCAATTACACGCCTGCATTTCCTGACACTAAAAACGTGTGAGAGGCCTGTGGTAGACTAACCTTACAAAGATCATTTAAGACTCTAAATAGTTTGGGAAAACTAAGTCTGCAATGCAGTGAGGAGTACATGCTGTAAAAGTCAGATTTCAGACCTGTTAATATCCCTGGTGACGTGGTGCCGCTGTACTTACTGTGCCAGACAGGAGGTCTGAGATGTACTGGTGAAATATGACCAGGCCCTGCCTGGAGGTGCTGGGATAATCACTGCATGTCTTTCCTGAAAAACAGAGCACAGTCTGCAGTCGTATTAAGAGCTCAATTACTTTCTCCATTTGGATATCAATGAAATGCATATAATCAATGTGTATTTTTTGTCAAGGCTGTGAATGGCTATGAGGAGGTCTGTCTATATGAGGCAGACAGGTATGTATGAGAGCTGAGCGAGAGATCAGTCTGTAAGAGGGAGGTGACGTCACTGCATGAGAGATCAGTCTGTATGCGGAAGGTGATGCCACTGTAAGAGGTCAGTCTGTATGAGGGAGGTGACATCCTTGTAAAAAAGGTCAGTCTGTGTGAGGGAGGTGACGTTACTGCGAGAGAGGTCAGTCTGCATGAGGGAGGTGATGTCATTGTGGTAGAAATCAGTCTATATGCTGGAGGTGACGTCACTACTGGAGAGGTCATTCAGTATAAGGGAGGTGACGTCACTGAGAAGTCAGTCTATATTATGGAGGCACGTTTGAGGGACATGGCGTGTCTCCAGGGGAAGTCTGTCTGCATACCAGATGCAAGTAATGCAAAGGCACAGTCAGGTACCCACCATGGTCCAGGTTGGAGGTGATGTTTCCCGAGGCGTGGGGCACGGCGATTATGGGCAGCATGACGAAGCCAAATATCAGCAGGAAAATGACAAAGTTGAGCAGGACCAGAAACCTCAGGAAGGAGAAGTAGGAGCGGATCCCCGTGCCGAACATCCCTACAGAGCAGAGAGGGGTGGCGTGAGGGAGAGAGCGCCACCTGCGAGGCGGCATGCGCACACGGGAAGGCTGCAGCTCTCACCCTCTATGACGTGGATGTCGGTCCTCCAGAGTTGAAGGGCCATCAGCAGATGGCCACCTTCCTCCCTCAGCCTCTTGAGGGAGTGCCGAGTCCCCTGCCACCACTGCTCCCAGCCAACCAGCTCCTTTTCCTTCTCCATGTGCCGCTCTCTGGCAGGCAGACAGGCCACTATCGCTCAAGGGGTATTCTGAGGATACCCCCACGGCTGGGGTCACGAGGGTTAAGTGCCACTAAATCCCTGGGCTGTACACTAATAAAAATCTGCCAATGAGCCCCGGGCGAAATACGAGTCGGTAACATAGGCCGGACACGTTTAAGAGGGATAATGAGCTGTGTGTAACAGGACCTTATAGAAGAATACAGCATCAAGAGGCTGATATCTGTTTCACTTAGAGAAATGATAGTCTTCTGTTAAAATATATATGACTCTTTGGAGCACAGTTTCCACCCTTATTACACTTCCCTTTTACTTCCCGTTTTCTCCCCAGACCAAAATTTCGAATATGTCTACAACTAAGCTGATAGCTTAGTGACACCCATCACAAAACCACTGCTTGCAGACTAAGCTCAAACAACGCAAATTACAACTCTTCCAAAGCTGTTGAGTGAATCTGCTTCGAATTTGATATATTTGTTTTACATAATGCTGCACATTTGTGTTCGTGATCTTTTAAGCTGTTTAAAACTCATTTTGATATCAATTCCCCTGCAATTTTCCTGAAGCCTTATCAAGTTTGACGCGACACAGTAATAACAATATAACAATATAATAATAATAAATAATAATAATAAATAATAATGTATTAATTACATATAATAACATTATAGATTATAATTAGGTGACCATGGCCAGGACAAGTGGTTGGAAGATGGATGGATGCGTTTTTAGTTAATAAGTAAAGACTAAAACTTGCACACTCCATTAACTGTCCAGATTTCACTAAATCACTTGTTACTACTTCACATAAAAGAAACATGTATAAGCTTAATCTGCCATACACATGAGTGTACAGTACGGTCAACAGAGCTGATGGAATTGATCTCGTTTTCACGAAGTGTGCATCTCGCGGACAGGAGGTCGGGTGACTGACTTGTGCCTGCGTTTCTCCACCATGGAGAGCGGCAGCTCACGGGCAGGTCTCCGCAGCGGTACCACCCTGGGCCTCTCTTCCAGTCTCTCCCCTTTGAGTTTCCAGCTGGAAGACGAGCCTAATCGCGTGCGCTGGCCGCTCCGCCTTCTCGAGCTGCCGGAGACGGACGGCTTCCGGCGGTACAGCAGGGACTGGTAGCTGGGCAGCTGGTCCAGCAGCGGGTTACTGGAGGGACCGCTTGGGCCCAAGAAGAAAACTGAAGGGAGAGGCAATGAGGCTGCTAAGATCCAAATGAGCAGTTATGCTCATAATCTCCCCATATAGAGTTTAATACCAAAAACAAAGCTAGGAGTAGTTAATGCCACACATTCCATTTTCACAGGTATATTTCCAAGAATTATTATTATTGATGTTGTTGTTATTATTATTATTATTATTATTATTATAACAACAACAGCATTATAACAGGATTATAACAGCAACAGCATTGATTCCATAGGTCTTGTAACAAGGTTGATGCACAGGAATTGTGCAATTTTAAGCTACAACAGTGTTATTACAAGGAATACAAGGAATTCCGGAGATGTTCAGACACGTTACTGTTGAAAACGGCGTTAACATGGGCGCCCAACGCCGACCTCTGTCCTTATAATGTAATTATAGCAAAAGTTAACATTCACTTTCTGGGACAGGACTGACAAATAACAGCCATTACATTACAGCGCAAAACAATGAAGGCTTCCGAAAAGAAAACATAGCTATCGAGGGGACGGTCGACAAGCTGGCCTGGCGGATCCAGAGTTTCAATTACTTAAATCTACTTGCAAATAAAAGACAAAAGAAGAAATAATACATACCCGAGTCGTTGTGATCCATTTTGATAAACAGACGCCGATCGTTAACTTAAACCGCACAGAGTCCGTCCTGTACTTCCCTTCCTCTGTCCCAAAAGCAGCGAGCTTCGCCTCCCACAAACCTACGCTCCGCCCCAGCCGAAAGCGCTCCCTCACACTGCGTGGAATGTCGGCAGCACTTGCTGATAAAATGCACGTTACAAAGCATGACTAACAAACTGTGTTGTATATAGGCCATAATAACGGATGATGATGACGACAACAACAACAACAATAATA
Organism: Mormyrus hasselquistii; assembly: GCA_026779605.1. NCBI lineage: Eukaryota > Metazoa > Chordata > Actinopteri > Osteoglossiformes > Mormyridae > Mormyrus > Mormyrus hasselquistii. The sequence goes on along the minus strand of JAODKE010000101.1, from coordinate 26,425,202 downwards.
ATCAATCCACTAATATTAATCCATCTAACCCAGGGGTCTCCAACTCCGGCCCTGGAGAGCTACTATCCAGTAAGTTTTCTAGCTACTACCTGGCTTCTGATGAGCTACACTAGTTCTCGGGTAAATACTAGGAGCAGGTGTGGCTCATCAGAAGCCAGGTAGGATAGAAAGCCTACTGGATAATAGCTCTCCAGGACCGGAGTAGGAGACCACTGATCTAACCACTAATTAGATTGGGAGACGCACATAAAACGCAGGTAAGACTCAAAACCCCAACTCTGTTCGCATTAGCGCAGCTAGAGATTTTGGGCCCCTTGAAAATATACATATTGGGCCCCCGACCCACACCAATCTGAATACGTTCCAAATTATTTGAGCCCCTGTCATTATTAAGTCCTAATCCCCCTTTACGGCGCCCCTCTATGGTGGCATGAGGGAGCCCCAACAAGCCGGCACACCAAGTTTTTTTTTTTTACATAAGATGCATTCCTTTTACACAGTTAAAAACAGAGACCACGAGGGGGCACAATAAACATTTATGACAAACAGTGTTCTTAAGATTCACTAAATTTCACATCACATTGGCCCACAAGCACATTGGTCCATTCTTCACAAGGAGTCACGGGGCTTCTGTACGTAATTGTCTATGCAGTAGGAAACTAAAGACCTTTGAATCAGCATGCATTTTATTGAAACTGGAATTATAGCGAGAAAAATCTTCTCAGTTTATGTCACGATCGGCTCAGGGAACAGGCGATGGAAGCCACGGATACGAAAAAGGGATTTATTAACGGGGTGACACAATCCAAAACACGCGTGACGTCAAAGACAGGCCTGGGGAAATATACTCAAACGTCAATTGAAACACACAGGACTAATCATAACAACAAGAATCAGCTTGTGAATACGGGGAATCCACACGGGGTAGATGAGGGGGCGTGGCCGACGAGAGGGTAGGACGAGCGGGGCATAACAGTATGATGCACATTTATATCGTCTGTATAGCAATTCAAGTTTGCACTTGTAATTGAAATCACATTTGGGGAAATAATACAAAACAATAACACAATAATGTAATGATTATGCAATTTACATTGATTATCCCTATGTATATTGCGGTATTATTTCCTAGAGGTTTTAAACCACGTAACAGATTCAACAACAAAACAACTTTCAAAACATTAACATTTTTGTTATAGTTAAATACTTCAGTTAAGCATATCACATACACTGATCTGCCATAATATTAAACCACCTGCCTAATATTGTGTAGGTCCTCCTTATGGCAGCAAAACAACTCTGACCTATCAAGGCATGGACTCCACAAGACCTCTGAAGGTGACCTGTGGTATCTGGCACCAAGACATTTGTGGCAGATCTTTTAAGTCCTGTAAGTTGTGAGATGGAGCTTCCATGATTTGGACTTGTTTGTCCGGCACATCTCACAGATGCTCGATCAGACTGAGACCCGGGAAATTTGGAGGCCAAGTCAACAGCTTGAACTCTTCAAGTTCCATCACAACATTCCTCAACAATTTTGGATATGGCCGCATGCATTATCCTCCTGAAAGAGGCCACTGCCACAGGGAAATACGACTGCCATGAAAGAGTGTACTTAGTCTGCAGTGATGTTTAGGTAGGCGGTATGTGTCAAAATAACATCCACATGAATTCCAAGACACAAGATTTCCCAGCAGAACACGACTCAGAGCATCTCACTGCCTTCGCCAGCTTGCCGTCTTCCTATAGTGCATCCTGGCGCCAGCTCTCCCCCAGGTAACTACATACAGACGCTCAACCTTCCCCGTGGTGTAACAGGGAATGCGACTCACAAGACCAGGACATCTTCTTCTATTGCTCCATAGTGCAGTTCTATTGTTCACCTGCCCATTTTAGCCACTGTCGGTGGTGGACAGGGGTCAGCATGGGCACTCTGACCGGTCTGTGGCAACACAGCCCCATACTAAGCAAGCTGCAATGCATCGTGTGTTCTGACACCTTTCTATCATAGCCAGCATTAAGTTTTTCAGCAATTTATGCTACATTAGTTCTCCTGTGGGCCTGGAAGCGATGGACTATAGCTATTGCTCCCCAGTCACATCAAGGAATCTTGGGTGCCCGTGAGCCAGTCACAAGTTCTCCGGTTGGCCATTTTTGTAGCAATTTTGCTAGAATACTGACCAGTAGATACTGGGACCACCCCACAAGGTTTGTCGTTTTGGAGATGCTCTGACCCAGTCGTCTAGCCATTACAATTTGGCTCTTGTCAAAGTTGCTCAAACCCTTACACTTGTCCATTTCCCCTACTTCCAACACATCAACTTCATGAACTGACTGTTGACTTGCCTAATATATAATAGGCACTTTCATACCAAAGTTCCAGGACCTGGTCTTGGTCAGAGGTGGAAAGTTCAGGTTCAGAAAGTACAAATCCAGACAGAACAAGGTTTTGATCCAACCAATCAGTTGCACTCAAGGTAGTCTGGGCTAAATGAAAGTGAACAAAAATAAAGGCCATTTAAAATGGGGTAAATGAAATCTTACAAGCTATCCAGGGAAGCAAGAAATCTTGCGTTTTGAAATGGGTCCCTGGTATTGCTAAATGGTTTTCCAACTTGCTGTACTGGAACACCGTTAAGTCTTTTGTGACGTCATTCCCAGTTCCAAGTTCCAAAAGATGGCATATGTGACATTATCCTGCTAATAGGTGCATGCAAGTTCCACCACCACCCTGGTGATATTAGACAAAAGAGTACTGGTTAGCAATCAAATTCTCCGATGCAGAATTAAGGAGACACAAGCAAAAAAATTAATTAATCGATGGATTATATGTAACTGGAATACAAAAATAATTCTGTCTGCTGAATTTTTGCTCCGCTTCATCTCTTTTTCTGCACTTCCACATAACTTCCAAGATAGCACCAGTGCTTGTGGTCAACAAGTGAGCACGCAGTAGTTTGGGTTTGAAGGAAAAGTACCTTAGTCTGGAGTAGGTAATGAAAAAGGGTGTGGGAACAGCCTCTTAGGAACTACAATTGGGCCAGGTTCTTGCCGTGTGAACACGACAAAAGTCCCCGATAACAGAAAAAGGTTCTGGTTCCAGAAAAAAGCTCCAGCCATGTGAAAGCACCTATTGTTACCTTTGACAGGTGCCATCACAACAAGAATTTCAATGTTATCTCACCTTTCAGTGGTGTTAACATTATGGCCAGTCTGTATATGTCGCATAAGCATATATGTATACTTTGTTGTCCCTTGTCTGCTGGGCTGACGCTTGCTTGAATCTTGAATGCAGACCTAACTATTGTATTCTGTGTATTTTTGTGCAACTATTGTATTTGTATTCTTGAACTTTGTTACATTTTTTTTGACATATCCAGAATTGTGTGCGGGTATACGCCGCCCCTCCAACCCCCCCTTCCACACCAAAAATGAAAGGAAAAGATACCTATTTAGATCTGAACAATACTAAAGAAAAAATTTAATTACGATACTTTTGGGTTTTGCGATAACCGTTCAAACCTGCGCCTTCTGCTATTTAACGCGTATATGTCATGAAACAGATTAGGGATGAAACGGTTACCGGTCTCACGGTAAATTTTCTGATGGTATAGTATTACCATTACAAGATTTACTTACCGTTAACACCCTGGCTGGTTATACTACGAACTGTAGTAGGCGGAGGCAATGGCGAGAAACAACGACATTGTTTTTAAAGAAAAACAACATCCTTTTATTAAGCTGTTAAATGGAGTAGAGTAGTATACACAATAACTAGAGACATGCGAGGATCGGACAGGGTTCACGCGTGACAAAAAAAAGGGCACCCACGACAATCGATAGTATTAACAATAACACAAAAAGGGGCTATTTACAGTTTTCCCAGCATATGCTCCTGGGCTGTTACTGGGATCTGTCATACAGTATGCGGAGCGCCGGCGCAAGACGTTAAATACTGTGCAGCATTAACCAACGTTACTATAGCGCGGGCTCAACTTGCAACGTAGTTTTGTATTGTGTTTAAAACATGGCAAAATTCGGTGACGAGAATTTTTCCTCATCCGTCTTAGAGGACTAGGCACGGCCGGATCTAGAAGTGGACAGGGGTAATGCCCATCCAAATTACTGCTCTGCCCACTCATTTGGTCAACATCAGCCTGCGCCAACTGAATCTGCCAGTCACGTTTATTTCATTGGTCCCATCAGATATTCTTTGGCGGAGCATTTGCAGCCTCCCGTCAAAGTGCATGGAGGAGGAATGTTACTTTATTCATATTAAATCTCCTTAATGTTAAAATATATGTTTTGTATAATAATAATAATAATAATTTGTTTTTCCTGATGAGAGAGATGACCATGAGAACACAAAGCTCATAAATAGATAAATGAAATATATAAACATGAAATACGAGACCATCCATGTGCCCCCCCCCCCCACCTGCATTGTATGATGGAGAGGGATTATGGTGTGGGGCTGTTTTTCAGGGATTGGGCTTGGCCCCTTAGTTCCAGTGAAATTAACTCTTAATGCTGCAGCATTCAAAGCCATTTTGAACAAATTCATGCTCCCAACTTTGTGGGAACAATGTGGGGATGGTCCCTTCCTGATCCAACATGACTGCCCACCAGTACACAAAGCAAGGTCCATAAGGACATGGAAGAGCGAGTCTGGTGTGGAGGAACTTCACTGACCTGCACAGAGCCCTGACCTCAACCCGACAGAACACCTTTGGGATGAATTAGAGCAGAGACTGTGAGTCAGGCCTTCTCATCCAACATCAGGGCCTGACCTCACAAATGCTCTCCTGGAGGAATGGTCAAAAAATCCCATAAACACACTCCTGAACCTTGGGGACAGCCTTCCCAGAAGAGCTGAAGCTGGTATAGTTGCTAAAAGTGGGCCAACTCCATATTAAATCCTATGTATTAAGAATGGGATGTCATTAAAGTTCATGTGTGTGTAAAGGCAGGTGTCCCAATACTTTTGGCAATATGGTGTATGTTCTATATGTGTATTAATACAAGTTGCCTTTGCATCTGTAATAGTACATTTCCCACCAATATCATAAAAAATTAAGTTTATTCTCACTTTAAACCAGAATGTCTACCATTCGTTACTTTTTGTTATTTATTAACTTGTTAATCTTCCTCCTAAATCTGACAAACGAACGAGTTTGGGATTTCAAGGTAGGTCCAGCCTACGAGAATTTAGATGTCAAGTGCAGGAACATTTAATACACCTTGTATATAGTCAGATTTTGTCACTTTCATTTAAATGCGCCTTCTAGTTTTAATGATCTTAAATTTGGACAAAACAGTTTCCTGTTTCAGTCGTTCTAATAAATACGTGGCAGATTTAAATAAATCCGTAATCAACAAAAGTTACGAGTGGGACAGTAGGCACAAAACGGGTTCCACGGCGGTCGTACCTAATTTTATCCGTTAAAAAAAACTAATCGTTTCGGGAAATGTTATTATCGGAGGCCCATCTATGAGACACGCTCCGCCTCTACGGCGCTGGCAACCGTATCTAACAGATAGAGTCCATGAGTAACCAGCTAGGTGGGGGTGCATTAAGGAAATTATAAAAGGAAATTATATGGCATCGTACAGATCGGGAGAATAATGATATATTACAGGCGGACTTTTACCTTTGGAAGAGGACACTGTGTTACTGCTTTGTAAAACCGGTTTTTAAACGCCATCATTATGTATAAGAATTACAGGACTGAAGATAAATGAAAACTCCAACGAATTCCTTTAAAAAGGTGGATTAAAGGAATATTTTACATCGACTAAGAGCAGTAAAGGAACGGTCAGAGAAAATTGCTCCCCTCTATAACGGTAAGATGTACTTAATAAGGTATAAGAACTTTTTTTGTTGTTGTTATCGATCAGCCATGGTAACTGCTGAATGTGTTAAGTCATATTTAGCCTAGTTATGGAATATGGATTCTTCGTTCATTCCTTACATAGTCTACTGTAGGCATACCATTGTATTTGCCTTTAATGCTGGCAACTGGCTGGGGAATGTAATTATTTGCTATTTATATTTATTTATAAACATCTCTTATAAACCGTGAATTACTTCATATTGCATGTTTGCTGCTAGTTGACGGAACACACTGGTGACATTAGAATTTAACCTGTAAAACTTGATAACGTACAGTACTGTGTAAACGTTTTACTCAGGTAAAAAAATGTTTATCTGGGTATTAAGTGAATATTTGCTCAGAAAACACACAATTTAACATTAGAACATATGCAAGTTAACAGTAACAAAACAAACAAGAACTACTACAGCATTACAAAAAGTTGCTGATATCTTGTCGGATGTCTAGACGAACTACTCTCTTCAGCCATTACAGTGCTCATTAAATTTCACCACCAGCTCAATTAATTAATGGACTTCATTAGTCGAATAACTCGATAAGATATTGATTAGACAGACAAAGTGGGGTGCTGGTGGAATAAAAAAATACATCAGTGGATTGGACAATGGTTGCAAATACTGTGCTGATATTTGGAGAAGTTACGATGGCTAAACTGACACACTGACTGACATAGATTTACACCAACTTCACGATCATGTAACATATTTTTCTTTGATTAAATGGTGTTTTATGTTGTACATAATGTGTTTAATTTATGTTTCAGTGGTTTTAGGGAATGCACATTACAGAAAAATGCCATTTCATGTACACAGTGTATATAAGCACACAATATAGCTTTGACATAAATGTCAATAGGAAAAGCAAAACTGTGCTGTATGTAAAAGTAGGCAAATACGGTGGGTGATGTTGATGTTTCAGAATGCGACACGGCACTGAATGGTTCCATCTGCAGGGACATCCCTCCATGCATTCAGACAATGCACTGGTATTCTGTTATCTTTTGGCCTGCCGTGGCATAATGAAACAATATACCCCTCATTCATTTCCCATGAGTTTCTCTGAGGGATTAGTGAGGATTGAATTTCTCTGTAAGCAGCTTCGGGAGCAGACATGCAAGCGCGCTCCGTTTACATTCAGTCTCATGTGTCAGAACAATCTGTGAAATCAGAGGGGAATTTATTAACAATACAGCCTCCATTGTCGCTTCAAGACAAACGTCAGGTAGGAAACATTAATTCTGGTTGGGCTGCTTACAGGACGCACGAGAGGGTCCCAGCTGGCACCCGCACATGGCGCACTGAGAAGAGACCAGAGCCCAGAGCGGAATAAGGCTCCGAAAGCGGAAGCAAAGGAAGGAGCCCGACATCACCATGTCATATTATGATGGGGGAGGCCTCTTCAACCCTGCCTACCATGACTCTGAAACGCTGGAAATAGACAGGAGGTCTGTCTCAGCTGCTCTCCAAATCTTTTTCGAGTAACACTCGAGGCTGAACTGAGCTTCGTAATTTGTCACTCAATTTCACTCAGTGTAAAATGTACCATACAAGACACAAATGATGTATTTTTCTTCACCTATCAGTGTGTTTTTGATTTTTTAAAATTTCCATCAGTCTTTATGTTTCTCCTGCATAATATGTTATTCATGTGTCTATGTAGGGTGAGTATTGTTAAAATGGGACACTTTCTGAAAATTTGCTTTCTGGAAAAATATACAGAATCATCGTCTTCAGTGCCAACTTGATACCATTCTAAATACATTAATACCTTTTGAACACTACACAGAATAGTAAACAAAGTATTAGACACATACATTGAACATCCCATCATAATATATACTGTGTGTGTGTCTGTGCGTGTGTGTGTGTGTGTAGGGGTGTCATGGTGGTGCAGTGGTTAGCACTGTCGCCTCACACCCCTGGGACCTCCGCCTGGGTTACATGTGTGTGGAGTTTGCATGTTCTCCCTGTGTCATCGTGGGGTTTCTTCTGGGTTCTCCGGTTTCCCCCCACAGTCCATAGACATGCTGAGGCTAATTGGAAATGCCAAATTGCCCATAGGTGTGAATGATGTGTGAGTGAATGGCAGGATAGGCTCTGGTCCCCCCACAACCCTGAGTAGGATAAGCAATTTCAGACTATGGATGGATGGATATATATATATATATACACACAGGGTGTCCATTAAGTTTTTTTACAATTTCAAAACTGTATCACAAAGGCAATTGATGAGATATCTTCATCAGATTTGTTCTATGTACTCAGTGGTTATCAAAGTTTTGAATCACATTGCAAACAAAGGTACGGGGCATCACTAATGCCATTGCCACCATTGATGAGGGTGTGGTACAGCGAACATGGCAAGAAATCCAAAACCGTCTTGATGTTCTTCATGCAACTAATGGTGCCCATGTAGAGGTGTATTAAATGCATGGAGATGACATTATTGTTTACTGGCCCTGACAGTCCCTCAAGAAAGAATAATCATCACAACCATTATGCCTGGAACCCAGAGCCCGCTGCTACGCTGCCACTCCATGTGGGTGGGGGGGACTGGCTCAGGGGTCAGGGCAGCTGGAGGTCTCCGGACAGCATCCCCATGGTTCCACTCTCCAGCCAGTATGGAGACAGAGCATGGCAGCTTGACCACGGTATGCTAACCGGTATGCTAAAAACTCAAATAGCCCAATTGTCGGTGTTTGTTACAAAGCACCAAATGTAGCTGCTGAGGAAAGCAGATTGTTATACAGTGATATTAGGATTATGAGCAATAAAAATGATGTGG
>JAODKE010000101.1:26372771-26403606 GCA_026779605.1 Mormyrus hasselquistii | reverse complement strand
TACACTTATCTGTGCTCATTTTACCATGCCTCCTTATGCAAAACATGCATGCATTATTAATGATTGTGAATAATTTCTTTATTAACTACAACTACTGTTCTGCAAAAGGTACTCTAGTCTGTTCACCAATTCTACATCCAACAACCCGATACGATCAAATGGCTGGATGGGTTTGACCAATCCTGTGCTTTTTCCCCATCCAGCCTTACGCCGTGAACGGACTGATCACACCAGAAAGCAATGTCCAATTTGATCATAGTCTGAAGCAGAGGTAAAGAGATGCTCGTTCAGATTGCAACTTTAGGCGATCCTAGCGAATGAAAATTGTCTGCAGTCATAGTAGCTTTGATGGTAGCATTCTGTTTTGTGCCGTTAGGAACCTTGAGTGGGGTCTGAGGGACATCTCCCTGCTGAGTTCCCTGGCAGAGATGAATTGCATGTTCCTGGAGAAAGTGGTAAGAGAGATGAAGGCACTTCTGTCCAAGCCGCCTAGTTCCTCCAGTCAAACATCTTGTCTCTCAGTCAGCCAGACAACTTTATCCATCTGATTGTTGCCACTCTAACCTTCAGGTGGACATGCCAGCTAATAATAAGTGCCTGTTGTTCCGGAAGGAAAGCCTGGTCTGATGCCTGGTCACTTCACTGCAAGCAGTTTCAACAGCTCTTTTTTTTTCTGTCGACTCATCAGAACAGGTCATTCAAGGTGGCCAAACCAGTAGTACATAAAATAGCAAGTACTATGGTCTTCATTTACTTCTGAAAGTACTTGACATTCCTAGAACCTCTTGGTTTATACCTAGAACCTCAGCCTTTCCATTACAATTAAGACCACCTCGTCGCAGAATGTGAAATGCACACATAAAAAATAATGCATAGGGTTTTGCGAACTGGATTTCTTTGCGATGTTATTAAATAAATTAACCAAATTCTGTTGTGAATGTGACTACCAATGCTAAATAAAGGCTATATGTGGAAAACAATCTTTGCTGAAACTGAGCAAAAATATATTTGAATGAATAACAGAACAGCTCCATTCAGTAGCTTTACACATCCATCACGAATGAACATGAACTTCTAAAAGTCGCCACACGGAGAGTCAGAAAAATCCCTTTCAGTCAAAACTCAAAACGAGGGTAAACGTAAACTAAACATTTTGCCCAATCTACAACAGAAATATATACAAACTATTCTTTCAGTCTATATCTATTAAAAACAGTATTTTTTTACATTTTAAACTAAACTGCCTGTCAACTACAATATTCAATGAAAGTTTCTCCAAGACTACTATTTATCTTTAATTGCATTTCTAGTTGGGGTGAGTAAAACTACAGATAATGAATGGTTTTACCATGGCTCTGTACCTATTAGCATGTCCTTGCCTTCGTACCCAGAACCAGAATTACAAAATCTACTCTTGGAAGCGCTACAGTGTCTCACAGGTCTTCTTCTCCAGAACCTCGACGATCTTCTTCAAACGCCTTTCAGTAATGGGCCGTACGTAACTCTCAGGTTGGATAACAGCCATGCCTTCCTGCACCTCTCCCATTACCAGCAGGGGGCTGTCCTCCACCGTAATATTCGGACAGGGACATCTCCAGTCCATCTTGACCAGCGTGACCTCGAGATGGCGGGTGTTGAAGAAGGCCAGGCCCATCTTCTCGTCGCGCAGCACTCTGTCGAGTGTGAAGCGGGCGATTCCGGAGTCCAGGTCCTCGATCAGCTCAGTCAGCCGGCCCACGATGGCGAAGTCACTCTGGCACAGAAGGGACATTACCTTTCCCTTGGTGCGGCATGTCTTGCACGGCCGGCGTTTGGGCTGCGGGCAGTTGGCCTCGCATTCGGCTTTGCTGCGGAAGCTGTTGCGATTCCCCTGGCAGCCCCCGTAGGCGAACGCCTGGCACTGCTTTAACAGCGAATTGTATGCCCACCGTGACTCCCAGGCCTTGCACGGGCCTTGCACGGCCGGGAGGGAGCATATTCCCGTGCCCTCGCGCTGGCAGGAGGCGCGGCACTCCTCGTACGTCTCGAAGCGGTTCCGGCTGCCCTCGCAGGCCCCATTGACGAAAGTCCGGCAGGTACCGCGCTTGCTGTCATAGTACCAGTCCACGTGACGCTGTCCGCATTCCCGCCGGTCCACTTCTGCCAGGCAGTCAGAGGAAGAGAACGGCCGTCCCAGAGGCACGGCCATATCCAGGTCCTCAGAGGGGTCATCCTCAGCGCGCCTGATAACTGACAGTGGGTAGTCCGCCCGCAGGACGCCAGCGGCATTGCGGGCCGTGCAGGTGTAGATGCCGGTGTCTCGCGCTTGGGCGTTGTAGATGACCAGCTGGCCGATGTTAGTGATGACCAGGTTGCCATACATCTGGTCGGGCCTCATGATGATGCTTTCACGGCGTTCCGTCTGCTTCTCCCAGGTGACGTCTGGTCTGGGGACCCCGATAACATCACAGTGGAAGCTGACTGTCCCCCCTATGTACACAGACTGATGGGTGGGGTTGCTGTACAGCGTGGGGGGAAGGGGGTTCTCCTGGGATGATGTGGGTGTGGGATGTGCCGTCGTATCTAGAGGCAATGGGCTGGTGTGCGGCCAGGACAGGTGGTAACGGCAGGTGACCACAGTCAGTGTGACTCCACGTATGCAGGCCTCTGCATCCATGTAGCAGCGGTTGAAGTAGGTGAGCCCATCTGAGGCACACGTGAAGCTGGGCTCCTTCTCGCAGCGGTCCCGGCACTTACAGACCGGCTGTCCCTCCCAGATGTCACACATGGCTCCTTGCTGGCTACATACGAAGCCAAGGCAGCTGGCAGTTCCGCCCCTCTGACCCGTACCATCCGCTCCACCTTGAGCCTCTGGTTGCCCCGCGGAGCTGTCTGCAAAGCGGGCGGCCACGCAGCTGCGCAGCCCGCACACGTTAGTGCAGCACTTCTCAAATCCTGCGCATTCCTGCCAGGAGGTAGGCCAGATTAAACACCCCGTCTGTTGGAACTCATATGCATCTACAGAGATCTTACTGCAAGCTAAAATAAGCCCAGCACCGCATTTTTCAGCGTCAAGACCGCAAAGCCAGCATCGGGAAAATAACACATAGGAGTTTCTGGGTGGATAAAATTGAAAATGCAGACTCACCTGGTCGGCATTGCACTCCCTTTCGCAGGTGCTCTGGGCATCAACCCACAGATTGGCGTTCAGCTTGTTGGGACAGACCCCGGGGTGCTCGACCCCGGCTAGGCTGGCAGTCAACGTCGGAGATGGCAGCGTGCAGACAGAGAGCCAGAGTAGCATGGAGCGCAGACCCAGCTTTCTCCAGCTGCGTCCGTCCTGCACACTGACGAGGGAAAAGCCTCCATCCCTGACCTCTCGAAATCCGCGGACAGCGCCGCTCATTTTTAACCGGTCACGAACACGCAGTCTGGCGATCCGCCTCGCACTAATTTCATAACTCTCGCTGAAATAATAGTTAAACTTCTTCCCGTGCGGCAAGTCACCTAAGAGGCTTATTAGCTGCAGCTGGGGACTTTCCGCACGGAGAACTTGTAACACAAAACTGTGTAGAATAAACCTGTGTCCGCCGATATGGGGAATCTCTTCAGCGGTCGATGAAAGTCCGGCTGTCGGCTACAATACAGCGCGTTTCTTCGCCCAGAAGCACCAGCGATGAGTGTTAGGTATAACCCAGAGGGTTATGCAGGATAAATGCAGCAGGTAGGGCCGCTCCGGTAGGATCTGCAAACAGGGTGACGAACTCCAGCCTGATTATAGAGGGAAAACGTGAAAGGAGCGAAAGAACTCGGTCCCATGAGGCGGAAAGGGCAGCCCTCTGACCGGCCCATAGGCGACCAGAGTGGGGTTTTATGAAGGAGCAGGCTGCGCCGCGCAACTGGACAAACAGCCAGGGAACATCAAAGGCGTGCTGGGCTCCGCCGTGCGGCTCGTCGGCCGGGTTATGGGACTCCGAACAATTAAGCACATTCCCCAGTTTCATAAACGCCAGGGAATTGATCTTTATACCAGCTGCTTGGCCATATTTTTGCCAATGGTTTGCAAACCAGCGCATGGTTTCTCGCATGCATCACTAATGTTAAATCCACATAAAAGGGGAAAAAGCTCCCCCCCGCCGATGGCGTTAAACTTGCACGAATTGTACACCAAACATCACTGCGTTTCCGAGAGAACAGCAGCCTATTAACATGGTCGTGACCACCCAGCCTACACCGGAACCCGGAGGCGTAATGAGTCGGGCTGAAGTATACAAATAAACACGATTATTTAGGGTCCGTCCAAGTCTAGACTCCGGGTGGCGAGGCTCCATCCCTCATTCACACAAAGCTCCGACATGCCGCGGTCAGGTGGGAAAGCGCCAAGCGTGAAATCCGCAATGCTCCGCGACCCAGCATTGTCCCCCGCAGCCAGGGAGACCCTGAGAAGTTACTCCCTCGCTTTTGATCGCAGGTGACCCTTCAACCTCCGGGTGACTCCTGACCCACGCATTCAGGCTTCCTGGGTCTTCAGGCCAGGACAGGTTACGGACAACAACGGCAGGGCTTCACTGCTCCGGGAGCTTTATTGCACTTGAGCATGGTACTGACATACTCCGCTTATGAAAGGACAAAAACTCTCAGGAGGACAAAGAGAACAAGAAGTTCCCACAGTTTAGGCACTAGCGACATTAAGACACTCAATGGAAATGCGCTGCCCGCCCTTGCTACCGCCCACACACAAAGTAATACGCTATAGTGTAGGATTATTGTGTGTAATAAAAGGACAGAAGGCAAGACGCCCCATTTCTCATTCATTCATTCATTAATATAAAACCAAATGTAAAATATCTGGAGGTTTATTTGGGGGAAAAAGTACTTCCATTTAATACGAACTGTACAATCCAAAATGATTAAAAAAGTTGTGTTTAATTACAAAGCATTCTTCATTTAAGTTACCCAGCAGCTTAAATCAAAGTAAGATAGTGTTTTACTCTAACCACAATATTATTACATTTCCCTTTATATAACACGAAAATGGAAAAATAGGAAAGACCAAACTAGCTATTGTAAATGAACATCCCCCCCCCCTTCCCCACATCCTACACACAAATAAGGAATGTTACAGTCCAGCCAGGTGGTTTAAACAAACAAAAAAATAATAAAATAAAAAAAATCCCACCATTCACCTTTAAAATTACAGGGAAATACAACTGAAATGGAGGAAATTGGAGGAGCTTCACAGGCTGTTAATTGCATTTCCAAGCCATGGTCACAGAAGTGTGTTTTACGTCATCCCCGAGGATAAGGTACATTGCTTAACATGGCAAATCTCCCTGATTAGCGCGAGGGCACAGGAATCTGCTCCCTGGCAGCCGTACAGGGGACCCGCGAGGTCTGGACACCATGCAGGGCGTACATACACCCTCATGGCTCAGTCCGAGGAGGAAGACTTTAAACATAACACTGCTGCAATCCTCCGCTACGAATGCGGACCTCTGGACTTCTGTAACAGGCAGGTATGTACGAGTAGTGGAGGGGCAGGGCTGATGCGGTGAGAGCCTGCGGGGTTGGACCATGGGGCCAGAAAAGCTCCTCCTGATTCCTGGATCTCACACTGTCTTCTCACTCCTACACTGGGTGTAAACGGCAACAGACTCAGCTACTTAACCCACAAAAACAAGAGACTGTTGCTCTTCATAAAAGGAACTTAATTATAATACACGTCCTTAGGAAACCCAACTCGGCCAGTGCTAGCCCGGCGTCACAGACAGGGCTTGTTGAAGCGGGGGTGATTGGTCCCTGAGTTTCGGGGAGGTGGGGGTCAGAGAGAAGAACCGCGAGGGGTGGGGGGGAACCAAAGAGCAAGAGTTTGTGAGGCTCTGTGCAAAACACAAGACGATCCCTGAAAGGGCATACCAGAAATCAATTAAATAACAGGATAATTACAATATTACACTGTGAAGCTTTGTTACAGCAACAGGGAAAATACCTAAATGAAAGCAGGAAAAACAGCAGAGCGCATTTTAACAGACAAGGCTCCCTAGTCGAGCAGTGAGTAATGATATCAGCAGGCGTACAGCTGCTTTTAAGGTGTCTAGAAGCCGGCACACTGGCAACCCCATTAACAAAACTACTCTCTGCTTAATTCACCTTCTCGGCTTTCATTCTGTTGACCTATTGAAGCTTTTCTGAAAATGAACTGATCTAACTTCAAGCTGTACATCGTGCATTTAAAAAGCACAACCCTAACACTCAGTTACTGGTCTAAGTGAAAACGGTTAATTTTCATATGAAAGATAGATATCTATTAAAATATTGCGACTATGAAACAGTTGCGGGGATTTGGCAGAGGAAGGCCGGCCGTGCAGGCTACTGAAACACTGACGAGTGAATGAGTTAATGGCAAAGGTGGAGATTTCAGGTCCAGAAAGTACAAATACAGACCAGGATTTTGTTTCAACCTACCAGTTGAGTACTCTGTGACTGACTCTTTGTACTCAACTGGTTGGTTGAAACAAAATCCTGGTCTGGATTTGTACTTTGTGGACCTGAAATCTCCATCTCTGGTTAATGGCAAAGAGGCAAAGGAGCTTAGCTGAAGTCATCAGTGTGATGTGGAAGGTTACAAACACAGACCCATGCGTTCAGCTGAAGACCAGTCTGGACGGACTGGGAAAGAAGCCTGGCTGTGTTAACAAGCATGTTCATTAGACAGAGTGAGTGATGGCAAATAAGGGGGCCCTTCACCATTATTATTTAAGCGCCTGAACTGGACCCCAATTAACAGCTCATCCTTTCATTAAACTCTCCCCAGCCAAGGATGGCAGCTACACAGAGGAAGAAGGGTAAAACAAACAGGACTCGGGCCCCGTCATGCTTCACCCTATTTATGGACATGTTTACTTGCTGATTGGGGGGGTAGCGGAGGTCCAGTCCTATGCATGTGCTGCAGAGCAGTAGCTTTTCATGGTGTTTCGCTCCATCACGTACAGCTATTATACATTACACTGTTTATACACATACATGCGCAGTTCCTTGTGTACTTGGATTAGTGATTTTCTATAAGTTCTACTCTAGGGACCAGGGAAAGAAGTTTCTTCCCCACAAACAGATTAAAGAGATTTCCTTTAAATCTCAAAAATACATGCTCTGCTTGGCAACAACCCCTCCATAAAAATAAACCATAACCCCAGCTCTCCAAATAATAATCATGGGTGAAATTTTCTCCAAAATAAAAAAGGGGTCAATTTTTTTTAAATTATCAGAATAATGCTATAAGGATTGTGTTCAGACTGAATTAACATGGGAACCTGGTATGAAGATCTATAAGACTGTACCACATTTAAATAAGACTCACCATCACCTCGTTATAAAACTTTAGTCACCTTCGTAATGAAAATGACTAAAATGTAAATACAACCAAACACAAATGAAACCAGGGAAGATGAAGAACGGATAAGTAAAGATCAGAGTCTGCTCACGGCCTTCACTGCCATAATACGTCAGACGCTAATCTGCGGCTCCGTTCTGAGGGGTCTTCAGCATGGCCAGATTAATCTGGAGCATTTGAGGTTCTCGACCTCCTGTTGCCAACGTTGGCCAGATGGAACAGCCGTACTCCAAGACCACATTCACAGGGTCAAGTGTGTAGGAGAATGAGACTGGGGCAGCTTGTCAGCTTGGTTAACCGATGTGCGGCACAATATTGTTCAGTAGTGCGTTGTGTACGGCTTCCAATCATCAGAAGAGTGTGGATCTCATATGGAAAAAAAAAACCAGAAAAGAAGGCCCAACATCTGAGAGCAAACCGCAGATATCCTCAGGGGGCAAGTGGATAACGTAAACTTCTTGCAATTCTTGATTTCACCTGTTCCAAGCACATGGCTAAAAGGTTCCATCTGAACCATCTACAAGCACATGAGGAATTTCAGTGCAAAATTTCATTACAAAATAAAGCAAACTGACCACAGCCAAGAATCTGTCTCCATTAAATATCAAGTGTAAATACTGTATTAAAATAAAATGCAGAAAAGTAGTTCCAACTAGCTATAGTGTTGCACGGCTCCAGGGGGTTGGAGGAGCCATTGAGATGGATGGATGGATGGATAGATGAATGGATGGATGGATAGCTAACTGTGGTGGCTGCAGGAGAAAGACCCTGGGTCCGACCACATGGCCCTAGGCAGGAAAGGGTCTTCATAGTAGGAGATGGCGCTGTCCAGGGCCAATCCATGGTTCTGGCTATGCAGTCTCTGAAAGGTGATAGATAATGAACGGGGGCTTGGGGCCCCCGAGCCACATGCTACGAGATCTTGCAGTTATTCCTGGCACAATTCTGAGGTGGGCTCTGGGGTGGCCGGACAGACTTGGAGCGCTTGAGGCTGTTACCCTTGCTGCTCCCGGTGGTGGTGGTCAGTGTGGGCCAGTAAGAGCGGCCGTGCATCATGACCGCGTTCATCCCGTTGGCCATGGAGAAGGACTTGAGGTGGCTCTTGATGGCCACGGGCAGAGGCAGCTTGTCAATCAGGTGGACGGGTGTACAAGACACGATGGCACGGCAGCACAGGTCCTGGAGGCTGAACACTGAGGAGAACAAGCAGACACAAGTCAGCAGCTTTAACCTTCTGCATTGACCAAAGGTGCCGTGAAGGGGAGGGGAGGTAGGACAATTCCAAGGGTCCCTGTCTGACAGGGGCCCTAAAAAATTTAAAGCATAATAGGATTGGTCTGGGTTGAGGGCCCAAAATCACTAGCAGCACCCCAGGCTATGACAGGCATTCGCCTAAGTGCAACCCACAATCCGGGCACTACTTATCGAATTTAAGACAGGGTTTATTTATTAGAATTAGCAATGGGAGAAGGCTTCAAAGCAGTACAGTGTACCTTCAGTCACCTCTTCTCATAGCAGACCTGGCATACCTTTATATTTAGACAGATTTACAGAGAGACAGACTTAAATCTCCAAGGGAAAATTAATCACTGATTAGCAGAAATATTCAGTTCAAGGCTCTGGTTTAGGCAAAAACAAGAAAACTTACGCAATTTATGCAATTATACATCCAGTAATCATAAAAAAAAAGCTTAAGTCACTCTGAACAAGAGTGTTAAAAATGGTTATGCAACACACTTCATTGCAGTAAAACAGAGGGCGACTGTTTACAAATTTAACTAGATTACTGTTACCATTCTATGCTTGAAATTTTTATAAAATGGTGTAATTACTGCCAAAGCATACATATAAACAGAACTCAATAATTTGAATAATCATTGAAATAATTAAATCATCAAGTTAAGTATTACATTCTTTCTATACATGAAGTCATTGGGGGGGAAAAAAAAAACAAACTTCAACTAAGATTAACGCCCCTAAAATATCAATTTTAAATTCAACTATCTTCTTCAAAGAAAATCAAGAAAGGACCACATTTATAAGAAAAAACAAAATCAAGAAAAATATCAAATAGGCTGCTTGTGATTTTGAAAGCAGGCTTAAAGTGATTAGGGAATATTTCTGAAACTCTAATGAAACTTCAAGGACATTAAGAGCACTTAGCAAAGGCCTCAGGAGGTTAGCATGCTAACAGTGCTGCCTGAGGTGCTTGATGAAGTATCTATCAGCAACTTTTACAGGAAGAACCTCATTTACTAGTTCTACAAATGGGGAGGATGTGATGGATGTTTGATGTTCTAAATCGAACGGTGCTGCTTTGGATGGGGCACAGACGGAGGAAGTGGACAGAGAGCTTTGCTGAGCAAGGCAATCTCTTCACCTCCAGCACTTTGCTCCTGAAAGCCTGCTCCCCTCCTTGCCGATTGAGAAGACATCTTAAGTTTCAGCTGGTGCACAGCATGTCTAACATGCGTTTGCGGGCAGTACTTCCACACTCAAAGTATGACAGCTGCGAACTTTGAAGGTTACGGGACTGGGATTCCTGAAAGTCCTGTCTGACTGGAAATGAACATAAACACCAACTTGTAAATGACTGCTTCTGTTTCAAGTCAAATGACTGACAGTTTAGGGTTCCTCACTGAGTCTCACAATGAATAACTCCGAACCGGACGGTCTGCCTGCCCCGCTCCCTCACCTCGGTTGGGTCTCCAGAATTTCTCCATGCCGTGCCTCATGAGTACGATGCGGGACAGCTCTGTGAAGGACTCGATGACGTTGAAATTGCACAAGGGGCTCACTTCGAAAAAGGTCATCCCGTTCTTCTCGGCGTAGGCGCGGGCTTGCTCCGTGGGCACCTGCCGCTTGAAGGCCAGGTGAAGCCGGTTGCCCACTAGGATGCGTGGCACACCAGGGGCATGCTGGGAATTCAGAGAAACGGGCAATCAAAGGGGGTACAGAGGACTACCGGTTCAAATGTCACCCATCTAGTAGTTACATGACATGGCTCTTATTACCAGAAAATATATAATGCACTGTAATTAAACTACCGTTTATAATTTCAGTAAATAATTTCTAAATCAGCTGAGAAAATGTCATCACTGGGATAAGAGCAGAAAGTTCAATATGATCACAGATCAAATTTAGAGCAGTGTTTCTCAACCAACGGTTTGAGAAACACCGATTTCAAGCAGTGCATCTACAACTTTTGCACTGAGGATAAGCTACAGATAATGTCTACTGACAGGATACGAGGAAGCAGGAAACAGTAGAGCCCCACATGTACGGGACAGGGCTAAAATGTAGATTCCAGCACCCACAGGATGTCCTATGAGGGAAGTGGAGGGGCGCTTTCCACTGAGAGGACAGGAAACACAGGAAGACGATGGAGGCAGGAGAACCCATGCCTTGCATTCCAACGATTTAGGCTCCTCAGTAGTTAAAGGGCTTCTGAGTGAGCCCTGTGAGGATTCACTTGTAAAAGAGCTTGCTTGCGTAATAGGCAGAGCACGCCGATGAGAACCGTATGTCAGAACCACATAAATCAGTTAAAGGCGAACCCTTACCTCATCAATCTCACGGATCCAGCGGTCAATACCGTCAAAAGACCAGCGATTGGTGATGTCATACACCAGCAAGATTCCCTGAGCAAACAGAAAAAAAGACAAGACAATCATTTTCATCTATACATTGACAACAAATAGCACAGACTCTGGGAAAGCAAACAATCCACCATCTACTGCAGGGCTGCCCAACTCCAGTCCTGGGGGGCCAGAGCCCTGCATATTTTTGGGTTTCCCCTCATTTAACACACCTGATTCAACTCCTTGTGCTAATTACCACACAGCTTTGGAGCTGAATCATTAATGGTGGAACAGGGAAAGAACTAAGCGACACAGGGCTCCGGCCCCCTGGGATTGGAGTTGGGCACCCCGATCTACTGTCAAGGAGATTCTGCCCTTTCAGGTTGTCTAAAAAAAAAAAATCTTTGGTTCATCAATTCGGAGCATCCAGAGGACACTTGCCATGATCCACCAATGATC
Organism: Mormyrus hasselquistii; assembly: GCA_026779605.1. Taxonomy (NCBI): domain Eukaryota; kingdom Metazoa; phylum Chordata; class Actinopteri; order Osteoglossiformes; family Mormyridae; genus Mormyrus; species Mormyrus hasselquistii. Next base: position 26,392,197 of record JAODKE010000101.1, on the reverse strand, counting down.
GTGCCTTTAAAAAATAAATCAGTGGTCACCGTGGAAATGAGCACACTGAAGGACCTGGCAATTTTCCCACAATCTCTCCGGGAAGTTCCTGCGGCTGATTACATTTCAAGAGCTCTGTACTTTCCAGCTAAATGCTGCAATATATCTGAAGCAATTGTAAGGGGGTTGAGAGCTTAATTCTGATCAAATTAAGATAAATGGCAGTATTTAATGCTGGCCTAAGTGGCTACTGGAAGACAACATGTTCTTGAAATCCAATCACCGTTGACACAGATTGGGATTCATCATACCATTATCAGCCCACTGGCAACAAGTGACCAGTAAGCAAGACTGATAAAGTGCAATCTACCTACCTGAGCACCTCTGGAATAGGACCTGAATATGGTGCAGAACCTGCCCTGTCCCGAGGTGTCCCTGAGAAGCAGACAGACAGATGAGCAAGTCTGCTGTTGACAGCGGGCAGGCAAGTAAGCATGCCAGACTCAGCAGTTCCGAAACAGCCTCAACCAGTGCCAGGAGGCTGACTCAAGCAGAGGCCCTTACACCTGTATTGTCCTTTATAAAGTAAGAATAAAGTTTCATGGCTATTAACTTCAATGACAAAATCAGTCTAAGGGCTTATTTACATTAGAACAAAACACAGAGGCATGTATTTACATGTAAAATTATGGCGAGGCATGAAGCGATTTCCAAAGTCTTGTTGGCAGTTCACACAACCTTAAGCCACAGCTATAAGCCATCTCTCAACTACCATGTTAAGATACTTATCATCCTTTATGACCATGTACATACCACAGCTCCAGTTTGACTCTTCTCCCATCCAGCAGAATGGTTGTGGTTTTGTAGTCAATCCCTGGGAAGAGTGAGAGAGATTGAGAAAAAGGGTAAATAAGGAGAAACTCGTACTCGCGCCATTGCCATCTGCCAGCACACAGCCCTTGCTGCCGACTGCCTGAATGGACATTTTGGGGATGAACCTCCCATGCTATGAAACTCAGGCCCAAGGCGTTAACACAGGACTTCTTCTTCAGCATTTTCACTGAGTGTTTCCATTAACAGCACCCTTTCTCAGGCCAGTGCTTGCAATTATCTCTACACCACAGATAAGAGCTGCGGTCGCCCATTACCATTGTGGCGATGCTACATAGCCTAGAGTACTTTGTAACATCTATGCTAAAAAAGAGAAGCGAAAGCCATGCAGTGTCACCCTATAGCTTCTGCAGTGCGGTAAACAAGCAAAGCTGATGACCTCAGCATAAACAGAATCCAGAATCCGTCAGAAGTTGACTGGAAAAAATGTACACTAAGCACACAACCTGAATAAGAGCAGTGATTAAAACTTTGAGATAAGTACAATTCTGTACAGGCTCCACAGAATCATACAGATGCCCTTTTAAAATCAGAAAAGACTCAATCGCCACAAGGAACAAAGGATGACCATGTATTTACACGTACAAACTTACTGGCGGCACACCTAAACTTAGTCGGATTGTTATCAAATCCTTGAGTAAACAGGTCACCGTTTCCTCTTTTGTACTGTTCACACCCTGTACAATGAAAACTCCACATCCCAGCTGTATCACAGACCACAAGGCCGACTGAGAAGGCAGACGGGGGAAAACAAAATCAGCAGCACTAAAGAGAGAGCCAGTGCAATCAGAGTGATCAGAGCAAATGATCCCTGAAGGCCGTGCAATCTAGCCCCGAGGAAGCCCAGAGTCTGAACATAAACAACCAAACCACCACTACGGGGCTCTGCTAGAAGTCTCACTTATACTACAGGGTTAAACTACTATGTGAGGAAGGCACGTGCAAGACATTCAGTTGTCCTGTACGGAAAATATTTTGTGTACCTGTACACTATTCGCATAAGAAAGATTTAGATACAGGAATTCTAGTTTTAAAGATGGCCCAGTATTAACTTAAATAATGGAGCATTGCTATTGCATAAGAGGTACTATTAAATATCCTTGTAACTGTATTCTTGCTTATTCCTTGTAGTCAAAAGAGCAGTTCAGGATACATTTCACTGCATGTCGTACCTGTATAACTATGCATGTGACAATTAAAAGAAGTCCTCTCTCTCTCATGAACAGTCCACTGAACACCCATACTGGAAGGAGAAAGTATTGTACATATTATCAAAAGTTCTTCTGTTCCATTTTCAATAATTGTTCCTCCAAATTAGGATGTCAGTGACCTGAAACCTAGCTCATGAAGCGTACGGCACAGAATACCATGAATGAGATGCTGGTGTATTACGGCACACTTAAAATGACAAGTTAAAGACATCAGAAAGTCAGCATTTCACCTAATCTGTCTGTCTCTGGATCAGGCACAGTAGCCTGAGCACCAGCAGAAGTAGAAATAATCCATTGTCAACAATAAAAAATAAAATAAATAAATAAACAGGGTATTTGTCAAAAAGCCCTATGAAGTGACACTACCCCCAAACTCAAAGTGTTATCCTTGTAGACATTCCTGCATAGAAAAGATCAACTGAACTACAGCTTCCTATAATCTCAAATGATTAATGCAGTGGAAAAAAACACTTATTTTGAAGGGAAAAAAAAACACTGTTTTACTTCAAACACTTCAGCAAACGTTAAATTGATTTAAATACTATCCAATCAGTTGAATTGAACCACATTGATTTTTTGCATGAATAAGCATGCTCTCTTTTATGCAACATACAGTACTGCAAACTATGTATCTAGATAATATCTAGATACCTAGATGGTACAGTCTGTGAATTGCACGTTCCATACAGTATGCTTCGGTTATCGTCTCAGGTAGAGCTTCTTCACCAATTTCAGTCTTCTAGCAGAAGCCAGCAGCTTTCCTTCAGGAATCTGTCTGTATTTGGTATCATCCAATATCCATTAGCCACCAGGTCCCCCACAGCCCAATGAAGAGAAGAGAATCACCGCCATACAAGGACAAATCTGCTTCAGATCGCAGTGCTGATCTTTGAGAGATGTGCCATCTCCGGTTTTTAGACATAACATTTTGCAATGACGCCAGAAAAAAAAAAAAAAAAAAAAAACACAATCTTGCTTTCATCAGAAGAGCTTTTTACCACATGGCTGCAGACCTCCCGGAGTGCAGTTCCACTCATTTTTAACTTTTCCTCAGCACCCTCCTGTACAGAGCAGGTCTGTGGTCTGAGTTTATAATGATGCAATGTAACAAGCAGACCGTTCTTTGACAGAAGGCCTGCAGGTCCTGAAAGGTTCTTCCATCATCCTCTACGTCTCCTTCCAGTTTGGGGAGAAGCACCCCATGCTGTCACCATGAAAATTGTTTTGATGATGCGGCAGAGACTTTCAGCCCATGGTGCATCACTGTGTGCGAGTACATGTGTGTATCTTATGATGACCTGGTATCCCATCTCATCCCATCCCATCCCATCCAGTGGGGCAGGCATTATACATCCCATCATCCTAACCAAGAAAAACCTCTGGAAGATGGGTGTATTTAAATAGCTTACTTAGTGAAGCAACCAGCTCTAAACAATAGAAACTATGTTAATTACTAAAAGATGGTTGGGGTGAAAATGCATTGTGTGTGTTCTGCCAAATCTGTCCGGAACATTTTGGGGGAAAAAAAAAAAAAGCATAAATGGCAAAAGCTGGTGATTCAAATACATTTCCACAATGCTTAAATAAAGAAACGATTTCAGGGGTTTAGCTTTACCAGCCAAAAAGGCAGTTGCCTCACCAGAGAAAAATACAGCCTGGCATTTAGCTTATTTCCAAAAAATTCCTGAGACAAAATTCCAGCAATTAAACTGACATTTTAGCTTGCCCCTCAATACAGATGAACTTCAAACTATGATGACAGATTACCTCAAGTTAGATGGCTTCACCTGTCCAAATACCGTGGGACACACACAATAAAACAATATACATAGGAAGAAATATACTCAAGTTGTGGAGCACACAACCTTACAGTTAACAACAACAACTCCCCCAACTTTCCCTAATCAAAAGCCAACGTAATTGTTCAAGATCAACCCATTAACATGCTTAACCTACTGCAATGTTCCAGCAATAAGGTTTTCATATATAAAGTCAGCATCCTTCCTCTAATTTCAGACAGTGTTAGCTTGGTACCATGAAAAGGTCAACAGCACTAAACATTGCTGAAACGCTCACAGACATTTATCCACATTAGCTGAGCAACACACAGATTAAAAACAGCTGTCTTGGAAATGCTGAATGATTATTTGGAGCATACAGATTCCTATTAAGGAGAACCACTATGAAGCTATGATCATGTGGGCACATGGGCTATTGTCCTGTCATTGCTGTCTTTGCACAGCTGCATGCCTGGCCCAGAGGCACATAACCACAGACGACCACAGCTGTGTTCTGCACTTCTGAAGTGTGCCGTCCACCAGTTTACATTCTACTTGTGCAAAAACAGGACACGTTTTACCAAGCACAAATATGCTTTAAAATGCTGAGCTGGCCTTGTGCAGCATAGCAACATGCTTAATCTGCCATATCATTCGCATCTGATCAGTTTGCATCCATCAGTTTGTACTTCTGGTCATAAAACAAAAACATGATGTACCAGCCCTTCAGATTCATATTCATATTAAATTTCTGGGGCAGCTGCGCTCTACCTTCAGTAGAATAATGTTGCAACCACACATAAGTGACACTGGCAGGACATCCCATAGGGAGGTGAGCATCACACATCTAAAATTAAACAGCACTACCACAATTCTGAGCTGGCGTCCTATGGAGGAAAACATTTGAAGGTCTGATTCAGGCAATAGAAGGTGAAGAGCATAAAAGGGGTGATCTTACAGTAAAACTGACGGTAAATATATTGAACGATACCTGGTTTTCTAGCACATCACCTCCAGAGTACTTTTTGGTGACATTACAATTCCTACACCATCAGTAAATCTCACAACTTCTAAGATGACGTCTTTTTAGACTAATAGATTTTTCTAGCCTTCTGTGAGTGCCTGGTCGTCTCATCACCAGCGTTACCTACTGAGCAACATTTGTGCCGTGTGGCTCCAGGAATACTCACCACTGCTGTAGGCATATGGTGACTCTGCAGATCCATCCTGCAAACTGTCTAGGATCTCGCCTTTCCCCACGTCGCTGTCTCCGACCAGCAGGAACTTCAGTAGGTAGTCATAGCTCTTTACGGGGCTACCCTGGGTGCCCATCCTTCCTCTCATTTGCACAAAGGTGAGCTGAGAGCTGGTCTCTTGGGAGCACCCTTGTGCCCGGCCGGATCCAGCTGGAACCGAGGTCACTTCTACCCCTTCTTGACAGGATGAAAGCTAACGTCGAAATCCCCAAATGGTCGTAAGAACAAGTACGAAAAAGACTGACTAGGACTTCCACACAGGGTAGGTAATTAAATATAGGCGTGCAAAAAATATATTCACACCAAAATTCACATAATAGAGAAACACAAGGTTATAGAAAGAAGACTCACTGCAATTTACCGCCTTTTAGTGTGTCGTTTATGTAGTATAAATATAATTCCGAGTCCACCTGCAGTCAAATGAACTGAAATATGGCTTTAATACGGATCAAACGTCTCTGAAGCTGCACAGTTGTCAAAGAAAGTTAAATGTGAAGATCATCCATTAAAAAGCACACCTCCTGCTGAACAAAGATCCTGAGGTGTAATGCAGAATAAAACCCAAATGGTACTCGGTCCATAGCAGGAAAATCACATCTTTGTTTTTGTTATGGTGAGCCCAGCTGGGTCCGGGGGCTCATTGTCTTCGCCGGTGGTTTAAACAAAGACGACCTCACCGCAAACCGTGTTAAAAACGGTCCCAAAGCGAACATTTAAAAAGTCCTCATTAAAAACATAGACATTGTTTTGTATTTGATTTTAAAAACTAAACGACCGCTGACGTACCTATGGAAAAAGAGAGGTTTCCGTCCGCTAGCATCTCCAGCTAAGCTAGGCGTATTAGAGCGAGCTTTTCGGGGTTGCAGCGGCTAGAGACGCCCGTAATCGAGAAGAAAGAACTACGCACATCCATACTGCCAATTAAACTACCAAAGAAGCTGGTGAAAGTCACGTCTAACCAGAAACACCAGTTAACGACGCTATTCAGAGTTAGCATGCTAGCTTGCTAACAAGCAAAGCTAAATGCTAAGACCTTCTGGCAGTAATTATCTAAATGCCATTCACTGAAGGCGATAATAGCTTGAAAGCAGTACCCGGTTATTTGCTTTTAAAAACCCAATTCTCGCTTTTCACTCAGCGAAGTCGGTCAGAAAATGACTGTTGCGTCAACCCACACACAACGGTCCTCGGAACAGTGAGCCTTGTGCTGCAGTCGAGTACGCCCCGGACGTTCAAAGCGTCGTATGTGCAGTTACATATATCCCGAGGTCTGGTACAAGGCCTGTGCTAGCGCGCTAGCTCGGCAGCTTTCTTTTTGTGAATTCTTCGGCTTTGGTTTTATTTGGTTTGGTATCTCCGAGTAACAACAAATTTATCTAACCTGATATCACTCGTCACAAACAGCGAACTGTTGTCCATAGGTAAACTATACACGCAGGATAGCGTCCCACGTTAACACAGACGACTCAGCGCTGTCACTGAGGACGCGGAGCAACCCTGATTTGGCTCAGACTCCAGCTTCGCTCCAGCCCGGCTCTGTTCCAGCTCCAGTCCAGCTCTGCCCACCCCCAGCCACGCTAATCCCACCTCTTTCTGCAGATGCTGTTTATAAACCGAAAAATATTTATTCACACGATTAGTATCTAGTCATGAAGTGTATTGTTGTAAATAATTCAATTATATAAATGCATTTGAATATGGAGACTTTCATACTTGTCTTTTCAATTTCAAAGGTTTCAACATTAGTTATACAGTTGAAATGCATGTTTAGCGTCACTAAACAATCAATGCTTCATTCTGCGTTTACCCGTTATCATTTGTCGTACGGTTCTTTTAAAAAATAATGTTCACTCTGGATTGAATTTGCAGTCAAAGTGGTGTCAGCATAGCGGCTGTTGGTAATCAGGTTCTTGTGACAACAAAATACAAAAATAAACACGAAACATGAACATTAAGTCACATAAGACAGCCTTTAAAACCTGGCATTAACTTCATCTTACTTTTCCACTTCGTCAATGTGTTAAAGTCTCCCACAGACATAATGTCGTCCATATTTGCTTAGATACAGGGAGTCTAAACAACAAGGTATAATATATAAACGTGTTTGCATAAATGGTGAGTTATTTACCCATTACTGCTCATGTTCACGATTATTTCGAAGCGGATTATATAACTGCAGATTGCAGCTAATAAAGGAAGGTCCTTTTTCTGGAAGTGCCTGGGGCGACCGTATCCCATCCCTCTTCGTGCTGACTCAGCAAAATCTCCCTGAAGCGCTACGCTTTTTATTGTTAGTAAAAGATGTTTAAGCAACAGGAATTTAAAATTCTCTGTCTTGAAGTTTTTTCCACACAATTTTATATATGACATTATATATATAGTTCGTACAAGCTCATAAAGCACTTTATTAGGAAGATCCATACACATGTTTATTCATGCAAGTATCTAATTAGCCAATCACATGGGAACAATGCGTACAATCACGAAGCTATAGGTCATGAGCTTCAGTTAATATTCACATGAAACAACATCTCAAAGGTGGGCAATAAAATGTGATCTCATGCAGTGATTGGTGTCAGATGGGCTGGTCTGAGTATTTCTGTAACTACTGATCTGATATTTTCATGAACAATAGTCTCTAGAGTTTACCCAGAATGGTGCGAAAAACAATCAGAGAGCGGCAATTCTGTGGATGGAAACGCCTTGTTGATTATAGAGGTCAGAGGAGAACGGCAAGACTGATTCAAGCTGATTGAAAGGCTACGGCAATTCAGATAACCACTCTGCACAACTGTGGTAAGCAGAAAAGCATCTCAAAATGCACAACACGTCAAACCTTGAGCTGGATGGATTACACCAGCCCCGAAGACCATGTCCGGTTCTACTCCTGTCAGCCAAAAACAGAAAGCTGAGGCTGCCTTGGGCAAAAGCTTGCCAAAACTCTACAGTTGTAGACTGGAAAAGTGTAGCCTGGTCTGGTGAATCTCAATTTCTGCTGAGGCACACAGATGGTGGGGTCAGAATTTGGCATCAACAGCATGAATCAATAGATCCAACCTACCTTGTGTCAACAGTCCAGTCTGCTGCTGGTGGTGTAATTGTAATTGGAGAATGTTTTCTTGGCACACTTTGGGCCCAATAAAACAAATTTATCATCCCTTGAATGCCACAGCCTATTTGTGTGTTGTTGCTGACCCTGTGTATCCCATCATGGTCACAATTTACCCATTTGGTAATAGCTACATTCAGTATAATGTGCCATGTCACAAAGCGAAAGCTGTCTTAACCTAATTTATTGAGCATGACAATTAGTTCAGTTTTCTTGCAAAATATGCTTAGATATGTAATTCTATCCATAATGTATTCACAAGGATAAAATGCAGACTTTTTTAGTTATGGATTTGCATTGATTCCTTAGTTTCTACTTCACATTTAATGATTAAAGACATTTAAACCTGTCAGGCAAAGATCTGGCATCCTGGAAAATACATGAAAATTCAGAATTGCAATGACTGTATCGTATGATGCACTGTTTTTGGGATTTTTTTGTTAGTATTGATTATTTTATTTTATAGATACACATCATGTTGACTATGCAGAGGTAAAAAATTAGCAACTGGGCATTTTATCATTTAATCATTTAATGATTCTGTTACAGTTACTTTTTTATCCAGGAAGATTGGAAATGAGAACTAAACTTGAAATTTGCAATCAGTGGAGAGAGCATAGATAAAATGAGCATATATCTCTGCACACTCGTTCAAAACGCCAGTCTTGCAGGCATGAGTCAGCAGTGGTGCCCAGTATATGTGCCCTGTGATGGATTGGCATGCCACCCAGCCTTGTACCCAATTCTGCCTGGGATACTCTCCAGGCCTCCCCCCTGGCACTTACCACAATAAGTTAGAAGACGTCCGTACCACTAGCACAGTCATATTTCTCAACCTAAAGTACATTTCCTGCCTTTGGCTGGCATATTCTATAAAATGTGGCATTGTGCCATAAACATTGTGTCAGCTATTTAATAATAAAAAGGGTTTTATTTGGCCATTGTGCTGCATCCCTAATGATGCCAGCCTGCAGACCACAAACACACTGTGTTATATGGGCATAGTGATGAAAGGATTTGGCTCAGTTGGCGTCTACAGAGGAGGTCCTCATCAATGACAAGAGCTAAGGTGGCGGCGGGGGGGGCAGACCACCAGCTGGCTGAAGTTTGTTTCTGTAACTATTATAGAATTATTTGTTTTATTTCCTCCATTGTCTTCTGATATTTCTTCTTTCTGCCCTTGTTATTCAGTCAATGTTCTTGTTAAATTTCAGCAAAGGTGCCATATAAAACACTCCTTTATCCTTTCATCTGCCAAAATTCCAACTACTTATCCTGGTCAAGGTCACTGGAGGGTCTGGAGCTTGTCCCAGGCAGCATAAGGCAAAGAAACACCCTGAATAGGATGCCAGATCATCACAGGGCGCACACACCGTGGAAATTCATAGATGCCATCATGATTTTGGACTGTAATAGGAAACCGGAGCAACATGGCCAGTAGCGCTGGAAATAGGGGTACCATGGGCGCTGCAGCACCCCTTCTGGTTATTTGTGGTAATGCAGTGTCAGAATACTATAGGGAAATGTACCCATGCACAAGATTCTGTCAAAAAGAAAAACATGGCATCATGTTAATTATCTCGCAATGACTTGATAACTTTCTCCAAAAGGACCAATGTTGTCCATAGCTACCAATGTTACTGAAAAGTCTATTGGTCATTCTGACTTTCAGCATCCTGAGCTCAAAACATCTTTGTATACCCATGTCGGACAGAGATTCAACACACATAGGGCAGAGGTGGGATTTGAACCCCCAACCCTGGCGGTGCTAGCCTACACCACTCCCCATTAAGCCACTATACTGCCCTTATATTAAGCCACATTGGAATTAAGTGATATGACTGAGTAGGTCTTCTGTCACAAAATGTGGCAGTTCAGTATTAACAAGGAAAATTCTCTGCATACACTAAGATATGTTCAGTCTAAAACAGAAATACTGCAGCTTTGTAGGAAATCAGTTGTTTGACATTGACTTTGACAGTTATGCACATTATTATCTAGCTAAACATAGTCGACTGTCAGTTGTTGTGCTTGATGTACTCTGGTAAACTTCAGCTGGGAAAATATAATTTCGACAAAACAAACCAAAGCAATTAGCATTTACTTGCTAATAATGTTGTGATCTTTGAAAATAACATGGCACAGTTCATTAACACAACAATGCATATATAATGATATGAAAAAGAGTTTCTGCAGTGTGCACCTTGCAGTTATTATTTTAAATACAAAATTAAGAACAGCAAAGGCCATTTCTATAGTCTTTTAGCAGCGGCAAGTGACTGAATATTTAATATCTCTTCTGATCACCTGCCAACCCACTGAAGTCACTGATCCTAACCAGCACTTTCCCATTGTGAACTTCCATTTAAAAAGCTGACAGCCCCAGAGAAGGTGGTTGAAGAAAGGAGTCTTACTTTCACGAGGGAGGGGGGTGGGGGTTGTATTGTGGTACTGAATCACAATGAGACTGACGAGGCGAAGACGAGAGAGAGGAAGTAGCTGGCTTCTGCCATCTCATTAAAATTTAGTAGGATAGGCTATTATACTCCTGCTGCTATGGTGACAATATGACCATTTATACAAGTCAACTAAATTTTAACTAAAAAAAAAAACATACATGAGATATTGCATATATTTATGCAAGTATATGTGCATTAGTCAGAGGGTAATGTTTATAAGATGTTGAAAGAAGAAGGATAAATATTTTATGCATGAGCCTGCTATGTGAAACATGCTCTCTCCAGGTGGAGGTTAGACATGTCACAGCATTTCAGGGCGTCATGGGAGGCAGATGCAGGGCGTGTAAGACGCCTCATTTATGATACGATCAGCATAGGGTGTCTCTGTCTTACTGTGATGGATAAGTCACTGAGAATAGCTTTGGAAAAAACAAGGTTTATTTAAAAGAGTAGGAAAAGTGTGTGAATATATCTGTCATTTATGTTCACCTAGATGCTAAATGTATCTAAATATAGAAATGTATCAAGAAAGCAAAATAGTTTGATGCCCTTTGATTGCTGGGATTTTCCTGAAATAAACTAAATTGCATCAAATGTGCGCTTGTGTTTGTGTGAAGCATGCTAATGTTAACTACTGTCCCACTGTGGATTTAATAAAGCAGCACAGCTTTATGTCACGTGGTGCTACTATAACAAAACAGGTAAGTAGGTAAGTTTACAATCACTTTGTGATGATAACCTTATAAACTGGTAGTTTTATTTAATAATTATCAGTTAAGGTACCTATTCAGTTAAAAGGCCGTTAAACTGCAATTTGTATGCTAAGTAATATATATAATATGACTTAAAGCTCCTTAAATGACTGTGCGTTAAAGATTATTATGTGCCAGCTAGAATTTAATTCAGTTGGATTTATATTTGTTGATATAATTAAAATCACATTATTGTTAATGACTAACTTGTTTGTTGTTTTTGTTTTAGGTCTGCTAAGTGTCTGTGAGATGTTTTGTTGTCAAATTGATTTGCATTATGTCTACAGCTGATTGCACGGTGTGAATATTTATCTGATAGGGTAAAATTACAGCTGCTTTTTTTTCTTTTTGCAGTTTGTAAACATTATGCACTCAGGGATCAATCCATCAATTTTCTATAGCCATTTGTCTGGAACTTACACCTGGAGACTACCAGCCAAATCACGTTCTGTAAGTGTATCCTTGGAGAGGAGTTTTAGTATCTTTGGTGCTTCTGTGTCAATGTGGTAAAAGAATAACAAGAACAATAGCAATACAAAATACTACTACTACTACTACTACTACTAATAATAATAATAATAATAATAATACAACCAAAAATTGAGTAGGTTAACAGTTGGATTAGGTGTACATGTTTGTAAATAATAGCTAATAGGTCTGAAATCTTTTTATACAGGAGCTTTAGTTATTAGTGTTAGCTGAAACTTCCAACCTAGAGCAGAGCTGTCTTCTGTTTTTCATAACTCTGGCTGAGTGTATCACCCAATCATCACCTAAATGTCCAAATGTTGTGTTAAACACCTTTAACATACTGTGCAATAGAAGACACTGACTGGCGTGATGATTGGTAAAGAGCCACGAAGAGTGACATAAAAAACAGACATTGTATGATGTCATCACCTTGTTAAAAGCTTTACCAAACTTGAAAAATCATCTCTAATAGGTGTTCATAGTGTAGCCAGTAGGGGGTAACAGTGTTTAAAGAATGTTCTTAAGTGAAGTAAAATTTTGGTTATTTGACTTGCTGTACTAAAATAACAGTAGCACTATTAATAAAATATTTGTTGATTAATTATATTGTGCATGAATTACATATTTTATCAATGAATGTTGTGAAAATCACAAACTCTTAATAGACAAATGTTGCACTAGTTGCTTTCATGGTATATTTTTCGCATCCGGTCAAGTGAGATGAATATTTACCAGTGTAGAGTCAGACAAAGTTTTTCTATATTTAATGGCCTTTTATAAATTGAAAGCTTTAAAGTACCATAGAACTTTTGGCGCTAACAACACCGCCCAGTAAAAAAAAGCTACGTTACAGAAACGACAATGAGCAAATCCATCGACATCAGGCCCTTTGAGCGCCAGTATGACCCCCCCCGATGAAAGCTGAAAGGAAGTCAGGGGTGCAATGGGGGGACTGCTTGGGCCAAAGACCCGCCTAGGAGCATGGAATGTCCAAACCATGTTCGAGACCTCCAAGACAGCTCAAGTCCTCAGTGAAATGAAGAGCTACCACCTGGACATCCTGTGGATTAGTGAAAGTCACTGGAAGGGCTCCAGATGCCAAGTTCTGCAAGATGGAGCCATCATCCCCCACTCAGGCCCTGAGAGCGCCCAAACACATGGAGTAGCCATCATTATTTGTGCATATATTACTGGAAAAACATGCGGATGCTTGATATCCAATGTCATTCTACTATGTATTGGATATTGGCAATATCCTACATTTTTTAGATGGGACAAAATATTGTAAAGAAAAATATATCAGGCATATTGTCATGATAATTATTAATATTCTAAAGCTAATATGCATTTAGTATATTTATTAAATAAACTGAAGAAACTGAAATAATAAAGGAAGAAAAAAGAATAAAGAAATGGTGTAAAGATCACTCCTAAAATTATAAAATTATTTCTAATGTTTATTGTGTATATTGTAATGTTCTTAATATACTGGAAAACTGGAAAGCTTTAAAAGCATACTTAAAAAGTTTTTTTTTTTTTGTTTATAGAAGAAATTCTGGCCATGTCGTGTTTGTAAGTTAACAACTTCACAGAAATCCAGACGGATATAGCCAGGCACAGGTATTGGGGATGTCCTCAGGCCAATATTGATTTGGCACATGGACAAGGTTTTGAATCCCCAAAGTGAATAAAGAATCAGGGAATACGAGAGAGTGTGCAGGCAGACTTGTGGCAGCTAGGAACCCTGAAGTCCTCAACAGTGGCTCTTACTTCACAACTGTTGCTCAAATACTAAAGGGCATTAATTCTTGTTTCTCAATTTGACTAGAAATTATGGTTGAAAGGGTATGCTTTTTGTTGTCCAAAAAACATTTCCTGAATCAATTGACATGTGACATCATCTAGTACATAAAGGGTAAAAGTTATGACTTGTTATCTCCTCTGACCATATAGGGAGGAGTTTTTCACACAGGAAAAACACCAACAATAATCTATTATATGTTTTCCTGCCACTTGTTAACTGAAAAAACATGTTTTCTGTTGGAAAGCATTTTTCGCCATAAAGCACTGGGCTTTTAACGGTTTCTAAAATTGGACAGCAAGTAGGCTTGGAGCTCAGCCTGAGTTTTGTGGCAGATGGTTGGGTAGCCATTTCTTCAACCCGCAGGCTGCTTTTGCCTTGACCTGTTACACCCGTCTCATTTATACAAATGAAAGACAGAGTGTGTTCAAAAAGTAAGGATGCTTTGGATAGGTGTTTAGGTACATATACACATCCACCTTCTAAGCTGGTCCCAAACAGCACTGGGTACTAGGCTGGGATACAAAATGGATGAGATGCCAAACTATCAATGGCTAAGACATGTACACACACACTATGAGCAATAAAACCCCTGTATGTCTGAAGCAGCAGTGCTACCCGTCTGTTGAATTCATTTATTTATTAGCCGTTAGGTAATAGCTAAGGTGGCTTAATATTTTATGGGTTGATAGAAATGAATACCAGGTGAAGCAATTGCAGGTGAGTGCCTAGCTTGAGGGTATACCAATATGGCCTCAGTAAAAAAAGAAGCTCAAAATATTAAAAATGGACCAAAACCCCCACACACTTCACAAACAAGACCCAAAAATTAATTCCTTGGGGAGACCATTAAACAAAAACGGCCTTGTCGAAATCGAGAGGACAGAAACCAGACAAGAAAAGTAGAGTGTGGGATTATTCTCTCCTACCGAAATGGATCAGCTGACACAGGGGAGCAGAAATGTCTTTGTGTCTTGGTAGAATTTCTTACAAAATATTCTCATTGAACAATCCTTAACGAATACCTTATAGCAGAATTAACATATGCGATGCATGTACAGTACATTACTAAATACTGTTCATCTTTTATGAATGGAAGGGAGTGCATACAATATTCAGTCATATCATTCTCAGTCCTTCTGTAAATATATGCATTTGGAGTAAAGAGATACATAAAATGTAAACCTAAATAAAGTAGCTTTAGAAAATAAAATAAAAATAAGTAATGAATTTGTTTGCATGAAATATGTATAACATTTGTTTGAAGCTTACCTGACGTTTGAACAGTAGTAAAATAACCACAAAATGTTCTCCTACAGTAAACTGTGTACTTCCTTTCAGAGGGAATTCTCCATTTTTCTGTTAACAAGAAAATGCAAGTTTACACCAGAATTAATTTGTTTGATTGTTTATTCCCATGGACATACAACCCTCACACCACTTATCATTTTATTAAGACAAAACTCACATTATTTTTTACCATTAATTTTTATAGTTGCTTGCCTCAGTTATTTGTAAACAATTAATGCTATACGATAGCTACGTCTTTCTGAATCCATTAAAAACACACACACACACACACACACACACACACACACACACAAGTCACTGCAACTACAATTTAACTGAAATTTTAATTATGCAATTTTTATGTTATGTTTGCATGGGAGACCCCCAATAAATGCATTAACTTTCTCCTTGAGGCTTGCCTTATTTTCAAAAACATTATAACAAAAGACTCCCAAACTCTCCTATCAGCATTCCAACTAGCTATATTTAACCTGCCGCTGAACTGCGATCCATCCACCCTCAACCTGGAACAGCTCTCACCAGCGCGAATCTCTGCTCTTACTGGGAAACAGTCAGGCATCTCAGTAACTCTTGTGAGCTGCCTGTCACCCAGCCTGTCAGACTGCTCTCTTTAAATGCCATAAGCCAGCTTAGCCTCGTCCTCACTCCAAATGGGAGGGATCCCCACTTAGACTGCTCTCTGGGCTCACTTACAATGAAACATGCCTCTCCTTAAAGCCACGGAAATTATTTTATTCTTCTGGACTGATCTTCACTTGAATAAATGTCCACTTGAAACTGCCCCACAATACATCAAGACTTCCACAGTACCTTCCCAGCAATCTCTGCTCCATATTCATAGCTCTGACAGAAAATCCCATTTGGCGACTATAGATACTGATACTGATACAACTTGTGCAACTTGTTGATCTGTTTGTTTTTCGTATCGTACATATGTTGATTTATTTTGCTCATCAGGTTCTGGTCTCAAGTTCTCCCTAAAGAGACCTTCTACGTCATTGTTCTAGTGCATGAAATGTGAGAAGACATACATGCCATGACCAGAACCAGCTATTGTTGAAAGTTTAGTGTGAAATATATATATATAGATTAGCAATAGGGGGGTGATCCAGGTATATAAGATTCTAACAGGTCTGGATGCTGTTCAGCCAAATGGCTACTTCAATATTAATTTAAATACTAACACTTGTGGCCATAAGTGGAAATTAGCAGGAGAACATTTTAAAATGAATTCTTTACACAGTGTCTAGAGTATGTCTTCCTGTTAGTGTAGTGGAAGCTAAAACCCTGTGTTCCTTTAAATCAGAGCTAGAGAAGATTTTAACAGTTCTGAGCTATTAGTTGAGTTCTCCCCAAACAAGCTTGATGGGCCTCATTTGCAAATATCTTATGTTCTTAATACTCTGAGTAGGATTAGCAGTTAGAAAATGCATGGATATTTGGGCAAATTTAGAATCTTCTACTAATGTTATACGGTTTTTGTTACTTAAAATCTTTGAATGTTATCTAATACATCAAAACCTCAAAATATATTACTGTATTGAACTGATCCGACTAGAAAATGTTTGATTCTGTATGGATCATAGTCTGTGATTAAATATTTCAGATTTGCTCTTATTATTTCTAAGAAGATTTATTGCTGTTACTATTTGATGATTTCTAGGGAGGAAAAGGTTTATTACTTAGAATTCATTTGATATACACAACCTGGAGGGATTTTTATGCACGACTGTCTTTGGGGTACAAAGCAGAATAGCAGTGTCACCTGATTTCTGTTTCCATCGGCTGATTGGACTGGAATGTTTCACTGACAGGAAGAGCCCTTTTGGCTATTTCTCAATACAAGATAACGTGGTATCTGATGAAACAGTACATTTCCAACCAACATGACAAATCAAATCAGTTTACTTTCTAGCAGCAATTCTCCCTATAACCCTACAGAAAATGAACTGGCACACGGGAAAAACTTTCGGAGATCAGATCATATCACAGCTATGATTATCGTGTCCATGAACATCAATCATGATGCATTGCTGAGTCGGCAACACACTGATCTCAGATACACCGAAAACGCTATCTACACACCGGCGAATACAATACTTCTAGTGCTTTCTGATTAGCACTAATACTGAAAGCAGCAGTTCAAACTAAAGGAAAAGCCCACTGGTATGGAATTGCTGTTTAACCTTTTTATAAATGCCCCAGAGCTGCTGTGTTTGCCTGATTGCATCTCATTCAGAGTCACGGTGATCTGAGGCCAAGCTGCCAATTTTTTCATTTAGAGGGTTCAGTTCTGCAAAAGCTTGTTTTTTTCTCAGATCAAGAGGGCTGCCAAGGTGCTTCAGGTTATATTTTAACTTTCAAACAATAAAAGTTATTAATGTGATTATTTACTTTGAACCATAGGGACATGGGGGAAATGTGCTCATTCTTAATTAAATGAAGAAAAAACTTGAAATACTTTCTGGGCATCGTACTTTTGTATTGGTGGTGGACAAATAACTTTTTATCGTTTAGAGTGTTGTACCTCATTCCCACCTGTGTGTGCTGGCCTCATTCCCGCCCATGTGTTTTGGACCTCATTCCTGTCTATGTGTTCTGGGCCTCATTCCTGCCTGTGTGCATTTAGCCTCATTCCTGCCTGTGTGCATTTAGCCTCATTCCTGCCTGTGTGCATTTAGCCTCATTCCTGCCTGTGTGCATTTAGCCTCATTCCAGTCTGTGTGCATTTAGCCTCATTCCTGTCTGTGTTCGTCACACCTCATTCCTTCCCATTTGTCTTGGGCCTCATTTCTGCCCATGTGTGTTGGACATCACACCTGCCTGTGTGAGTTGCTTACCTTCCCTTTGAAGCCTGTGCTCCCCATTCGCTCCGAGCGCTCAGCCTCATGAAAACCTCGAGTTCCATATGGCCGATATTCACTGCTCATCCTCCCGCATTCGGCGTCTTTCTGGTCGGTGTGGGCGCCGAGCTTTCTCCTGTAAATGCCGTGTAGTAACGATCATGCTTTTGCCTTGCACATGATAAGAGTCATCGTCAGCCGCCAGATGTCCCAGCGTCCTTGGCGAGGTCTGGCATTAAAGGCATTGACTTCATTTATAGCTCTCTGCCGGTTCCTTCGAGGTGAGCTGGTACGCAAACAGCCAGTCTGGAGACCGTATAGTTTTGTGCTGGCTTGCTTCCACAAATTACTCCCTAATATGTTCTCAAAATGTTCCGAAACTCATTTAATCTGCATCTCATGTTGTGCACACAGGAGCTCTACAGGAAAGGTGACAGGTCATCCCCTGTATACTACAGTTGTCAGCTTGGTTATCCCCTCTCAAGGCCTGGCATATCACATGACACAAAGCTTTACTGTTCTTTACTTTAGGGCTACAAGCCTTCTTTCATCTTTCTGTCTAAATTAGGAAACCCACAATTTACAGCTAAGAATTTTAGTTTCTTCCAGCATTGTATAGCGGCCTGGTTAGCAGAACTGTTATAGGCAGGAGTATATTGCAAGGACTCCTTATCAAGATTTAAATTAAGAATTTTGACTGAGCCAATAAAGGATGTTAAATTTCTCATTTCAGAGACTTCTAAGGGATGTTAAATGTGTTATTTATTAAGCCTTTCTGTATTGCTTTCTAACTGAAGTCTTTATAAACACTTTTATCAATCACACAGTTGCAGTTTCTGACATATCGATACCGCCTGCAGTATTTCATTCAGCTTACAAGAAACAGCTTAGGTATAAAGTCAAAAGATGAATGAGAGTGCACTTGGAACGGAAGTGTGAACAACATCTTGGAAGAAAGGTTTACTGACACGAGTCTGGGATTTATACAGCAGCAGAACCACAACGGATGCCTGTCCCTGCCTCAGTGCAAAATTACGTAAGACATATTGAAAAAAAGAACTGTACGAAAAATACGAAGTTTATGTTATGGGATATATTACTGCAAGCATGTGAACTTTGTTGGTGCTTGAAATGCAATAAATTCTAAGTAAAAATACTGAAAGATCATGAGCAATCGATAATTAGCAATTACTTGATTCATTTTTATGAAATGAATCAAGTAATTATGAAAACCTCCAAAATTGTTTAACTCATCAAAGCAAAAGCAAAGCAGGTATAATCACTAATGGCACAGAGGGGGCGACGCAGAGCCTCGGCTACTTTGACCTAAAAGAAGGACACGACGGCGTCACGGCAACAATCCATCCTGTCAACACGCTCACAATGAAGCATGTGGGACGGGGGCAACCCGGCCTCATTAAATATTCATAAGCCAATCGCGCTTATATAGTCTGTGTCATATCCTTGGCATAAAAATTGTCTGGCTAAAGATTTGATGTGCCCCAGGGCCTGGGGATGACTTCACACTTCCCTCATTTAAGTGCAACCTTCCCGCAAAAAAGTCA